>JAHSUG010000019.1:0-697075 GCA_019926025.1 Rhodotorula kratochvilovae
AACACCGGTACCCAACTTCCTCCTCTTCTTTCTTCATGTGCACTCCCACCAAGATAACAACACTCCCAGAGTTACTCCTTTCTTTCTTTGCTATTGCAATTCCCTTCCTTCCTCCCAGTGCCGAGCACCCGCCTCGCCACCAGCCCCAGCACATCCACGCCCCTAAGCCGGCCAACGAGCACCGCAAGCGCGAGGAGGACCGCCGCATCTCCCGCGAGGCGGCGCGCGCTCGCTAGGAGGGCGACGACAAGCCGCCCGACGAGCCCCGCAAGCGAGGAGCGCTGCTGCTGCGGGCGTGTCCGCAAGCCTAGTGGCGCGGAAGGGGAGGCCGCGCCGCCGCCACGCTGGCGACGGAGGTGCACTGCCTCGAGCAGCCTCCTCACCGTCTCGCTGACGAGCGCGAGGGGCGCGCCCGTGCCTGCGCCGCCGGGGGAGGAGGCGGGCGCGCCCGAGGACTCGAGGAGGGAGAGGCGCTCGTGCAGCGCTGTGAGGGAGAGCTGGATCCGCTCGAGGGCGGCGTCGAGCTGCGGAGGCGGCGCGGGTGCGGGGGCGGACACAGGCGTGAGCGCACGCATCGGCGTGGGCGCAGGAGCGGGCGCGAGGGCAGCGACGGAAGGTGCGCGCGAGGTTGCCGCGCGGAGGTTGCCCGCCGTCAGCGGGAGGGGCGGCACGCCAGCAACCGAGCCCACGACAGACCGCAGCGGCCCCGCCTGCGACGTCGACGGGGCGCGATGCGGCTCGGGAGGGCGGTCCGTGAGCGGACCGAGGGGCACGCTCGCTGCCGCGGGGTGGTACACGTCCCGTGCGCCAGCGACGGACGAGGACGACGAGTACGAGTCCTCGTCGTCGCTGTACTGCTGCCGGTGTTGCTGCGGAGGCGGCTCGCGTGGCGGCGGGGCGCGAAGGACGTCGGTGCGGGTGCGCGGCGGGCCGTACCCCGGCAGCGGGGGGGCGATGGAGGGAGGGCGGTGCGAGCGGGAGGAGCGGGCGGCGGAGTGCGCCGAGGCGTGTAGCGGCGGGGGAGGGGGCATTGCGCGGCGGTTGCGCGCGTCGTAAGAGGCGGTCGAGGACGAGCCCGTGTCGGAAGAGCCGGACGAGTCGGGCTGAGAGGGACGGACGGAGCCTGCGAACGGGTCATGTTATCAGCGAGAGTCCCTCGGTGACGACAAGGAGAGACAGGTCGAAGCATCGGACCCTCCGAGTGAAGCATCTCACGCACCTGCCTCACCACGCAACGGCGGGTCCAGGTCAAAGTCCTCCAGCTCGCGGAGGAGCTCGACGGCTTGCGTCCGGCTCGAGAAGCTGCGGAGGATCTGCGTGCGCCGGCGCGTCAGCTGGCTCCGAGGGAAGAGCGAGGCGAGAGACGCACCTTCATGAGCGCGTCGACGTACAGCCGCTCAGCCTCGAGCTGGCTCATTCCCCTGCGCTTGTTCCACGCGTCCCTGCGGGCACGCACATCGCCGCGGATGAGCTCTATGCCCGGAACTGACATCGAGCGTGCGCGGGGCGTACCACTTTGCCCGGCCGAGGATGTCGAGCATGCCGGGCCTCGAGCCCTTGATATCGCCCTCGGTCGCTGCGCGCGCGTAACCGCATGAGCGCTTTCTCCCCCTCGTTGCGTGAGTAAGCGAGTGAAGCGCACCCTGCTTGTACACGCTGCGGAACCGGCCGAACCGCGGCGGGAGGGCGGGTTAGCGACGCGTACTAAACAGAAGCGACGGCGGGGCGCACCTGTAGAGCTCGAGTTTCTGGTCATAGCTGGTCTGGATAGGTCCGCTCTTGGGCAGGCTGCGTGCGAGGGACGGGGCGAGGGTCAGCACGCGACGACGAGGTGGGGCGGGGGCAGCACCGGACAGAGCGAGAGCGAGCGCACCTCTGGATGATGTCTACCGCGCGTTCGAACCTCCTGCGCGCGCTCGCAGCCCCGTCAGCTCACGGCGGAGGAGCGAGGCGGGCGCGAGAGGACGGACGCGTGCACGAAGAGCGGGTGCGTCGCGAGCGGGTGCGGCGCAGCGGGAGGGCGCGAGCGCGTGCTGTACGAGCTGATCGACGTCATCCCCGCGCGGCGCGAGCCTCAAGAGCCGAGAGCGAGCGAGCGAGCAGGAGCAGACCCGGCAACCTCGACAGCGGCCGCACAAGTCCCGGTCGCTGCAATTCCCGGGGCAAGATCGCCTGCGAGAACGCCTACTACAGCGTATGCCACGTCGGGAAGCGCGCCCCGTGATTTTCCGCGTCAGGCGACCTCACCCCCTCCGCGAGCGCAATCACGAGCATCCTCACCAACGCCGTCTCACGATCCACCACCGCATCATCTACACCCACAGCGCCTCCCACCTCGCCCTCGTCTCCTCCTTCACGCCCTTCGTCTTGACCGCCCTGCGCACCGCCTCTCTCAGCCTGTCCTTCCCTCCTCCGTGCCCTCGGGCCGGCCGAGAGCAAGCAGCAGCGCCGCGAGGTCGAGCGCGCGCGCCTGCACGTGCGCGGGGAGCTTGGTGAACGGGCCGGGATGGGCCCGCGAGAGGGTGCGAGAGGTGGAAGAAGGGCGAGAGGAGCGGCGCGAGGGCGAGGAGCGTCTGCGGGCGCGCGTGCGAAGAAGGGACGGGGCGTGAGCGTCTACCGCATGTCTTCGGATACGCGATGCACGACTTTGAATGTCAGTGACGCCAGAGAAGAGAGAGGGACGCACCTGCGGCGGGATGAGCCCCTTTGGCGCCTGCTGCACCAGCCTGAGCAACACGCTCAGGACAAGCTGCGGGCACCACGTCCTCGTCGTCGTCAGCATGTCTTTCCGGCCGGTTTCCGAAGTGAGTAGAGACGGGGACGCCGAGCCCGCGGGCACCACCGGCGAATCCGCACGCAAAAGCGAGTGACTGCGCACCTCGGTCTCGTCCTCCCTTCGCTCCCCCAGCTCCCACAGCCACTTGGGCACGCCCGCAAGCCACAGCGCAAGCGGGCTGGCCTTCTGCTCGCGCGGGCTCAAGCCCGCGAGCTGCGCCGCGAGCGGGGCGAGACTGAACGGGGCGGTGTACGCGGGCGAGGAGTGGATCTGCGCGCGCGCGCGCCGCGGGGGAGGGGAGGGGGCGTCAGTCGGGAGGAGAGTGCGGCCGGGTTGCGGCGGGGTCGAGCGAGGAGAAGGGAGAGCGCACCAGCACGGCCCACGCGACAAACTCGCCACTCGCGCGCTTGGCCTCGCCTCCCCGCGCTGCTCGCGCGCGCAAAGTACGCCACCGCCGCGGCAAAGACTTCCTGCGCCTGCGCGTGCGAAGGCTGGTTCAGGAGGGCCCAGAGGGTCGGGCGGAGGGCGGCGAAGGACGCGGCGGGGAGGGGGAGGCCGAGCGGGTGGGTCGGGGAGGTGAGCTGCGCGGGTGCGGCGGGTTAGGTCATTGTCGAGGGAGGGCGACGGGGAGAAGACGCACCTCGCCCCTGAGCGCCTGGACAACCCACTCCTGCACCCGCTCAAGGACCACACCCTCGACCTTCTCGCCCTCCTTGCCCCGGCCTTGCCCTTCGCGCCCTTCTCCGCGCCGGCAGACGAAAGGACGAGCAGCGAGCTGAGCTCCGCGAACGCGAGGTTCAAGCGCATGAACCGCTCGTCGTCGCCGTCTCCCGCTCCCGCCCGCCCCGCAGTAGCGCCAGCGAGCGCGTCCGCCCCGCCAAAGGGGAAGTACGCGCCCGCATGCCCGAGCAGGCTCAGCAGCATCTTGCGCGCCTCTTTCGCCTCCCTGCTCCCCGCCGCGGCCGCGGTGGACGGCCCGCGAGCGCGAGGGCGAAGAGCGCGCGCGCGACGGAGAGGACCGCGGCGACGGTGTCGAGGTGCTGGGCGCCCGCGCCGGCGCTCGCGGAGGACGCCGCGAGCGAGGGGGTGAACGCGCTGGGCGCGGCGTCGAGGAACGCGGAGAGGAGCGTCGGGTGCAGGAGGGCGAGGAGCGTCGGCTGCTCCCGCGGCTGGTCCTTCCCCGCAGCAGCGCCGGCGGCGGGCGACGCCGGCGGGGTGAAGAGCCCCCACGCGCCGAGCGGGCCGAGCGTCCTCGGCGGCGCGAGCAGGGGCGAACGCCAGCTCGCCGCGGTCGACCGCGGCGCTCGTCCCCGCGCTCTCAACGTGCACGACAGGCGCCTTCCGGGGCTGCACGCCCGCGCGCCAGTCCCTGTACGCCTCTTCGGTGGCGAACGCCCGCGCTAGGAACCACGGCTCGTCCTCGGCGCCCTCGGTGCCCGACGCGCGCGCGCCCGCCGCGACGAGGAAGCGCGCGAGGGTGCCGAGGACGGCGAGGCGCGCATGGGGCGCAAGGTCGGACGCCGTGCTCGAGGTGGTGAACGCGCCTCCTGCGGCGCTGACGGCCGCCGAGCGGATCTTGAGGAGGCCGAGGAGCGCGGCGACGACTTTGATCCCCGTCGGAGCGTCCTCGGCTGCGTCGACTGCGGGGCGGGCGGGGTCGAACCCGCGGGTGAGCTCGGCGGGGATGTGCGCGAGGAGGAGGTCGAGGATGCGGAGGGCGTCCGTGCGGACGGGGTCGTCGAGGGAGGAGAGGGCCGAGAGCGTGAAGAGGACGATCGCGGGGCTGACGCTGACGAAGCTCTGCGCGGGGAGGGCTTCGGCGACCTGGGAGAGGAGGGCGCGGACCGCCGCGCGCGTAGAGAGGGACTCGTCGCCGATGAGGTGCGCGAGGGACGTCACGAGCGGGAGGAGGTGCTGCTGCAGGAGGAAGGGGTGCGCGTCGAGCAGCTGCGAGATCTCGTGCAGGGCCTCGCGCTTGACCGGGACGGAGTAGTGCCGCGACTGGACGAGGAGCTCGGGGAGGGTGAGGTTCCGGCGCGAGACGGGCGCCGACTTGGGCGCCTCTGCGAGCGACTGGTTCGGGAGGGCGATGGCTGCGGGCGCGGAGACGAGCGTGAGTGCGAGTGGGCCATGAAGAGAACAGCAGGACATACACTTTGCGGCAAAGGACGTGTTGGTGGCATTGTTGGCGACCTGCTTGCCCTTGCCCAGCTTGAGCTTGGCTTTCTGCGCGAGGGTGCAAGTCGAGGGTCAGCGAGTGCACGCGTCTAGTGCGGTTCTTCGATGCGCGATCCTCGAGCGCACGCGCCGCGAGGTCGCGCAACGGCGGACGAGCGAGTCGACGGGCGACTGCACCGCCTCGGCTCGAGAAACGAGGAGAGTGGGTCCACGACAATGCCTCGTTCGGAGTGCCGCGTCCGCCCAGAACGTCACTCGAGCGCAATGACCACGGGCCGCGCGCCGACAACCCGCACGAGGGGCCACGCGGCCAGGGAGGACGGCAACTGATGAGGGGAGGGACGGACGGTAAAGTCTGCCTTGCGGTCCTTCTTGTGCTTGGATGATTTGGGCCTGTGCGTAGTAGAGTGTGTCAGCTCGCACCCACGGAGGCAGACTCGCCCAGAGCGGGAGGAAGGGGGAGAACGGACATGGCGAGGCGGCGAGAGGAGGAGAGCGCAGCGACGAGAGCACGCGGACGGGCGGGACCAAGACGGGCAGAGTCGCAGCGACGAGCAGAGTCTAGCCGGGTAGTCCAAGCACGCGCACGTCGAGTGGAGCGGGAAGAGACGAGGCGACCGTCGGCTCTCCGCGACGAGCTCGACCTCGCCCACAGCGATCACCGGGAACTCGCCCTCTCGCGTCTCGGGAGCCCTCGCGAGTAGCACCAGCGAACAGGGCACCCTCGACTACCCCACTCCACGTCCAGCCCGCGCACCCGGTGAGCTCGTCGCTGTTCCCGCTCGCCCTCGTCCGGTTGAGCGACCCTCCGCGGGCCATCCACCCCGTGCAGGCGCATTGTCGCAAGACGTGCGTACTAGTACGGCCTCACTCGGGCTGCACCCTAACCGGTACCCCTCCCTGCGGTCGAGCGAGCGCACGAGGGCGGCTCCCCGTCATCCCGCCCCGACTCCCGCTCCTGGCCCTCACGCCGCGCGGGACCAGGCCGGCGAGCGCTTATCGCACACGGTGCTACACTACAAGTGCGACCGAGCAACCACCGTTGACCGCGGGGTCCTTCCGACTCGGACCTGCTCCGCCTCGCCTCGCAACCGTCCTCTCGCATCTCAAGACGACGTACTGACCTGCCGCGCCTCTAGCAGATCCACACCTGTTGACCCGCCATGTCCTTCTCCTTCGGTGCGCCCCTCTCCGCCTCTTCCTCCACGAACCCCACTGACCCCTCCGCCTCCCTTCGTCCCATCCCGCAGGCGCACCCGCCGCCAAGCCCGCCACCACCGGCTTCAGTGCGTACCCCTCCCCCTGCCCCTGCCCGCTCCATGAGCCCTCGCCCTGACCGCGAACCCCCTCTCGCAGGCTTCGGCACCCCCGCTTCTTCCGCTCCCGCCGCCGGCTCGACGCCCTCGCTCTTCGGCGCCCCCACGGCCTCGCAGCCGGGCGCGACGCCCTCCCTCTTCGGCGCTGCGCCGACCTCGCAGCCAGGCTCGCTCTTCGGCCAGACGCCCGCACCGACCTCGCAGCCCGGGTCCCTCTTTGGCGCCCCCGCGGCTTCCGCACCCGGTACGACGCCCTCCCTCTTTGGGAGCGCAGCGCCCAAGCCCGCTGGGACGGGGCTCTTCGGCGCGCCTGCGTCTGCAGCCCCTCCCAGCGGCGGGCTCTTCGGCGCGGCATCGGCGGCGCCGTCGTCCGGCGGCCTCTTCGGCGCGTCGTCCGCCGCACCGGCGAGCGGAGGGCTGTTCGGCGCCAGCGCGGCGCCCGCGAGCGGCAGCCTTTTCGGCGCCAGCGCAGCGCCTGCTTCGGGCGGACTCTTCGGCCCGCAGGCGCAGGCGCAGCAGCAGCAGCCCGCCGCGCCCGCAGCGGCGCCGAGCCTCTTCGGGCAGTCGCAGTCCGCGGCATCCCTGTCGCTCTTCGGCTCCAAGCCCGCATCCACGTCCCTCTTCGGCACCTCCTCCACCGCCCCTCCCCCGGCTGCGCCCGCCCCCGTTCCCAAGCTGGGCGACCCGCTCCCGCCCTCGCCCAACGAGCCGAGCATCGAGTCTCGCCTGCAAGCGCTCAAGGACGCGTGGGACCCCTCGTCGCCCAAGTGTCGCTTCCAGGCGTACTTTTACAACGAGCTCCCGCAGGGACACACGCGCGAGATGTATGCGCGCCCGGCGCCGGGAGCGGACGAGGCGAGGTGGGAGAGGGCGAGGAGGGAGAACCCCGAGCCGGAGCGGTGCGTCCCCTCTGTCTCTCTCGTGTTGAGGGGTAGGCCGGCTCGCTGACGGTCTCCATCGCAATCGCGCGCAGGCTCGTCCCCGCGCTCGCGCTCGGGTTCCCCGCGCTGGAGAAGCGCATCGCAGCGCAGTCGCTCCGCGCGTCGCAGCACGCGGCGCTCCTGACGCAGATCCACGAGCACCTCGCGTCGCTATCGTCGACGCACTCTCTGACGACCTCGCTGCGGACGCTCCGCGCGCAGCAGAGCGCGCTCGCCCTCTCGGCGCGGCTCACGGCGCTCGTCGCGCGCGCGAGCGCGCTCAGTCCCGCGCGGCACGCGAGCCTCCGCGCCGAGGAGGACGCGCTCCGGATTTCGCTCGAGCGCATGAGGGGCGAGGTCGACCGTGCCAAGGCGCGCGTGGGCGAGCTGTGGGCGGGGGTGGGGGCGCTCAAGGCGCGGAGGGGGGAGGAGGGCGCCGTCGAGTGGGCTGTGAGCGACGAGGAGGGCCTCAGGCGGGTGCTCGAGGTGCGTCCCTCTCCTTCCCTCTGCCTATTCTCTCGGGTGAGCTGACTCCCCCTGTACGCCCGGCAGATCCTGAGTTCGCAGCAGGCAGGGCTGGACCACCTCTCGCGGACGGTGCGCGGGATGGCGGCCGACGTGGATGTCATGAACGGGGCGTTTGGGCTCCCTTTGACGCGGATCGGCGGGGGCGCGCTCGGGGTAGGGGCAGAGGGGCAGTAGCGCAACTGGGTGGACTACCTACGGCTGTGTTCGTCCTGGTGCAAGTCGCGCGTGAGGAGCGGGAGTGCCGCGGAGAAAGTAGTCTCCTTCCCCCCCGCTTGCACCCTTCCTCGCCCGTTCCGCCTCGCAGGGTCAGTCCCGGTCTTGTTCAGCGCTCTCTAGCGCCCCGGTGCGCCCGCCTGCTGCCCCGTGCGGCGTTTGCCGCGCCGACGGCTCCCCACCCCGCTCCCGAGCGGCGCACCGGAGCTCCTTCGCTCAGACAGCCGTGGGACAGCGGCGAGCTACCCATGCAGTCTGCGACACCCTCAAGGACTCCCCTCGAGGTAGTCGCGCGCCCGCTGGGGCTGTGCTCGTCGCGCGCGGGCGGGGAACTCGCAAGCAGGGAAGGGCGGGTCACGCGAGGGCTCTGCGCCGTGCAGGAGGTGCGGGTAGCTCAGGGGCTTACTGCGTCACCAGCTTGGTCGGTGCAGCCACCGGCAGCGCGACTCGACGGGGTGCGACGGCGGGGCGGGCGTGTCGGCGCGGTGGGGGCCAAGCGCCGCCCTCTCGCACGCACAGAGGCGCAAGAGTCCGCACAAGGAGCACACTGACACCCTGGGCGCACGCAGAGCAGATGGACTCGCCGCCGCCCTTCCTCGACGGCCCGCACGGCAGCCGCGACGCCGACTCGTACCTCTCGTTCGACGCGCCGCCGACCCTCCCGCTCCCGGCAGGGACGTACACGCTCCTCCCGCTCGTCGACGCGTGCGACAACGTCGCCCTCCCCGCCGGGCCCTGGACCGGCGCCGACTGCAAGAAGCGCTGGGAGGCGCACCTCGCGCGCGAGGGCGCGCAGCTCGCGGAGGAGGATGCTGCTGCGGTGGGCGACTCGGCGCTCGAGGACGACGACGAAGACGACGAGGCGGCAGACGAGCTCAAGGGCGAAGCTGCGTTCGACCGCGAGTTCCTCGTCCCGTTCTTCGTCGCGCTTCCGCCCCCTCCGCCGCCGATGTCGGCGCGGCGTCGCTCGTCCGTCTCGGTCTCGAGCCGCCCGTCCTTCTCGCGCCTGACGCCCCTCCCGCGCCTGCGCTCCTCGTCGCCCACGCCCTCGACCTCGTCCTTTGCCCGCGCTCGCACAGACACCTCGAGTGCGGCGACCGCCCAGCCGATCGGGTTCCTGCGCCCGAGTGTGCTCCGCGCGCTGATCGACGACAACCGCAAGCTGGTCGCGATGAACTGCAAGCCCGTGTGGGCGTTCCAACCGCCGATCGCGTTCCCGCCGCCGCAGCGCAGGCCGAGCTACTCGTCGAGCCGGCCGGGGAGCCGCCGCGCGAGCATGTCGAACGGCGCGGCGACGCCGACGGCGAGCAGCAGCGAGGGCGAGTTCGGCGTCGCGATGGACGAGGTGCTCGAAGGGTTGAGGGGGCTGCGCGCGTCGAGCGCGGCCGAGACGGGGCCCTGGGCGGTTGGCTTCGAGGAGTGGGTCAACGACGAGGGCACCGACGCGAGGCGGGAGCACGTCGACCGCCTTGTGCGCGGGTGGAAGCACACGGGCCTGTTCAGCGAGTGCCCGGCGGTGCGTCTCTGCCCCCTCTTCTTCTTCTGTCAGGCGGAGCTCGCTGACGCGCCCGCTCTCCCGTGCGCAGGCTGGCGCGACGAGGAGTACACGATCTACGGGCCCGTGCCCCCGCCCTCGCCCGACGGCGAGGACAACCCGCTGCCGGGCGCAAACGAGGCGTTCCGGATGGAGCGCTCGGCGTGCGCGCTGTTTGGGCTTGCGACGTTTGGCGTGCACTGCACCGGTGCGTCTGCGGCGCAATCTCTCCGCACTCCTTAGACCGGGGCTGACGAGGTCCTTGTTGTTGCCCTTCGGCGCGCAGCGTACGTCGAGGAGGAGGGCGAGCCGCTCAAGCTGTGGGTTCCGCGCCGCAGCGCGACCAAGCCGACGTGCGTCCCCTCTGCCTTTTGTCCTTCCAGAAACCGAGCTCACACGTTGGACGCGCGCAGCTGGCCCTCGATGCTGGACAACACCGTCGCGGGCGGGATCACGGCGGGCGACCACCCGCGGCAGTCGATCATCCGCGAGTGCGCCGAGGAGGCGTCTCTCTCGCCCGCGTTCGTCGCGCCGCGGATCAAGCAAGCCGGCGTCGTGACGTACCACTACCGCACGTCGGCAGGGTACCTCCAGCCCGAGGTGCAGTACGTGTACGACCTGCGGCTGCCGGCGCCCGGCGCGCCCGACGCGGAGGAGGGCTCGCAGCCGAGCACGAACCCCGCCGACGGCGAGGTCGAGAGCTTTGCGCTCCTCCCCCTCGACGAGGTCGTCCAGCGCATGGTCGACGGCGAGTTCAAGCCCAACTGCGCGCTGTGCGTCCCCCTCTCTCTCTCTTTCTCTGCCTCCTCCCCGCCACGCGCTCACTCCGCCACTCGCGCGCACTCGCAGCGTCCTCGTCGACTTCTTCATCCGCCACGGACTCCTCACGGCCGAGAGCGACACGCGCTTCCTCGAGATTGCGGCGCGCCTCCGGCGTCCGCTCGGGCTTCCCGGGCCGGCGTAGGATGCTGAAGAGGGGAGGTGGAGTAGGTGTAATGATGCATGCTTCGTCTCAGGGTGAGCTGGAGAAGGTCAGCGAGCGGGAGGCAGCGAGAGGTCGCGCTCCTCCGGCTTCCTGCTCCTGCTCTGCTCGCGCTTTTCGCTTGGCTCGCTCGTGTGCAGGGAGCGCTGCTTCTATAACCCGTGACGATGCTGTATGACCACGCGGCAACCCCGCCCCGCCGTACACAGTAGTTACCGCCCAACCCCACCCGGTACGGCGAAGCTCGCCCTCCTCTTCCTCGCCTGCGCCCTGCTCGCCCACCCGACTGCGAGTCCGCACAGCGCGAGGAGGAACCCGTTGATGCCGACTGCGCACGCACTCTCGTGAGTTCAGCGGAGGAAGCGAAGCGAGGTGAGGGTGGGAGCGCACCGAAGGCGATCATCTTCTCGAACCCGAACCGGCCCCAGGTTCCCCTGCTCATCCGCTGATCAGCGCCCCGCGTTGAGAGGGAAGGGTGGAAGGAGCAGGACGCACTTCTCCATCGCCGCGCCCTGGTTGTACAGCGCGTCCGAGACCGCGGGCATGACCAGAGAAGCGACGCCCCGGACGACGGAGAAGAGCGTGACGATTAGGGTCGAGGTCATGGGGTCTTGAGCTGCTCGGGTGGAAAGGAGGATGTGAGCGAGGGGGCTGAAGAGGAGAAGGAAATGGGACGCACCGGCCAGGTCGCGCGTCGCGCCGCTCCAGGTGCTGAGGACAGGAACTTCCGTCAGCGTGCTGGACGAGCGAGCGAAAGAAAGAGATGCAAGGAGCAGACGCACGCGACCTGCTGCGAGACGATGCCAAACAGCGCGACGAACACGATCGTCTTGGCAAGCGAGTCGGCGAAGCCCCATGCGCACAGGCTCACGACGGCAGCACCGACGCCTGAGATGACGTTCGCGGCGGGGTACGAGTAGTCGCTCAGGAGGCCGGAGAGGGCGGCGCCGATCGAGGCGAAGAGGTTGAGCAGGCCGACGACGAGGTTCGTCGTCGTTGTCGAGGTCGAGAACGCGTTGGCGTACGTCGCGAGGTAGATCGAGACGGGCATCCAGGACAGGGCGGAGAAGAGGCAGCAGGCGCTCTGTGGGAGGACAGCGGATCAGCCCTGACTCCGGCGGGAGGAAAGCCGCAACGCACGAAGAGGAGGAATACGGGTGTACGCAGGAAGCGCCAGTTGACGCGCGGGATCCACGGGCCGCGGTTGCCGCGGTGGACCGCGAGCGGGATGCGCGGGTGGACGAACGAGATCGAGACAGAGAAGACGACAAGGGTGATGCCGGCCCAGATGCGGCACATCCACCGGAAGCCCAGGTTCGCCAGGAGCGCGTCGAGTACCCAAGGGAAGACGAACCCGCCAGTACCAGTTCCTGTGTGGGTTGGCGGGGGCTGTTCAGCGTGAGGAGATAGGAGAGGAGGGAGGGAGGCGACTTGCCGGCCTGGATGATGCCCCACGCGAGTCCTCGCCGCACGATAAACCACTCGTTGACCCAGAGGAAGACGGGCGTGTAGAGGATTGCGCCGGACGTGCCGCCGAGTACACCCTGGAGGAGGATGAGCTGCCAAACCTGCGGGAGGGAGGCGGAGTCAGTGCTGCCTCTTGAGACAGGCACGGAGAAAGGGGGAGCTCACGTCCGTCGCCCAGCTCGAGACGAACATGCTGCCGCAGTTGACGACAAGCGCCGTCCACAAGATGATCCGCACCCAGTCGGGGTAGCGGCGGAAGATGACGATGATGAACAGGCTGCGTGTGCGCGCTTTGCGTGAGGTTCGCTGTCGTGTAGATGAGGAGATAACGCACGGTGCCATGAGCTGGATACCCAGCTGCGTCGTGCCGATGGCGGAGAGCGACGACAGGGCGAACTTCTGCCACGGGTCGTGCGAGCGGAGGTACACCAGCACGGTTGCGTAGCAGTACGAGTAGCCCTGCACGTATGGACGTAGATAGGAGGTGAGGCGACGAATTTGAGGAGGAACGGCGAGCGCGGGCGGATGAACGAAGGAGAGGTAGAGGAGAGGTGGACGAGGCGAAGATAGGGAGGTCAGCTGGAGCGCAAAGTCGTACGTGTTCAACGGTCGCCGCGCACCCAAATGAAGCACCTGCGAGCGTCCCGGCGGGTCAGCTACATCACCAGTGCGGATGAGAGGAGGACAACGCACTCGAGGACGAAGCTCGCAGCGACGAAACCCCAAGCCTGCCGCCCACGGTCATACGGCGCGAGTTCCTGCCCGGCCACGCCCTCCCCGTCGCCGAGCTGGAGCTGCTCGAGCTGGACGCTGCTGCTGTAGGGCGACTGCGGCGCGGATGGGAACGAGGTGTGCGAGGTCGAGCGCGAGAGGGCGGGCGAGCTTGCCGCTGGTGTGGGCGCTTCTGGCAGCGCTGCTTTGGGTGCGCTCATTGCGCTGGATCGGCTCGGAGCTGGCGGGAGCGACGGAAGAGGAGCAAGAGGCTTCGGGAGCGAAGTCAACTTTCGTCGGGCTGATGAGACACGCGTCGGAGTCCGCGGGAAAAGGAGCGCTGGGTGTGCACGGCAGACCGTGTTGCAGCAGCGGATGCGCCTGCAGATGGTACCGAGTGAATAAAGGGTCACTGAGAATGCAGACATCGAAGAAGGAGGGGGAGACGTGGTAGATGGAGCGGGGACGACAGCGACTACGGACGCAAAACTCGCCAAGAGGTGGTGGTACAGTACGAAGAGAGTCCTCAAGGACGTAGAAGAAGAAGAGGAAGTGAGGAAAGGCGCCACCCGGCTCAGCCGGCGTTGACCGTCTCCTGGCTGCCCATGCTGCTCCTCCTCCGGCGGACGTTCCTCCCGCCGAGCCCGCCCTTCCCACCCAGCGGCACGCTTGGCGGGTCGAATCCTCCGACGCCCGCCGCACTCGTCGACGCTGCCGCCGAAGACGCGACCGAGGACGCGCTGCTGCCTGAGTCGCGCGCGGGCGCCGCGTCCCGCTTGCCGAGCACGCGCTGCGGAAGCTTGGTCGGGCTGTTCGGCGGCTGCGGGGCAGTTGCAGCGGCCCCAGAGCGCGTGTTCCGCAGCGGATAGCGCGACTGCCCGCCCTCGGCCTCGAACACCGTGTTGAGGTTCTTCGCCGCCTCGGAGCGCGCGAGCCGCCCCTGCGCCGCCCGCCGCCGTCGAGGACGACGCCGCGCCCGCGCGGGTCGACACGCGCGTGCCCTGCGCATTCGACGCGAGCCGGTCAACGATGCGGTTGTCCGCGAGGGCGGAGAGCGGCCTTGCCGGGCGAGGGACGCGCGTCGGGCGCGAGCTGGTTGTCGTCCCCGCGGCTGAGGGCGTCTTTGGGCGCGTGGAGAGCGTCGTCGCAGCGCGGGACGTCGATGCCTGCGCATTCCCGCCCTCGCTCGCCGAGATGCTCGCCGCGGGCGCGAGGACGAGCTTCTTCGGGCTGACGAGCGCGAGCGGGTCCTCCTCCTCGTCGTCGTCCTCACCCTCGAGCGCCTCCTCCATCCTGAGCGGCGCCTTGCCTTTCGCGCTGCCGGCGGCGTCACTGACGCGTTTCCGCGGCGAGGAGAGCACGACGCCCTCCATGCGCTCCTCCTCCGCCTCGGCCTCGAGGCGCGCCTTCTCCTGCGGCGAGACCTCCTCGGGCTGCGCGACTGCATGCCGCGACCGCCCGGGCGTCTTGCGCGGCTGGCCGGGGACCGCGCCACCCGTCCGCCGGGGTGTCACGGGCGGGACGTTGCCCGGCCCGGGGGTCGTCGGTGCAGCCGCCGAAGCTTGCTCCTCGAGCGGGGGCGTCGTCGTCCGCGCCCTCGGCGCCGGCGCAAGCGGAGCAAGCGCGGCGACGCCTGCGGGCCGACCTGCGCTGCGAGCTCGGCGCGGAGGGCGTCGCGCGCGGCCCAGCGGACCCACTCGAGCTGGTTCTCGTAGAGGAAGTGCTGCTGCGGTCCGACGCACGAGCCGGGGCGCATGAGGCGCATGAAGCCGATGGCTGCGCGTGCGCATGCTCGTGAGTCAGCTGTCTCCGCCGCGAGATAGGGAGGGAGGAGGCGCACCCTCGTCGGCGGTGAAGCCGTGCTTGTAGATGAGGTACGCGCCGATGAGCGTCCCGGTGCGGCCGAGGCCGGCCTTGCAGTGCACGGCGATGGCGCCGCCGGCCGAGATGACGCGGTCTGAGAGGTCGATGAAGCGGCGGCACATGTCGAGCGTCGGGTTCGTCCCGTCGTCGAAGTACATCTCGACGTGTTCCATGCCGCGCGAGGTGAAGTGCGCTGCGTCGTACAGCTTCTTGTTCAGCCTGAGAAGTGTGCGCCAGGTCAGCTCTACTCGTCGACAGCATCGCGAAGCGTTGGCATGTGCGGAGGCGAAGGCGCGACGCGGACAACGAGGCAAACGAGCGGAGCAGCACGCACCGAACGACGACCTTGACGCCCTTGCTCTCAAACTCGTCAAGCACGTTCCTAAACGCGCGGCTGATCTTCCCCCCGGTGCCACCCACTTCTTCGGTGTCGCGCCCTGTGGCGCGCCCCAGCCCGCCTCAAGCGGGCTCGCGAACGCGACAAAGCCCGGCGTGATCCAGTTCCAGTCGCCCGTCTCGACCTTCTCGGCGGCTTCGTACGCGACGAGGTCGAACGTCGAGAGGTCGAGGAGCTGATGCGAGAGGGCGCGGTGCACGCCGTAGAGGATCGACTGCGGGTGGAGGTGGTAGTCGGCGCGGGAGTAGCCGGCGTCGCGGTAGGGTTGCTGCGGGCGCGGCGTGCGGTAGAGGGAGTGTGGCGGGTTTGCGGGCGGCGGGAGAGGTAGGAGTGAGACGAGGTCGAGGGAGGAGCGTGGGTTAGGAGAGTCAGCTCCGACACGAGAGGGAGAGAGGCGGGACGCACCAGCTCGAGGCAGCTCAGTGGGTGCAGCACGTCCGCAACCGACCACCGCATGACGACCATCTACGCGAGGAACGGGTGTCAGCGCAATGCTGCTCGTCAGCCGGAGCTGCATCCCGCGCAGCGAGTGCAGTCAGTGCAGGGCGAGCGAGCGAGGCGATCCGACGCACCGCATAGAGCGCCATGAGCAGCGCCGCATTGACCTTCTTGTCGGGCTCGTCGGACGAGTAGAGGAAGATGCGCTGTTGAGGAGCGAGTGGAGGTGCAGGCAGAAGCGGCTGATGTGGGGGAGGGGGAGGGGCGAAGTTGCGCAACGTCGGGGATGAGGTCGCGAGCGGCAGCGAGGAGTGAGCGAGAGAATGACAGAGGGTGACAGGCGGTGCGGCGGGTCGGTTCGAAGGAGCAGAGGGACGGGATAAGGAGGAGGGTGCAGAGGTGGGGAAGATCAGCGATTGCTCCCGAGTCGCCCCCAGGAGCGGGCGGAGGGTACGCACTAGAGGCAGCCGACGTTCAGAGGACCGTAATCCTGGTAGAAGCTGAGGTAGACGAGCTGGTCGTCGACGGAGAACCAGTGTACGCCCTCCTCGGCGGGCTCGTCCTCTGCGCCTGTGACAGCGCCAGGACCGGCTGGCCTGCCCGGGGTGAGGGCATTGAGAAGATCTGCACGGGGTGCGGGGCTGGCGAAGTAGGTGAAGGCGAGGCGGGGGCCAAACGAGCAGATGGGGCCGGAGGGCTTGAGGTCGTCGCCTCCTGCCGCGGGAGCGGGTCCTGGGTTGGCGGGCGGGTGCACACCGTTGACGGGGTTGTGGTGCACGGGCGCGTCTTCGATGATCGAGTCTCCGTCGTGGTCGGTGAGGGCCGAGGCGGGCGAGAGGAGCGCGAGGTGGAGCGGGTGCGGGCGAGCGGGTCGACGGGCGAGGCGACGCTGGTGGCCATGTTCGACGGTTCTGCACGCGCTCTGCGGCTCTCTGCGCGCGGGCACGAGACGGCGGCGAAGGGACGAGGACGAACCCGCGTCGTCGCTCAACTCGTCGCTCTCCTCTCGCCAACTTCACCGGAGGTCAGGTTTGACTCGCTAGTCCTTGTCCTAGCGTGTACTTGGGACAATGTGCGAAGCGACAGCCTCTCACGGCAGGTTCGTATCTTTCATCGCCCCGCCTCCTCGTCCTCATCAGTTTCCTCTCCCCCTCCCTGCCACACCCTCTGTACGGTCATGATGGATTGCGCCGTACCGAGGAGACTACGACATGGGGCAGCTCACGAGGTAGAAGTGCCCCTAGTCACGTCCTCGCTCTTCCACCCTGCCCCGGTCGCCGCTCTTCAGCGTTTCCGCTCTTCTCCACCCGCTTGTCACCTTATGTGGATGAGCCGACCTTGCTCGTCGTGGTTGGGCGGCACACTACGCCTGGATGGCGCTCAACGCGCATCAGCGCATCCCCATCACCTCCCAGCCGTCCCCCCCTCGCCTCCCCTCGTCGTCGCGTCTGCACCTCCCTCACACCCCGCCACAACGCGCTCATGCCTCACCGTCGCGCAGAAGCTTCGTCACTGCGGCATCGTGCGTGCATGCCAGGGGACGACAAGTCTCGCTCTATGCGCGGTTTTCCGGGGAGAGGACTCGATCGCGACCTGGCCAGACCTCGACCCGCTCCTCCGGACGCGCCCCCTGGCCTTTTCTCTCGCGGTCCCCCATCCCACGAGGCTCAGCTGTGATCGGATGTCCGGCTGCACGGTGCGCGCGCCCAGCCTGCATTTCTCGCCTGGCTTTCCCTCCCCTCCTCTTCTCCCGCTGCCACCGCTTTCTCCACGCCCGCGCTCCCGCTGAGCACTCCGCTGCAACCATGCGCAACGCCGCTGGCCTCCTCGCTGCATGTGCAGCGCTCGCTTCCCTCGTTGCAGCCGCTCCCCTGGCTGTCACCCCCACCTGCGCCGCTCGCCAGTACCTCGATGCCGGTGCGTCCTCCTTCCACTCGCTCTCCAGACTCGGTGGGCTGACGCTCAAGGACTGCGCAGCGACCAACCTGTGCAAGCAGTGCCCGCTCACCATGACCGCCTGCACCAGCGCCACCGCGGCTGTCACCTGGTGGGGCAGCTCCCGTCCCCTCCTCCCTACATCGAACAAGCTGACCATGCTGCTCGTCGCGCAGCAACCGTGGAAGGTACCTCACCGCGGACAAGCAGTGCGTGGTCGCGAGGAGCTGCCCGCAGAGCACGTTCGCCGACGCAACTTGTGCGTCTTCCCCCTGCCGACCCGTGAAGCTCCCGCTCACCCGCCGTACAACCCGCAGCCCAGTCGTGCAAGAAATGCTACCAAGTCAACGCCGCGACCTGCACGGACGCGAGCGCGACGGGTTCGACCTCCTGGTCCGCTTCCTCCGCTCCTCTCTCGCCTCTTGCGTAGGCTGACTCGCCCGACTCCGCGCAGTCTCACTGGCTCGTGCCTCTCGGGGGACAAGTGCGTGTACTCGAACCGCATGCAGGCGGGGTTCTACTGCCCAAGTGCGTCTCCCCTCCGCCCCTCCCCTCCTCCTCCTCCCCCGCTCACCGCTTAACATTCGCGTAGACGGCGTGATGGCCTCCTGTGGTGACGGCGTCTCGAAGTGCGACGCCTCGGGCGCTGCAACGGGTTGCAAGACCGGGTTCAACATCGGCGCGGACGGGACGTGCGTGAAGTGGTGCGACATCTTCCTCCTCCTCCTCCGCTACTTTCCCGCTGACACTTCCCCCCCGCGGCCGTGCAGCACGGCCGACCAGACCTGGAACGCAGCGACGAAGGTGTGCGAGGTCGCGTGCAAGGACAACGTCGCTGCCGACGGGAGCTGCGTCAAGTGGTGCGTTTCGCGGTCCTTTCCCTCTTCTCCTCCGCCGCTGACGCCCGATTCTCGCGCGCAGCATCGGCGACCAGACGTGGAACGCGGACACGAAGAAGTGCGACAGCCCCGTGTGCCGGGCGGCCGCGCAGGTGTCGTTCGACCGCAACACGGAGAACTACAACCTCGACGCACGCGCGCAGTACCTCGACGGTGCGCCTCCTTCTCCTCTCTCCTCCTCAACACAGTGCTGAAGATGAGAGGAGAGCAGAGACGACGCAGACCTGCAAGAACTGCAACGACCAGTACGCGCAGACGTGCGACGGCGCGGGCAAGGCGACCGCGTGCCTGTACAGCCAGTTCCGCGTAGGCCTCTCGACATTCGGGACGTGCCTGTCCTGGTGCGTTGCTCGTGCTCTCTTCGTTCGCGGGGGGAGGAGCTGACAACCCCGTGCGTGCGCAGCGACGCCTCAGCGAACCGGTACTACGACTCGCAGTCGCGGACGTGCGCGCTCTACTGCCCGACCGCGCGCTTCGACTGGTCGACTGGCATCATCACCACCCCGGCGAAGTATCTCGACGGTCCGTCCCCGCCCGCTCGCTCCCCCTCGCTCGGCTGACGCTCCTCTCGCAGCCGCCAACGACGTCTGCCTCGACTGCAAGGGCGCGGGCGCCTCCCGCTGCGACAGCAACGGTGTTACACAGGACTGCATCCCGGGTGGAACCTCGACCTTAGCGGGACGACGTGCATCCAGTGGTGCGTCCCCACCTCCCTCTCCTCTCCGCGCGCTCCCGCTCATGCAACGGCGGCCTACAGCGACGCCGACAAGCAGTTCGACTACACGTCGAAGACGTGCAAGAGCCGCTGTACGTTGACGGCGAAGTACAGCGCCGACTCGAACGGGAACTTCCAGTACATCCAGCAGCGCGCGCAGCGCTTCAATGGTGCGCCTTCTGCCTCTCCTCCGCTCGTGGGCTCGCAGCTGACGCAACGACGCGCACACGCAGCCGACACGAAGCAGTGCGTGAACTGCAACGACCAGTACGCGCTGTCGTGCTCGACGGCGGGCAAGACGGACTCGTGCATCCAGCCTTACAACCTCGACGCTACCGGGACCTGCGTCCGCTGGTGCGTCTTCTCCATCCTTTCGGCGTTGTTCTCGCGCTGACACCCCTTGCCCGCCCGCAGCGCCGACGGCGAGGTCTGGGAGGCGTCGTCCTTGACGTGCAAGTCGAGCTGCGCGAATGCCGACGCACAGTACACGCTCGACGCCGGCGGGCGCGCGACGAACATCATCGAGTGGGCGCATTACTACCACAGTGCGTCCTTTCCACCCTTCTCCGCCAGCGAGGCTGACTTCCCCCACCCCGCACGCAGTTCTCTACCAGATCTGCTACTCGTGCCGCGACAAGTACGCGCAGCGGTGCAACTACAACGGGTACTCGACGTCGTGCCGGGCGCGACGATGGACGGCAACGGGCAGTGCCAGATGATTCTCCCGACGTGGTGCGCCTCCCCGCGCCCTGCTCCTCCCTCTCACGCGCTGACCCTCCCACCGCCGGCCGCAGCTCCGATAGGTTCACGTTCAACATCGAGCGCAACCGCTGCGAGCCGAACTGCGGGCCGGCGCAGTACTCGAACCCGAGCAACCCGGACAGGACGAGCGCGGCGCCGGATATCCGCGCGACATACTACGATGGTGTGTCGCCTTCGCTGCTTCGCTCTCTCTCGCAGGTTGAGGACTGACCCTTCGCCGCAGTCAACACCAACTCGTGCACGGCCTGCACGGACCCGTGGGCCTACTCGTGCACCACCGACGGACTCGCGGAGCGCTGGTGCGTTCCCTTCCCTCCTCCCTCGCACCCCTGCTGACATCCTTCGCCGTCACGCAGCGCTCCGCCGAAGTACAGGTCCGACGCAGGACGTGCATCGACGAGTCGGAGTGCCCGGGGTACGCGCGTGCGCGCATGATTGCGCCGGCCGCGGCGCTTGCGGGTGGGTTCCCTGACGATTTCAGGGCCTGCGCGATCTCGTTCTTTGGGTTCTAGCTGGGGAAGTTCCTGTACTGGTGGGGAGTGGAACGAGGAAGTGCGGCTTTGGCCTTCTCAAACGAGCGAGCGAGCGAGAGACGCCTGCCGCAGTGACTGCGCTCTTCTCCGCTCAGAAGCAGCTCATTCGGCCCTTTAGGAGAGCGGGAAACACGGTGTAACCACGATCTTCATCGCCATACAAGCACAAGTGTTCGCCCTTGCGCCCCTCGCCTGCGGTTCTCTCCGTCGTCTCTGGGCAACGCTTCGAGATAAAAGAGTGACGTGCAGCACATCTAATGGACATACATATTCCTCGACGTCCAGGCGAGCCTCTCGCTCCAGCGCGCGCAGCCCCTTCTCCGCCCTACCTTGCAGGCGCGCGAGAGCGTCTACCGGCCGAAATACCGGATCTCGGCGTGGCGGAACAGCGGATAGGTGATCATCGACACGGCGGCGGAGAGCTCAAATCCTACGGGCCGTCCAGAGCGTCAGCTACGCGGTGCGAGAAGCGAGGAGGGTAGCGGGACGCACCGAGGTCGCCGCCGTACTCGCTTGCGGGGAGGGTGATCGCCTTGGCAATCGGGCCGACCCACCAGGTCGCGGCCATGCTGTAGTTGGCGCAGCGTGCGGCGGCGGAGCGGAGGAGGGCGAGGGCAGGAGGGAAGGGACGGAAGGTCAGCGGTCGTGGTCTCACCGCTAGTCCGACCTCGTGCATGTCCCGCCCACTGTGTGACGGGTGCGCGCGCCGACGAAAGAGAGAAGGAGGACTAACGCACCCCATGGCGATGACCGGGATCGTGCACGCGATGGAGGCGCAGCAGGCGATGCCGGGCGGGAGCTTCTTGTAGTCGGTGACGTCGTCCCAGTTCGTCTTGCCGGCTGCAAGCGCGCGTGTGATATCAGCGTGTGCTCGGTGAGTGCAATCGGCGAGTACGGAAGGGAGACGGATGGGAGGCGAAGGACGAGGGAGAAGAGGAGGGGGATGGGCGGAGGCGCGGCGTACCGAGCGGGCCGTTCTTCCGGCGGAACCAGAAGATCTCGATGAAGACGATCGATGCGAGGAACGCGGTGTAGTACGCGAGGATGCTGCCGTGCGAAGCAGGTCAGCCATCGGACCAGGACCGCGACGTAAGGCAGGGAAGGAAGACGCGGACGCACGCGGCAAAGTTGCCGACGATCTCGGAGAGGTGCTCACGGCCGACCATGGCGCAGATGAAGTAGATGACGGTGAAGAGGAGGACGAAGAAGATGCGCGGGATCTTGAGCAGGACAGGGTGGATCGCCTGGATGCAAAGCGCGCCTGCGGAAAGAAGCGCGGTGAGCGAATGCACGACGACGGCGAGGAGGGGACGGGGCGCACCGGAGTAGACGTTCGGGATTTGTGCTGAGACGGTCGAGAAGGCGAGCAGGACGAGGAGGAACCGGCCAAAGTCGCCGACGTTCTGGGTCAGGATGTGTCCGACGACTGCATGTGCGCATGGCGAAGATCAGTATGAGCCAGTCGAAGACGAGCTCATGCGAGAAGGAGGCGCAAGAGAGGGGAAGGGAGACGCACCACCGCCGAGGGAGTCCTCCTCAAACGCCGCGACGTAGTCCGGCTTGCTGAGAGCCTGCGAGCGACGCGTCCTTCAGCCAGCGTCGCCAGCGCAGAGAGTGGAGCGGGAGACAAACCATGAAGGTCGCGCTCGTCGTGCAGGTGAACACGATCGGGAGGTACATCCCGATGAAGCTTGAAACCCAGACGACCCACGAGGGCGTCTCAACTGGGAGAGTAATGTTGTAGTCCGCCGCGATGGACGTCCAGCCGCTGCCCACGCTGAACATGATGCCGAAAAAGGAGAGGACGTCGCCCGTGAGCGCACGGCCCGAGTCCATCGTCTCGGTGAGGCGGGTCACGTCGTAGTCGCCGCGCGAGCCGAGGCCGAGGACGATGCAGTAGATGATGAAGCAGCCGATCCAGGCGTAGCTGCAAGCGAGGAGAAAGGTCAGTCGCGGGTCAACATGGGAGTGTTCCCGCGATAGCGCCGAGGGGTCTGCCTCTTCCTCCCTGCTCGCCATCTTCCATCGTCCCGCCACTCTCCCAATGTTCCCACGCAAACAAAGAGAAGACAAAAAAACGCACCGCTCCCAGTAGTGCACGAAGCGGTAGCCGTAAATGCTGAGCACGAGAACGACGACGCTAAGGACGGCGATCCCAACCGCGAGGCTGCAGCCGTGCACGGCGCGGAGAGCCTGCCCACCGGCGATGGCGGTCGAGATGGCGTAGCAAATCTGGACGACGGCGTTCAGAAGCGACATGAAGGCGCTGCCGGGGAACCCGCCGGCGAAGCGCGCGGCAGCCATCGTGCGCAGGCCCGTCTTCGGACCGATCTGTGCGCAGGCAGAGCGTCAGTTGTCGGGCGCGGAAGAAGGGGCATCAGTGGAGAGGAGGAAGAGCGAAAGGCGGGCGCACCGTCGCCATTGTTGCCGAGACGCAGCAGCCGAGCGCGACGCCGAGGTAGATGCACGCGAGCGTTGTGCGGTAGTCGAGCGTGTAGTACTGCTCGCGTAGGGGAGCATGAGTTACGAGTAGAGGGAAGAGAGCGAGGAGAAGCGCACGAGACTGCCGAGGTAGCCCGTCGCCAAGCACGAGAAGCTGAGGTTGACCTGGAGCGAGCGCGCAGAGCAGGTGAGTACGCTGAGCGCGTTAACGAGGAGGAGGAGCGGACGAACGGAGAACCAGAACATGATCTGGACGCGAGGGAGCAGGACGAGCGAGGTCAGCGAGTGCACCCCACTCAGACGCTCTGAACGAGCGGAAGCGCACCTGTACGTCCACGACAACGTGCAGAGGAGCGGAGCAGTGAGGAGGGACAGGCAGCCAGGTCAGCGAAGGCGCATGACGGAGACGAAGCACGCGCGTCGCAGTTGAGCATGTCAGCGCACCTGCCGCAGCGCCAGCCGCCATAGCGGAAGCTGCGATTCGCGCACTCGTCAGCATCCGTCAAGCAGCGCCGAAGGAGGCGACGCACATGCTCCCGCTGGTCCTCCGGCACACGCTCGAGCGACCGCGTCTCCACCCCGACACCCTTGAGGTACCTCGTGAGCTTGACGAACGGGCCCTCGACCTCGGAGACGATCTCATGCTCCTTCGCAGCCGGCGCGTCGCCCTTGAGGCTGAGCGCCTTCTCCTCGTCGCCGGCGGAGGAGAGCTCGGACGGCGAGCGGGTGGCGAGAGGCGGGAGGGACGCGATGGTGGCCATGGCGCTAGTGCGAGCGGGAGCCGGAGCAGGCGAGTCGCGTCGCGAGCGTCGAGCAGTCGACGGGGAGGGAACAGCAGCAAGCGGAAAGAAGCCCTGCAGCGCGCGGCGCCCGCCCTCGACCCTCGGACACGGAGAGCAGATCGCGACCGCGAGGTCAACCTGGACGAAAATGGCTTTTCTCGCGGGGAGAAGGCGGAGATGGAGCAGTCTCGCCCCGGTTTAGCGCTATCCTCGCGCGTCCCCTCGTTCCCGTCGTGTCCCGTCGACATCCTCCCGCTGCCTCCCGCCATCCCCCGCCGCCCTCCACTCCAAGGGCTCAAGGGTTTCCTTCCCACGCCGAACCCGCACCTGCGGGTCGCCCTATCTCGCCCTCGTACGCGCCCTGTGCGTGCGATCCGGCCAACGCCAGCAGGCAGAGCGGACAGGACGGAGCGGAAGTCGGCGGAGAGAGAGCCGAGCGTTCGGCCGACGCGAGGTGTGCGGGTCGCGTGAGCAGGACGGCGCCCCTTCCTTGCGGCTGTCCGGCTGCACCCATGCTCGTGCACAACGCTCGGGAGGGGCGGCGTGAAGTGCACAAGACGGGGAAAGCGGAGGAGGGGAACCAAAGCAGCTGTTCGCAGACGGCGACGAAACCACGCTCAACTCGACCCCCTTCTCTGGAAGGTCCGTCCACGGACTCCTAAGGCCAGAGAGCGTGCGCGAACGGTGAACTGAGCTCGCATCACCCGCGCGCAGAGAGTCGCGCACACGCCTCGCACTGGCAAAGAAGCGCATCTCGATACCATTACGAGCGGCTCTGAAGCCTGGCCTTTTGTACCTCTACGCCTCACCTGCTTCTCCGCCTGCTGCGGGCTTGATCGTCTTCCCCGTCGTTGTACGGCGGACGAGCTGCGGACGCGAGGGGCGGGTCAGTCTCCTCCGCCAGCAAGGAGCAGTGGCAGCGCAGCGCACCTTGCGCGGCTTGTGCGTAACCCTTGCGCGACCCATCGCCATTTTGCGGAGGATGGCGAATTCGCGCCGGCCGCTTGCGCGACAGAGCGCGTAGAACCGGCTCGTCGGGTCCTCGAGGAGCTTGGCGGGCGAGTCGAACTCGACGATCTCGCCGCGGTCAAGCAAGAGAACGCGGTCAAAGTCGATGATCGTGCGTCTGCGGTGGGCGGGTGGGTCAAACAGGGGCCGCAGGGAATCAGCGGAAGGGACGAACAGGCGGTGCGCGATGACGAGGAGCGTCGAATCGGCAAACTGCTGGCGGATCGTCTGCGTGATGCTGTGTGCGCTCGGCGGTCAGCGACGGCTGAAGAGCCTGGCACAAGCGCCGAGAACTGGAGGGAGAGTTGGTGGGGCGGGCAGATAGCGGCGCAGCAAGGTCGGGCGAGGGGAAGCATCCACGTACAGCTCGTCCGTCTCTGCGAAGACCACAAAGAGATGTCAACGGCCGAGTCGGCGAACAAGGAGGAACACGCGCACCATGATCCGTCGAAGCCGTCGCCTCGTCGAGGAGGAGGATCTTGCTCCGCTTGAGCAGCGCCCTCGCCATGCACAGCAGCTGCCTCTGCCCCGTGCTGTAGTTCGTCCCGCCCTCGGCGACCTCGGCGTCGAGGTTCCAAAACACGGAGCGGTTCGTGCCCGCCTCCTGCTCGTCAGGCTGCTCGCCCTCGCGGATGAGGTGCACACGGCGGAGCGCGTCGAAGATCTCGGCGTCGTCTGTAGGCATGGACGAGTTCAGAAGGTGTCGTGGGTGAGACGGAAGCAAAGCGCGCACCATACTGCTCGAACATGTCGAGCGTCGAGCGGAGCGAGCCGGAGAGGATGACTGCGGGCAACGAGCGGGTCAGCCACTCGCTCGCAGGCTCCTAGGAGTGCGTAATCAGGACGTACCCGGATCCTGCGGCACGATAGTGAGCCGCGAGCGGAGGTCGAGCAGGCCAATCTTCGAGATGTCGATCCCGTCAATGACGATCTTGCCCTCGTGCGCCTCGACGAAGCGGAAGCACGCCTGCATCATCGTGCTGCTCAGGCCACTCGTCAGTCGTCGCTCGTAGGTTCAAGAGGAACGAGAGCAGCTCGGGGAAGGATGGAAGCGGCGGGAAACGAGACGCACCTCTTGCCGCACCCCGTCGGCCCGACGATCCCGATTTTCTCGCCCGCCTTGACCGAGAAGTTGAGCGAGTGGAGGACGTCGGGGAGTTCCTCGGCGTAGCGAATCGAGAGGTTCTGCACGTCGATGTTACCCTGCGGCCAGTGCGCGGGCGGGCGCGGCTCGATGATCTCCGGCGCCTCCTGCTCGATCTCGCTGTAGGCCTTGAGGCGCTCGACGCCGACGAGCGAGAGCTCGAGCTGCGTGTACCGCCGGACGAGGAAGAGGATGTCGTTCGAGACGTTGAGTGCGAACGTGAGCGTGAAGCCCGCGAGCGCGGCGTCGATCTTGTCGCCCGCAGCGATGAGGACGTAGCCCGTGAGTGCGACGACGACCGCCGAGAGGAGCGAGAACCGCATCGACAGCCAGCGGTTCGTGCCCCTGCGTGTGAGGGCGTGAGCGAGGTTTCTCAAAGACTGAGGATATGCAGCGCACCAGAGCATCCAGAAGTAGGTCACATTCGTCGACGCGCGCTCGAGCATGAGGGCCATGAACCTCGCGCTCGAGCCAAACGCGCGGATGACGGCGACACCCTGGATCGCTTCGCCATAGATCGAGAACAGCGGAGACTTGCTGACCGAGTCGAGGCGGCGGAACTCGCGCGCCGAGTGGCTGAAGAGGCGCGCATGGTGGAAGTACGCGATCGAGAGGAGGCCGAAACCGATGAGGAACTCGGGCGCCGTCGACGCGATGACGGCGAGGGTGGTAACGACGCCGAGGCCGTACATGAGCGAGCGGCCAAAGTTGTCCGGGAGCGACGCGTCGACACCCTCGAGGTCCTTCGAGAAGCGGTTCTGTCAGGCGAGCGGGGGCGCAAGTTAGCGGGGCATTTTCGTCGTCGGGGTTCAGGCGCGAGCTTTGGTATGCCTCGGTTCCGCCCGGATCTCGGAGCACGTAGAAAGGGACGCACCTGGATGCGACCAAGCGCCTGGCTATCGAACCAGCGGAGCGGCGCGCGCAGAACCGAATGGAGGAGCATCTTGTGCAGGCGCCTGCTCGCGCGGAGCGTGCCGGTATAGAGGACGAGCCTGTGCGCGCCGGAGCGTTCAATGCGCGGTGTGAAGATGGAAGGGGGAGGGACGCACCACTGCAGCGTCGAGATGAGGACGGCGAGGATCGAGAGGAACGCGTAGACACCGAGGTAGTAGTTGACCGAGTGCGCGGGGCCGGCGGGGTCCTCGTCTGCGCGTGCGAAGAGCTCGTAAGCACCGTCGAAGTGAGGAAGAGCGGAGGGGAAGACGCACACGAGCCGGACCACTTGCCGAGCCACCAGGTCTGCGCGCTGCCGGGTGCTCTCGCGCGTCAGCCCGCACGCACGATAAAGAGAAGGGGGACCGCACGCACACATCGCTGAGCTTCGCCCCTCCGAACGTCGCGACGAACGCGAGCCAGAACCCGACGCCGCCCATGAGGCCGAGGTACAGCCTCCAGACCTCGCCGCTGACCTTGCCCACCGCGCGCGCCTCGTCCTCGACCAGCTTGCGCGGCTTGCGCTCCTCGCCCTTCTTTTGCCCCTCCGCGCCCTTCGCGGAGGTCTCCTCGGCCGCCCCGCCGGGTTTGTCGATCTGCGGGTCCGACTCGCTCTCATCTGAGTCCGAGTCCGAGTCGCTGCCGCCCTCGCTCGCGCTCGTCACGTCCGTGCTGCTCGCGGGCGTGCCCGCGCGCTTGCCCGCCGCGACGACCTGTGCGAACGACTTGGGCTTGGGCTTGGCGGCCTTGATCTCCGGCGCCGGTGCGGGGGCCGCAGCGGCGACCTGCGCGAAGGACCTGCTCGCGGGTTTGCCCGGGACGACGGGGGGCGCGTCCTCGTGGCGCGGGGAGGTGGGCTCGTCGTCCGCGCCCGTGCCGCCGTCGCCGCCATTCGCGGCCTTGTACCCGTCCGACTCGAGGAAGGCGGCGCCCGAGCCTTGGAACGCGACGCGGCCGTTCGCGAGCTGGACCTTCGCGTGCCGTTCCCCGTGAGCTCCAGTCCACGCTGAGAGAGGGGAAGGGAGGGAGACGCACGACGTAGGCTGCGCCCGGGGCGGTGAGCTGCACGTGGTGCGAGACGAGGATGACGGTCCGGCCCTTGAGGAGCGGGCCCTTGAGGCAGTGCTCGTACTGCGCCCTCGCATCAGCACCCGTTCGTGCACGACGGGAAGAGGAAAGTGGGAGGGACGCACGATGTGCGCGGCGGTGTGCGCGTCGACGGCCGACAGGACATCGTCGAGGAGGAGGACGGCCGCGCGGCTGTAGACTGCGCGCGCGAGCGACACGCGCGCTTTCTGGCCGCTGGGGACGTTCGCCCGGGGTTGAGGGTCAGTTTTCGCTCCGCTGGATCAGCGCTGGGAGGAGACGCACCCGGAGAGGTTGACGCCCTGCATACGTACGCACGCAGCGTTGTCAGTCGCGCGCCTCGAGTACCGCAGAGAGAGAGAGGGATCCAGCAGCGCACCTTCTCCCCAATCTCGGTCTCGTCGCCATCCTCGAGGATCTCGAGGTCACTCACGAGGCTGCACGCCTCGAGCGTCGCGCGGTATCTCTCCTCCTGGAACGGCAAGCCAAAGAGGACGTTCTGCCTGACGCTGGCATTCTGGAGCCACGCCTGCTGCGGGACGAACGCGACGTGCGCGTGCGAGACCCAGTTCTCAGGCGTGAGGAGCGTGTCCCACGCGAGGGACGGGAGCGCGATCGCGCTGGGGGAGGAGCGCGGGCACGAGACGGAGCCGGAGAGGACGTCCGACTCGCCGAGGAGCGCTGCGGGGTCCCCTCGCTTGCGCGTCAGCTTCCCTTCCGTGAGGGAGGGAGGGAGGATGAAGTGGCGACGCACAGAGGAGCATGAGCGTCTTGCCGCTGCCGAGCCTCCCGCAGATGAGGCTCAGCTCCCCGCGGGGGAACTTCACGCTCACGTCCTGGAGCTCGAACGGCTTCCGCGCCTCGGCGTCGTCCTCCTCCTCGCCGGCAGAGGGGTCGTCCCGCCGGTCCTGCGGGAAGGTGACCGTCGCGGCGTCGAACGCGATCGGCGCGTCGGCGGGGGCGTCCTCCTCTTCCGCGGTGGCAGACGACGAGGGGGGCGCGACCTCGGGGGTGTCGAGGTAGGCGTCGATGCGGCGGAGGGAGACGAGGCACTGGAACAGCGAGACGATGACATCGGGGATCCTGCGCTCCCCCGTCCATCAGCGCTCGCCCACCCGAGTCGGGGCGGGTAGGGAGAGGGAGAGGGAGGGGGAGGACGCACACGTTGAGCGCAAAGCGCAGCTCGTTCCACACGCTCAGGGCCGTAAACGCCGTGCTGGGCGTGAGTTCGCGCCCCATGAGGAGCGGGCTCGTGTACGCCCAGAAGCTCACCAACACGCACTTGATCCCGCGCGTCAGCGTTCCCCTCCAAAAAGCAAAGAGATGGGCGGGGGAGAGCGCACAAGGATCGGGCTGATGTTGTAAATCCCCTGGAACACGACCTCGAGGACGTAGTTGCGCCTCAGTTCGCGGATCTCGTCGTCGCGCGCGGCGAGGATCCTTGACTCGAACGGGTGCTCGAACCTGCGCGCGCGCGGGCGGGCGCTCAGCGGGGAGGGGAAGGACGGAGGGGGGGAGGGACGCACGCCATGAACTTGATGAAGCGGACGCTGCCGAGCACCTCGTTCATCAGGCTGACGCGCCTATCGCGCGTGCTCATCTGCCCCACATCCTCCATCAGCACTCGCTGTGGGGAAAAGGAAGAGAGGGGCCGCGGGCGCACGAGGCGGTCCTGCGTCGTCGTGAAGGCCTTGCTCGCCCAGTTGTTCAGCGGGAGGAACAGCACCGCGACGCTGATCCCGATCAGCGCGGCGTAGCCGATCAGGTTGTAGAGGAAGACTGCGCGCGCGCACGGGGCGGGCGGGCGGGTGAGGGCGGGAGGACGGGGGGGGCGGACGTCAGCACGTGGAGGACAGAGAGGGAAGAGAGGGGCGCGCACTCGTCCCGATGAGGATCTCGATCGGCGCGTCAAAGACGCTGAACGACCAGACGGCAAAGTCGGCGACGCTGCGCACGCGGACGTCCCCTCCTCATCAGCACCCTTTTCCGAAAAGGATGGGGAGGAATGGGGGGAGCGCACCGCTCCGAGTCGATCGCGAACAGGTTCGTCAAGCTCGTCTTGGTGCTGAACTTCAAGTCCTTCTCGCCGTCCTCCTCCTCGTCGCTGTCGTCGCTGCCCTCCCCTCCCGCGGTGGACGGCGCGGCGGATGCGCCCGGGGTGGTGGTGGTGGTGGTGCGCGCGCGTCCGTGCGGGGAGAAGTTCGCAACGTCCTTGCGCTTGAGCGTCTTGTCAAAGATGAGCGTGTTGAGCTGGACGCGGATCCGCGTCGCGAGGAGCGAGTTGCTCACTGCGCACAGGCAGGCACGCGTCAGTCCCCCAAACACACCCGAGGGAGAGCGCGCAACGCACCGAACCACAGCTGCCCCTCGACGAGGCTCTCGACGACGGCGCCGGCGAACAATCCCACGACGTAGACATACGCCCACTGCATGCTCTGCGCGTCTGCGGTGCCGCGCATCTCGAGGAAGCGGACGAGGCGCTGGAGGAAGAAGGCGGGGACGTAGTACAGGACGGCGTTGACGACGCTGAGTGCGACCTGGAGGGCAAAGAGGCGCGCATTGACGCGCACGAGGCGGTACAAGAGCCGGTTCCACCCGCGGGGCGCGGCGGCGGCGAGCGGGCCCGAGCGCCGGATCTGGTCCCAGAGGGTGCGGGCGCGGTCTGCCGCGGGGAGGGCGGGGAGGGTCGCTGCGTCGAGCGAGGCGGCGGTGTAGGACGCGCGGAGGACGGGGGTGATCCACCCGAAGAGGAGGTAGGTGAGGGGGGAGGACGCGGGGAGGGCGACGACGGGGCGGCGCGTGCGCGCGTCGACGAGGGGCGCGCAGCGCGGGGTCGTCCCCGTCAGGAGGAACGCCGCGAGGGTGAGGAGCGCGGTGGTGAGGGCGAGGGCGAGCTGCGCGGTGTAGAGGTGGGCGGGGAGGGTGCGCGAGGGGAGGAGGCTGAGCCCCGTTGAGCGCGGGAGGAGGAGGCGGAGGAGGGCGACGAGGAGCGCGGCCGAGGAGAGGGTGAAGAGGGCGATGGTGTACCGCCAGTGGAGGTCGATCGACCGGCGCGAGTTGCTCAGCGGGAGGGACGCGAGCGAGACGGCCGCCGCGGTGCCCTGTGGATGCATAGAGAGGGGTCAGTTTGGCGATGCTCGTCTGGGGAGACCTTGCCTCGGGCGAAGGCACCTCGACAGTGCTGCCCTGCGCAAATGGGCAGCATTACCCCCCTTGGGAACTCGGGTGGGGGAGGGCAGACTGACCCAGAGGGCGATGCGGCTGAGGCGCTCGACCCAGTCCGTCCACGCGTTGGTGCCGAGTGCGGTCGCCTCCCAGCCTGCGCGGAAGAGCTCGAGGGCGCAGAGGGTGACGACGGTGGCTGCGGTTGCGAGTTTGCGGATGCGCTGCTTCGGGTAGAAGGCGTCGGGGTCGGCCTCGTCGTCGTGCTCTGGCTCTGCGAGGGCCCGGTCTGCGTCGGTCGGGAGGTCGTCGTCGTCGTTGACGCGCAGCTGGATCGGAGCGCGCTTCGGTGGGTGCGAGAGGGCGAGGGTGAGGACGACGGCGGCGGAGAGGGCGGCGAGGGTCGCGGCGGGGACCCACGGCGGGACGAGCGGTGCGTGGGCCAGACGCTCTAGGGCGAACACGAGCATGTGAGATCTCGCTTCACTGGGGAGTAGAGCGCTGAGGGAGAAGAGCGAAGTGGTGATGATGACCTCGTGGGGAAACCTGTATCGACTCGACTCGGCGCAGAATAACTGCAGCGAATACAGGGATGCACTCCTGCTATCTCGCCATTACCCTTGCGACTACCCGCCTGCACTCTGGCGAGAGGTCGCTGCTCGGCTTCACCGCCCCCTCACTCTCCTCCTCCTTGACCAGATCGCGCCTCTCCCGCTGGACTGCACAGGCGCACCTCTGCTCGACTCTGCTCCCCTGCTAGACTCGCTCGAGCGGACAAGGACTCGCCCCGCGGTGTGAGGGCGCATCCGCACGCTCCTTCAACCTCCCGTCCCCCGGAGTAGCGCAACCATGGCAGCCGACGCCGAGCCGTGCGTCCCTCCTCCTCCCTCTCGGAGGGAACCCGCACACTCACCCCCCGCCCCCCCCGCCCGCCCGCAGCGCGTTCGCCTCGCCCGACGCCGCCCTCGCGCACTACCGCTCGCTCTGCGCGTCGCTCCAGGCCCAGCTCCTCACCGCAGAGCACGACATCCGCGACTTTGCCGAATCAAGCAAGGAGCTCCAGGCCGAACTCGAGCAGGAGCTCGAGCGCATGGAGCGCGCAGAGAAGGGCATGCGCAGGGAGCTCGACGACGCCCGCGCGCAGGGTGACGAGTGGAAGGCGCGCGCGCCGCGTATTGCTCCTTCCGAGACGCACACTGACCCCTCTGCGCCTGCAGACAAAGTACACGACCGCGCTCCGCGACCACACGGCGACCATCTCGCACATGCAGCGCGAGCTCGAGACGCTCCGCGCCGCCGAAAAGGCGCTCCGGGCGCAGGTCCGCGACATGGAGCTCGACAACGACGACCTCGAGAAGAGCGAGCGCGAGAAGGACTCGTCGCTGCAGGACCTCGAGAACAGGTATAACAAGGCGCTCGAGCGGATCGCGCTCCTCGAGGAGGAGCTCGTGACGAAGGCCCAGCTCGAGGAGGAGGTCCAGCGTCAAGGATGAGCTGCGCGGTGCGTCCACTCGTCGTACTCTTCCCTTGCTCTCACTCACCCTCGAGCGCGTGCGCAGAGGTCAACGAGGAGCTCTCCATCACGCGGACGCAGCTCGCCGCCGTCCTCCTCCTGCGCCGTCCTCCTCCGCGCCTTCGCCCGTCCCGCCGACGCCCTCCGAGCCGGACTCGCCGTCGCCCTTCCCCTCCACCTCCGCCTCCGGCGCGCCCTCCTCGCCGCGCTCCTCCTCCCCGCAGCGGCGGACACCCTCCCCCTCCCCCGCGTCCCCCTCGCCCTCCATCGAGCTGACGAACCCGACCCCGCTCCTCTCTCGCGCATCCGCCCTCGGCGTCCCTCTCCCCCTCCGCCTCCTCCGCATCGAAAATCGCCCGCTCAACGTCCCTCCACCCTCCCGCCCTCGCCGCGCCTTCCCCGCGCCCCTAGTAGCGGGCAAAGCGCCCCTCGCGCGCTCGACGCGCACCGCGCAGCTCGCGCGCGGGCCCTCCTCCACCGCGCGGGGTCTCTCTTCCTCGCCCTCCTCGCCGACGCTCTCCTCCCCCGCGGCGAAACGCCCCCCCGGCGGCGGGACAGGCATCCCCCGCACCGACACGGCGACGATGATCCGCGACATGCAGCAGATGACGACGCGGGTCCGGGCGCTGACGCAGAGGCTGGACCAGCGCCGCGAGGGCGTCATGCGCGGGAGCGCGATCCCCCGTGTTGGGAGCCCCGCCGGAGGGGGGGTGGGGAGGAGCGCGACGATGCGGGGGTTGGGCGGGCTGGCGAGGCCGCCGAGCCGCTTGGGCGAGCGCGAGCGGGAGAGGGGAGTACGCGCCCCCCCTCGCGGTCGTCCAACCTCCGCGCGTCGCTCGCCCCGGCCGGCCCGCGGCCGCCAAGCCGCCTCTCCTCCCTCTCCGCCTCGTCCTCCTCCTCCTCGCGCGCGCCGTCCCCCCTCCCCGCCCGCTCGTCTACTCCAACCTCCTCCTCCGCCTCCGGCGCGTTCGGGTCCGCGTCCGCCGCAAGGGCAAGCACCCGCCCTGGCAGCGGGCTCGGGCTCGCGCGCTCGCTCGGCCCGTCCTCCGCTGGTGCGGCGGGCGACGGCAGGCGGCGGGTGAGCAGCGCGGCGCCCCCTCCGCCGCCTCTGCCGCCGCCTGTCGCCGGGCTGGGCAGGAGCGTCCACGGCCGGACCGCCAGCGCCAGCGCGAGTGGGCGGAGCACGCCCTCCTCCTCCCTGGGTCTGGGCGAGCCGGTCCCCCGCCGTCCGTCCTCCTCCCTCTCGCAGTCCATCGCCGGCGCCGGCGCCGGCGCAGCAGCGACTGCGGAGGGGAAGGCCGCGCGGCGGACGAGCGGCGGCGGGGGCTGGGGATGAGCCTGCTTGGAAGGAGTTTGAGGAGGAGGAGCACGTGGGAGGGGAGGCGGAGGGCGCGGAGAGGAGGCTGTAGCCGGCTGCGTCGAGTGCGAACTGCGATGCGGTGCGGTGCGGAGGTCGCGTAAGCGGGAGACGGGGGGCAAGGGCAAGCGAGCGCGACTGGCGGTATTGGGAAGCACGCACGCGCATCTCTCTCAGGTTGCGGCGCTGTTCGGCCGAGGCGCCGTCGCACGCGCTCGGCATCCCCGGCCGGCGATCGGCCCCACCGCCTCGGAGCTGATGAGAACCTCGCTCCGGCTCTCTGCCTCCTGCGCTTCACTAGCTTCCCGTTGACACTCTCAGCGACCATGACGACCGCGTACGGACCCGGGCAGGACCTCTCGCAGCTCGAGTTCGTCAAGACGCACCTCACGGCGAGCATCCCCCGTCCCGAGGGGAACCTCAGCGGCCGCGTCGCACTCATCACGGGTGCGACGTCTGGGTGCGTCTGCTCCTTCCTCAAGACGCTGAGACGGCCCCCACTGACCCACACACCTCCCTTCGAACCTCGCCCTCCTCGTCTCTCCTCGGACCTCCCCGCCCGCACAGCCTCGGGTTCGCCGCCGCGCAGCATTTCGCCCGCTTGAACGCGTCGACCATCATCTTTGCCGTGCGCAACCCGGCCAAAGCCAAGGGCTACGTCGAGCAGCTCTACAAGGACGTCCCCTCGTTCCGCGGCGAGGTCAAGACCCTCGCTTTGGACCTCTCCTCCTTTGCGAGCGTGCGCCAGTTCGTCAAGGAGGTCGATGGTGCCGTCCCGCGTCTGGACTTTGCGCTCCTGAACGCGGGCGTCGCCAACGCCGAGCACGTCGAGACGGCCGATGGCTGGCTCCAGGACATCCAGGTCAACGACCTCTCGACGGGCTTGCTCGCGCTCCTCCTCCTCTCCAAGCTTCAGGCGACGGCGAAGCTCCCGCAGCCCGCGGGCGCCGAGCCCGCGGACCTCAAGCCGCAGCTGCACATCGTTGCGTCCGAGGGTGAGTCCCGCCGTCCTTTCCCTCACTCGCCCCTCTCCCTCTGTCACTCCGGCCTTCTCTCCAAGTCACAAAGCAACCCGACTGACTCGCCGCATCTGCCTGCAGTGCACTACTGGGTCCGCCCCTCGACGCAGAAGCTCCTCCTCTCGGCGGAGAACCTGCTCCAGACGGTCTGCTCGCGCGAGTTCCGCGCCAAGATCCCGTTCGACGAGATGTACCAGATCACCAAGCTGCTCGACGTGTTTCTCGCGCGCAAGATCGGCGCACTCCCCGCGGCGCAGGGCGTCCAGGTGACGAGCTCGTCGCCCGGGCTGTGCAAGAGTGGGCTGAGGGACCAGTGGGGCGCGGCGTTCGCGTGGTGCGCTCCCCCTCCTCCTCTCTCCCTCTCCCGGAGCGCACTGACTCGAAGAGCGGAAACACAGGGTCTTCAACCTCCTCGCGTGGCGCAGCGAGTTCGGCACGCGCAACTACCTCCTCGCGATGCTGCGCCCGCAGCCGCAAGGCGCCTTCATCTTCACGGGCACGGCGCAGCCCGTCTCGACGTTCGCGTGCTCGAGCGAGGGCGTCCAGCTCGAGGACAGGTTCTGGAGCGAGGCGAAGGAGGTGTGGAGGGGCGTTGCGCCCGAGGTGGACGAGGTGCTGGCCCCCTGTAGCTAGTCCCTTTCGACGAGGAATCAAGGCGGACGTTGCGATCTGTGCACGAACGAGCGGCACGGTACCAGCTCCTCGCCCGCCTTGGAAGCTCTCGTCAGCACCACTCCTCTCGCGCTGCTCTCTGATCTCGTCGAAGTCGCGCCAGCGCAGCGTTCGCGACTTGAGAAGGCCGCGCGTCGTTGGCCTCGCTGCTCCCTCCCTTCCGCTCGTTCCGCAGCGTGACGGACTCGCTCTCCGCAGTGTGCTGCTGCTGGATGGGGAGAACGAGCCGAGTGCCAGTCGTGACCGACGGGAGTTATGACGAAGATGCCAATGAGAAGAGAGTGAGGGAAGGAACAACCGCGATATTGCAACACGCGACGACGACACAAAGCCTCCTGCACAGCCCAACACACGCTCTCACAGCCACCCAACGAACCTCTGCTCGCTCTGGAGCAGCGCCCTCCAATCGACGGTCCAGCCCTTCTCGTCCGTGACCTCCCACACGCGCTCCAGCGCCGCAACGTTGTCCCTGTAGCCCTGCTGCCTGCCGCAGACCTCGATCCCGCGGCGGCAGAGCGCGCGCTCGGCGGGGAGCTGCGCGGCCGTGCCGGCGAGGAACCACGGGACGGCGCGCATCGACGGCGCCGAGAGGTAGTCCTCGGTGTCCTGCGGTGGTGGCAGCGCTGCCGAGCAGGCGCGCTCTCCGCAGCGGAGGCTGCACCTGCTGCGGCTGGAGCGGGCGCGGCGGAGGTCGTGATCGCGAGGGAGGAAGCGACGCCCGAAGCGGCGCCGGCGGGGACGGACTCGACCGGCGTGCGGTACTGTTGGAGCATGCGCGAGCCGAGCTGGAGAATCTGCTGCATCGCGTCGCGGATTGTCCGCGAGAGCGGGCCATGGCGGTGTACCGCCTGGTACAGGAAGATAATGACGGCCTGCGTGCGCCGCGCTTGTCAACCTCCTTGCTCGAGAGGGGGGAGGAGAGGGAGGGAGGAAGCTCACATGCCGCCACATCTCTGCGGTGGAGAGCTTGTCGATGTACCACGCGCTGTCGGCGAGATCCTCGATGTTGGGCGGGGCAGGCTTCCACTCACGCACGGCGTTCTCGATCGCCGCCGCCTTGACGCGGACGACCTCATCGGGGAGGGCGTCCATCTCGGCGCCGAGGTTCGCCGTCGCCGCGACGCAGAGGAGCAGGCCGAGCGGGAGGCCGAGGTGCGCGTCGATGCTGTTGCTGTGAGCGCTCACGTCCGAGACCACCGCCTCCGGCGTCGTGGCGGACGGCTCGCCCGGCAGGCCCGTGAAGGCAAAGATGGTGCGCCGACGGGGGATGCAAATGCACCGGACGCAGTCGGACCACGCGACGGCAGAGAGGAGGACGTTTTTCGGGTCGCGCATGTCGGAAAAGTCGATTGCGGGTCTGCGGGTATGACGCGGTACGTGAGTGCTCAAGCGACGAGCCCGCCGCCGGTAGACAAAAGGCCAAGACGCACTGCGAGCCGAGAGCCTCGTTGATGAAGTACTCGCCGAGGAGGAGAATCGCGTTCGCCGCAGCTGCGCCCCACTGGTCGAACTGTGGGAACGAGTAGGGAGTATCAGTGTCCGTAGGCCACACTCGACCCAGCTCTACGTCCCCCGCGAGCAGCCGAGCAAGGCGCGACCGCCGACTGACCTGGTACGACTGCATGTCGAGCACGGCGACGAGCTTGGCCTCGAGCGGAATCGGCGCCTGGAGGTGCTCGAGCGCCTTTGGAAGTAGTGGTCCGACTGGGCGAGGAGCTTGGCATGCTGCGCGCTCGACTGCGCGACATCTGCCGCATCGCCGTCGGCGCGCGACTGCTGGTGCATCCGCAGGCGGTAGAGCATCACCTGCGCGTGCGCGGGCGCGAGTTTCAGCATGCGGAGGCAGGGGCGCTGGAGCGGGAGGGGACGGACCATCGCCATGGCGGCGTGGCGACTGAGATCCGACGACCCGACGACGTTGTATACCTTCTTGATGACGATGTCGCGGACGGGTTTCGGCAGCGAGCGGAAGAACCCGTCGTTGAAGGTGTTGTCTGGGTAGAAGGAGGCGAGCGGGGGTCAGTACGGCGCACGAGGCGCGTAAGGGCAGGATGCACGAAGACGCACAGATCGGATCGACCTCGACGGCGTCCTCGTCCTGTCCGACCTTCTGCCGGGGCGCGCTCGGGGGCACGGAGAGTTCAGGAGGCAAGTGCGCGTCCCCCTCCTGAGCGGCGTACAGTGCGCGCTCAGCATCGCGTTCCCGCTGCGCCTGCTCCGCCGCGTCCGCCTCCGCGCGGGGCGTCATCCCCGCGCCCGAGTACATCACCTCTGGGCTACCGCCGTTGCTGCTGCGCGCGCCGGCGGAGAGCGGCCCCTGGAGCGAGTCCCAGTAGCCGACTTCTGCGTCGAGCGCGGAGAAGAAGTGCGAGAGGTCCGAGGTGAGCTCCGAGGCGACAGAGGCGGGCGCGAAGAGGGATGAGAAGGACGAGGGAGGGGCGAGGACGTCCAGGTCCGCGTAGGGGTTCGGAGCGGCGAGGGGCGCGGTGAGGGCGGAGATGGGGAGGAAGTACGGCGCGGCGGAGGTCGACGCGACGGGGATGCCGGGCGCGCTGGTCGGCGCGGTGGCGGCGCTCGACGACGGCGCAGAGCTGCTGCTCGTTGGCACCAGCAGCGCCGCCGGGAACGCCGGGTCGTACGCCTGCGCATGCGCCTCTGCCGCCCCACTCCCCGCAGCGTCCTCCTCGGCGTCGTCTCCGCCCTCCTCGACCTTCGCGCCCGCCCTCCTCGCCGCCTTCGCCGCCTTCTCCTGCGCGCGCTTACTCCCGCTAACGAAGCTCCGGAGGGGCTTCTGCCCAGGAGGAGGGGGCCAGCGGCACTCCCAGCTGCCCGCAAAGCAGCGCCTGCACGCGCCGCGGTGCTCGTCAAGGCGCGTCTCGTCGCACTTCTTGTGTCTGCCGCGGCCTGCATGTGCACCCCTCCTCTTCTGGGTCAGCGGCGGCGGAGGGGGGCAGGGGAGAGATAGCGGGGACGACGACGGGGACGGACAGGTGAGGCACCCTGCACGCGAGCGCGTCTTGCCGTCGGCGGCAGTCGAGCGGTCGGCGGGCATGAGCGTCGGGGCAGCGCAGTAAGAGGAGCGCGGCGCAGCGGTGCGTGTTGCTGGAGGGAGAGCACAATCAGGCTGAGGGGGAGGCAGCCGATCCCCCGCATGCACTTGCTCGCGGACCGTCGAACAGGCTGGAGGCCCTGCGATGGGTAGTCACGGGTCTGCCGCGTTGTGAGAAGCTGTTCGCCGCCCGTCCGGAGGAGCGAGGCGAGCGGGAGAACGCCATCAGTGCGCGCGAGTGGAGGAGACGTCGGCTATGCGCGCGAGCGGATACAGCTGCAGCTATGGGCTGGTCGTCGGCTTGCGCGCAGTCAGAACGTAGCTGCAGAGGCTTTCGAGATGTAACAGGGCGAACGAAGCAGAGGGAGAGCAGCGAGGCCAGTTCTCGAGCGGGTGCGCGACGATGCGGGTCCGCCTGCAGCCCCCCTCTGCCGCGCAGCGAGATAAAACTCCCTCAACCGCGTTGTCTGGCCACTGACTCAATCCAGGAAAACATCGTCGGAGTCCTGCGCTGCTGCGATGGCGATATTCAAGATGCGCGTGCTTCCGCTCGTGCACTTTCAGCTCGCTTTTCTCGCCCACGTCAGCTACTTACGGCTCCACCTTCGGGGAGCTAATAGACTGTAGCTCAATCTCCTCTTCTGCGAAGCCTCGCTGCGTTACTGCAGCGGGAAAGGCGAGAACTCCCCTACTCCGCTTGACCTTCTCAACTCGCCGCGTCCCTCCATCGCGCTTACTTCGCGCTGTACCCACTTGTCTTCCGCGCGAGGCTTTCTCTGTGAGCCCGGTGGTCGACGCCAGCTCGTGCGAAAGCCGAAGAACTGGCGCACGCAGAGGCTGCAGCTCTCGATCGGCAGCGTTGAGCGTCAAGTGCAACTGGCTCCGCTTCGGGTACATACATACGTCGCTCTTTGCTTCGGTTGAAAGTGTGCAGGGCGTGTTTTTAGCTGCGTGCAGTGCCGTGTGTGGAGAAGAGGGAGGAGAGACGAGAGGGGGAAGCGACGGCGCTGCGAAGGCAGACGCGCTGGGACGCGTCGTCCCTCGTCAGCTCGACCGCACGGCTTGAGCTGCAGGAGAGCGCTGAGCAGGATGTACCGGCACTCTGGCGACTCGAGCATCCCGCTCTCGGACGTCAACTAGCGCGTCTCTCCTGTCCTCCCCTCCTCCCCTCCTCCTCACACCGAGGGACCCGTCCCCCCGCGCTGTCTCGATCCAGAGCAGAACAGAACTGACTCCCGCTCGCTCTCCCTCCATCTCCCTCGACCACCGTCTGCTCACCCGCTTGGACCGCCCCTCCCCCGCGCGCTCACCCAACCCGCACCGCCCGCGTCCGCACGCTCCCTCCTCTCGTCCCTCCTCGCACTCTGCGCCGCGATGGGCCACTCGTCCGTCAGCAGCTCGCAAGCACCCGGTGGGCAGAACACCCCGACCTACGGCGGCAGCGTTGACAAGAACTACCCCGCCGTCCGTCCCCTCTCCTCCCTCGGGTCCTCTCCCTCCGCTGACTCTCGCACGCACGCACGCAGCCCAAGCGCAACCGCCGGCTCTGGCCCTGGATCGTAGGCGCCCTCGTCGCCCTGATCATCATTCTCGGCGCCGTTCTCGGCGGCGTCTTTGGCTCGCGCGCGGCCAACAAGAGCGACGACAACAAGAGCAACGCCGCACAGGACGGCGGGAGCGGTGTCGCGAGCGCGGCGACGAGGACCAAGGGCAGTGGAGGGTTCGCCGTCGTCCCGACAGTGCGTCTCGAGCGTCACCTTACTCAGCGCCGTGCTGCTCTCGCAGATCGCGCTCGCGACTGGTACTGACGCTTCCCCAGGCAACGGATGAGTTTGGCAACCCGATGTACCCGTCGACGACCGGCTCGGCGCGCATGTCGGCGCCGACGACGCTCGCCAACTCGTCGCTCGCGTGCACAGCGGACGACACCTCGTCGATCTCGCTCTCGCGGCCCAAGACGTCGCACCCGCTCCTGATCGCGACCGAGAACCGGTGGGCGTGCCTGCCCAAGCTCATCGCGACCGACAGCTACATGGCCTACTGGAACGACACGGTCTTTGCCAACGCGTCCAGGTTCTACGACATGACGCCGACCAACTACTCGATCGACGGCGGTCTGACGGGCTCGGGCGTACTCGACGTCGCGCGCGAGGTGCAGCTCCGGATCAAGCACTGGGCGTACGCGTACCGCCTCTCGAACGACACCAAGTGGGTCGACCGCACCTGGCGCGAGCTCGTCGTCGCGTCGGGCAACGACACGACGCAGTACTTTGGCAACGCGGGCGACAACTGGAACAGCGGGCACTTCCTCGACCTCGCCGAGTTCACCGAGGCGTTCGCGATCGCGTACGACTGGATGTACGACGCGTGGAGCCCGCAGCAGCGCGAGGCGATCGCGTGGAGCATCATCAACCTTGGGCTCAGCTACGGCCTCACGGCCTTTACCGACGAGTCGGCGAGCTACCACTGGTGGACGACCGCGCAGGGCAACTGGAACTGCGTGCGCCCCCTCCCTTCCGCCTCCTCCGTCTCCTCCTTACTGACGTGCCCCCGCCCGCAGGTCTGCACCAAGGGTATGGCGATGGGCGCGCTCGCGGTTATCAACGAGTACCCCGACTCGCCCGCGCGCCAGGTGCTCGACTACGCCGTCGACAACGCCAATGCCATGTGCTCGTTCGCGCCCTCCCCCGAGGGCACCTGGAGCGAGACGCCCAACTACTGGTGCGCTCTCCTTTCCCTCGCTCGTGGCGTGTTCCACCGCTGACACGCCCCGGCCCGCCCGCGCGCAGGTACTTCGGCACCTACTCGCACGCCGAGCTCGCCGCCTCGCTCCTCAGCGCGACGGGCTCGACGCAAGGGCTCCTGACGACCAACCCGGGCGTAAAGGCGACGAGCCTGTACCACATGTACGTGCAGGGCCAGCAGGGCATCTTCTCGTACGGCGATGCCGGCCCCAACAAGTTCACCGCGACGGCGAACCACCTCATGTTCTACGGCGACCAGTTCGGTGCGATTTCCGCGCCTCCTCCCCTCCTCTTCTTCAAGACCGCTTCGCTGACGCTGGCTCTCGCGCGCAGACGAGCCGCTCTACACGCTGTACCAGCGCGACCGGGGCGACGCACCCGACCCCATGTCGCTCCTCTACTACGACGCGCAAGTGTCGGGCCAGTTCTGGGACGGGCTCGCGCTCGACCGCCACTTTGACAACACGACCGACGGGTGGTTCTCTGCGCGCTCGAGCTGGACCGACAACGACGGCGCGTACATCGCCATGAAGGCGGGGTACCTCCAGGGCCACCAGACGCATGGAGACCTCGACGCCGGGACGTTCGTCCTCGATGCGATTGGCCACCGCTGGGCCGGCGAGCTCGGCAACGGGTGCGTTGCGCTCATCCCTCCTTTTTCGTCGCGAGGCGGTGCTGACTCTTTCGCCGCTCCTTGCCCGCAGTGACTACCTCGCTGAGTGCGCCTCCTCTCCCATGCGTCCTACAGGGAGCGAGAACTGACGAGAGCACCGTGCGCAGGGACTACTTCTCGTCCGAGGCGCAGAACTCGCCCCGCTGGCTCTACTACCGCAAGGTGCGTCTCTCGCCTTGCGCGCTTCCCCGCCCGCGCTTCGCTGACGCTCATCCCATTCCTCAGCGCACCGAGGGGCAGAACACGCTCGTCGTCGACGGGCAGAACCAGAATGTCGCCGGCCGGCCGACGACGACGTTCCTCTCCTCCGGCGACGCGCAGGACGCGCTCGCGTACACCCCCGCCAACGGCAGCACGGTCGTCTTCACGGCCGACTTGGGCGAGATGTACAACGCGACGAGCAGCGCCCACCGTGCTATCCGGTTCGTTAACGGCAGGAGGCAGGTCTTGCTCCGCGACGAGGTCGACTCGACCGCCGCTGTGCAGTGGTGCGTTTCCCGCTTTCGCTCTCTCTTCCGGTGCAGGACCAGGCTGACGAAGGGAGGAACGCCCGCAGGCGCATGCACACGAACGCGACGGTGACGCTCTCCGACTCGGACCGGACCGCGACGCTCAAGCTCGGGTCCGAGACCCTCGTCGCGACGCTGCGCTCCCCCAGCGGGGCGACGTTCGGCACTGCCGCGGCCGAGCGCGCCGCGTCGGACCCGACGACGACGAGCTACAATGGCGCGACGGTGTCCATGTCGCCGGACCAGCCCAACCCGGGCGTGACGGTCCTGACGATTGATGTCGCCGCGGGGGCGAACACGATCGAGGTGCTGTTCAACCCGCAGTGGAGCGGCTGGAGCGAGGGCGACTTTGTCGACCCGCCTGATGTCGCCATCGCCGACTGGAGCCTGACGAGCCACGAGTAGGCGCGCGTCTACACGCCCCTTGACGACCTCTAGTACACCCCCCTCTCACGCTTGCATACCCTAACCCCTCTCCTCTCTCTCCCTCTCCCTCGGATCATCCCCCCCTCCCTCTCGCGCGCCTCATCAGTCGAACCTCACCTACCGTATTCTCTCACTTCCCCGCCTACTCCTCCTTCATCAGCAGACACTCGTGCACAGGCCTTCTTCCTTCTCCTTCGAGCTCTCTTGGGCGATCGTGGCGTGAGAGCGAGGTGGAGAGCAGGCAGTAGGTCAGGTTGCGAAGGTCGACGGCCGGTGGGAGCTCGATGCCTCTCTTCGGTGAGTGATGGAAAGAAAGCGCAAGGACCAGCCTTGCAACGCGACGAGGGGACGTGAGCTACAGAGGAGGAGGAACAAACGGTAGGAAGGGGCGGAACGTGCGAAGCGAGGAGTGCGGGCAGAGAGAGAGGTGCGCGTGCTTCGCGCCAGCGCCTAGCTACGCCTTGGCCTGCGCGACGATCCACGCAGCGGCCTCCTGACCGTACTTCTGCACGTACGAGAGGTGCACGGGGAGCGAGGCGCCGCCTGCGCGCGCGGTCCTTCCTGTTCAGCATCCTCCCCTGGATGTACGAGAGTGAGGGAGGGACGCACTCGCGCAGAACTGGTCCCCGACGTCGCAGTAGCTCTTGACCGTACCGAGACCCTCGAGGCATGCGACGCCAGCGCTCGAGCGCGCGAAGAGCCCTGGTCCTGGACGTCCGGCGTCGATGCTCGCCGGGGACGAACGAGGGGTCGCCCATCTGCAGTGCGGCGACGATATTGCTGCTGTTGGTGGCACGTGCGACGCGGGTGTGCGCCGTGGAGGAGGAGGAAGGCGATGAAGGCGAGAGGCGCGCCGGGTGGGACAGGGCGCGGCGCGAGAGGCCGGAGAACGACCACGGCGACGTCGCGGCGGCGGTAGTAGACGATTCGCCGCCGAAGCCCGAGAGGTACCCGCCTTGCGACAAGCCAGAGCCCGAGCCCGAGGTCGAGGGCAATGCGCCGAGCCCGCCGGTGCTGCTGCCGAAGCCGGAGAAGGTGCTGGATGAGCCGCAGAGCGTATCGCCGACGACGTGTGCGCCCTGCTCGTACCCGAGAAAAGCGAGTTAGGAAGGTCGATCTCGCGAGGGCAGGACAGCGCACCTGCGAGTACCCCATGAGGACGAGCTTCGATTCGGGGCAGCGCTGCGTGTACGCCTCGACGGCGGCAGTCATGGCCTTGACGCCGGCGGCTTCGGAGGAGAGGTACGGGTACAGCGTAGCGGGGTCTGCGGGAGTGGGCGTGAGCGGCGCTGAGAGGGAGGGACGGACGGACGCACAGGAGATGGCCTCGCTCGTCGAGCCCGTGAGCTGACGCTTGACCATCGTCGCGACCTGGCCGATGATGCCTGCGCGCAGACGAGTGGGTCAGCACCGAGTAGCGGGGAGGGGAGGGGCGACGTACCTTCGCCTGCAGGTTCCGTCGACGCGCGCACGACGATGATGTGCACCGCCGAGCCGAGACGCAGGACGACGACGACGAGGACGACGGAAGCGCCCAGAAGCTGGGCGGAGGAAGCGAGCGCGAGGGTCGAGACGGAAAGGAGGATGGCGAGGAGGGGAACCATAACGAGCTCAGGCCAGCGAGCGAAGGAGGAGTGGAGAACGGGTAAAAGAGAGAGAGAAAGCTCTTGACACGACTACCTAGCCCGAGGATGGCGAGCAAGCAAGGTCGCCGGCCCATGTCTGCGGGCGTCCGCGCCCCGAGCGAGCGGGTTCGTCGGCCTTTTGCCCGCCAATGCGGGTCTGCCTCCGCGCTGCAGTAGCGTCGCGAGGCCGAAACGGGCGTACTGCAGCGGCTCGAGCGCGTGCGAGGACCGGTAGAGCGGGGCGAAGGGGAACGGGCGCGCGCGAGGTCGAGCAGCAGTGGCGCCGTGCGGAAGCGAGCGCGAGGACGAGGATGCGCACCGTCGATACAGCCCCTCCACCGCTACTGCACCAACCGGACGTCCGCGCCGGCCCACTCCCCCTCCCAGACGCCCTCCTCCCCTCCTCCTCCTTGAGCGCGAGGAGGTCCTCCCCAAACTTGGGCTTGGGCGCGAACGCCCCGTCCTCGTCACCGTAGTACGCCTCGTCGTACGCCTCGTCGTCGTCCGCTGCGGGCGGGAGGCAGTCCGGGTGCAGCTGAATGCGGAGCGCGCCTCCCGATGCGGGCGCGGGCAGGAGCCGGCCGTACTTGAGCGCGAGCGTTGGGGCGAATGTCGCGGGGTCGAGCTCGAGGACCTACGCGCGCGAGAGTGTGTCAGCTTCTGGGAAGCAAGAGCTGCGAGAGCGGGTGACGCACCTTCACCGCGATGAGCGCGCCGGGCTTCGTCCCCGCCTGTTTCGCCGCCTTGAGCACGCTCCATCCGCGCTCGACGTCCTCCTTGCTCCTCCAGCTCTCCCATCCCTCGTCGTCCACCGCCGTCTCTGGCGCAGGCGCGGGTGCGACCCACTCCCTGCTCGTGCCCTTGACGATGCGCCCAAGCCCCGGGGCCCAGTCGCGCGCCTCGACGTCCACGCGCGTGACGACGAGGGAGGGCGGGAGGTCCGCGCGCTTCGAGGGGGGGAGGAAGCGCGGCGGGCGTGGCGCGGGGGATGCCTCCTTCTCCTTCGCCACGTCCTGGGGCAGCTCGACCGCCGCCCCGCCGCCGAGGACGGGCGACCGCGGCGTGTATTCCGGGCTGTGCTCCCGCCCCTTCGGAGGGGGCAGCGGCGCCCTCCCACCCGCACCCGCGCCATGCGCAGCGGGCTGCGGCTCGCGGAAGAACGCGCCGTTGCGCCGCCCGGCGCTTACGAGCGAGACGCCGGGCTCGCCACCCGTCGAGAGCGGGCGCGCGGGAGGCGCGCGGGCGGGAGAGGCGGACGAGCGCGGGGCTGCGGGCTTGGGGTGGAGCGTAGGCGGCGCGGCGGCGGGAACGGGGGGTGTCGCGGGGAGGGAAGGCCGAGCGGGAGCAGCGGGCGGGGAAGGCTGCGCCGCAGGCGCATGCGGCACATCGAGGTCCATCAAGCGGCCTTTGCTGGGCACGGCAGCGGGCTGCACCGGCGCAGGCGCACCGACGTGCGCGACCCCCACAGCCGCGGCCGCTGCATCCGATTCGCGCCGCCTCGCAGCCTTGAGCAACCGTTTCCGCTGGTTGCGCTTGCGCGTGCGAGTCTTGCCCGCGCCCGGAGGGACGAGGGCGGCGAGGGCGCGCCGCGGGCTCGGGGGAGATGAGTCGGAGCTGTCGCTGTCGCTGGAGGACGAATCGGAGCTGGAGGAGGAGCTGGAGGAGGAAGAGCTCGAGGACGACGGCGAAGAGACCGACGCGGAGCGCTGCCGCTTCGCGGGGCGTTCCTGCCCGTTCAGCGCAGCGGCTACATGCCCGTTCGCAAGCGGAAGCGGCCGCTTAGCGGGGAGGACTTCGGGCGCCCCGTCGTCGGAGTCGGAGCTCGAGTCGCTGTCGCTGTCGCTGTCGGAGGAGGAGGAGGCAGAGGAGGAGGGAGGGAGGGGAACTGCGGCGGCCTGCGGAGCGGGAGCTTCGGGCAGGGGGAGGGGAGCGGCGAAGGAGGTCGGGAAGGGCGGGAGCGGGGCGGAGGCGACCTTGATGCTGTTTCCGCGAGCGTGTCAGCTCTACTGTCCGCGGTAAGAACGCGCTGCAGACGCACTCGAGGATGTCATGGACCTGCGAGCTCGACGAGGCAAGTCAGCTCGCGCCGACCCCGCTGGGGACCTGGGAGAGGACACGTACAGGATCCAGCAGACTCAATGGCGAGTCTGGGAGCAGCGCAAACCCTGCCCGTGCAGATCCCCGCGCAGGAGAGGTTTCATCAGCTCGACTCGAGGAAGGGGACGACAGCTCGGCGACCACGCACCCTGGAGCTCTGCCTCGATGTCGATCCTGCCTCCGAGGAGTCCACTGACTGCGCCGAGCAAGTCGCGCACGACCGGCTGCGGTGCGCCCGCGGGAGCCGAGGGGAGCGGCAGCCAGGCGCGCAGAGGGGCGAGGGGCGCATGCGACGCAATCCGGATCCGCGCGGGCGGCTGCGGAGTGGCGCTGTACGTGCTCGACGCCATCGCGCGCGGTCAAACAGCGAAAAGACGGAGACGGCGCGTGCGGATGGAGCGAAGGAGCGACTCGCTCCTCGTCGCCGTTCCGTTCTCGCGCAGGTCTCTCTCTTTCTCCGTCAAATAGTCCGAGTTGGACTTACTACAGCTACTGGAGAGACACGAGGGGCGAGCGCGGAGAAAGAGACGTTGCACGACATCCCACCGACAGCGGAAACGGCAAACAAGCCCAGGGAGACGCGGAAATCGTGACAGGAACGACAACGAGAGGGTAAAGGGGGATACGGTATCACTGCGAGTATGTTGGACGGGGTAAAACGAACAGCGCTGCGGGATGCGAGTGCGGGTAAAGCGGAGAGAGAGAGGGCACAACAGGGTGGGTCCAGGGTGGGTCGTAAGGGAGAAAGAGAGAGTGTCTGTAAAGGTTACGTGTTGACCTCGTACTGGAGGTTGATCGCGTTGACCCACTGGAGCGCCTCCTTGCGCGCCTTGGCGGCGTCGGTGCCCGGGATGCGGAGGTAGCAGATCGCCTTGTCGCCGACGCGGAGGCGGAGCACTGCGCACATTCTCCTCCTCGTCAGCCCCCACACTTCTCGGCGAGAGATGAAGAGGTGGACGCACTGTCCTCACTGCCGAACAGGCTCGCAGGCGGGTCGCCCCTCCCCGCCGGGCTGCCGAGCACCAACTGGGCGCTGTTGAGCCTGAGGACCGTGTACAGCTCGACGGGCGCGTTCGGGTCCTGGTCGAGCGGCGGCGGCGGCGCCTTGACGAGGACGAGGAGGTCGGTGCAGAGGAGGCCGATCTGCGTGTTGCTCGCGGGCGGTCAGCGAGGACAGTCAAAAGTGAGGGAGGAGGCGCGTGACGCACGAGGTGAATCTGCTTCGTCTCCTGAAAGAGCGTAGGAACCTCTTCCGGCTCGGCGGGCGACGCGCCGTTCGCGCTCCGGTAGAGGTTCGGGAGAGGCGGGTCGGCGGGCGCGGTTGAGCGCTTCACCGAGCGGACGAGCGTCTGCGTGCGTGCAGTTGTCAGCACATGAACCGCAACAGCGAGGAAGATGGACGCACGAGGTTCCCGCTGCGGAGGAGCGTGCGATGAGGCTGGACGAGCGGGCTCTTGAAGCGCGTCGCAAGCCTATTCTGCCACATGACGAGCTGCGCGCGGCCCTCGTTCTCGCGCTTGCTCTCATTGAGCGTGACGGCGACGTCGTCCATCTCGGTGACGGCCTGCGCGATCTGCGCGTGCGGGTCGAGCAGCGCCGCGAGCGTCGACGGCTCGGGCGCGATGCGCGGAGGGGGGACGGTCGAGAGGAGCGTCTCGAGGAGGAGGCGGTATCGCGGAATGCGCTGGATCGGGAGGAGGAGGTACGATTCGAGCGAGATCTGCGAGTGCGAAGGGTGTGCTCGGGCGCGCTGCGGGTCCGCCTCGTCCGTCAGCGGCGTCTTCCTCAGCGCAGAGTAAAGGCGCGACGCACCTTGAGCCAGCTCTTGATGCGCTTCTTCTGACTCGACGACAGCGTCGACGCGAAGCCCGCCGTCGCGTCGAACATGGTCGACGAGGACCCGAGCGCCGGTGACGCGCCCGGCGCGCCCCCGCTCGCAGTGTTGCTCCGTGAGCGCGAGGTTGTCTTCGCCCACGTCTGAATGCGCGCGAGCGCGTCATCAAACGAGTTGATGTAGCTCGAGTAGATCCTGCTCGCGGGGGCGAAAGTCAGCTGTCGGATCGGGTGCAGCGAGGAGGGGGCGGGCAACGCACTTCATGAAGGACGCGTGCTGGACGAAGACGTCGCCTACCTTGCCGGCGACAGTAACAGAGTCACCGCCTTCGCGCACGGCGGCGAGCAGGTCGGGGAGGAGGACCTTGCGGTGGAAGTCGCGGATGGCCTCCTGTGCGCATGTCCACGAGGTCAGCAAGCGGTCGTCGGAGACGGTCGAGCAGGAGGTACGCACGATATTGCCGAAGACGGCGCGCCGCTCCGCCGAGGGCAGCACCGTGTCCCTCCTCCCGCCATTCGCGCTGCTCGAAACCGGCACACTCGCGCTCGCGACGTAGATCCCGCACAGCTCCTCCAACCCGCGGAGGTACGTCTGCTCCGTCTCGACGATCTCCTTGAGCACGGCCTCGCGCTTGGCGGGGTCATCGGCGCTCTTCTTCCCCTCGAAGGGCGGCGCCCGCGCGCCCGCGTCGGGCGCCTCGTCGTAACTCTGCGAGATGCGGAATGACGAGCGGAAGGCGCTCGAGCTTGAACCGGATCCCGTCGACGGGAGGCGGCGCGTGCTCTGCGCGCGGCGGACAGCCGCCGCCGAGGTCGAGGCGGGGGAGCCGGGGCGCGAGCCAAGCGCTCCGAGCGAGGGCGAGTGCCGCAGCGGCGGGGTCGACGCGTCGAGCGGGATCGCGGGGAGCGACACGTCGGGCGAGAGGTCGTCGAGGTCGCGGAGGTACGCGAGGACGGAGCGGAGCGCGGCCGAGTGGTCCTGCGGGGGCGCGGCGGGGAGCGACGGCGCGGTCGCGCTCTGCGGGGAGGAGGCGAACGCGTCGAGGAGGAGGAACGACCTCCGCTTCTGCGGCGGGGCGGTCCTCGCGCCGTGGAGCGCCAGCCCCGCCGCCGCGAAGCTCGGGTCCTTGGAGCGCTTCTTCATCTTGCGCCCAACCGAGCCGAACATCCTTCCGCCACCGCTGCTCTTGAGCTCCGCCTCGGACTCCTCGCCGCGCGTGACCGGCTGCGAGTACGTCCGCAGGTCGGGTCGAGCGCGCCCGGGCGGAGCGGGACGGCCGGCAGCGGGGGCTTCGAGCCCGAGCGGAGCCTCGTCCCCGAGACCTTCTTGAGGAGGCGCCCCCACTTGCGCTGCTTGTCCTTCTTGTCGCCCTGCTCCGGCTCGGGCGGCGGCGACGCCGGCAGGCTCGGGCCCGGGCTCGCCTCCGCCGCAGCGAACGGCGCAGGCGTGGGCACGGGCGACGCCTCCCACGCGTGCAGGTCCGCGCGGACGCTCTCGAGCGCGGCGGCGAGCTCGGGCGGGGAGGGCACGATCGGCGGGGCGCCGAGCGGCGGGGTCGAGAACGCGTTGAAGATGGGCGTTCCTGCCGCTGAGCGAAAGAACGGCGACGGGCTCGCGAGCGGGACCGACGTGGCCCCCTCGGGCGCGATGGGCAGCGGGAGGGGCGAGCCGACGCGCGAGAGCGGCGTCGCGGCGTCTGCGCCGTCGCCGGGCGTGATGAACAGCGGCCGGACGACGCTCTGGACCTGCCAGTGGAACGGGTTGTCGTCGACGAGGAGGGTCTCAAGGGCGCCGAGGCGCGCAAGCCATGCGGGGAGTGTGCGGAGGCGGTTGTTGCGAAGGGTGAGGGTGTGAAGGCGGCTGAGCTGGGCGAGCGAGGAAGGGAGGGTCGAGAGGTTGCACGAGTCGGCGAGGAGGACGTGCAGCGCGGGGAGGGTGCCGAGGAACGAGGGGAGGGTGCCCGTCGCGAGCGGGTTGCCGCTCAGCGAGAGCTCCTCGAGGAAGCAGCACGACGCGATGGCAGACGGGACCTCGGACAGCCCGCACTCGCTGCGAGGGGTGTTATCGTCAGCGTGATGGAACTTGTGCGGCGAGGATGTGGGACGCACCTGATGTCGAGGACGACGAGCCCGTGAGCGAGCGTCGGGACCGTGAGCGTGAGCAGCGGGGCGATCTGGAACGGCGTCCTGCTCCTACTGAGAATCAGGTGCGTCGTCTCTGCAGGCGCCTCCGTCAGCCGCGCGCAGCGTTCGAAAGGGCGAGAGTGGACGCACCAGCCGGAAGCTCCTTCTTCTCGATCGCGCGCCCACTCCAGTCAACAACGTCCTCCTCCGGCGCGCCAATCGTGAGCTGCATACCCTCTGCGCCGCCGCCCTGCGCCCGAGCGCCCCAAACGCCCACGCCGGCGCGTCCTCGTTCCAGAGGCTGTTGACCCTCCCGTCCTCCCGCGCCGCCGCTAGGCGCGCTCGACCCCGTCGCGAAGCTCGACTCGGGCCCGGGGCGGCGCGCCGAACGCCTGGTAGCGCGCAGCGCTGCCCCCCGCGCGTGCACGGCGGAGGAAGCCAAACGAGTCGTCCTCGTCGTCGTCCTCGCCGTCTGCGTCCGTCGAGAGGAAGTCCGTCTCCTCGCCCATGGAGGGGTACGCCTCGGTGTCGGTCGCGGGGCTCGCGAGACGGTCGACGGACAGCTGCACGACCGAAGAGGAGGGGATGTTGAGCAGCGAGGGCCGCCGCGAGGACGACACGGACGAGGTCGTCCACGTCGAGGCGGCGCTCGCCTCGCGCGCGCGCGGTCCAACAGACGGCGCGAAAACGGGCAGCGGCGGCGGCGGCGACGCGAAATCCGCCGCGGCCTGCGGAAGGACGAGCGTGCGGTCGTCGAGTAGCGCCTGCGCCTGCGCGTGGGGGCGGAGCGTCCCGCGCTCGTCCTCCACGCGGCGGCGCTCGCCCCATTCGCCGACCGCAGAGTGCGGCGCTGCAACGCCAGGCAGCGGGCTCGGGAGGCTCTGCGCGAAGGCGGACAAGCGGGCAAGGTCGCGCGCGAACTCGCCCTCGCCGTCGAAGCTGAGGCGGGTGCCCGTCTGCGGCGAGTGGCCCGCGCTGCTGCTGCTGGGCGTGATGAAGTCGATGCCGAGGCCTTCGAGGTGCTGCTGCTGCTGCGGTGGGGGGAACCCCAGCCCGATCCCGCCGCTCCGCATCGACGGCGGCTCGAGCTGCGGCGGCGCGACGATGTGGTGCCTCTTCCCCTGGATCGCGCCCATTCCCACGCCGGGGACGAGCGAAGGCGACCCTTCCGCGGCAGAAGAGTACCCCGCCGTCGTCGCCGGCGTCCCCAACCAGCCACTGCCATCCGCGTCTGTCGCGGCGCCGGCGCCGCCCTCCTCCGACGAGCTGAGGAAGCCGCTCGAGCCGCGGAGCGCGCCCGTCGAGGGCGTGTAGATCCCGCTGCTGGTGCGCGACGAGGCCTGCGAGCGGGACGGCGTGCGCGAGAGGGGCGCAAGGCGCGGGCGCGGCTGGTCTAGCGTGCAGCCGGAGAGGAGCGGGTCGGCGGCTGCGGGCGTGGTGGTCACGTCGGGGACGGCGCCTTCGTCGAGAACGGACGACGGCGGGCGCTCGTGGCCCGTACTGCCCGCCGTGCTGCCGTCTGCGGGCGGGCCGGCAGCGCTGCTCGAGCGGCTGCGCGCGCCGGAAGACGAGTATGTCGACGCGCGAGAGATGCGCGCGGCGCTCTTGGGCGGGAGCGGGGGGCGCGGACGGGCAGGAGAGTCGGCGAGGGCGGCGAGTGCGGCCGAGCTGAGCGAGCGCGATTTGTACGAGGCGTGTGCGGCGGGGGTGGGGGAGGTCGAGCGCGAGGCGGAGGGCGTCAAGGGCGGCGGGGAGGCGACGACGAGGGACGAGCGGGTCGAGGTGACGCTCGGGCTGAAGAGGTGGTCGACGGGCGAGTCGTCGGCGGTGCTGGTGGGCGAAAGAGGGGCAGCGAGCGAGGCGGTGCTCGACAGCGGGCGCGTGCTGCTCACGGCCCTGACGTCCCGCGAGGCGCTATGCTCATCGCCGAGTGCCTGCGCACCTTCTGCACCCGGCGTTGGCGTCTGCGAGCTAGCCCTCCCCCTCTGCGGCGGTCCCGCGCCCTGTTCGCCCGCCTGCGCCTCGAGCGCCATCACCCGCGCAAGAACGCTCCCCGTGCCGCCTGCCGGTCCCGCCCTGCTCCTGAGCGACCCAGCTCCCTCCTCCGCTGCCTCCTCGCCCGCCCAAGAAGATCTCGCTGACGAGCCCGCGGTCGGGCCGCTCGAGGCGGTGCGGGACGACGAGAAGCGCGAGTGCGCAAAGCGGTCCTGCGCGGGCGGCGTGGGAGACGCTGCGCTGTCGTCTTGAGGCGGTGCAGGCTCGCCCATGCGGCTCTGGCGGGCTGCGGAGCGCAGAGTCGCGTGCGGCGAGCGAGAGCGGACGCGCGAGCGAAGGCGAGGGGCGCGGGCGGTCGTGCGAGTTCCCGGGCGCAAGGGTCGCTCTGGAGGGTGGATCTGGGCACAGCTGGCACCTCGGCAGGGCTCTCGAGCGGGAGCAGCCGTCGTGGGCGGAATGTTGAGCGCAGTGCTCTCCCCCGCGCAGAAGCACCGCAGGACAGGGGGAAGTTTAGGCGATCCTGCGTCTCTAGCAACGGACGAGAGCCCGTTGGCAAGCGAGTCCTTTCGTCGATACCTGGCACGTGCAGCGGTAGTACAGGAGGACACGAACTGCGCGACGCGGCGACGTTGCCGTCCAGACTGCAAGTCCAGCTGCGTCGCCTTCCGCGCGCGCGGCCCGCACCAAGCCTGCACCCTCGCAAGGACCGTTTCCCTCTCCGCTTACAGTGACTGGGCAGGGTAGAACCGAGGCACGAGAGATACCGGGGAAAGCTCAAGCGTGACCACAACAAGCGTACGTACCTCGTCCTCCTCCCCTGCTCGTCCTCCGCGCGTCCAGCGCGCGCCCCTCCCCCTTCTGCCCCTATGCTCCTCCCTCCCCCTCCCACACGCCCTTTCACCGCCGCCCACCAACGACCCTCCCCCAAAGCTCCTCCAGCTCCCCCCTGCTGCGCGCGATCCACGCGCTCTCGAGCGTGCCGGCGGCCGTCGGGCGGTCTGCCGGCGAGGGGGAGAGGAGCGCGGAGAGGAGGGCGCGGGCTGCGCGGGGCGGCCATTTGTTCGGTCGGTCGTTCGTTTCGGCGCGGCGGGGGGAGGGGAGCGGTTGGAGGGAGGCGGGAGCGAGGGGTCGCAGTAGCGGAGGGCAATGCAGGAGGAGGAGGGGGCGTCAGTCTCGCATGAGAGGGGCCGACGGACGCGTGCACCACAGCAGAGAGGACCCCGCGCAACGCACCCGCATCATCCCCGCTGCCACCTCCCCTCCGGGAGCGCGATCTCCCCCCTGACGACGCCGCGGACGACGGTCTCGTCCGCCGGGTTGGCCGCGAGCTCGTGCGCGACGGACGCGCCGAGGTCCTCCTGCTCCTCCGCGTCGGTGGAGGCGGAGGCGGGGCGCGCGCGGGCGGTCGAGGGGAAGGGCTCGAAGGGGTGCGAGCCGGTGAGGAGGTGCGCGAGGAGGATGCCCTGCGCGCGCGGAGGCGTCAGAGGGCGCTCGAGAGCAAGTCTGTAGGGACCGTAGGCGGGAAGGAAGGAGGGGAAAGAAGTGTGGAGAGAACGGTGAAGGGGAGGAGAACAAGCGGGAGAGACGCACAAGTGCCCACATGTCCGCCTTCTTGCCGTCGTAGCCTGTCGCATCAGCCAATACATCAATCAGCGCGTCTCCTCCCAGGGAGGGCGCAGACCGCGAAGAAAGGCAATGGCGACGCACCCTCATGCCTCGTCCACGCGACGAGCTGCTCCGGCGCCATGTACTGCAGCGTGCCTGCGGGCGCGTTACCCCTCCATCAGCACCGCCGCAGCGTCGCGAGATAAGGTGGCGCCCAACGCACCCTGCAGCGACTTGAACCTCCCTCCCGCGTCCTTTGCCTGGCCAAAGTCGGCCAGCTGCGCCTTGGGGAACCTGCCCCCGAGCCCGACGCCGACGGCGCCATTGAACGCGAGGACGACGTTCTCGAGCTTGACGTCGCGGTGGGCGACGCCGAGCGTGTCGTGCAGGTACGCGAGGGCGAGGAGGAGCTGGTAGAGGAGGAACTTGGACTCGGGGGCCGAGAGGCGCCCGTGCGTCAGGAGGTAGGTGAAGAGGTCCCCGCCGGGGACGCTGCGTGCGCGGAGGCGGTACGTGAGTGAGGCAGAGGAGCGGGAGATGAGCGAGAGCAGGGACGGACAGCTCGAGGAAGATGTGCCTGTGCACACGCGCTAAAGTCAGCGAGCCGAACAAGCGAGGTAGCGGAGATGCGGGGCGCACACGGCGATGTCGTCGACCTCTACGTGCTCGATGCGGTTGATGTTCGGGTGGTCCGCACGGCGAAGGATGTCGACCTCGCGGCGGATGACCTCGAGGCGGTCCTTGCCGACGCGGGCGCGCGCGAGCTTCTTGCACGCGACCTGGCGGAGCGTGCGCGTGTTGAGCGCGAGGTGCACGGCCGAGAATGCGCCGCTGCCGAGCGTGCGCGGGTAGACGAGGAAGTCGCCGATGCGCTGCGGGGCGGACGCGGCCGTGGCGGTCGAGGCGGGAGCGGGCGGAGTAGGGGCGGTGTGCACGTAGCGGAACAGCTGGCCGGCGATCCTGTGAAGCGGACTCGGCCGTAAGCAAGAGTGGACAGGCAATACGAGAGAAAGCAGGGAGAGCGTGCTCGAAGCGGTCGCCGTCGGAGAGGACGACGGTCTGGCGGTGGACGCGGCGGTCGTTGACGAGGGTGCCGTTGCTGGACGAGTCGTCGAGCGAGACGAGGGTGTGCCCGGTGTCGCTGACGACGGCCGACATGCGCGCATGGATGCAGGATGCGTTGGGGCTCTGGAGCGAGTAGTCTGCCGACGAGGAGCGGCCGAGGACGAGCGGGCGGTCGAGGTGGACGACGAGGACCTGAGTGCCGGTGGTCGGTGTGCGTGTGAGGATGCGAGCGCACTCGCCCTCTGTCCTCGGCGGGTGGAGCAGGGCCGGGTTGGAACGAGCGGGGCGATGAGGACGAGCGGGAGGAGCAGCGGGCGCGGGGAGGAGCGTGCGCCTCCGCGGGTTCGTGAGCACGTCGAGCGGGGCCTTGTTCGCCATCCTGCAGCGCCAGCAAGGTCTCTGGCGCGGGAGAGGGCGGAAAGCAGCGATGCGGAGGAAGTCAACCTGCGCGCAGCCCTCTTGCTCGCTCCTTACTACGCGCTTACTACGCGAGACTAGCCAGGATGGACCAGCTCGACTCTTTGCTGCACCTCGAGCACACGTTCTACGACCAGGGCTTCCAGGGCGGCCTCCCGCACGGCCACCTCCACGGCCTCATCGAGGGCAGGGAGCTCGGCAGGGACAACGCCTGGACCCTCTGGGAGGAGATTGGCTACTACCAGGGCGTCGCTGCACTCTGGAAGGGCATCCTCGCGGCCCAGGGAACGACCTCGGGCAGGTGCGCCCCCTTTCCCTCCCACCTCCGTCTCGTCGTGCTCACCTCATCTCCTCTCTCGCGCGTGCACAGGGCAGTGCAGAACCTCGACGCCATCCTCACCCTCTCGACCACGTTCCCGACCTCGAACGACTCGTCCTCGCTCGCCCCGTCTACCGCGGACGACCCCGCCGCGAGTGACGGAATCGACATTGCCGCGCAGCTCTCGGCGCTGAGGACCAAGTACCGCACCGCGTGCGCCGCTCTCGGAGTCAGGCCGCGCATGGCCGTCAGCGCAGGTGGCGCGGGCGAGGGCGACGAGGGCGCGAGCCTCAAGAGCATGGGGATGAGCGTTTGAGGCGGCTTCAGTGTGCGTTCGCCTCGGTTTGCGCGTACTGCGCCGGCGTTTGACCGGTTTCTGCGTGCCCCCCAGCTCCCTAGGGCGAGATATCCGCCTCACGGGGCGACATGCGCTCGCCTCACGGGGCGACATGCGCTCGCCTCACCTCGCTGGGACAGGGCGGGTGCGTCTCCCTCTCCCTCCACCTGTCCTTTCCAGCAGCCCGCTCCCACGCTCAGATACTGACGATTCCGCGTTCCGCAGGCCCGGTGCTGTCCGCCTCAGTACCGCGTCAGCGCCTTCGGGCGCGAGGGCCCCGCTCCTGCTCCCCGTCGTGCTTAGCGCATGGCGCAGCAACAACCTGCCGCAGCGCTGGACGGAGAGAGCGCCGAAGTACAACTTGTGAACGGGGGACGCGCAGGTGCAATGCTCCCGTGACTTGGTGCAAGCACCCCGTCATGTCGGCCTCGGCGAGAGAGCGCGCGGCGGCGCCGTCCCTGCACCCTTACTTGCAGTGCTGAATTCCTCTTCTTCGCGATGGCGGCGATGCAGTGAGCTGCTCGCGACGTTGCCCGGGGGGAGTGAAGTGCTACACAACGCTGCGACGCTCGCTGCATCCTCTTGCACTCCGCTCTTCACGTCGCTCCCGCTCTCCGTCCGACACTTCCACTACTCAGCACGGGAACCGGGTCGACGTTCCTCGCACGACGTGCTAGACTAGGCTCGCTATCCGTCGCCCTTTATCGACTCGCGCCCCCAATGCAACGCTCACGCCATGACAGCCTCCTGCCGCGTGACGTTCTGCCCCGCCTTGTCCTCGAACCCGAACCGCGAGGCGATGTTCATCTGCGCGCGGGCGCACCGGCGGGGGTGCGTCGAGGTGGGGAGGGCGGGTGAGCGAGGGAGGCGGGAGAGGGGGAGAAGGAGGAAGCGAGAGGGAGGAGGAGGGAGTCAGCGCTGTCCCGACGGCGGTGACGACGGCGCAGGTGGAGGAATAGGCTAGAAACGCACCGCTTGCAACTCTTGGAAGGGGAGCTTGGCCGCGTAGGGGATGTGGACTTGGACGACTGCAAGATGTGAGAGGGCGAGTGAGGAGGAGGAGGGTAAGGGGTGGGGAGTCATGGCGCGGTTTGTGGTGCGGGTGGCGGCGCAGGGTCGCGGCGGGTAGAGAGAGGGAAAAGGGAGAGGAGAAGGAAGGAGACGAGGTTAACCTCTCGAGAAAGTGGGAAAAGGGCGAGCGCGAGAGGAAAGCGGGCGAGGGAAGGGAAGCGTGGACGCACTCGAGACCTTGTTGCGGCACGCGCGGCACTCGAAGCTCTGCTTCTTGAGGTTCGCGATCGCCGTCAAGCCGCAGCTACGGGCGCGAGCGTTCGGTCAGTGCGCGCTTCGGGAGGGTGAGCCAGAGCTCGAGAGAAGAGGGGATGCACAACTCGCTGAGCCATTCCTGTCAATGGGTGCCCGTGACCTAAATCTCGCTCGCCTGCCCCTATGGTGCTGTGCGCTGCCAGCCAGAAAAAGAGCTGCTCGATCTCCACCGACACAGGCAGCTCCGGCCCGCTCCCCTCCCCGCCGTCGACCCGCCAGTCGCCGGGAGAGAGCGCTGCAGGCTGCAGAGAAGCAAGCGTCGCAGAACCGGTAGCGTAAGACCTGGTGCACAGAGACTTGCGAGGGTACAGCGCATTTCCCGACGCCGCAGGCTGCTCGAAGAGCGGCGAGCTGATGAAGAAGCGGAAGCACGCTGGGGCGGTCTGAAGCGATGAGGCGAGCGAAGGCCCATACCGAAGAGTGTACTCGGAGTGTCTAGCAGCGGCACAAGGCCTTGCGCGGGGCAGAGGACAGGAAGCAGTGTAGAGACGGAAGTCAACCTGCGCGCGGCGGTGCGGCGCGCCTTTCGCTTCGGCTCAGAAAGCTGGCTCACGCACTTCGTCGTAGTGCGAGATCTCCGAGACTCGGGAGACGACTCGGAGCGAGCAGGAAGCGCACCGCCGGATCAATCGCCGTCCACTTCCTCGTTACTCTCTCTTCTCGTTAACTCTTCCACCTTTCGCACTGCGGGAAACTCTCGAGGTTCCTCGCGACGCGCTAAACTACAACACACTGCTTCTTCGCCGACCCACTGCCCGCGCCGGACAACGCTCACGCCATGACGGCCTCCTGCCGCGTGACGTTCTGCCCCGCCTTGTCCTCGAAGCCGAACCGCGAGGCAATATTCATCTGCGGGCGCGGGCGGGGGGTGCGTCGAGGTGGGGAGGGCGGTTGAGCGCGGGAGAAGGTGAGGGGAGGGGGAGGAAGCGAGAAGGAGGAGGAGGGAGTCAGCGCTGTCCCGACGGCGGAGATGACGGCGCAGGTGGAGGAATAGGCTAGAAACGCACCGCTTGCAACTCTTGGAAGAGGAGCTTGGCCGCGTAGGGGATGTGGACTTGGACGACTGTGGGAGGCGGGAGGGCGAGTGAGGAGGAGGAGAAGGGGTGGGGAGTCATGGCGCGGTTTGTGGTGCGGGTGGCGGCGCAGGGTCGCGGCGGGTAGAGAGAGGGAAAGGAGAGGAGAAGAAGACGAGGTCAGCCTCACGAAAGAAGCGGGACGAAGAACGAGCGCGAGAGAAAGGGCGAGGGAAGGGAAGCGTGGACGCACTCGAAGTCTTGTTGCGGCACGCGCGGCACTCGAAACTCTGCTTCTTGAGGTTCGCAATTGCCGTCAAGCCGCAGCTGCGAGCGCGAGGACCGGGTCAGTGCGAGGAGCACGGGAGGAAGAGCGGAGGAGGGGGGAGACGCACATCTCGCAGACGTGCACGCGGTACCCGTCCGAGACGTCGAAGACACGCTCCTTGAGGAAACCGGCGACACCGTGCGCGAGCATGCAGCTGCGCGGGAAGAGGACGAGAGGGAGGAAGGCGGAAAGGTCAGCGCGCGCGTCGAGACACACACCCGACACAGAAACGCGAGGGACGCACTCGCGCTCCATCTCTCCGAACCGCAGACCACCGTCGCGCGAGCGACCCTCGACGGGCTGGCGCGTGAGGATCTGCACCGGTCCGCGTGCGCGCGCGTGGATCTTGTCGCCGACCATGTGCTTGAGGCGCTGGTAGTACGTCGGGCCGAGGTAGACCTGCGCCTGAAGTTTGCGCCCCGTGTGGCCGTTGTACATGACCTCGAGGCCGCGCGAGTGGTAGCCGTAGTTGCGGAGGAGGTTCGAGATGGCCTCGACGGTGACCTCGCTGAACGGCGTCGCGTCGCCCTCGTTACCCGTGATGGTCGACACCTTGCTGAGGAGGCACTCGACGCCTTGCTGAGGAGGCACTCGACGAGGTGTCCGATCGTCATGCGCGACGGGATGGCGTGCGGGTTGATGATGATGTCGGGCGTCGTGCCCTCGGCCGAGAACGGCATGTCCTCGTGGCGGTACGTGATGCCGATCGTGCCCTTCTGCCCGTGCCGCGACGCAAACTTGTCGCCAATCTCGGGGACGCGCGTCGACCGGACGCGGATCTTGACAAACTTGAGGCCTTCCGAGTTGGTCGTCAGGAGGACCTGGTCGACGATGCCGTTCTCGGTCGACTTGAGCGGCGTCGAGACGTCGCGCTTCGTGTGCGACTTGAGCCGCTGCCCGAGCTCCTCCGAGTCGGTCGGGAGCGGCGCCGTCTTGCCGATGATGATGTCCTGCGCGCGCACGAATGGGGAGCGTCAGCGAGCGCATCTAGAGAGAGGACAGGACGGGGCGCACTCGCCGGCGACGCGCTCGCCCAGGCCGACGAGGCCGTCGGTGTCGAGCTCGTACGTGCCGTGCTTGAGGCGGAGGGTCGAGTCGCGGGTGGGCTTTTCAAACTCCTCGAGCTGGACCTGGCCCGACTTCTTCTCCTGGTCCATGTACGAGCGGTAGTAGAGGGAGCGGAAGAGGCCGCGGTCGATCGACGACTGGTTCATGATGACCGAGTCCTCCTGGTTGTAGCCCGAGTAGCAGAGGATGGCGACGATGGCGTTCTGGCCGGCGGGGAGCTCGCGGAAGTGGAGGTACTCCATCGAGCGCGTCGTCGCGAGCGGCTTCTGCGGGTAGTAGAGGATGTTGGCCATCGTGTCCATGCGGACCTGGTAGTTGGTCAGGTAGACGCCCATGGCCTGCTTGCCCATCGCCGACTGGTACGTGTTGCGCGGCGACTGGTTGTGGTCCGGGAACGGGATGATGCTCGCGCAGATGCCGAGGATCATGCTCGGTGGATCTCGCAGTGCGTCCACGTATGCGTCTTGGCCGCGCCCGCCGCCTTGACCGTCGCGCTCTGGTCGCCGCCCGCGCCCGCGCCTGCGAGCTCGACCTCGCCCGTCTCGGCATGGTGCCGGCTCGTCTCGAGGTCCTCGGGCGTCATGCAAATCATGACCGTCTCCTCCTCCTCGGCGTCGAGGTACTCGACGATGCCCTGCTCGACGAGGTCGGCCCACTTGAGCTTGCGCAGCGCGGGGTCAAACTCGCCGTCGTCGTCGACGCCGGCGAGGTCGTCGCGCGCGAGCGCGTCGATGTGCTCCTTGCGGAGCGCGAGCCGCTGGTCCTCGACGACGAAGAGCGGGCGGCAGACGCGGCCCGCGTCGGTGAAGAGGCGGAGCTCGCGCTCGCGGACGTCGCGGACGATCGACACCTCGTACGAGATGTCGCCGCGGCGCCGCAGGCTCTTGATGGTCGACACGAGCTGGGCGGGGTCGCGGTGGACGCCCTGCCAGACGCCGTTGACAAAGACGCCGTTGACAAAGACCTTGGTCGCCTTGCTCATGTCACTCGAGTACTCCTCGAGGTTCTCCATCCCCCACTCCTCGAGGAACTCGACGATCGGCGCGCTCGGCGTCCCGACCGAGATGTACGCCATCAGCGCGAGGTTCTTGACGAGGCCGCACGCCTGGCCCTCGGGCGTCTCGGCGGGGCACACCATGCCCCAGTGCGTGTTGTGCAGCTGCCGCGGCTTGGCGATCTTGCCGTCGCGGCCGATCGGCGTGTTGGTGCGCCGCAAGTGCGACAGCGTCGACGCGAACGTGTACCGGTTCAGCACCTGCGACACGCCCGCCTTGGCCGACATGGCCTTCTTCTGGTCGCCCCAGTTGCCCGTCGCGAGCGAGTACTTGAGCCCGTTCGTGATCGTCGTCGACTTGACCGCCGAGCTGATGTTGAACGGCTTGCCCGTCTCGACGCACTGCGCGCGCGTGCGCGATCGTCAGCTCCTCCCCCACTGTGAGAGACCCACGGGAGGAAACGCACCTTCTGGAGGTGGCGGTACACGTCCTTAGTCAACTTGCGGAACAGCATGCGGAACAGCGCAGCGAGCAGCGGTCCGGCGAGGTCGAGCCTCTTCGCCCCAAAGTGGTCGCGGTCGTCGAGCTCGCGGCGCTGCAGCGCGGCGAGGAGCAAGCGGTGGACCATGTACCCGAAGAAGAAGGCCTTTTTCGTGTTCTGGCCGGGCGCCATCGACACGTGCGGGAGCATCTCCTTCTGGAGGATCTCCTGCGCGTAGTTGATCCGCCGGTCGCGCGACAGCGCCGAGACGGTTCCGCGCCGGCCGATAAAGTCGAGTGCGACCTGCGCGCGCCGCAAGCGGGTCAGCGTGCGCTAGGGGAGAAGGAGAGCGTGGGATGGGGGGGAGACGCACGTCGCGACTCTGGATCGGAAACGCGTCCTCGAGACAGGGCTTCATCATCTCGAACATCTCGGTGTCGGTGCGGTCGTAGCAGATGTGGTCGAGGATGTCCTTGTCGGGGATGATGTCGAGCGCGCGGAAGACGACGACGATGGGGATGTCGGCGCGGATGTACGGGATCGTGCTCTTGATCGTCGCGCCCGACTGGCGCTCGGTCCGGCGCATCATCTTGATCTGCAGCGACGAGATGGTCTTGCCGCCCTTCTCGACTGCGGACCGGATCTCGGCGAGGTACGAGATCGGCGACGGCTGCGACTTGGCAAAGACGTAGACGCGGTTCGTCGCCATCCGCTCCTGCGCGATGAGCACCTTCTCCGAGCCGTTGATGACAAAGTAGCCGCCCTGCGCGAGCGCGCGTGTCGAGTGTCAGCGCGCGGTCGGCCCACGAGCGAGTGATGAGAGAGACGTACCTTGTCGAACGGGCACTCGTTCAGCTCGAGCTTCTCCTTCTCCTCGAGCTCGTGGAGGATGCAGAACTTGCTCTGGAGCATGATCGGGACCTGGGCGCGCGCGCCTCGTCAGCACCTCCTGCCCCCTCTCCTCGCCACCAAAGCGCAAGACGCGGAGCGCACCTTCCCGATGTAGATCTTGTCCTCGACGGGCTCGTCATCGGGGTTCCCGCCGTCCTCGTCGACCCACGCAAGCTCGCCCGTCTCGGGGTCGGGCTCGTCCGACTCCTGCACCAGCACGCGCTTCTTCATGTCGATGTAGAGCGGTGCGGAGTACCTGCATCGCCGCGGGGAGCGGGTGTCAGCGTGCGCGGGACGGGAGGGAGGGGAGAGGGGCGCACGTGAGGTTGCGGAGGCGAGCCTCGTTGGGGAACATGGGCGCGACGGTGCCGTCCGCCTCGGTCTGGGTCGGCGGCGAGAGGTAGATCTGCCCAAAGTTGAGCTCGTAGCGTTTCTGCGCATGCTCTCTGCGTCAGCGCACGCACGCACGAGAGAGAGGCGGGAGGGGAGGAGGAGACGGACGGTCGCGTCTCCGGCCTTTCCCGTGTGCTGCATGTTCTGGTCGAGGATGAGGCTCGCGCTCTCGTCTACGAGCTCCTGCATCGTGTTGTTGACAAACTCGTCGAACGAGTCGATCTGCTGGCTGACGAGCGTCTTGTCGGCAAAGTACGCGGCGATGACGGCCCAGCAGTCCTCCTGCGTCACCGTGTCGTCGGCGTCGTACGCTCCGGCGCCGTACCCGTCGTCGCCGCCGTCGGGAAGGGCCGCCGGCGTCGTAGTCGTACGCGCCCTGCGAGTAGCCGCCAAAGTCGTACGACATGGTGGGGTGCGGGCGAGTCGGGGAGGGGGGAGGGTGCGCTAGACGCGAATGGGCGCTGCTGGGCGGGTCCTGCGCGTCTGGGTGGTGCGACGAGGGGAGACGAGCGGGGAGATGAGACGGGGAGAGAGGGGAGGGAGTGCTCGTGCGGCTCGCTGGACCTGCGGGGGTTGCGGAGGGTAGTCAGTGGGTGCTCCTGTGGGTCCCAGCGTGCGCATCGCTCATCCAGCGCCTTGTCTGCGCTACCCAGCTGCCACCCCCCTCCGCCTCGCTCCACTCGGCCCTCCGCCACCTCGCCGAGTGGGAGGTGCGCCAGCTGTGCGCCTCTCTGGCGTTGAATGCAGTGCACGCACCTGTGCTACTGCGCCTCGCGCGTCGAGACGGTGCGGCGGTGCGCGGGGTCGGGAGCTGACTGCGCGCGGGGCGAGGCTCTGCGCGTGCGGGCAGCGGGGCGGGTCCTCGGAGGTGCTCGTGCAAGGAGCAGGGAGCGGGCCAGCGAGGCAGCACGGGCTCCGACAAGAGTGACGGCGGGAGGGCGCGCGAGGGGGGAGATGGAGCCGTGGTTGTATTCCCCATTTCAGTCTCATTACAACTGGCTCTGGAATACCCCCGCTCATCTCGCGTCCCTCCTCACCAGGTCGCTCCAATTCGAGTGTGGGTGCAGTGCAGCTATACTCCGAGTACAGCCAGCTACAGCTGATTCCCCCCGAGGGCGCTGGCGGGGAATGCGAGGGCCGAGCACCGCCTCGCTCAACGCGCCCCCGCGCTCTTCCTCTCGCTCGTTACTATTCTCGCGCTCACCCGTGCTTACTAGACTCGGACCCGCGCCATGCCCCCGGACCGCACGCCCCTCCACACGGGGACCGCGTCCCGCTTCTCGCAGGCGCTCGAGACGGGCGCGCCCCTCTCGTCCGTCGGTGCAGCGCACCCGCCCTCGCTCGAGCGCGGAAAGGTGCGCATTCCACTCCCTTGTACAGTAGACTAGCACCTTACAGCTTGCGCACACAGGCCTGCCTCACCTGCCGCAGGAGGAGGGTCAAGTGTCCGTCTCCGCTTCCGCTTCCCCTCGCGCAACTCGCCCGGGTAACACGCTGACCCCCGCTGCGCTACTACAGGCGACGGCGTTCGCCCCGTCTGTGGCCGATGCGCCAAGTCCGCCCGCGCACACGGCGAGCGCGTCCTCTCCCGCTCCCTTCTCACGCATCCGCAGCTGACTCCCCCGCCCCGCTTGCTAGGGATCCGACTAGCTTCGTCTGCGTGTACGACGCCGGCGCAAGAGTCCGGGGCACATCCTCCGGCGGCGGCGGCGGCGGCGGCGCAGCAGGCGCGAACCAGGACGCAGGCGCGATCGCCGACCTCGCCGCCCAAGTCGGTGCGCGCTCTCTCCCTCCGTGCACCCGACCGCGCTGACGCTCTTCTCGGGAGACAGCCGCGCTCAAGCAGCAGCTCCAGCAGCAGCAGCAGCAGGCGCCGCAACTCACGCCCCCGTCCGCGGCGCAAACCCCGCCCGTCACGTTCGAACCGCCGCAGCCGCATCAGCCGCTGGCGAGCACGTCGAGCCTGACGCTCGACGTCGACCCCCGCGGCGTACTTTGCCGCGACGCCCTCCTCGGGCGCGACCCCCGCGCCGTACGCCGCCGCTACTGCGCCGACGCCGTTCTTCGGCGCGCCCGCGCCCGCGCCCGCCGCCGCGACGTCGACCTCGCTCGTGTGGACGCCGTCGCTCTCCGCGCCGTACATGTCCAATGGCAGCGGCGGCGGCGGGGGAGGCTCGAACCTGACGGACCTCGCGACAGCCGCCTCGCCGCTGTACCAGCAGCCGCTGCCGTCGCTGTACTGGGGCGCGCTGACGCCGTCGGCGTACCCGTCCGACCTCCCGAGCCCGGCGCTGTTCGCCCGCCTCGTCGACGCCTTCTTCTCCAAGCCGCACCTCGCCTCGGGCTTGATCAACGAGCGGCGTTTCCGCGCCTCGCTCGCGTTCCTCGAGTCGGGCGCAGGGGGCGAGGACGACCCACGGGCGCCGGCGCCGTGCCTGCTGCACGCGATCGTCGCGACGTCCGCTCTCCTCGTCCCCGCGCCGTTCTACGCCTCGGAGCCGCGGTACTGGGCCGCGACGTCGTCGCTCGCAGCACACCACGCCAAGCTCGCCGAGGGGATGCTCGACGCGGCGTTCCAGCGCGGGAGGCAGCTCCTCCAGGTCGTGCAGGCGAGCGTGCTCTGCGTCTTTTGCGCCTACACCGACGCCCGCTTTGGCGACATCTGGCTCGTCAGCGCCATGACGGCCCGGTTGGCCGTCACCGTCGGGTTGAACCACGTCCGGCGTGCGCCGCCCGCGTCCGCCTCGGCGGGAGAGGGCGCGACGGAGGAGGGCGTGGGCGGCGGCGCGCCCGCGCGAACGGAGGGCGCGCACCGAAGACAGCGCCGCATCAAGGAGAAGAGCATGCTCGCGCCTGCGCGCGACGCAGAGGAGGTCGCCGAGCGCGCGAGCGTCTTCTGCTTTGCGTTCGCCGCAGACAAGATGACGAGTGCGGCGACGGGGTGGGCCGCGGCGATCGATGAGGGTGCGTGCCGCGCGCGCGCGCTGTTCCCGAGAGATCGACTTGAGGGGGCTGACGAGGAGGGTGCACGCAGACGACGTGACGACCCTGCTACCGCACCCGCCCGGCGCAGAGGATACTGTGCGCCTGCGCTCTCCCTCTCCTCTCTGCCCTCCCCTCTTAGCGCGCTGACGCCCGCGCGCAGTCGGACGACCCGCTCTCGTCCCCGCTCTACCTGCACAACCCCTCGTTCTTCTTCGCGAACCCGCCGCACCTGACGCACGCGCCGCAGCTCGTCTTCAAGGCGTACATCCTCCTCGGCCGCGTCGTCCGCTTCCTCCAGCGCGCCCCGGAGCCCGTCGGCAGCGGCTGGGCGCGCGACGGGTCCGGCGCCAGCACCATGGGAGCGGGGAAGGACCTGCGCGAGACGTGCGCACGCCCCCTTGTTCCCTCCTGGTCCTCCACTCACACAAGCGCCCCGCCCGCCCGCAGGCCCGCGTTCCGCGCCCTCGCACGCACGGTCGCGCACTTCCGGCTCTCGATCCCGCGCGAGCTCAGCTACGCGTACTACGCGTCGCACCGCGGGATCGAGAACGCCCCCTTGCTCGTGTTTACGCTCCTGCACGTGCTCGACATCCTCATGCACGAGCCGTTCTGCCTCGCCGGCCCCGATCCGGCGGACGGTCCGGACGGGGGCAGCTTTGCCAAGTGCCTCGGGGCGGCGAAGGCCATCGTCGCGAGCGTGTATGAGCTGAATGGTGTGTTCCCTCCCCTCCAACTTAGGTACGGTGCGGCGGGACCGCGAGCTGACGAGAGGCTCCTGCAGGCTCGAGCTTCGAGATTGGCCTCCTCGCCTCGTTCCTCAACTACCTCTGGGCCGTCGCCGGGCGTGCGTCCCCTCCTCCCCCCCCTCCATCCTCGTGCGCCTCGCTGACGCTTCCCCGCCGCCGCGCGTGCAGGCACCCTCGTCCGCGCGCTCGCACTCGCGAGCAGGAGGGGCGACCTCGCCGCGGCGGCGGGGCTCGCGAGCGACGTCAAGGCGCTGATTGGCGCGATGCAGGCGAACCGGAGCCGCGTCGGGGGTGCGTCTTTCGCTCCTCTTGTTGTCGGGCGCGTTCTGGGGCGGTTGTCATACGGGCGTGCACCCCGCTAACGCGCCCTCTCTCCCCTCCCTCTCTCGCCTCTCTGCCCCGGCTTGACGTACTCCTCTTCCTCCACCCCGAACCTTCTCTCGCCCCTCCATTCCACTCGCCGCCCCGCCATACTCCTCATGCCCGCCCTCGGTCCCTCGCGGCGCCCGCCCGCCCGCCCTCCTCCTCCACCCTCGGCCTTCGCGCCTCCCTCTCGCACCTCCTCTTCCCTCCCTCCCTCCCTCGCTCCCGCCGCGCCGCGCCGCGCCCCGCCCTCCCCCCTCCGTTGCGCGCACACAGCCGTCACCGCCCTCAACCTCCAACGCCTCCTCCTCCACCCGTTCCAAGTCCTCCACGAGTCGTTCACGGGCCCAGGGCCCATCGAGGGTGTGCGCGCGGGGCGGACGCCCACCGCGCGGGAGGTGAGAGAGGCGGAGGAGGCCGCGGGGGATGAGCACTATGTCCCGCCTGCTCCCGCTGCGGCGGCGGCGGCGGCGGCGGAGGAGTGGCAGCAGCCCGGAGGAGGAGGAGGGGAGGCGCAGCAGGGCCAGGGCGTGTGGGAGCTGCTCGACTCGCTCGGCGGAGGAGCGGGGGGCGTCGGGACGGGCGCGTTCGGGTGGGGCGGCGGGTTCGGCGCTGCGGGGTTGGGGAGGGGGATGGGCATGGGCGGGCTGGTCGAGCTCTTTGGGGGCAGGCAGCGGCGGCGGGAGGAGGGGGGGGTGGAGGGGGAGGAGGCGCGGGAGAGGGTGAGTGGGATCTGGGGATGGTTGGAGGCGGGGGCGGCGGAGCGGGTGGGGGATGTAGCCCGCCCGGTGTGTGGAGGCGCCTTGCAGTCTTTTGTTGCGTTTGTTGTTTCTTCTCGCGTGTGGAGTAGCGGAGAGTGTGTGCGAACGAGCGGGTCGAGAGAGAGCGCCTCGGAGACACGGCGTCGCCTGTCCTCCTCCTCCTCTTCTCGCCGCCAGTGACTTGCCCTTCCCGCGCGTTTAGCACCCGAGCCGCGCGCTCTCCCAGCCGATGGTGGATACAGATTGCGTTTCCTGCGCGCAGCTACTTCCCCTGCTGCTCCTGCGCGGCCTGTTCCGCGAGTGCCTTGCTGAGGGGGGCGCCGTCCTGCGCGGGTGATCGACGGATCGTCAGGTCCCGTGTTCTTCGAGTTGGCGAGGAAGGCAAGGAAGCGGACGCACGAGCCAGACCTGCGACCAACGAGGGGGAAAGCCCGCAAGGTCAGCCCGCGCATTCGCATAGCGCAAGCACCTCGGCAGGGACGACGCACCTGGTAGCGCTTCATCTTGAGCTCGTCGCCGTCGGCAAAGACGACGAGCGCGGCCCAGCCGACGCTCTCGACCCTGGTGCCGTTCCTCAGGCCGTAGCTCACCTGTCCGTCCTCTTCGTCAGCTCTCCCTCGCGCGCACAGGAGAAAGGGGGGCGCACCGTCCCGTGGAGCATGAGCTCGCTGTCGCCCGCCCCGCCGGCGGTGAAGACGGCCGCAGGGCGGTGTTCGCGCGTCGCAACGCCGCCCCACATGTTCTCCCTGATCTTGCGCACCGCTGCCCCCGACTGCGTCAGCTTCGCGCTGGGAGAGGGGGGGTGTAGGGGGGCGCACCGGCGTGACCGCGGACGGCGTTGAGGCCCATGACGAACTCGACGTCGGGATCAAGGAAGGCGAGGTACTGCGCGCGGGCGGATCTCTCTCATCTCCACGCTGCTCCTCGGGGAGGGGAGGGGAGGGAGGAGAGGCGCACGTCGTCGATGGCGGAGGGCTGGTCCGAAGTCTGGTAGAAGCGGAGCAGGAACGCGAGCTTGTCGGCGGCGAGGTGGGGCGGGTGCGCGAACGGGACGGCGGACATCGGGGCGGGGTGGCGGTGGGGTGCAGGGTGCAGGTGGGTGGAGCTGGAGTCGCAGCGAGAGAGAGCAGGGCAGCAGATCGAGCGGGGAGAGCGGGAGAGGGGGAGAGCGCCAGAGGGAGCGGAGAGCAAGACGCGCAAGAGAGCATGCACCCGCCCCGAGCGAGTAGTTAGTGGGGCCAGACTGACAGTAAGTGCAGTTCAGTCGGGTCCACCGAGTCAGACCTGCACAGGAAGCTGGCTGCGACGAGGCAAGTCCTCCCGTTCTCTCTGGTTCTCATCTCTCGCTCCGACTCTTCACTCTCCATCGCCCGAGCCACGCAGGGATGGCACGCGTCCCTCCCCCGGGAGACCGCCTCTCGTTCCAGGCGAACCACGCCCTGCTGAACCCGCACTTCGAGTCGTACAAGCTCGCGCCGCCGCCCCACCCGCCGTCGTCCTTCCCGCTCCCCGCCCGCTTCCGCACCCCGACCCTCCCCGACCACGCACGCTTGAGCTACACCGAGGTCGCAGCCCGCGCGAGGCACAACCACCTCGCAGCGGGCCACGCCGGCGAACTCGTCTACGTCGATGCAGACGGCCAGGTCACCGCCCTCTCCATCCACCCCGAGGTGCGCACTGCCCGCTCCCTGCACTCTGAGCTCATACCTGACGCGCGCAACCCGCACGCAGACCGCCGAGCCGACTTTCCACCCGCTCCTCCGCCTCCCCGCCCTCGCCTCCTTCTCCTCACCGCCTGTGCCAACCGCCCCCGTCCCCGAGTACCCCGCCGCACTCCCGCTCGCGCCCTTCCTCTGGCTCATCACCGACGGCCGCGGCCACCTCCACCTCGTCCGCATCAACCCCTCCGCGGCAGGAGGGGCGCAGTGGACCGCCGCGCTCGAGGCGACGTTCGTCGTTCGCGAAGGCACCGACGAGCCGACGCCGTTCCGCCTCCATGCGGCCGAGGTGCTCGAATCAGGCGAAGCGCTCGTCCTTCTCTCGGTCGTAGCCAAGGCGGCGTCCTCCGCGCCCACGCCGGCTGGCGCCTCCTCTGCTCCACCTCCCACGGTGCCACCCCGCGCAACCGGGGGCATGGCCGCGACAACACGGCACACCGTCTCGTCCTCGACCTCTTTCACGTACCTCGGCGCGCGGCTATCTCTCATCCCTGCTGCCCCCGGGACGCAGGAGGTCAAGCCCGCATGGCGGCTCACGAGCCGCGACCTGCCGAGCTTTGTCCGCTTCGACGCCGCGCGGCAGGCGTTCGTCGTCGCCGCGGGGAGCAGGCTCGTGCACTTCTCGGCGGGGGCGGCAGCGCCCGGCCCCGTGGGGGCGGACCTCCCCGAGGTGGAAGAGGCGCCGCCGATCGAGGGCGACGAGGACGCGCTGATGGCGCCCGCGCCGCCCGCCGCCGCGCGTCGCGCCTCGGGCCCGATCGCGCCCAAGCCCGCGCCTTTCTCGTGGGTACAAGACCGCGACTCCGTCACGGTGGCGTTCCCGCTCCCAGCGTCGACACCGACATCCTCGATCCGGGTGACGCTCTCGCGCGCGCACCTCACCCTGCACGTCTCGTCCGCGTCGGCGTTCGCCGCGTCCTCTTCCGGCCTCCCGGGCGGGGTGGGCCTCCCGAGGGTGAGCCACAAGCGCCTCTGGGCCGAGATTGACCCGACCGCGAGCGTGTGGACGTTTGACCGCGAGGCCGAGGGCCGCGGAGGGGCGTACGGCGTCCTGAGCTTGCACCTCGAGAAGGCGCATGCGGGCACGCGCTGGAGCGACGTCTTCTCCCCGAGCGCGCCGCGGCCCGACGCCGGCGGGGGGGTGGTGAGCAGGGTGGAGGAGCTCGACCCCGAGGCCGAGTATGAGTCGGTCCCCGAGACGCTCGACCCGAGCGAGCTCGTCGCCATCGCCGAGTCGATGGCGCAGTGGGCGCAGGGGCTCGCGGCGCATGGCCTCGGCCATCGCGAGGACGGGCTCGGGAGCGGCGTCCCGACGAGCCTGACGGTCGAGGAGGTCGACGTCGAGGTCGATGCCGAGAGCGGCAGGCCCTTTGTGGTGACGTGGATTGAGGGCGCCGCGGGCGATGCGGCCCCGACGCTGGTGCACCCCCATGCGGGGGTGCCGTACGAGCTCCTCTCGACGCCGCTGCCGCTCGCGGGCACGCCGTCTTCCGCGGGGGACGCCACCCTCTCGGTCAAGCACGACGTCGACGCCCTCCTCTTCTCGCCCCCTCCCGCGGCGCTCGCCCCCTCGTCGTCGTCCTCGCACGAATGGACCCACAGCGCGACGCTCCCCGCGCTCGCGTTCGTCCTCGCGACCAAGCGCGACACCCGCTTCGTTTTCCACCTCCTCCCTTCCCCGCTCTCCCCCTCCGCAGCGACCACCGCCGCCGCGGTCCTCGCGTTCGATGCGCCCGCTCTGCTCCCCTCGAGCTCCTCCGCGCGGACCCCGCGGGACGGCGCGACCCTCTTCGCGTACCTCGCGCCGTGCACCCCGCGCGCAAAGACGGGCGCGCAGCTCGTCCTCCGCGTGGGCGGGCCCGGCGCGGGCGCCTTGTTCGGCGTCGCGGGCGTCGAGCTTGCCGGCGGGGAGAGGGCCGCGGTGTGGATCGCCGAGGGCGAGTGCGGGGTGGTTAGGGTCTTTAGCGCACGAGGGGGATGTGCGAGCAGGAGAGGGAGGGAAGAGCGGAGCGAGTCGAGAAGCGAGCGCTGCGAGTCGAGAGAAGCGAGCGCTGCGAGTCGAGAGAAGCGAGCGGAGCGAGTCGAGAGAAGCGAGCGCTGCGAGTCGAGGATATGCCGGGGGAACGGCGGGGGGGACGCTAGGTCTGAGCGAAGCGAGAGAGGGGAAGGAACGAGCGAAGCGAGAGAGGGGAAGGATCGAGCGAAGCGAGAGAGGGGAAGGATCGAGCGAAGCGAGAGAGGGGAAGGATCGAGCGAAGCGAGAGAGGGGAAGGATCGAGCGAAGCGAGAGAGGGGAAGGATCGAGCGAAGCGAGAGAGGGGAAGGATCGAGCGAAGCGAGAGAGGGGAAGGATCGAGCGAAGCGAGAGAGGGGAAGGATCGAGCGAAGCGAGAGAGGGGAAGGATCGAGCGCGAGAGGGAAGGATCGAAAGCGAGAGAGGGGAAGGATCGAGCGAAGCGAGAGAGGGGAAGGATCGAGCGAAGCGAGAGAGGGGAAGGATCGAGCGAAGCGAGAGCCAAGAAGAAGCCCTCGTCCAACGCCAGCCTCGAAGGAAGTATGCGTACCGCACCTGCACTGCACGGCCCCTGCTCTCAGTCATCCCTGTCGCCAACCATCCCGACCCTCCCGCTCCTCCTCATGCGCTCGCCGAGCCCGCCCTCCCCGCCAAAGACCTTCCCCTGCACACTGCTCAGGAAGCTCGGCCCCGCCTCGCCCTTGCGCTCGCGCTCGCGCGTCTCCCGTTCGAGCTCGAGCGCATCCGCAGCCTCGGCCTCCTTGAGCCGCGCAGCGCGCCCGTCGCGAGTGACGGCCGAGGACTGCATCGCCGCAAGACGCGCCGCGAGCGCCGCCTGCCGCGCCTCTTCATCTGCGGCGGAGGGGGCCGTAGCAACGGAGGGCGCGCCGCTGCGGGGCGGGTACGGCGCAGCGCGGTGCGGGGCGGTACGGCGCAGCGCGGTGCGCGTGCGATGGGGCGGAGCGCGGAGGGGAGCGCCGCGGCGAGTCGTACGCTGCGCGGGGATCGCGGCGGTCGTCGTAGGGCGCGCGGGTGTCGCGCGGAGGCGGAGGGGGAGAGCGCGGGCGGTCGGGCCGGTGCGAGGGGCCATCGCGGTGCGAGGTGGGGCCGTCACGGTGCGAGGACGATGAGGGCTCATCGCGCCTGCGGCGTTCCTCGTCGTACTCGCGCGACGAGCGACGATGGTCCCGCTCGCGACGCTCATCGCGACGGGGTGAACGCGACCGTTCGCGCTCGCGGCGGTCATCCCGGCGGGACGAGCTGTGCCGCGCAGGCGACCTCGAGCGGTCGCGGTCGTCCCTCCTGTGCCCATGGCGCGCGTCGCGCTCCGCCCTGCGCGCCTCCTTCCGCGCACGGCGCTCCTCCTTGCTCTCGCCCGCGCCCGACCCGCGGACCGACGCCCCGCCAGAAGCAGCCTCGCGCGCAGCGAGGAGCTCGCGCCGCTTGCGCGGGTCCTTCATCATCTTCTCGTACTGCGCCTGCTCCTGCCGCTTGATCGCGAGCAGCGGGTCCTCGCGGATCTTGGCGGCCGTGTCGCGCATCGAGTTGGCGTTCTGCACCGACTGGAAGGATCCGCCTGGTGCGTGGGCGTCTGCGGGGGCAGCGAGGAGCTGCGTGTGCACTGGGTCAGATTGTGCGCATAGGAGAGCTGGAGAGGGAAAGGAGCGCACCTTCTCCTCGTTGCCCTTGAGGAGCTTGTCGACACGCTTCTTGCCGAGGAGGTACGCCTCGAGCTCGTCCGGGTTCGGCCCGCTGCCCTCCGCCGGTGCAGCGTACATCCAGTCGACGCGCTCCTCGCGCTTCCTCCCGCCCGCCTGCTCCTGCAGCCGCTGGAGCTCCTGCACCGCCCGCTCCTGCTCCTGCTCCTTCTGCAGCTGCTGCAGCTTCTTGCGCTCCTCGAGGGCCTCCTTCTCCTTCTTCCAGACGCGTTCCTGCGAGCGTGCATGCGTTAGCTCGTGTGCTCGCGCGGATGAGGCGGGGACGAACCTGGTTGGCGAACGTCCCCGTGTGCCACGCTGCAGGCGGGAGCAGGCGGGGCGTCAGCGGGTGCTAGTGGCTGTGAGAGGGCAGTGCACGCACACTTCTTCATGTTGAGATCGCCGCCGCCCATGTTGACGGTTCAGTGGGTGGGAGGACGGGGTGATGAGGCGAGAGGACGGGCGCGCAAGGGCGAGGGGCAGCCTGTGCGAGGTGTGAGGCGGTCTGTGAGGCTGATCGGGTTGTGGGCGCAATGGCGCGATACGCGAGCGGGCTGGTTGAGAGGAGAGCGTGAGGAAGAGCGGGTGGCGCCGAGTCGTGACTGCGCCGGGCAGACCGCGCCCGACGGGTCTGCAATCAGAGAGGGGACGTTCAACACAAAGCATCAGTGGTTTAGTGGTAAAATTGGGCATTGCCAGCTTACGCTGAATTGCCTAGCCCCGGGTTCAATTCCCGGCTGATGCAGTTTTGCTCCCAGATGCTTAGACGTCGTTGCGTGTGTCCTTCAGGCAACATTATTTTACTTGCAGGCACGCAATGCAATGCTGGTTGCTTCCGCCATGGCGTGTATTGCTGATGGAGAGGAGTACCTGGCCAGTTGGATGACCTCAGGCAAGCCTTTCCTGCCCCTCTTCAGGTGCCCACGCTCGAGATTCGGTCCAGCAATGACAAAATCCCAGTCAAACCTTCAGAAGTGACCAGAGGTGCGCTGTGAGAAGCAGGCCAAACCACCGTGAGAGGTGGAGGGCCAGTCGAGCTGCAAGGTGCAGCTCGCCAGAGAACAGGTCGCATGCGTAGTCCGACGTTGTACAGGCCAGGCGCGAGCAGCGACCTGGACGAACAGGTGGTACCAGCTGTGCTGATATGTGCTCCTGCCCCAGCGAATAATGTGGCACAAGACAGCGGGGGAAAAAAAAAAAACGCCCGCCTCCTCGACTCCCTCCTCGTCGGGCTGCTCCGGTTCTTCCGCTGCTCCTTTCCAGATCAACCGTGTGGGTTGCGCCTTCAGTGTAGCCGCTCCCCCTCTTGACCTATAGTGTCCCCCTCCCCCTCACTCGGTACTCTCGAATTCAAGGTCAAGTCACTATTGATGAGCGCCCCGACTCCACCCTGCTAGCCGCCCTGGTCTCGCATTGCCGCGCTGAGGCTGGCGCACCTTGCAGACTGACTCAACGATGCCAGAGTTGCAGGCGGAGCTGGGTCACCCAACTTGACGCTGCGGCATACATACAGAGATTATCAGGATGCTGAACAATGCGGGGGCTCTGTACGCAGAGCTTCGCCACGCCGGTGCTGCACAGAACACAGGCGGGACAAGCAGCAGTGGAATTTCGTGTGCTGCACTCCTCTCGGCAACCATGGTTACTGCGACACCCTCGCGCACTCAGACCATCACAGTGCAGACATAGGCAATGTACGTGCCCGGCGCAAACAGCAGTGCCCTCGCCACACGTGTGGACAAGGCCGCCCCCCCGCCCCCCAACCGCCCCCCATCACAGGAGACTCCTGTCTGTCTGGTGAGCGCAGTGAGCTCTTATGCAGCTCAGCCGTCACTGATCTGCAAGACCTTGGCAGTGACAGGCTATCCTGCACAGGAAGCTGCCAAAGAAAGCGGACATGGAGAGCTCAGACAACCCGTGTCCAGTCCGGGGGCAGTCCTGTAAGGAGCCGCGCACGGGGACACTGAGTGAGCTCTCATGGTTGCCTGATAGAACGCCCCAGCACATCACCGCCTCAATAGCACAGTGGCAGTGCGTGTCACTCGTAATGACAAGGTCGAGTGTTCGATCCACTCTTGAGGCATCAATTTGGGCGCCCTTTGCGCTTTTTTTTTGTTGCCTCAGGAGTTGCCCCCTGCTTTTTCCTGGAGAGCCCACCCTCTTTGCAGGAGATGCCAGGTTGACCGTCAACACTCCTCTTGCTCCAAGGGGTGCCCCAACTGCAAATGCATGCAGATGGGCAGTCGAGAGCAGGCGGTCAGAGGTGTAAGCCTTCTTCCACTCAGTGCAGAGCCCTCTGCCATCATATACTCTGAACGCTAGGAGACGAAACAAGGAGTGTTGAGTCCCAGCGACATGATCAGACACAAAGAGAAGGGAGGAGCAGACCAGACAGAGGGATTGAGCAGGAGCACAAGAGAGCAGGAGCGCAATTGAGACGGGAGGTGCACAGATGTGACCAAGCTGCGAGTCTCAGATGTCCACCTCCCTCAAACCCCCCCCCCCTTTCAGCCGGCGACCTTGCACGGGACGAGTGACTTGCGCCAGACATGGCACAAGCACCAGCCCATCCGCTCCTCGTTGTTGAGGTGATCTGAGCCGTCTTGCTCGGGTACTGGAAGTGGAACACCTTGGCAATGGTGATAGGGACAAGTCTGGAAGCCTGGTGAACGAGCCCGCACGATGCGTCCTGCGCATCGGCAAGCAGCTCAAGTCCGCGCGGAACGAGATCACCGATCATGCCAGAGCCCTCCTGGTTGTAGCACGCATGGTTGTGCATCTGGCGATGTCGGATGCACTCAAGGAGGGCGACGGGTGGGAGCTCGCGCTCGTCAATAAACCAAGAGTTGACTTGCTTGACGAGATTCGACGTGACCGTGCCCGAGTGCGAGCCGGGAAAGGGTGAGTGGCCCAGCGGGCGGGCGGCAAAGTCTTGATGTACTCGACCACCGCCAGCCCGCCGGGGCCGAGGAGGCTGAGCGAATTGAGGACGGCGAGGAAGTCGGCCTCAGTGCACGTACACGAGCTGGTTTAAGTTGCTAGTGTACTGCTTCGTGTGCAGGTGGTTTTCGAAGTTGCACCGCAGGTGGTTCGTGCAGAACGAGCTCGACGCGCGGAAGAGCTTGCCAATGATCGCGGCGAGGAGCGCCTGCGCAAGCGAGCAGTACATATGGTCAGCTTCCCCTCCATGACATCCACCTGGAAAGCAAGCCGAAGGACCTGATGGCGGTCCAAAAAGACAACGATGCCAGGGGCGTTCACGGTCGGGAAGGCGTAGGTGAGGTGACCATTGAACTGGTTCCACGAGTCATTGTTGTCCGTGACCGCAAAGCCGTAGGCGAGAGTGACGATGTGCTTCTGCGCGTCGTAGGAGGCGCAGACAAGGAGCACATGCCTCTGCCAGCTCTTGCCAGATGATGCGTCGATGCCGACGATGGGGAGGCAGTGCGGCCAAGCTGCGCAGACGGCAGACGACACGATGAAGAGACGGTTGAACGCGCCATCCTTGTCGTGCTCGCACTGCATAGGCGAAGAAGGCACATCAGCTCGAGCGTGACTGAGATGAGAGGATCGAGCGGGACGCGCTGCGGGAGCGCACCCGGATGTACGCCTCGGGATCGCTCGCGCAGTAGCGAGAAGCTGTTTCCACTCCGCGATGTGGTGCTCCAGTGCAGAGCCGACTACTTGCGCCTTGACGCGCCGGATCTGCACGGAGGGGACAGGTGTTGAGAGGTTCGACTTGACGAGCTTGCGCAGGGAGCCGGAGGGTGTGATGTGGTCAACCGGGGTGGTCGCGGTAATCCAAAGAGCGAAAGCCGGTCAGCTCAGCGCCACTGCAAGCGGAACAAGCGACCAACGATGCGCTTGAGGTACGCGACGGAGCTGGTGTGCGGCCGGCTCACGCCGGCGGTGCCGACGCACTGATGCTCGAGGATTGACCCCTTCGTGATGTGGAAGAGGTTGTACTTCTTGTGCAGGCGCACACTGCAGCTGAAGGTGCAGGAGCCTCTCCTGCGGAGGGGACAGACGACGGAGAGGTGCTCCTTGCCCAAGCAGGGGGCGGCATGGAAGGTAGAGCCGATATCGGAGGGCCACTCTTGCAGCACCTGCTTGGAGGAAAAGATCCGGCCAATGTAAGGTGGCATGCGAGGTGGAAGGAGGGAGAGGAGTGTGTCGCATGCACACGCCGTGTGCATGTGCTGGCGCGCTCGTGTGACGCGCCTCTCTCGGTTTGCGTGGAGACTGGCACAGGCTGGACTCACCTTCCGCAGTTGGTACAGGCAAGGCCACCCGTCAGGGCACCGGTACATCCTAGTCCATTCCTCTCAGCTCTGAGCAAACGCATCATGCTATCATCTTTGTGTGAATGAGTCTGGGGACACGAGCGGGGATGTCAGGGGACAGGTGGGAGAAGGTGCTGGAGCGGGGAACAAGGTTCATAGCCCGCGGGGAGTGAAGCAGCACCCAGGTATCAAGGGGAAGGAGCGGCAGCACGCATGACAGGCTATCTGAATATATTTGCCAGCGGTGCGCAGGGCACTATCGAAGCAGCGATAGCTCAGTGGTAGAGCGGTCGACTGCAGCTCCGCTCACATCGTCAGGTCACCGGTTCAAACCCGGTTCGTTGCTGTCTCATTTTTTTGGCAAATATTGGCGGCTGTGCAGGCTTTGGCCGGTGTTTGTCGCGTTTGCTGTGATCGCAGCAAACGGTCAACCTAGGGTTGCCCTGCACAGTCTTGGCGGCGTTCGCAGCAAGAACAATGTTGGCAAGGCAGCCAAGTGTCCTGAAACCGCAGGCAAAGCAGGTTGCCCAAAATTGGTTCTGCCGAGGACACAGGTGAGACACGGGGAACCTGGCATAAGGGTGCCCAAGGGGTGGTCACGACGCGTCCCCTCGGTCCGGGAGGGAGCTTTGACCTCCACCGCGACAAGCCAATCAGCACGCTCGGATGGTCCAGCGGGCGCTGCAGAAATCGCACAGGTAGAGGCGCGCGTAAAAAGTGACGAGCGAGATGAGTAAATACTCGAGAACAAACGAGAGAGGCGGCGAGAGGCGAGGGAACGGACGGAGGCGGCGCAGGACATGATGGGACGTTGCGGACGCGCTGACTGCATTACAGAGGCGAAAACGAGGGTGATGCGGTGCGGAGAGCGAAGTACAATGTCTACAACGCGACGGGAAGTGCCCTTGACCAAGGCTTGTCGCCTGGGGGCAGCGACGACAGCACGCGAAGTCAGCGCTCGTTTGAGGCCCGAGACGGCGAAGAATAGACGCACCTGCTTCGTCGACGTACGGAAAGATTTTAGACTTGCTCTTGATGACGGGAACGAGCGTGGGAGAAGAGGAGAGCTCGGCAAAGCGCTGGAGAAGAAGGTGGAGGCTCGCATCGAGCTGTGCGTAGTGCAAAGAGAGTGCTGAAGCGTCGGAAGGGCGCAGGCTGGGGAGATGTACGTTGGGGGCGGGGACGATGTGTGCTTCGAGAGGATGGAGGAAGCGGATGTTGAAGGAGGAGACCGCCTGCTCATGGACGGTGCCGCCCAGCCAGTGCTGCCCCGCGGCGATGACCGTCCCGTCAGGTGCTCGGTGAGCGCCATGACGATACGACGCGGATGTCGCGAGCGAGATGATCTCGGCGCGGAAGCTGCCGACGACCTGGCCAAGTTTCGCAGGCGCAATGGAGGAGACGCTCTGCGGCTTCTCCTGCGTGTTCCGCGCGACCACGAGGTCGACGACGCGGACTACAGCGAGCGCGATGACCTTGTCGGTGAGCCGGACGAGCGTCGCCGCGTGCGAGTGCGTGCGGACGACTGGCTCATCACCTGCCGCGGCGAGCGCTCCCTCGAGCGACTCGGCGCTGCTAGAGGTGTGGCCTGTGCGGAGCTCATCCCTCACCTGCTCGAGGCGGTTCAGCGAGTAGACGGGCTTGTCCTCGTTGAGGACGGCGACGAGGCGTGCGGCGCGGGCGCCCGCAAGCCGCTGCGTCGAGGGGACGACGCCGTCGACAGGCTCGGGACGCGGGTAAGCCGCTGCGGCGTGCGCGACGAGCTCGGTGAGGGACTGGTCCGAGGAGGCGAGTGTGTTGGCCACCGCCTCCATCTCGGCGACGGAGGGCAGGACGACGCCGAGCGCATGCCCTTCCCAACTGCCGAGATGGAGGGGAAAGCCGCTGGGCGCGAGGAGCGACGGCGTGCGCTGAGGGAGGGTTCTGCTGCGCGTGCGCGCGAAGGAGGGAATGGGGAGGGAGGAGAAGTTGCCGTTGAAGGACGGATCAAGCTCGCGCAGGAGGATGTGCCCGTAGCCGAGACGGTCGATCTCTCTGAGTGCGAGGCGTCGCCCAGCCTCCCAGCACTCGGCGAGGTCGACAGTCGAGACGCGGGACTCGCCCGTGATGTCCCTCGGCGCCTGATGGTCCCACCCTCCGAGAGGGGAGAAGTCACGCCGAACGTCTGTTGGCCAGACGCCGTACTTGTCGCGGATGGTGCAGATTTGCGACAGGCTGGAGGCTCATTGGGCGAACATGGACGCTGTCATGTTCATGTCGGTGCCGAACAGCGTGCGGAGGATGCCGAAAAGCTCCTCGAGCCGGTCGGTACCCTCTTGCGAGAGGTACATGCTGATCTCGGGATCGCTGAGCGCCTGCAGATGCGCGACGGACACGTAGACCGACCGGATCGCGGCTTGAAGGTCGCGCGCGAGCTCCGACTGGCAGAAGGCGCCGCCCGAGTCGAGGAACGCCGTGTAGAGGAGGAAGGCGCAGCACGAGAGGGCGACGAGTCGCTCACGCAGCAAGAGGCACGGGTTCCCGAAAGCCTCGACGAAGCGGCCGAAGGTTGAGGCTTAGAACGCGCTACTCGCCGCTTGGCCGGGATCATCAGGTCGACGGTGGACGACGAGTTGAGGGGGAGGTCCTTGAGCTTGTAGATGAACTACAGCAACCTCGTCGCCGACGAGACGCTCATCTTGTCCTCGACGTTGGCGAGCTGGGCGATGTCGCGCGCCGTGAGCTCCGGATGCCGCTCCTTGACGAACGCGAGGACCTCGGCGAGCGAGAGCGAGACGCCGTCGAGCGTGGTCCCGCCCTTCCGGACGAGCGTGAGCTTCTCGCGCTTGATGTCGTGCTTCGGGTCGCTAGAGCCGATCAGACCGCCCAGGCCGCAGGTCATGTTGAAGAGGTACAGCGACTTGAGCGTGTTGCTGACCTCGGGGACCTCATCTCGAGTCGTGACGATGACAGCGCCTCCTGCATGCTCTTCTGGCCGAGCGACTCGCCGTCTCGGGCGATCGTTGTGAGCCGGCCGATCTGGCTCGTGTCGAGGTACCACCGCACGACGCTCGAGATGAACAGGACCTGCTCGACGTCGTGCTTGAGACTGCGCGTCCTCTCGCCGGGGAACGTGATTGCGACGACTCGGGCGGCGTAGGCTAGAGGGCGAGGCAGAGAGGGCCGACGGAGGACGGAGGGAAGGAAGAACCAGTTGAGGCGGATGAGCGGATAGTCGATGAAGGAGAGGAGCAGAAGGCGGGCATCAGCTACATCGTCGGCGTCCGCGAGAGAGAGATGGAGAGAGAGAGATGTTGGAAGCGGTGGCGGAGGAGGGAGTCGAGGGAGTCTGTTCTCTTCCCTCGTTGTTTACACCATACCCGTTGATAGGAAATGCGGTCTGCTACCCCTCTTTGGTTAGTTTCCCCGGCGTCAGTGATGAGTCTTATTCTGAGACGCCGTCGCCGGGTCTTCCGCCCCTCCCGGGTCTCCCTCCTTGCCTTCTTTCTCCACCGTCTTCTCATCGTCCTCCGTCCTTCAGGTTCGTAGTGCCCTTAGCGTGCACTCCACCGTCTTCTCATCGTCCTCCGTCCTTCAGACCTCGAGCCAGACCTGGGCAAGGCGCGCGTCCACCGCAACAAGAGAGACTGATAGACAACGCACAGGTAGTCGCACCGACGGGAGCGACGGCCCAAACACCGGCCTTCTTCGCGCGTGTGAGCTGCCCAACTCGCACGCGTTCCGCCGCCGCCGTCATCGACGCCTTGGACACCGTCAGGTCGAGCCCGTCCATCTCGCTGCCGGCGCCGCCCATCCATCGCTGCGTCGTCGGCTCGACCTCGAAGCGGTCAGAGATCTGGACCTCGTCGAACATGATGACCCACGGCAGGTTGTGCCGCACGAGCTCGGGCGAGTTGGTGAAGATGTTGCGGAACGAGGAGTCGCAGCTGTGCAGTACCTCGAGCAGAAGCGGCGTCGATGGGGACGGGATGATGGACGATGGGTGTAGATGGTGGCGAAGGGTCCTGGAGGCAGGAAAGCCGACGAGCTTGTGCACGAATCGAGCAGCTCGCTGCTGCCCTGGCGGAGGACCAGTGTGCCGCAGTCGAGCACGCGCCGGCTGTACGCGCGCGGGCGGTAGTTCGGCTGCTTGAGCTTCTCAACTGCGTGAGTCAGGGTCGGCGTTGCCAAGTTGACCTTCTTCGCGACGACCTCTCCGACGAGGACGGACTGGACGGACGCGACCGCACGCTTGAAACCGTCGTACTCGGTGATCCGGACCTTGAGTGCGCTGATCTTCTGCTCGAGCAGCGAGATCTAGTTAGCCGCACACCAGGGTCAGCAAGCCGTGTGTAGGAGTAGAAGCGGAACCGAACGCACCGTCTTACGCCCATCCTCCTTCGCGTCCGTTGCCTCCTTGAGCGCCTCTTGCGCGTTCCTGACGGACCAGTTCCGCCGCGCCTTACCCCGCCGCCCGCTCCCGACGCCCGACGTGATGCTGGTGCGCCATGTGATGACGTCGTGGTCGCGCCCGATGGGCTCGCACGCGGCGCACCGCCGAGCGGCTGGATCGCCCTCCACGCGTCGCATGATGCGGGCGCAGTCGACGGCTTGGATGACGGCCAGGCCGCTGCTGAACGTGTAGACGAAGTCGGTGCGTCCGATGAGGGCGAGCGGGCAACGCGAGAGGGCGTTTTCGGGGGAAGGGAGGTGGAGCCGGTACCCTTCGCAGGTAAGGGTCTGGAAGACGGGGGTGTGTGGAGGAGAGGCGGAGGTGGACGACCCGTTCAGGTGACTGCTGCTGCCTGACAGCGCGAGTCGGGCATGGACGGGGGTCGTTGAGTGGGCGAGCGAGGGGAAGGTCGAGGTGGTGCCGAGCGGACAGCGAGCGGGCGTGCGGTGTAGCGGGGAGACAGTGACTGCAGCAGAGACTCTCGCTAGCCCTAGACTCGAGAGGAGAGAGAGAGTTTGGATTCCAAGGGAGGAGGGGGACTACGGCGGGGAGGGGGCTTCGCTTCCATCAGCCCTGGCTCCTGCCACAGCGGGCGGCGATGCGGGGGAGGGCGGGGAAAGCCTGTACGACAGCGCGGCAGGTCAGCTCTGTCCCGAGTGTCGGTGAAGGCACGCACAGCTGGAATCGCCGGAGGAGGCGGAGCGAGGACAGGAGCACTGGATGTCGCCGCAAGCGAGCAGCGCCGCCGCTTGACACGCCCGCTGATTGAAGAGCCGTCTGCCGAGTTGGTAGTGTCCGCTAGAGCGCGCCGACGAGCGCCAGGGTCGGATGAGGAGCGCTGGCGACCCAGGGGAGGGCGCGCCCGCGCTCCTCCGAGTGTGGGGCGATTCTCCTTAACCGCCAGGCCGTGGAGATGGATGAAAGACGCGTGCTCAACGGAAAAGCGGCTCTTTCGAGAGTGAGGGCGAGTGGTTAAGAGCAAACAAGCGGTTCACAGCTACGGATTGGCCGACGGGAGGAGGGGTCCGTGCAACCTCCCGGACCGAGGGGACGCGTCGTGACCACCCCTTGGCGGTGCCTGCCAGGTGTCACATGGATAAAAGCCAGCTCGTCAGCCCTTTCCGCTCTTTCCTTCCTTCTCTTCACTTCTTTGACCAGTTGACATCTGACATCAAAATGAGCCTTTTCCACCACAAGAAACACATGCGCTCTGCGGACAGCCTGTACGTCTTCACATGTGTCACTGCGTCTTGAGTTCGCTGCCTATGCCTCACTCACACACAGCCTGCATGACCACTGGTCTCGCGTTTATCGCACCGAGGACCGCCCTGGCCCGACGGCTGCCGATCAGGTCAACACCAGCAGATGCAGCAGCACTGTTGCCAAGGAGTACCATGCAGGCCTCCTGAAACCTGTCAAGGGTGACAAGCGGGAGCGCGAAGCGGTTGCCCTGCTGCGCCTTCAGCGCACATCAAAGCAGCTCCACGCTTCCAAGGTGTGCCCCCTCTCCTGCTTCCTAGGAGTGGGTTCGGCTAATGTCGGATGTTGCACTAGCATCGGTCACCCAGCCCTAAAGCAGCTCGCACAACACCAGGAGCTGCGGTTTCAGTCAAGAAGGAGCAGCTCTGATCTTGCGCTTTCCCCCCTTTCATCCCCACTCTGTTCTTTGCGTTGTTAGTTGTTTCCTGTAAACAATCTTCTGGTATGTCATCAATCACAATCCCTGCTTCTTCATCCTGCTTGCGTACAATCTCTACCCTCGAGAGGTGCCCAAGGCTTCATAGGTGCCCCCACACTACCAGCTGCTTGTTCAAGGCTTTTCCCGTCTCTGTGTAGAGACGCATCTTTCCACACACCCTAAAGTGAAGGGGTGTTTTCGTTTCTGTGCAGAAACAGAAGTGCATGAACGAGAAAAGCTGTTGCTGCACTGGGTGGCAGTGCCCCTTTGTGCATGCCAGGCCCTGTAAAGAGTCCGTGAAGGGCGAGGGGTAGAGCATGCAAAGTACAGTGATTTATCTGGTGCACGCTTGTCCGTCTCAACACGAAGCATCAGTGGTTTAGTGGTAAAATTGGGCATTGCCAGCTCACGCTGAATTGCCTAGCCCCGGGTTCAATTCCCGGCTGATGCAACATCTCTCTTTTTGTGTCCGGCAGTGCCTGCGCCCCTTGTTAGCTAGCCTTGCAGGTCCTCCTTTTTGCCAAACACTCTGCCTGCGTGCTGAGCAGGGGCCTTGCCCGAATTTGTGGCACCTAGAGGATGGGGTGATGTCTTCTCCGCCACCTCACCTTTCAGGGAGCTGTTGATATGGCGTGGTCAGAGACAGTCAGTCCAAGAGCACTCGGAGGGCGGGTCACTATTTTTTTGCAAGTTCCTCTGTTGCCACCTCGTAGAGCGTTGCTGGTGAGCCAATCGTGCAGCTGTGGACCTACAGCGACAGCCACAGCAGCTCTCAATGCTGTGGACGAGGCGTGAGATGAGTGAGAGCCGCCGGAAGCAAGCAGATGTTGACATCCCCTTTCCCTTGTTCCCTGCTTGCCTGGGAAGGCTCGTAGGCTCCTGGTACCCGCAGTCCAGCGGTACGCTCCCGCCCGCCCACCTAACGGGCATCTCATGAGAGATCGCCGCGTTGACCCCGCTGCGGATTTCCCGCTTGCACTTCTCTCCCTCCTCCCGCCCAGTCGCAATCTCCTTTTGCTCCTCTGTGAACACGCCAGAATCTCCGTCTGCTCTTCGCATGGCGAGCACTTCCACCAACGCTGGTGCACCCCCCTGCCAGCCTCGCCCTCACTCACTGTAGACTGACCTCCGTTTCGCCTCCCGCAACCGCAGACCACCTGGGCTGCATGACCGAGAGGCTTGACTACACCCAGGTGAGCAAGGGCAAAACTGCTTACAAGAATGCAGCGCCCTTGCCCGGTGAGTCGCCCCTTTAGCACTCCCGCCGCACCTACTCGGCGATATCAAACGGCGGCTCGGAGTCGTCTGACCTGGAGATCCAGTCGTACACCCCTGTCGGAAAGGAGAGCAGGGTCGAGCTTGACGAGATCAACGTGGTGTGCAGGGCAGTGGACTGGGACAACATCAGGGCGCGTTCTCCCTCTCTTCGCTCTGCAATGTGTGAGCTGACGTCTGTGCCCGCATGTCCACAGCCGCTCATAGAGGACGAGTACCTCAACGACTCGTCCAGTGCCTCCCCCGCTGCCCTGACTTCAAAGGGCTGTGCACCTCGCCCCGCTGGTTGCAAGCTGTGCTCCCCTCTAGCCCTGTGCTTGATGTCTACTGGCCCCTCGCCCCTCGCCTGCCAGTCCGACAAGTACTGGGACTCCAACGCGGAGGACGAGCGGCACGACGCGCGCGCAGCTCGTCAGCAGGTGGCGCGCAAGACGAGGTACGCCAAGTCGCACTTGGCGCCCGCAGAGGGCAAGATTGACGGGCAGGCGAAGGGCAAGGGCAAGGCAACAGCGAGGATGCCTGCTACGGGCAGGAAGCGCAAGATCACCGCACTCAAGTCGGACGCCGAGGAGGACGTCAAGCCCTCCATCGAGCTCTCGGAGGTCGAGGTTGCGCTGCCCAAGAAGGAGGCGGAGCGGCAAGACCGCCTCAATGCGATGAGGGTGACCATCCGTATTCAGCTCGCGCACCCGTCCCCGCCGCCGCTGAGGAAGAAGCTCGGTTCCGCGAAGACACCCAAGTCGCTCCCGGCACCGGCTCCCGACGCCATTGGGTAGGTCACCTGGCCCCAGGAGAAGATGTTCGCCGACCTCGAGGACAAGATCTCGTCGCTCCCGCACCTGGCAAAGATGGGGATCCTCGCGAGCGCTGTCAACCTCCTCGAAGCCGACTGGCAGTGGGACGGCAAGACGGCGACTTTCACAATCAGGGACAAGGACGAGATGGAGGCGTGGCTGAACACATGGGAGAAGCACGTGACCAACCCCAAGGTTGTCTGCCTGCTCCCCTCCTCCCTCCGCCAGCTTTCTGTGTGTCTCGCTCCCTTTCGCTCTCACTCTTCCACGCTGACTGCTCACGCTCGTCCTCGCAGCACGGGCGCAACAACGACGACTCGGGGACGGCCCATGACAGCCCGAAGAACTACGTAAGCCGGGTGCGTCATCCCTCCCCTCCCCCTCCTCCTCCTCCTCGCATTGATGCTGACGCCGTTCACATACACAGCTTAACGTCGACGACTACCACACCCACATCACTGGCCTGATCACAGCACAGTGCAGCCTCAACGATGCTCTTCGTGCTGGCGGCAGCGTCGTGCATCGTCGACGACGTGGGACAGCACTACGACTTGACCATGCTGGCGATCATCCTCTGGGCCGGCATCACGATGCTTTGATCCGATTCCTCACAGCGTGCAGGCAAGCTGACAGCCGTGCCTGCAGAACAAGCCTGAGCCCGGCGTGCTCGACCTGTTTGACGTCCTCGCGCCCCCCCTTCCACAGCCAGCCCCTTCCGCCGCGCGTGCTAGCCCCTCGGCTCGCACAGGACGCTCCAGAAGGACGATAAGGATGTCTTCACCCTGTTCCAGCCGTTGCAGGTTGCCGCATTTGGGTACCCCGCGGGCCCGTCCACCTCGTCGCATGCGCTCCCCCCTCTTCATGCCATCCGCCAGCCCGACCCCTACCAGCAGCAGCAGTACCCGCCCCAGCACCAGCACCAGCAGTCGTACGCGCCGCAGCAGCAGCTCCCGCCGCCGCCTGCCCCCACCCCCACCCCGACCTCCTACTTCGACTTCCGCGCGCACTTTGACACCGACGCTGTGCTGCCACATGCCACACTGGACAACTTTCTCACAAAGTATGACCTGACAGGCATGGCAGCGGTGCTGCGCGGCTTTGGCGTCCGCCACAACACGCGCTCCGCGCTCGACCAGATCACGCAGGCGGCGATCACCGATGAGGAATGGAAGGCGGCGGGCTTAAGCTCGCTGAGTGGCGCTGCTCAAGGACGCACTCGTCGAGTACGGCAAGGAGTGCGCGGGCGTGCGGGTGTGAGGAGGGGAGGGGACGGAGGAGGGGGCAGACAGAGGGGGGAACGGAGGGTGAGGGAGTGCTTTGAATGCTTGTACATAGTGGGCTTGTTGAGCTTGCAGTTCGACCGCATGGCATCATCCGAAAGAGAGGACTCGCGTTTCACATGAACTGCCAACCTGAAGAACGAAAGTTGGCCCTCCCTAGAGCGGGTGTCCCCCGCGCCCGGCACAGCTCGAGGATTGCCTCCCCAAAGTCCTCAGTCTCGTACACTTCGCCGCCTCACCGGCGCGCGTCGCGCTTGACTGAGAGGGGAGGAGGGAGCGTCAGCAGGGTCGGAGTCTAGTGAGAACGGGGCAGGCTAAGGTGATGATGCCGTTCTCGGGGCATGGTCATGGGCGTCACAACCTGCGTGTTGCCAGGGGGAAGAGGAGGAAGGAGGAGGACCGGTGGACGGCCTCCTCAGATTGGAATCCATCTCATCACTCACTCTCCCCCCTGGGCTACAAGAGCGGACTCCCCTGCAGCAGGAACACCTCTCCTGTATAGCGTGCCTGGCTGGGCCCAATAGGTGTGCTGAGGGGCAGGGCATCTGCAGACGCAGTGCAACAACACTGATTCAAGTGTCGGCAGGGGGATGTAGCTTTGTGGGAATACCTAACCACCCGTCAACAAGAGCATGCACACTGGGAACGGATGAGAACGGAAGGGGTAGACCAGTGAGGATTCTCCTCACACATTGAGGACCTCCAGGATTCCAGAACTATCCACTGGGAGGCGGTGAATAAGCTGCTTGTGGATGGGGACGGGAACATGGTCGTTTAACGACCAAAGCAATCGGATCAGCGTATGGGCCCACTGCCATCATCAAGCCCCTATGGCTCAGTGGCAGAGCGTTCGCCTAGTAAGCGAAAGGTCCATAGTTCGATCCTGTGTGGGGGCAATTCCTTTTTTGCTGCCGGTACTTGTATACCTCCTGTTTCTCTTGTACTCCTGCTCTTCCTTCCGTGGTGGGCTTTGGGGGCAGGGAGGAGGTCATCTGACGCTGACCGCCTCGTCAGGACTGCCCGGTTGGATGCATTTGCAGAGGGGCACCCCTTGCGATGGGACGAGGGGGGTGTGCAGGGGAACCACGACGGCAATCTGTGCTGTGACATCCGCTGATATTGTCGCTATCTCACAGGCGGGGGCTCTGAGGGAGGTGGACATCTAACGCTCGCAGCTTGGTCACATCTGTACACCTCCCGTCTCAATTGCGCTCCTGCTCTCTTGTGCTCCTGCTCATCCCGCTGTCTGGTCCGCTCCTCCCTCCTCTTCGTGTCTGGTCATGTCACTGGGACACGACGCTCCTTGCGTTGCTGTTCAAAACATGTGATGGTGGAGGGTTTTGGGCGCAGGGAGAACATATCACTCTGACAGCCTGGTCGGGACTGCCCATCTACATGCAAATTTTGCAGTTGGGGCACCCCTCGAAGCAAGAGGAGTGTTGACAGTCAACCTGGCATCTGCTGCACAGACGGTAGGATGCAGAGAAGGCCCATCCAGGAAAAAGGAGGGGGCAACTCCCGAGGCAACCAAAAAAACAAGCGGAAAGGGCACCCAAATTGATGCCTCAAGAGTGGATCGAACACTCGACCTTGTCATTACGAGTGACACGCACTGCCACTGTGCTATTGAGGCGGTGATGTGCTGGGGCGTTCTATCAGGCAACCATGAGAGCTCACTCAGTGTCCCCGTGCGCGGCTCCTTACAGGACTGCCCCCGGACTGGACACGGGTTGTCTGAGCTCTCCATGTCCGCTTTCTTTGGCAGCTTCTTGTGCAGGATAGCCTGTCACTGCCAAGGTCTTGCAGATCAGTGACGGCTGAGCTGCATAAGAGCTCACTGCGCTCACCAGACAGACAGGAGTCTCCTGTGATGGGGGGCGGCAACAGGGGCGCAAGGATGCCCGATCGCTGGAGAGGTGGCTCGGGCTCCTTAGCGCCGCGACGCTCCTTCCTCACCTTCAGCACACTTGTAGCCCTTGTCGTTGCTTGTAGCTCTTGCTTTCCACCTTCAGCGGCCTCGGTGCACACGCCAGCCCGTCTCGAGCGCTAGAGGACGCGGGGTGGCAGCTGGCTGAGAAGAAGGCATCCTCTTCCCGCCTGTCTCCAGCTCTCCTCGGCGCTCCTACGCGCACGCTGTGACGCAGACAGCATGATCGACGCAGTGCACGTCGCCCGAGAGCCTGTTCAGGCCAGCGGTCCACTCACTCTCCCACCTCGCGTGCTCAGCGCTCCTGTGTTGCTGCCACAGCGCCGCGATCACCTTGGGCAGCTCCTCACCGCGGACTGGGGGAGGCGGGCGGCCACGGTGGGTATGGGGAAGGAACAGGCGCGAATGGCGCTAAAAGGCGTGGTGTACCATGTAGGGGAGGGGTAGGAGGGGTGGGAGGCGGAGAACGAGGGAAAAAGGGCGAGGTTTGGGGGAGAAGGGGGAGGGGAGGGGGGAGGGGGGGGATGGGCATCGGGGTCGCTGAGAGCCGGTGGGCGCACCTGACGCCTTCTGCCTGCCTCCTCCGCCTCCTCCTAGTCCACCTGTCCTCCTACGCCGCCTTAGTCCCGTCCTGCGCCGCGTCGACGACCTCGTACAGCCTCGGGAACCGGTCTGTCGAGTTGATGAACCGGAAAAGCGAGCGCGCGCGTGCCGGGTCGGAGAGCAGCCGCTCGAGAGGCGGCATCGCGCGCAGATGTAGCTCGCGGAGGAGCGCGGCGCGCGGTGCGGCGTGGAGGGTGCAGTGGAGGAGGAAGTGGGCGCGCGTCTCGATGGCGGCGCCGCAGTCGCAGAGGCCGTCGGGATGGCGCTGGATCCGCTGCTTGTGGCGGTTGAGGCCGATGAAGTCAAGCCGCAGGCGGGCAAGCAGCGTGCTCTGCCGGCGCGAGAGCTGGGCGTGGTAGCGGGCGAATGCGGCGCCGGGGGGCTGGGGCGCGATCTCGCGAAGTCCCGCCCCCCTGGGGTGGGCGCGCCACCTCGCCTCCCAGGCGCGCGCCTGCTCCTCCTTGAAGGCCTGCTTGACCACCGCGACGCTCTTGACCATCGCCCTGCGGTCCTCGAGCCGCTCGTCGGCGTCGACGAGGCGGGCGAGGGGGACGACGACGTGGCGGGCCGAGCTCGCCGCCTGCGCGCTCGTCTTGCCCTCCCCTCCCCACCACTCGTCGCCCTCGTCGCTCGAGAGTGCGAGCGACTCGTCGACGGCCCTCCTGGGCATCACCAGGCCTCGCCTGCGCCGCTGCGCGGGCGCGCGCGCCTCCTCCGCCGCCTCTGCGCCCGCCTTGGCGCAGCGGTCGGCCCGCTCGTTCCCCTCGATGCCCGCGTGGCCCGGCACCCAGGAGATGGAGACGCACAAGTTCGGGTGCGTGGTTTTTAGCTCCTGCGCGAGTGCTCGGATGGCGAGGCGGAGGTGCTGGCCGGAGGACGGGGCGGGGGAGGTTGGGTGAAGGACGGCTGCCTGATTGTCGGCGCAGACGTGCGCGGTGGAGGGGAAGTGTTGCTGCAGAGTTGCCGCCATAGGCGCTCTCAGCCGGCACTTTCCCCAATCACTGCACCGATGGTGCAGTGGTCCGTCCGGGGCAGGGCCAGCGAGATTCAAGCCCCGGTCCTCTCTCCATTTTGGTCGCGGGTTCGATCCCCTGCGCACGCGCGCGCGCACGGTTCCCTTTTGCATCTCCCCGCTCCTGTCCGCTGCACCCCCTCTCTCTCCTCAGCGCTTCACTCGTCCCTCGCTGGGGAGCAGGTCCGTTCGCCTCTTTTGTCTCTGGCTAGACTGCCATCTAACTCAGCGCTTCACTCGTCCCTCGCTGGGGAGCAGAGAGAACAGGAAGGGGAGGGGCGGGAGGGTCGTGAGCGTGTGCAGCGCTAGGCGCAGCCCCTCGAGCTCGCCGACGTAGACCGTGTGCTGACCGCCGAGCACTGCCCCCCTCTCCAGCCACCCGACGCCCTCCGCCATCTCCGCCCGCACCGCCAGGCCGGCGCCCGCGCGCCCAACCATCAAGCTGCCGTCGCTGTAGGCAACAACGTCGCCCGGTTCAAGAGCCGCGAGGAGCTCGAGGTGCGTCTTCTCTGCCTCCTCCTTCGACGCGGCTACGGCGGCCGGCGCGAGCGGGTCGGCCTCCCACGGCGTGACGGGCTCGGGGAGGAGGGTCTCGACCGCCAGGGAGGGCGGAAGAGTCGCGGGGAAGAGGTGGAGCGCGGGGTGGAGCGGGGAGCGGTGCCGCTTGGGGAACGCGACGCGGGCGAGGCGTGCGCGGAGGTGGAGCGGGTGCGTCGGCGCGGCGGCGAGCGCGCGCAGCCCAACGCGGTGCAGGGCGGCGTCGAGGAGGAGCTCGACGGGCGGGAGTGCAGCCTCGACCTCGAGCGCTGCGAGGGCCGAGACTCCATAGCCGCCGGTGACGAGGCGGGCGCAGGAGCGCTGGATCGGCTCGAGGGCCTTCGCTAACCTGCACTCTTTCTTCTCCCCCTTCTCCCACCAGACGCCCGCCATCCACATCAGCCGCGGATAGACGCACGCGTCCCGCGCACGCAGTCCGTCCCGCGCGCGCGCGAGGAGCGCGACCCCGCCCACTGCCGCCGCACCGCGCGAGGCGCACCTCCTCCGGTGCGCGTCGAACGTCAGGCGCGCGTCAAGCGTCGCGCCGAGCATGACGAGCTCGTTGTCGTAGGCGATCGGCACGCCGTCGAGGACGACAGGCGGCGCGTCGAGCCGCCCTTCTTCGGCGAGAAGACGACGGCGGTGGTCTTCGTCGGCTCGAAGGCGGACTGGTGCGTCCGCGACCACTCCTCGAGGGCGGGCATGCGCTCGTTGAGGGCGTTGACGGCGTCGCTGACCGTCTCGCCCCATCCCAGCAGGTTGACGTCGTCGATCCACCCGTAGGCGGTCGTCGAGTCCGAGCGGCATGCTCGGAGGAGCGACGAGTTGTACGTGAGGAAGAGGGCGGGGGACAGAGGTGAGCCCTGCGGGAGCCCGCTCCGCCACTCCACCGGATCGCTGCTGACGCCCTCGAGGACGAGCGTGCAGGTCCGCCCGCTCATGAACGACTGGATCCACGCCCGCGGCGCCGCTGGTACGCCGCCCTTCCTCAGCTCGTCATCGAGGACGTCCGCCCGTGTTCTCTCTGCTCCCCAGCGAGGGACGAGTGAAGCGCTGAGTTAGATGGCAGTCTAGCCAGAGACAAAAGAGGCGAACGGACCTGCTCCCCAGCGAGGGACGAGTGAAGCGCTGAGGAGAGAGAGGGGGTGCAGCGGACAGGAGCAGGGAGATGCAAAAGGGAACCGTGCGCGCGCGCGTGCGCAGGGGATCGAACCCGCGACCAAAATGGAGAGAGGACCGGGGCTTGAATCTCGCTGGCCCTGCCCCGGACGGACCACTGCACCATCGGTGCAGTGATTGGGGAAAGTGCCGGCTGAGAGCGCCTATGGCGGCAACTCTGCAGCAACAGCCCGCACGGAGGGGAACACCTTAGCGACGTCGAGCGCGACCCCGACGACGACCTGCCCGCGCCACTGCTGACGCCGGTTCTCGTCGACGAAGCAGGTCACGGCATCCTCTGCCGACCGACCCTTGCGCCCGCCAACATGCTCGACCGGCCAGAGCCCGTGCTCGCCGAGGTGCGAGAGGCGCCGCGCGACAATTGATTCGAGCAATTTGGCGAGGCAGCGCTCGAAGGCAATCAACCGGTACGCCTTCGGTTCCATGTAGTCCGGTTTCTTCGGCTTGCGGAGGACGACACCGGTGCAGTCGCGCCAGGACCGCGGGAGGTGGCCGAGCGCGAGCGAGGCGGCGAGGAGCGGGACGAGCCGCGGGGCGAGGGCGGGCCACATCGCCTGCAAGGCGACGTTGGGGATGCCGTCGGGACCAGCAGCGGCGTACGGGCGTGCGGCGAACAGCGCTGACTGTACCTCGTACTCCTGCAGCGCGGCCAGTCGTGCTCGACGGGCAGTTCGACCTTGGCGGCGGCATCTGCGGGGGTTGCGGTATGCTCACGTGCGTGGCGATCGTTCGTTTTACACAGTGCAGGACACCCCGGGCGTGATAATACGTGAGGAGGAGGACTGACTTGTGACGTCAACTCCTCCGCAGGAAACCGCGCGGCGGGCTGGACCTCGGGCAGGAGGACAGGCTTGAGGAGGGCGAGCTTGTCGAGCGGCGACGACGCGTACGTCCCGTCTCCCTTCTTGAGCGGCGGCGTCGTTGCTGACCCTCCTCGCCCTGACACCTTCTTGACCACCTTCCACAACGTCTTCTCCGTCACCTCTGCCAACTCTTCTCGCTCTGCGCGCCGCTGCGCCCTCTGTACGGCCGCCTTCAGCCGGTTTTTTGCGGTCTTCGCCTCAACCCGCGCCGCCTCAGCGCCGTCACGCCCCTTCGTCCGGTGCGCCCTCCCCTCCTTCTTCCTCGCGTCGCTGCAGAGCTGATCCAGCTCTGCACTCCACCAGCTGTTCGCGCGCCGCCCCTCCCGCGGTGGGCGGCTCAACGGCACCGCCGCCGCAATCGCGGCCTGAATCGCTGAGGTGAGCGTCTCAGCCTCCTCATCGACGGCCGCCGCCGTCGCCGGCGCGGCAGGTGCGGGCGGCAGGCGAGGCTTGATGGCCGCGAGGAGCGCGGCGGGCTCGACACGGCGGAAAAGGCGGCGCGGCGTGAAGGCCGCCCTTGGTGGTGCGAGGTCGAGCGTGAGGCGGATGGGGCGGTGGTCGGACAGCGAGTCGAGGCGCTCATCGACACCGCAGCTGACCAAACGCTCCTCCGCGCGCAGGTCTCCGAGAACGAGGTCGATGGCCGACTCGCGGTTGCGGGACGAGCCGCCGCGGTAGGTGAGGGTGCCGGGCGGGAGGAGGTGGACGAGGCCGGCGCGGTCAAAGGTGAGCTTTGCCTCCTCCGCGTCCTCACACACGTCGCCGGGGTGCTCTGGGTCCCATTTGGGGTGGTGGAGGTTGAAGTCGCCCGCCACGATGACGAGCGAGTCGCGCGGCGCGGACGCGAGGAGGGGCGGGAGGACCTCGCGCGCGGCGCGGCCGGGGTGCGGGCCGCCCTGGTGCGGGTTGTACACGCCGATGATGCGCACTGACGACCCGCCCGCCTGCAGATCGAGCGCGACGACGTCGAAGGACGAGACGGCGACCTGCGAGTAAGTCGTCGGGTCCCACTTCGCGCGTACGAGCGCGGCGCAGCGGGCGTGCTCTTCGCCCGGCGGCGGCGGGAGCAGCACCCAGCCGGGCGGGGCGGCGAGCGCTGCGGGTGGTTCTTGGAGGAGGAGGATGTTGAGGGTGCGGAGGAGAGGATGGTTTGAGAGGCGCGTCCAGATGGTGGGACTGCGGCGGATGTTGTAGGAGAGGATGGAGAGGGTGCTGGGTGGCATTATTGGGAGGAGGGGGGCGGGCGGAGGAGCAGGGGATCGTCCGAGTCGGACTCACCACGCTGACCCTGGTTCTCTCTCGCCCGCAGCACCCTGCACGCCCTTCCCCTCCCCGCCTTCGCCGTCTGCCACACCGCCTGCGACGGCGGCGGGATCGTGCGCGCGAAGATCTCGCGCTCGGTCTCCACTGCCCACGACTCGTCGCCCTCCGCGGCATTGGCAGGCGCGCGGCTCTCGAGCGTCCCGCCGCTGCGCCAGCTCGCCGACGGGCTGGGTGCCTCCTCGCGCGTCGACGACGCCGGCGAGGGCGCCTCGAGCGAGGCGTACCGCCCGAGCGCGAGCGCGACAAGTGGCGAGATGGGCGACGACGCGGAGATCTGCATGGCGCTCGGCGCGTTCGACGTGCTCGCCGTTGACGGCGTGACAAGGAGCATGTCGGAGGGAGACTGTGCCGGCGGGGGCGAGACGGGGGCGGCGGGCGCGCGTGCTGCGGGGGGTCCTGCAGGTGCGTGGATGTCCTCACTCGCGTGGGCGTCGTCTTTCTCGATGAAGGGGGGGGCGGCCACCGCGGGGTGTGTATACTGAGGGAAGGGACGAACTTGCTGACCCTTCTCCTCCGCAGAAACACCGATCTTGGGCGTGAGGGTGTGCGACGGCGACGATGACGAGTCGCGCGACTTGCGGATGGGTGTGGCGGCCGGGGAGGGGACCGTAGCTGGCGTAGAGGATGGCGTAGACGTGTACTGGAGCGCATTGCCCGGGGTGTTGCTCTTGTTGTCGTCCGAAACGAGCGCTGCGTTCGACTTAGCGAAATCGCGCGTCATCTCCCCTTCTCCTCCGTTCGTCCGCTCGCTCGCGCCGCCCTCGTGCTGCCGCTGCACGCGCTGCTGTGCATCACCCTCAGCACCCTCCTGTGCACCTCCTGCGCCCTCCCGCGCCTACCCAGCAGCCGCCGCCGCCGCTCCCGACTTTTTCGCCCTCGCCCTCGCGCGACCCTCCCGCGCTCTCTCGCACCGCAAGCGCCACTCGTGAGCTACCCAGAGTTCACCATTGCCGTCGCACAGAGTGCTGACCAGCTCCGGATCCCACCGGATCAGCATCACCGAGCCCCTCCAGCCCCTCTTCTCCCCCAGCCACCTCGCCTCTTTCACCACCTCCTCGTTCTTCCCGCCCGCGCGCGCCTCCACCGCGCGCACGACCTCGTCCAGCACGCCCTCCTGGCGCGGCGCGTAGTGCACGATGACGCCGTGCCGCGCCACTGGCGTCGCAACCGCCAGCCCTGCCGAGGAGGCGGTGCAGCGCAGCGCCGCCGCCTCGCCTGCACTCGCCATCGTCACGAGTACGTCCCCACTCTTCATGCGGCTCGTGGTGGAGTGCGGGGGCAAGGCGAGCGAGCTGACCAGCTGCTCTGGCGTGTTGTTGGCAGCATTGCGCAGGATGACGGCCTCGGGGCGGTGCGAGATCGCCGCGGGCCTCGTCGTCGCAGCAGGCGCGCGCCGCTCTGCCTGGCGCTCGCGCAGCACCGCCTGCAGGGCAGGGAACGCCGCTGCGTCGGCGTACGACCGCTCGGCGGCTTCGTCGCCCTCATCGTCTGCACCCACGCACTCGACGGGGAGGGCGGCGAAGGGGTTGGGGGAGGGGCGGAACGCCTCGAGGCTGTCAAGGCGGATGAGCAGGGGTGCCAGGGCACGCTGGACGGCGCCCTCGACGTCTGCAGCGGCGAAGGGGGCGGTCGGGGACGGGGGCGACATGTCGAGTCGCGTCGGGGTGATGGTCGTCTGTGCGGCGACGGAGCGCATGGCGGGGCGCGGGACGGTGGGGATGGGTGTGAGAGGGGTGGAACGCGCTGCATGCGTCGTTGCACGGCTGCTGGATGCGAGCTGCGAGCGCAGCGCCGCGATGATGGTGGACGCGTTGCGACGCGTCGCTCATCGGTGAGATGGGGTGCTACCAGCTTCTCCAGGCGGAGGAGGAGCGTGCCAGGGGGCTCAGCAGGGGTGCGCAGGATGCTCACGGCCGCGGAGTCGGCTGGAGGGCGGCGAAGGGGTTGACAGGGTCCGGGAGGAGGGTCTGGGTGGAGAGGGAGGGCATGAGGGTCTGGTACGCGAGGAGAGCGCGGTGCAGCGGCTTGGCGTGGACAGCCGCGAGTGAGACGCGGGCGAAGCGGATGCGGTAGTGGAGCGGGTGGGGCGGCGGGGCGGCGAGGGCGCGGAGCGCGAGGCGGAAGAGCGACTTGAGCAGGAGGACGCGGACAGGCTGAAGGCCCGCCTCTACGGCGAGCGCTTCGCCCGCGGCGGTGCGCCTTCCGCCGCATACGCACACGCATGCCTCCTTCCACACGCGCACGAGCGGGCTGACCCGGTCTGTGCCGCTCGCAGGGTCGAACCACGCGGCGCTCGCCCAGACGAGCTCGCAGCACGACGCTGACGACGAGCTGTTACGCCACGCTGCGCGGAGCCCGCGCGGCGCAGTGAGGAGGCCGACGCCACGAGCGCGACGGGCGGGCGCTGCCGGGTGATGTGCGGCCGGAGGTGAGCTTTGCCTATCTCGGTCCCGAGCATCGTGAGGGACGGCGGTGAGGCGACCGGCACGCCGGAGGAGGACGCGGGCGGGTTGTTCGGGCGGCGCCGGTTTGGCGGGAGGTAGAGGATCGCGCCCGCCTTGCTCGGCTCAAGGCGGAGTCGCATGAGTCGGATCACGCCTCCATGCTTGGGATGAGCGGTTCATCGCGCTGACCGCTGGCGACGCCTTGCCCCACGACAGGATGTTGACGTCGTCGATCCAGCCGTACGCCATCGACGCCGACATCTCGCACGCGCGGAGGAGGGGGGAGTTGTACAGCAGGAAGAGGATGGGGGAGAGCGGTGAGCCCTGCGGCAGCCCACTCTCCCAACGTGATCTTCTCGCTGACGATCCCCTCGAGGCGGAGGCGGCAGGACCGGTCGGTCAAGAACGACTCGACCCATCGGAGGGCGGGCGCGTGGAGGCCGAGGACGGCAAGGTTCGAGGTGAGTCACACGGTTCTCACGCTCAGGAATGCCTTCGCGATGTTGAGGGCGAGTCCGACGACGGCATTGCCGCGCCTCCACTGACGCTTGATCTCGTCGACGACGCAAACGACCACCTCCTCCGACGACTGCCCGCGGCGCCCGCCAAAATGCCCCTCGGGCAGGGCGCCATGCCCGCTGAGGTGACCGAGACGACGGGCGACGACGCGCTCGAGGCCTTTCGCCAAGGTACGCTCGAACGTGATCAGCCGGTAGGCCTTTGGGTCCCGGTAGTCGCTCTTCTTCGGCTTCTTCAGCACGACGCAGGTCGCGTCGCGCCAGGAGCGCGGGACGTGGCCGAGCGCGAGTGATGCGGCGTAGAGGGCGGTGAGGCGCGGCAGGAGCGCGGGAGGAGGACCTGGAGGTCGGGTTGGGAATGCCGTCGGGGCCGAGCGCAGGGGCGGGCGGCGACCGACGCTGACCGCACTCGCCCGCCGCAGCTCGCCACGGCAGCGCGACGGGCGGAGCGGCGCAAGGGCGCGGGCGGCGAGGGGGAACCTTGGGCGGATCTGCGGCGGCGGGGATGCTCACGCAGTGTGGCCGCTGCCTTTACTCGGGCGCGCACCTCTCCGGCGGTGAATACATGAGGAGGGGGACTGACTTGTTGCCCTTGCTCCACCGCAGATGCCCCGCGACTTGTCGACCTCGACGACCTCGACTCGACCTCGACTCTCGACCGACCACCTCGACTCCTCTCCTCGACCTCTCGCCGACGACGACCTCGACGACGGCGACGGCGCTCCTCGCGCCTCGTGCGCCGCAGGCGCGCGCGGACACGGCGCCGAGCTGTGGGTGGGCGGGTGCGAGCGAGTCTGCAGGCGCTGGGGCGTGATGCCTGCGCGGCGCTTTTCTTTTACCTCGACGCGGCAGCCCACCACGGGTGTGATAACACGAGGAGGAGGACTGATCTTGCTGCCTCGCCTCCGTGAATCGCCGACTTCGCCATTTTCGACCTAGCCGGTCGCTACGCTTCTCCGGCGGGCACATCGGCTCGGCGGTGCGGCGAGGCGCGCGCGCGCGCACGGGAGGGCGGGCTGACGACGGGAGGAGGAGGGGCCGTGAGGAGCGCCATCTCCTGCGGCGTGAGCACGCACGCCCCATCTCCCTTCCGCAGCGGGGAGTTGTGGAAGGGGAAGCTGACCCGAGCTTGCGCTTGACCACCGTCCACAGCGTTTCTCCATCACCGCCCCACCTCCTCATCCCACTTCCCGCTCCCGCCGATCATTGCTTTAAGGCGACCACGCTGCCTTTCAAGGCTACGCCGCTTCCAGGCGCTCTGTCCACACGCCGCGCGGGCGGGCGGCTACAGCGCAAACGCCTGGCGCGCGGTTGGCGCGCTGACGGCTTTGAGCCGCGCGGCGAGTCCAAGCGGGCGGTGGTTGTGCCGCGAGGGTCTGCTGAGGGCGGTGGCGATGGAGCGCGGAGGATCTCGGTGGGTCGTTCAGCTTCTTTATCGGCGGGAGATCGGCATATGGGGGCGGGCGCGCCAGCGCGCGTTAATCTGGCGTCGCGCAGCGTCAGGGTTAACGCGGCGGAATCGGGCGCGGCAGGTGCGTGCTGAGCGGGTGGCGCAAGGTCGAGCACGGAGTCGGACGGGTCGAAGGTCACTGCCGGACTCAAGCGCTCGTCCACGCCGCAGCTGCGACTTTCTCGCCAGCGCGCAGGCAGCCGAGGATGAGGTCGGCGGTTTGGGCGGCCGCGCGCCCGGCCGGGAACCAGGTGGGCGTCGAGGAGGAGAAGATGGTCAAGTCCGGCGGCGGTGAAGGTGAGTGCTGCTTCCTCCTCCTGCTCGTCGAAGACACGCACTGATCATCCATGGCCGGGTGCGACAGGTTGATCGCTCGCGACAGCGACTAGCGAGTCGGGCGGCCGGCGGCGCCTGAGGTCGCTCGAGGGTGGCGTTGTCGCGGCGTGCGCTCGAACCCTTGCTCGGGTTGCCTGCGCGAAACCCGTACTGGCGTCGATCCCGCCGCTCGCGCCCGCCGCGGCAGCTCGTGCCCGGCTTCGCGACCTGCGGTAGGCGGGAGGCAGGGAGAGGAGACGAGGAGAATGGAGCGAATCGGGTGTGTCCCGCCTTCCTCTCGCTTGTCGGGGGTGGGGGAGAACACGGACCAGCCGGGCGGGACCGGCGGTAGCGAGATGGGTGATCAGAATGTATGTACTCACGACGCCTGTCGGATGGCTCAGGAGGAATGAAGGACTTGAGTTCAAGGGAAGCAGGAGAGGAGCGGCTCTGCGGGCAGCTTCGAAGAACTGCCTGCTTTTCACAACACGATGTCACCTCACTTCTTCTCAACCTCTTCGCGCTGTCGCTTTCCAGACAGCACTGTCTGTGTACTTGAGCGCTTTGATATCACCACAGGCTCATTCAGCAGAGCTGTGTACACTTCTCTGTTGGTTATCTGTCACCCTCATCATTGTCTCCTCAGGTCCATGCTGCAACACACAGGTCTCCCAGTGTACAGCAGGACTTACCAGGTGGCAGAGTAGGAGCTGTGTGCAGAGGACTGATTTTGGATTACAGTAGAAAATGCATACAAGAAAGTCACGCTTAAGAAAGGTCTGCCTATAAGAAAGCCCTCGGAGACGCAAAATCCGGATTTTCCCTGCCAAATTCAGTTCGTACAAGAAAGCTTGACCTATAAGAAAGGAAATCCGGTCTCCCAACCCCTTTCTTATATGCATTTTCTACTGTAAGGGGAAGTGGGGCGGGGGCCAAAAGAAGGCAGTCAGTGGGGCAAGGGCCGAAAGAAGGCGGTCAGTGGAGCTGTCACACAGGTGCCCTCTCATATCGTTGAGGGCAGAGGGCAAAAAAGGGAGCGGGGGAAGGCACGGGGAGGGACAAAAAGGTAGGAGTAGCGTCTCCTGGTCTCGATCCAGGGACTTTCGGGTCACTTTCACGCTGCGGCACGGTGGAGTATGAGCCCGACGAACTGCCAAGCTGTTCCAAGACGCTGAAATGGTTGTAGAGGGAAGCCGAGGATGCCCCCGCGGGCTGACTCGGACCCCTGCCTTGTGCGCGTGCTGTACCTGCAACCTTGTCTCCCTCTTCCGACGGTGCTGCTCTACCCCTCGGCCAGATCTCAGAGCGTGCAAGAGGCGGAAAGGGTCCTGTTCAGAGTGACTCGCCCCAGCCAAGGTGACAAGCGCAGAGGACGGTGACAGCGCAAGTTGCCCTTCTCGCTCACCTCGCCTGCTCCTACTCCCTCCTCGGTACTCGCCCTCGAACTGCCAAGCTGTTCCAAGACGCTGAAATGGTTGTAGAGGGAAGCCGAGATGCCCCAGAGGCTGACTCGGACCTGCGTGCGCGTGCTGTACCTGCAACCTTGTCTCCCTCTTCCGACGGTGCTGCTCTACCCCTCGGCCAGATCTCAGAGGCGTGCAAGAGGCGGAAAGGGTCCTGTTCAGTGTTCGCCCCAGCCAAGGTGACAAGCGCAGAGGGCGGTGACAGGCGCAAGTTGACCTTCTCGCTCACCTCGCCTGTTCCTACTCCTCGTGCTCGCCCTCGAGAACTGCCAAGCTGTTCCAAGACGCTGAAATGGTTGTAGGAAGCCGAGGATGCTTGCAGGCTGACTCGGACCCTGCAGCATGCGTGCTGTACCTGCAACCTTGTCTCCCTCTTCCGGCGGTGCTGCTCTACCCTCGGCCAGATCTCAGAGCGTGCAAGAGGCGGAAAGGGTCCTGTTCAAGTGACTTCGCCCCAGCCAAGGTGACAAGCGCAGAGAGGCGGTGACAGCGCAAGAGTTGACCTTCTCGCTCACCTCGCCTGTTCCTACTCCTCCTCGGTACTCGCCTCGAGAACTGCCAAGCTGTTCCAAGACGCTGAAATGGTTGTAGAGGAAGCCGAGGATGCCCCAGCGGGCTGACTCGGACCCCTGCGCGTGCGCGTGCTGTACCTGCAACCTCGTCTCCCTCTTCGTGGTGCCGCTCTACCCCTCGGCAAAAGCTCTGAGCGTGCAAGGGGCGGAAAGGTCCTGTTCAGTGACTCGCCCCAGCCAGGTGACAAGCGCAGAGGGCGGTGACAGCGCAAGTTGACCTTCTCGCTCCTCGCCTGTTCCTACTCCCTCCTCGGTACTCGCCTCGAGAACTGCCAAGCTGTTCCAAGACGCTGAAATGGTTGTAGAGGAAGCCGAGGATGCCCCGAGCTGACTCGGACCCTGCCTGCGCGTGCTGTACCTGCAACCTCGTCTCCCTCTTCCGACGGTGCCGCTCTACCCCTCGGCAAGGCTCTGGCGTGCAAGGGGCGGAAAGGGTCCTGTTCAGTGACTCGCCCCAGCCAAGGTGACAAGCGCGAGGGGCGGTGACAGCGCAAGTTGACCTTCTCGCTCACCTCGCCTGTTCTCTCCTCCTCGTACTCGCCTCGAGAACTGCCAAGCTGTTCCAAGACGCTGAAATGGTTGTAGAGGAAGCCGAGGATGCCTTGAGCTGACTCGGACCCCTGCCTTGTGCGTGCTGTACCTGCAACCTTGTCTCCCTCTTCCGACGGTGCTGCTCTACCCCTCGGCCAGATCTCAGAGCGTGCAAGAGGCGGAAAGGGTCCTGTTCAGAGTGACTCGCCCCAGCCAAGGTGACAGCGCAGAGGCGGTGACAGCGCAAGTTGACCTTCTCGCTCACCTCGCCTGTTCCTACCCCTCCTCGGTACTGCCTCGAGAACTGCCAAGCTGTTCCAAGACGCTGAAATGGTTGTAGAGCCGAGGATGCCCCAGAGCTGACTCGGACCCCTGCCTTGTGCGCGTGCTGTACCTGCAACCTTGTCTCCCTCTTCCGGCGGTGCTGCTCTACCCTCGGCCAGATCTCAGAGCGTGCAAGAGGCGGAAAGGGTGCTGTTCAGAGTGACTCGCCCCAGCCAAGGTGACAAGCGCAGAGGGCGGTGACAGCGCAAGTTGACCTTCTCGCTCACCTCGCCTGTTCCTACTCCTCCTAAATACTCGCCTAGGAACTGCCAAGCTGTTCAAGACGCTGAAATGGTTGTAGAGGAAGCCGAGGATGCCCCAGGCTGACTCGGACCCTGCCTTGTGCGTGCTGTACCTGCAACCTTGTCTCCCTCTTCCGGCCAGTGCCGCTGAACCCCTTGGCAGAGCTCTGAGCGTGCAAGGGGCGGAAGAGTCCTGTTCAGAGTGACCAGCCAAGGTGACAAGCGCAGAGGGCGGTGACAGCGCAAGTTGACCTTCTCGCTCACCTCGCCTGTTCCTACTCCCTCCTCGGTACTCGCCTCGAGAACTGCCAAGCTGTTCCAGACGCTGAAATGGTTGTAGAGAAGCCGAGGATGCAGACTGAGCTCAGACCCTGCCTGTGCGCGTGCTGTACCTGCAACCTTGTCTCCCTCTTCCGGCAGTGCTGCTCTACCTCGGCCAGATCTCAGAGCGTGCAAGAGGCGGAAAGGGTCCTGTTCAGAGTGACTCGCCCACAAGGTGACAAGCGCAGAGGCGGTGACAGCGCAAGTTGACCTTCTCGCTCACCTCGCCTGTTCCTACTCCTCCTCGTACTGCCCCGAGAACTGCCAAGCTGTTCCAAGACGCTGAAATGGTTGTAGAGGAAGCCGAGGATGCCCCGCTGAGCTGACTCGGACCACTGCTGCTGCGGCGTGCTGTACCTGCAACCTTGTCTCCCTCTTCCGGCGGTGCTGAACCCCTTCAAGAGCTCTGAGCGTGCAAGGGGCGGAAGGTCCTGTTCAGAGTGACTCGCCCCAGCCAAGGTGACAAGCGCAGAGGCGGTGACAGCGCAAGTTGACCTTCTCGCTCACCTCGCCTGTTCCTACTCCTCCTCGGCACTCGCCCTCGAGAACTGCCAAGCTGTTCCAAGACGCTGAAATAGTTGTAGAGGAAGCCGAGGATGCAGGCTGACTCGGACCCTGCCTTGTGCGCGTGCGTACCCTGCAACCTTGTCTCCCTCTTCCGGCGGTGCCGCTGAACCCGGCAGAGCTCTGGCGTGCAAGGGCGGAAGGAGTCCTGTTCGAGTGACTCGCCCAGCCAAGGTGACAAGCGCGAGGGGCGGTGACAGCGCAAGTTGACCTCGCTCACCTCGCCTGTTCATACTCCCTCCTCGGTACTCGCCCTCGAGAACTGCCAAGCTGTTCCAAGACGCTGAAATGGTTGTAGAGGAAGCCGAGGATGCCCCGTGAGCTGACTCGGACCCTGCCTTGTGCGCGTGCTGTACCTGCAACCTTGTCTCCCTCTTCCCGAGCTGCTGCTCTACCCTCGGCCAGATCTCAGAGCGTGCAAGAGGCGGAAAGGTCCTGTTCAGAGTGACTCGCCCACCCAAGGTGACAAGCGCAGAGGACGGTGACAGCGCAAGTTGACCTTCTCGCTCACCTGCCTGTTCCTACTCCTCCTCGGTACTCGCCTCGAGAACTGCCAAGCTGTTCCAAGACGCTGAAATGGTTGTAGAGGAAGCCGAGATGCCCCAGAGCTGACTCAGACCCCTGCCTTGTGCGCGTGCTGTACCTGCAACCTTGTCTCCCTCTTCCGGCGGTGCTGCTCTACCCCTCGGCCAGATCTCAGAGCGTAAGAGGCGGAAAAGGTCCTGTTCAGAGTGACTCGCCCCACCCAAGGTGACAAGCGCAGAGGGCGGTGACAGCGCCAAGTTGACCTTCTCGCTCACCTCGCCTGTTCCTCCTCCTCGGTACTCGCCCTCGAGAACTGCCAAGCTGTTCAAGACGCTGAAATGGTTGTAGAGGAAGCGAGGATGCCCCCTGAGCTGACTCGGACCCCTGCCTTGTGCGCGTGCTGTACCTGCAACCTTGTCTCCCTCTTCCGACGGTGCCGCTGAAAGCCTGGGCATGTTCTTAGCGTGGTAGGTTCGGAAGGGTCCTGTTCAAGTGACTCGCCCCAGCCAAGGTGACAAGCGCAGAGGCGGTGACAGCGCAAGTTGACCTTCTCGCTCACCTCGCCTGTTCCTACTCCTCCTCCTTTTTAGCCCAGGAACTGCCAAGCTGTTCCAAGACGCTGAAATGGTTGTAGAAAGCCGAGGATGCCCCGATGATGACTCGGACCCTGCCTTGCGGCGTGCTGTACCTGCAACCTCGTCTCCCTCTTCGGCGGTGCCGCTCTACCCCTCGGCAAGTCTACTGAGCGTGCAAGGGGCGGAAGGGTCCTGTTCAGTGACTCGCCCCAGCCAAGGTGACAAGCGCAGAGGCGGTGACAGCGCAAGTTGACCTTCTCGCTCACCTCGCCTGTTCCTACTCCTCGGTACTCGCCCTCGAGAACTGCCAAGCTGTTCCAGACGCTGAAATGGTTGTAGAGGAAGCCGAGGATGCCCCATGAGCTGACTCGGACCCTGCCTTGTGCGCGTGCTGTACCTGCAACCTTGTCTCCCTCTTCCGCGGTGCTGCTCTACCCCTCAGCCAGATCTCAGAGCGTGCAAGGCGGAAAGGGTCCTGTTCAAAGTGGCCCCAGCCAAGGTGACAAGCGCAGAGGACGGTGACAGCGCAAGTTGACCTTCTCGCTCACCTCGCCTGTTCCTACTCCCTCCTCGGTACTCGCCCTCGAGAACTGCCAAGCTGTTCCAAGACGCTGAAATGGTTGTAGAGGGAAGCCGAGGATGCCCCCGCGGGCTGACTCGGACCCCTGCCTTGTGCGCGTGCTGTACCTGCAACCTTGTCTCCCTCTTCCGACGGTGCCGCTGAACCCCTTGGCAAGAGCTCTGAGCGTGCAAGGGGCGGAAAGGGTCCTGTTCAGAGTGACTCGCCCCAGCCAAGGTGACAAGCGCAGAGGACGGTGACAGCGCAAGTTGACCTTCTCGCTCACCTCGCCTGTTCCTACTCCCTCCTCGGCACTCGCCCTCGAGAACTGCCAAGCTGTTCCAAGACGCTGAAATGGTTGTAGAGGGAAGCCGAGGATGCCCCCGCGGGCTGACTCGGACCCCTGCCTTGTGCGCGTGCTGTACCTGCAACCTCGTCTCCCTCTTCCGACGGTGCCGCTCTACCCTCGGCAGAGCTCTGAAGCGTGCAAGGGGCGGAAGAGGTCCTGTTCAAGTGACTCGCCCCAGCCAAGGTGACAAGCGCAGAGGCGGGTGACAGCGCAAGTTGACCTTCTCGCTCACCTCGCCTGTTCCTCCTCCTCCTCGGTACTCGCCCTCGAGAACTGCCAAGCTGTTCAAGACGCTGAAATGGTTGTAGGGAAGCCGATGCCCCAGCAGAGCTGACTCAGACCCTGCCTTGTCGCGTGCTGTACCTGCAACCTTGTCTCCCTCTTCCAGCCGGTGCTGCTCTACCCCTCGGCCAGATCTCAGAGCGTGCAAGAGCGGAAAGGTCCTGTTCAGGTGACTCGCCCCAGCCAAGGTGACAAAGCGGAGGCGGTGCGGCGCAAGTTGCCCTTCTCGCTCACCTCGCCTGCTCCTACTCCCTCCTCGGTACTCGCCCTCGAACTGCCAAGCTGTTCCAAGACGCTGAAATGGTTGTAGAGGCTTGAGATGCGAATGACTCAGACCCCTGCCTTGTGCGCGTGCTGTACCTGCAACCTTGTCTCCCTCTTCCGGCGGTGCTGCTACCCCTCGGCCAGATCTCAGAGCGTGCAAGAGGCGGAAAGGGTCCTGTTCAGAGTGACTCGCCCCAGCCAAGGTGACAAGCGCAGAGGCGGTGACAGCGCAAGTTGACCTTCTCGCTCACCTCGCCTGTTCCTACTCCTCCTCGGTACTCGCCCACGAGAACTGCCAAGCTGTTCCAAGACGCTGAAATGGTTGTAGAGAAGCCGAGGATGCCCCGGCTGACTCAGACCCTGCCTGCGTGCGTGCTGTACCTGCAACCTTGTCTCCTCTTCCGGCAGTGCTGCTCTACCCCCTCGGCCAGATCTCAGAGTGCAAGAGGCGGAAAGGGTCCTGTTCAGAGTGACTCGACCCAGCCAAGGTGACAAGCGCAGAGGGCGGTGACAGCGCAAGTTGACCTTCTCGCTCACCTCGCCTGTTCCTACTCCTCCTCGGTACTCGCCTCGAGAACTGCCAAGCTGTTCCAAGACGCTGAAATGGTTGTAGAGGAAGCCGAGGATGCCCCATGGCTGACTCGGACCCCTGCCTTGTGCGTGCTGTACCTGCAACCTTGTCTCCCTCTTCCGACAGTGCTGCTCTACCTCAGCCAGATCTCAGAGCGTGCAAGAGGCGGAAAGGGTCCTGTTCAGAGTGACTCGCCCCAGCCAAGGTGACAAGCGCAGAGGACGGTGACAGCGCAAGTTGACCTTCTCGCTCACCTCGCCTGTTCCTACTCCCTCCTCGGTACTCGCCCTCGAGAACTGCCAAGCTGTTCCAAGACGCTGAAATGGTTGTAGAGGGAAGCCGAGGATGCGGTGACTCGGACCCTGCCTTGTGCGCGTGCTGTACCTGCAACCATGTCTCCCTCTTCCGACAGTGCTGCTCCCCTCCGAGATCTCAGAGCGTGCAAGGGGCGGAAGGGTCCTGTTCAGAGTGACTCGGCCCAGCCAAGGTGACAAGCGCGGTGGGGCGGTGACAGCGCAAGTTCTCGCTCACCTCGCCTGTTCCTACTCCCTCCTCGGTACTCGCCCTCGAGAACTGCCAAGCTGTTCCAAGACGCTGAAATGGTTGGTAGAGGCCGAGGATGCCCAGATGATCGGACCCTGCCTTGTCGCGCCTGCAACCTTGTCTCCTCTTCCGGCCAGTGCCGCTGAACCCCTTGGCAAGAGCTCTGAGCGTGCAAGAGGCGGAAAGAGGTCCTGTTCAGGTGACTCGCCTCCCAGCCAAGGTGACAAAGCGCAGAGGCGGTGACAGCGCAAGATTGACCTTCTCGGCTCACCTCACCTGTTCCTCTCCCTCCTCGTCCTCGTGCTCGCCTCGAGAACTGCCAAGCTGTTCAAGACGCTGAAATGGTTGTAGAGGAAGCCGAGGATGCCCAGTGAGCTGACTCTGGACCCCTGCCTTGTCGCGTGCTGTACCTGCCAACCTCTCGTCTCCTCTTCCGACAGTGCTGCCTCTACCCCTCGGCAAGAGCTCTGGGCGTGCAGGGGCGGAGAAAGGTCCTGTTCAAGTGACTCGCCCCAGCCAAGGTGAAAGCGCGAGGCGGTGACAGCGCAAGTTGACCTTCTCGCTCACCTCGCCTGTTCCTACTCCCTCCTCGGTACTCGCCCTCGAGAACTGCCAAGCTGTTCCAAGACGCTGAAATGGTTGTTGAGGAAGCCGGGGATGCCCTGAGAGCTGACTCAGACCCCTGCTTGTGCGTGCTGTACCTGCAACCTTGTCTCCCTCTTCGGCGGTGCTGCTCTACCCTCGGCCAGATCTCAGAGCGTGCAAGAGGCGGGAAAGTCCTGTTCGAGTGACTCACCCCAGCCAAGGTGACAAAGCGCAGAGGGCGGTGACAGCGCAGAGTTGACCTTCTCGCTCACCTGCCCTGTTCCTACTCCTCCTCCCCACTCGCGCCTCTCGAGAACTGCCAAGCTGTTCCAAGACGCTGAAATGGTTGTAGGGAAGCCGAGGATGCCCATGAGCTGACTCGGACCCCTGCCTTGCGTCTGCTGTACCTGCAACCTTGTCTCCCTCTTCCAGCGGTGCCGCTCTACCCCTCGGCCAGATCTCTGAGCGTGCAAGAGGCGGAAAGGGTCCTGTTCAGAGTGACTCGCCCCAGCCAAGGTGACAAGCGCAGAGGACGGTGACAGCGCAAGTTGCCCTTCTCGCTCACCTCGCCTGTTCCTACTCCTCCTCGGTACTCGCCTCGAGAACTGCCAAAGCTGTTCCAAGACGCTGAAATGGTTGTAGAGGAAGCCGAGGATGCCCCGGCTGGCTCGGACCCTGCAGCATGCGTGCTGTACCTGCAACCTCGTCTCCCTCTTCCGGCAGTGCCGCTGAACCCCTTGGCAAAGCTCTGAGCGTGCAGGGGCGGAAGGGTCCTGTTCAGGTGACTCGCCCCAGCCAAGGTGACAAGCGCGAGAGGCGGTGACAGCGCAAGTTGACCTTCTCGCTCACCTCGCCTGTTCCTACTCCCTCCTCGGTGCTCGCCCTCGAGAACTGCCAAGCTGTTCAAGACGCTGAAATGGTTGTAGGGAGCCGAGGATGCCCAGCTGAGGCTGACTCGGACCCCTGCCTTGTGCGCCGTGCTGTACCTGCAGCCTTGTCTCCCTCTTCCGGCGGTGCCGCTGAACCCCTTGGCAGAGCTCTGAGGCGTGCAAGGGGCGGAAGAGTCCTGTTCAAGTGACTCGCCCCAGCCAAGGTGACAAGCGCAGAGGACGGTGACAGCGCAAGTTGACCTTCTCGCTCACCTCGCCTGTTCCTACTCCCTCCTCGGTACTCGCCCTCGAGAACTGCCAAGCTGTTCCAAGACGCTGAAATGGTTGTAGAGGGAAGCCGAGGATGCCCCCGCGGGCTGACTCGGACCCCTGCCTTGTGCGCGTGCTGTACCTGCAACCTCGTCTCCCTCTTCCGACGGTGCCGCTCTACCCCTCGGCAAGAGCTCTGAGCGTGCAAGGGGCGGAAAGGGTCCTGTTCAGAGTGACTCGCCCCAGCCAAGGTGACAAGCGCAGAGGACGGTGACAGCGCAAGTTGACCTTCTCGCTCACCTCGCCTGTTCCTACTCCCTCCTCGGTACTCGCCCTCGAGAACTGCCAAGCTGTTCCAAGACGCTGAAATGGTTGTAGAGGGAAGCCGAGGATGCCCCCGCGGGCTGACTCGGACCCCTGCCTTGTCGCGTGCTGTACCTGACCTTGTCTCCCCTCTTCCAGCGGTGCTGCTCTACCCCTCGGCAGATCTCAGAGCGTGCAAGAGGCGGAAGAGTCCTGTTCAGAGTGACTCGCCCCAGCCAAGGTGACAAGCGCAGAGGGCGGTGACAGCGCAAGTTGACCTTCTCGCTCACCTCGCCTGTTCCTACTCCTCCTCGGTACTCGCCCTCAGAACTGCCAAGCTGTTCCAAGACGCTGAAATGGTTGTAGAGGAAGCCGAGGATGCGCTGAGCTGACTCAGACCCCTGCCTTGTGCGCGTGCTGTACCTGCAACCTTGTCTCCCTCTTCCGGCGGTGCCGCTGAACCCCGCTTGGAAGCTCTGAGGCGTGCAAGGGGCGGAAAGAGTCCTGTTCAGAGTGACTCGCCCCAGCCAAGGTGACAAGCGCAGAGGACGGTGACAGCGCAAGTTGACCTTCTCGCTCACCACGCCTTTTCCTACACCTCCACGCACTCCGCCTCGAGAACTGCCAAGCTGTTCCAAGACGCTGAAATGGTTGTAGAGGGAAGCCGAGGATGCCCCCGCGGGCTGACTCGGACCCCTGCCTTGTGCGCGTGCTGTACCTGCAACCTCGTCTCCCTCTTCCGACGGTGCCGCTCTACCCCTCGGCAAGAGCTCTGAGCGTGCAAGGGGCGGAAAGGGTCCTGTTCAGAGTGACTCGCCCCAGCCAAGGTGACAAGCGCAGAGGACGGTGACAGCGCAAGTTGACCTTCTCGCTCACCTCGCCTGTTCCTACTCCCTCCTCGGTACTCGCCCTCGAGAACTGCCAAGCTGTTCCAAGACGCTGAAATGGTTGTAGAGGGAAGCCGAGGATGCCCAGCAGCTGGCTGGACCCCTGCCTTGTGCGTGCTGTACCTGCAACCTTGTCTCCCTCTTCCGGCTGCTGCTCTACCCTCGGCCAGATCTCAGAGCGTGCAAGAGGCGGAAGGGTCCTGTTCAGGTGACTCGCCCCAGCCAAGGTGACAAGCGCAGAGGAGCGGTGACAGCGCAAGTTGCCCTTCTCGCTCACCTCGCCTGCTCCTACTCCTCCTCGGTACTCGCCCTCAGACACTGCCAAGCTGTTCCAAGACGCTGAAATGGTTGTGGGGAAGCCGAGGATGCCCTATGAGGGGCTGACTCGGACCCCTGCCTTGTGCGCGTGCTGTACCTTCAACCTTGTCTCCCTCTTCCAGCGAGTGCTGCTCTACCCTCGGCCAGATCTCAGAGCGTGCAAGAGGCGGAAAGGGTCCTGTTCAGAGTGACTCGCCCCAGCCAAGGTGACAGCGCAGAGGGCGGTGACAGCGCAAGTTGACCTTCTCGCTCACCCTCGCCTGTTCCTACTCCTCCTCGGTACTCGCCCTCGAGAACTGCCAAGCTGTTCCAAGACGCTGAAATGGTTGTAGGGAAGCCGAGGATGCCCTTGAGGTGACTCGGACCCCTGCCTTGTGCGCGTGCTGTACCTGCAACCTTGTCTCCCTCTTCGGCGGTGCTGCTCTACCCTCGGCAGATCTCAGAGCGTGCAAGAGGCGGAAAGGTCCTGTTCAGAGTGACTCGCCCCAGCCAAGGTGACAAGCGCAGAGGGCGGTGACAGCGCAAGTTGACCTTCTCGCTCACCTCGCCTGTTCCTACTCCTCCTCGGTACTCGCCCTCGAGAACTGCCAAGCTGTTCCAAGACGCTGAAATGGTTGTAGAGGAAGCCGAGGATGCCCCAGCAGGCTGACTCAGACCCTGCCTTGTGCGCGTGCTGTACCTGCAACCTTGTCTCCCTCTTCCGGCGGTGCTGCTCTACCCCTCGGCAGATCTCAGAGCGTGCAAGAGGCGGAAAGGGTCCTGTTCAGAGTGACTCGCCCCAGCCAAGGTGACAAGCGCAGAGAGGCGGTGACAGCGCAAGTTGACCTTCTCGCTCACCTCGCCTGTTCCTACTCCTCTCCTCCTTTACTCGCCCTCGAGAACTGCCAAGCTGTTCCAAGACGCTGAAATGGTTGTAGAGGAAGCCGAGGATGCCCAGCGGGCTGACTCAGACCCCTGCCTTGTGCGCGTGCTGTACCTGCAACCTTGTCTCCCTCTTCCAGCGGTGCTGCTCTACCCTCGGCCAGATCTCAGAGCGTGCAAGAGGCGGAAAGGGTCCTGTTCAGAGACTCGCCCCAGCCAAGGTGACAAGCGCAGAGGACGGTGACAGCGCAAGTTGACCTTCTCGCTCACCTCGCCTGTTCCTACTCCCTCCTCGGTACTCGCCCTCGAGAACTGCCAAGCTGTTCCAAGACGCTGAAATGGTTGTAGAGGAAGCCGAGGATGCCCCAGGCTGACTCAGACCCCACCTTGTGCGCGTGCTGTACCTGCAACCTTGTCTCCCTCTTCCAGCGGTGCTGCTCTACCCCTCGGCCAGATCTCCAGAGCGTGCAAGGGGCGGAAGGGTCCTGTTCAGAGTGACTCGCCCCAGCCAAGGTGACAAGCGCAGAGGACGGTGACAGCAAGTTGACCTTCTCGCTCACCTCGCCTGGTCCTACTCCCTCCTCGGTACTCGCCCTCGAGAACTGCCAAGCTGTTCCAAGACGCTGAAATGGTTGTAGAGGGAAGCCGAGGATGCCCAGGCTGACTCGGACCCCTGCGCGTGGCGTGCTGTACCTGCAACCTCGTCTCCCTCTTCCGACGGTGCCGCTGAACCCCTTGGCCAGAGCTCTGAGCGTGCAAGGGGCGGAAGGGTGCTGTTCAGAGTGACTCGCCCCTGCCATGGTGACAAGCGAAGAGGTGGTGAGGCGCAAGTTGACCTTCTCGCTCACCTCGCCTGTTCCTACTCCTCCTCGGTACTCGCCCTCGAGAACTGCCAAGCTGTTCCAAGACGCTGAAATGGTTGTAGAGGAAGCCGAGGATGCCCCAGGGCTGACTCAGACCCCTGCCTTGTGCGCGTGCTGTACCTGCAACCTTGTCTCCCTCTTCCAGGCGGTGCTGCTCTACCTCGGCCAGATCTCAGAGCGTGCAAGAGGCGGGGGTCCTGTTCAGAGTGACTCGCCCCCCCAGGTGACAAGCGCGAGGACGGTGACAGCGCAGGACCTTGACCTTCTCCTCGCACCTCGCCTGTTCTCCTCCTCGGTACTTTGCCTCGAGAACTGCCAAGCTGTTCCAAGACGCTGAAATGGTTGTGAGGAAGCCGAGGATGCCCCATGAGCTGACTCGGACCCCTGCGTGCGCGTGCTGTACCTGCACCTCGTCTCCCTCCCTCCGCCCGCCACCGCTCTGCCTCGGCAAATCTCTGAGCGTGCAAGGGGCGGAAGGGTCCTGTTCAGAGTGACTCGCCCCAGCCAAGGTGACAAGCGCAGAGGGGCGGTGACAGCGCAAGTTGACCTTCTCGCTCACCTCGCCTGTTCCTACTCCTCCTCGGTACTCGCCCTGAGAACTGCCAAGCTGTTCCAAGACGCTGAAATGGTTGTAGAGGAAGCCGAGGATGCCCCAGGCTGACTCGGACCCTGCCTTGTGCGCGTGCTGTACCTGCAACCTTGTCTCCCTCTTCCGGTGCTGCTCTACCCTCGGCAGATCTCAGAGCGTGCAAGAGGCGGGAAGGTCCTGTTCAAGTGACTCGCCCCAGCCAAGGTGACAGCGCAGAGGCGGTGACAGCGCAAGTTGACCTTCTCGCTCACCTCGCCTGTTCCTACTCCTCCCTCGGTACTCGCCCTCGAGAACTGCCAAGCTGTTCCAAGACGCTGAAATGGTTGTAGAGGAAGCCGAGGATGCCCAGAGCTGACTCAGACCCTGCCTTGTGCTGCGTGCTGTACCTGCAACCTTGTCTCCTCTTCCGACAGTGCTGCTCTACCCCTCGGCCAGATCTCAGAGCGTGCAGGGCGGAAAGGGTCCTGTTCAAGTGACTCGACCCAGCCAAGGTGACAAGCGCAGAGGGCGGTGACAGCGCAAGTTGACCTTCTCGCTCACCTCGCCTGTTCCTACTCCTCCTCGGCACTCGCCCTCGAGAACTGCCAAGCTGTTCCAAGACGCTGAAATGGTTGTGAGGAAGCCGAGGATGCCCTGAGCTGACTCGGACCCCTGCCTTGTGCGTGCTGTACCTGCAACCTCGTCTCCCTCTTCCGAGCAGTGCCGCTGAACCCCCCAGCGCTCTGAGCGTGCAAGGGCGGAAAAGGTGCTGTTCAGAGTGACTCGCCCCAGCCAAGGTGACAAGCGCGAGGGCGGTGACAGCGCAGTTGACCTTCTCGCTCACCTCGCCTGTTCCTACTCCCTCCTCGGTACTCCCTCTGAGAACTGCCAAGCTGTTCCAAGACGCTGAAATGGTTGTAGAGAAGCCGAGGATGCCCCGAGCTGACTCGGACCCTGCCTTGTGCGCGTGCTGTACCTGCAACCTTGTCTCCCTCTTCCGGCGGTGCTGCTCTACCCCTCGGCCAGATCTCAGAGCGTGCAAGAGGCGGAAAGGGTCCTGTTCAGTGACTCGCCCCAGCCAAGGTGACAAGCGCAGAGGGGCGGTGACAGCGCAAGTTGACCTTCTCGCTCACCTCGCCTGTTCCTACTCCCTCCTCGGTACTCGCCCTCGAGAACTGCCAAGCTGTTCCAAGACGCTGAAATGGTTGTAGAGGAAGCCGAGGATGCCCCTTGAGCTGACTCGGACCCTGCGTGCGCGTGCTGTACCTGCAACCTTGTCTCCCTCTTCCAGCCAGTGCTGCTCTACCCCTCGGCCAGATCTCAGAGCGTGCAAGAGGCGGAAAGAGTCCTGTTCAAGTGACTCGCCCCAGCCAGGTGACAAGCGCAGAAGGCGGTGACAGCGCAAGTTGACCTTCTCGCTCCTCGCCTGTTCCTACTCCCTCCTCACTACTCGCCCTCGAGAAGCCAAGCTGTTCCAGACGCTGAAATGGTTGTAGAGAAGCCGAGGATGCCCCGAGCTGACTCGGACCCTGCAGTGCGCGTGCTGTACCTGCAACCTTGTCTCCCTCTTCCAGCGGTGCTGCTCTACCCCTCGGCCAGATCTCAGAGCGTGCAAGAGGCGGAAAAGTCCTGTTCAAGTGACTCGCCCCAGCCAAGGTGACAAGCGCAGAGGACGGTGACAGCGCAAGTTGACCTTCTCGCTCACCTCGCCTGTTCCTCTCCCTCCTCAGTACTCCTCCCCTCGAGAACTGCCAAGCTGTTCCAAGACGCTGAAATGGTTGTAGAGGAAGCCGAGGATGCCCGTGAGCTGACTCGGACCCCTGCCTTGTGCGCGTGCTGTACCTGCAACCTTGTCTCCCTCTTCCGGCGGTGCTGCTCTACCCTCGGCAGATCTCAGAGCGTGCAAGAGGCGGAAAGGGTCCTGTTCAGAGTGACTCGCCCAGCCAAGGTGACAAGCGCAGGGGCGGTGACAGCGCAAGTTGACCTTCTCTCTCACCTCGCCTGTTCCTACTCCTCCTCGGTACTCGCCCTCGAGAACTGCCAAGCTGTTCAAGACGCTGAAATGGTTGTAGAGGAAGCCGAGGATGCCTTGAGCTGACTCGGACCCCTGCCTTGTGCGCGTGCTGTACCTGCAACCTTGTCTCCCTCTTCCGGCCAGTGCTGCTCTACCCCTCGGCCAGATCTCAGAGCGTGCAAGGGGCGGAAAGGTCCTGTTCAGTGACTCGGCCCAGCCAAGGTGACAAGCGCAGAGAGGACGGTGACAGCGCAAGTTGACCTTCTCGCTCACCTCGCCTGTGTTCCTACTCCTCCTCGGTACTCGCCTCGAGAACTGCCAAGCTGTTCCAGACGCTGAAATGGTTGTAGGGAAGCCGAGGATGCCCCCGCGGCTGACTCGGACCCCTGCCTTGCGCGTGCTGTACCTGCAACCTCGTCTCCCTCTTCCGACGGTGCCGCTGAACCCCTTGGCCAGAGCTCTGAGCGTGCAAGGGGCGGAAAGGGTGCTGTTCAGAGTGACTCGCCCCAGCCAAGGTGACAAGCGCAGAGGACGGTGACAGCGCAAGTTGACCTTCTCGCTCACCTCGCCTGTTCCTACTCCCTCCTCGGTACTCGCCCTCGAGAACTGCCAAGCTGTTCCAAGACGCTGAAATGGTTGTAGAGGGAAGCCGAGGATGCCCCCGCGGGCTGACTCGGACCCCTGCCTTGTGCGCGTGCTGTACCTGCAACCTTGTCTCCCTCTTCCGACGGTGCTGCTCTACCCCTCGGCCAGATCTCAGAGCGTGCAAGAGGCGGAAGGAGGGTCCTGTTCAGTGACTCGCCCCAGCCAACGTGACAAGCTCAGAGGACGGTGACAGCCCAAGTTGACCTACTCTCGCTCTCCTCGCCCGTTGCTACTCCTCCTCGGTACTCGCCCTCGAGAACTGCCAAGCTGTTCCAAGACGCTGAAATGGTTGTAGAGGAAGCCGAGGATGCCCCAGAGCTGACTCGGACCCTGCCTTGTGCGCGTGCTGTACCTGCAACCTCGTCTCCCTCTTCCGGCGTGCCGCTCTACCCCTCGGCAGAAATCTCTGAGCGTGCAAGGGGCGGAAGAGTCCTGTTCAAGTGACTCGCCCCAGCCAAGGTGACAAGCGCAGAGAGGCGGTGACAGCGCAAGTTGACCTTCTCTCACCTCGCCTGTTCCTACTCCTCCTCGGTAATCGCCCTCGAGAACTGCCAAGCTGTTCCAAGACGCTGAAATGGTTGTAGAGGAAGCCGAGGATGCCCCGCGGGCTGACTCGGACCCCTGCCTTGTGCGCGTGCTGTCCCTGCAACCTTGTCTGCCTCTTCCTCCGGTGCTGCTCTACCCCTCGGCCAGATCTCAGAGCGTGCAAGAGGCGGAAAGGGTCCTGTTCAGAGTGACTCGCCCCAGCCAAGGTGTCATGCTGAGAGTTCGGTTCACAGCGCTTGTTGCACTTATCGCTCACCTCGCCTGTTCCTACTCCCTCCTCGGTACTCGCCCTCGAGAACTGCCAAGCTGTTCCAAGACGCTGAAATGGTTGTAGAGGAAGCCGAGGATGCCCCGCGGGCTGACTCGGACCCTGCGTGCGCGTGCTGTACCTGCAACCTTGTCTCCCTCTTCCGACAGTGCTGCTCTACCCCTCGGCCAGATCTCAGAGCGTGCAAGGGGCGGAAGGGTCCTGTTCAGAGTGACTCGACCCAGCCAAGGTGACAAGCGCAGAGGACGGTGACAGCGCAAGTTGACCTTCTCGCTCACCTCGCCTGTTCCTACTCCCTCCTCGGCACTCGCCCTCGAGAACTGCCAAGCTGTTCCAACGCTGAAATGGTTGTAGAGGAAGCCGAGGATGCTTGTGAGCTGACTCGGACCCCTGCCTTGTGCGCGTGCTGTACCTGCAACCTCGTCTCCCTCTTCCAGGCGGTGCCGCTGACCCCTTGGCCAGAGCTCTGGGCGTGCAAGGGGCGGAAAGGTGCTGTTCAAGTGACTCGCCCCAGCCAAGGTGACAAGCGCAGAGGGGCGGTGACAGCGCAAGTTGACCTTCTCGCTCACCTCGCCTGTTCCTACTCCCTCCTCGGTACTCGCCCTCGAGAACTGCCAAGCTGTTCCAAGACGCTGAAATGGTTGTAGAGGAAGCCGAGGATGCCCCTGAGCTGACTCGGACCCCTGCCTTGCGCGTGCTGTACCTGCAACCTTGTCTCCCTCTTCCGCAGTGCTGCTCTACCCCTCGGCCAGATCTCAGAGCGTGCAAGAGGCGGAAAGGTCCTGTTCAAGTGACTCGCCCCAGCCAAGGTGACAAGCGCAGAGGGCGGTGACAGCGCAAGTTGACCTTCTCGCTCACCTCGCCTGTTCCTACTCCTCCTCGGTACTCGCCCTCGAGAACTGCCAAGCTGTTCCAAGACGCTGAAATGGTTGTAGAGGCCGAGGATGCCCCGCGAGCTGACTCGGACCCCTGCCTTGTGCGCGTGCTGTACCTGCAACCTTGTCTCCCTCTTCCGGCGCTGCAGCTCCACCGTCGACCAGCTCTCACACCATGCAAGAGGCGGAAAGGGTCCTGTTCAGAGTGACTCGCCCCACCAAGGTGACAAGCGCGAGAGGGGCGGTGACAGCGCAAGTTGACCTTCTCGCTCACCTCGCCTGTTCCTACTCTCCTCCTCGGCACTCGCCCTGAGAACTGCCAAGCTGTTCCAAGACGCTGAAATGGTTGTAGAGGAAGCCGAGGATGCCCCCGCGGGCTGACTCGGACCCCTGCCTTGTGCGCGTGCTGTACCTGCAACCTTGTCTCCCTCTTCCGACGGTGCCGCTCTACCCCTCGGCCAGATCTCAGAGCGTGCAAGAGGCGGAAGGGTGCTGTTCAGAGTGACTCGCCCCAGCCAAGGTGACAAGCGCAGAGGACGGTGACAGCGCAAGTTGACCTTCTCGCTCACCTCGCCTGTTCCTACTCCCTCCTCGGTACTCGCCCTCGAGAACTGCCAAGCTGTTCCAAGACGCTGAAATGGTTGTAGAGAAGCCGAGATGCCCCCAGAGCTGACTCGGACCCCTGCCTTGTGCGCGTGCCACCTGCAACCTTGTCTCCCTCTTCCGCGGTGCTGCTCTACCCCTCGGCCAGATCTCAGAGCGTGCAAGAGGCGGAAAGGGTCCTGTTCAGTGACTCGCCCCAGCCAAGGTGACAAGCGCAGAGGACGGTGACAGCGCAAGTTGACCTTCTCGCTCACCTCGCCTGATCCTACTCTCCCTCCAGTACTCGCCCTCGAGAACTGCCAAGCTGTTCCAAGACGCTGAAATGGTTGTAGAGGAAGCCGAGGATGCCCCAGAGGCTGACTCGGACCCCTGCCTTGCGCGTGCTGTACCTGCAACCTTGTCTCCCTCTTCCGACGGTGCTGCTCTACCCCTCGGCCAGAGCTCTGAGCGTGCAAGAGGCGGAAAGGGTCCTGTTCAGAGTGACTCGCCCCAGCCAAGGTGACAAGCGCAGAGGACGGTGACAGCGCAAGTTGACCTTCTCGCTCACCTCGCCTGTTCCTACTCCCTCCTCGGTACTCGCCCTCGAGAACTGCCAAGCTGTTCCAAGACGCTGAAATGGTTGTAGAGGGAAGCCGAGGATGCCCCCGCGGGCTGACTCGGACCCCTGCCTTGTGCGCGTGCTGTACCTGCAACCTCGTCTCCCTCTTCCGACGGTGCCGCTGAACCCCTTGGCCAGAGCTCTGAGCGTGCAAGGGGCGGAAAGGGTGCTGTTCAGAGTGACTCGCCCCAGCCAAGGTGACAAGCGCAGAGGACGGTGACAGCGCAAGTTGACCTTCTCGCTCACCTCGCCTGCTCCTACTCCCTCCTCGGTACTCGCCCTCGAGAACTGCCAAGCTGTTCCAAGACGCTGAAATGGTTGTAGAGGGAAGCCGAGGATGCCCCCGCGGGCTGACTCGGACCCCTGCCTTGTGCGCGTGCTGTACCTGCAACCTTGTCTCCCTCTTCCGACGGTGCTGCTCTACCCCTCGGCCAGAGCTCAGAGCGTGCAAGAGGCGGAAAGGGTCCTGTTCAGAGTGACTCGCCCCAGCCAAGGTGACAAGCGCAGAGGACGGTGACAGCGCAAGTTGACCTTCTCGCTCACCTCGCCTGTTCCTACTCCCTCCTCGGTACTCGCCCTCGAGAACTGCCAAGCTGTTCCAAGACGCTGAAATGGTTGTAGAGGAAGCCGAGGATGCCCCCTGAGCTGACTCGGACCCTGCCTTGTGCGCGTGCTGTTCCTGCAACCTTGTCTCCCTCTTGCGACGGGGCTGCTCTACCCCTCGGCCAGATCTCAGAGCGTGCAAGAGGCGGACAGGTCCTGTTCAGAAGTGACTCGCCCCAGCTGAGGTGACAAGCGCAGAGGACGGTGACAGCGCAAGTTGACCTTCTCGCTCACCTCGCCTGTTCCTACTCCCTCCTCGGTACTCGCCCTCGAGAACTGCCAAGCTGTTCCAAGACGCTGAAATGGTTGTAGAGGGAAGCCGAGGATGCCCCCGCGGGCTGACTCGGACCCCTGCCTTGTGCGCGTGCTGTACCTGCAACCTTGTCTCCCTCTTCCAGCGGTGCTGCTCTACCCCTCGGCAGATCTCAGAGCGTGCAAGAGGCGGAAAGGGTCCTGTTCAGAGTGACTCGCCCCAGCTGAGGTGACAAGCGCAGAGGCGGTGACAGCGCAAGTTGACCTTCTCGCTCACCTCGCCTGTTCCTACTCCTCCTCGGTACTCGCCTCGAGAACTGCCAAGCTGTTCCAAGACGCTGAAATGGTTGTAGAGAAGCCGAGGATGCCCAGCAGGCTGACTCGGACCCCTGCCTTGTGCGCGTGCTGTACCTGCAACCTTGTCTCCCTCTTCCGGCGGTGCTGCTCTACCCCTCGGCCAGATCTCAGAGCGTGCAAGAGGCGGAAAGAGTCCTGTTCAGAGTGACTCGCCCAGCCCAGGTGACAAGCGCAGAGGAGCGGTGACAGCGCAAGTTGACCTTCTCGCTCACCTGCGCCTCTTCTCCTCCTCGGTACTCGCCCTCGAGAACTGCCAAGCTGTTCCAAGACGCTGAAATGGTTGTAGAGGAAGCCGAGGATGCCCAGGGCTGACTCGGACCCTGCCTTGTGCGCGTGCTGTACCTGCAACCTCGTCTCCCTCTTCCGGCAGTTGCCGCTGAACCCCTTGGCAGAGCTCTGAGCGTGCAAGGGGCGGAAAGGGTGCTGTTCAGAGTGACTCGCCCAGCCAAGGTGACAAGCGCAGAGGCGGTGACAGCGCAAGTTGACCTTCTCGCTCACCTCGCCTGTTCGTACTCCTCCTCGGTACTCGCCCTCGAGAACTGCCAAGCTGTTCCAAGACGCTGAAATGGTTGTAGAGAAGCCGAGATGCCCAGCCTGGCTCAGACCCCTGCCTTGTGCGCGTGCTGTACCTGCAACCTTGTCTCCCTCTTCCGGCAGTGCTGCTCTACCCCTCGGCCAGATCTCAGAGCGTGCAAGAGGCGGAAGGGTCCTGTTCAAGTGACTCGCCCCAGCCAAGGTGACAAGCGCAGAGGGCGGTGACAGCGCAAGTTGACCTTCTCGCTCACCTCGCCTGCTCCTACTCCTCCTCTCCGTACTCGCCTCGAGAACTGCCAAGCTGTTCCAAGACGCTGAAATGGTTGTAGAGGGAAGCCGAGGATGCCCCCGCGGGCTGACTCGGACCCCTGCCTTGTGCGCGTGCTGTACCTGCAACCTCGTCTCCCTCTTCCGACGGTGCAGCTCTACCCCTCGGCAAGAGCTCTGGAGCGTGAACGGGGCGGAAGGGTCCTGTTCAGGTGACTCGCCCCAGCCCGAGGTGACAAGCGCAGAGGCGGTGACAGCGCAAGTTGACCTTCTCGCTCACCTCGCCTGTTCCTACTCCCTCCTCGGTACTCGCCCTCGAGAACTGCCAAGCTGTTCCAAGACGCTGAAATGGTTGTAGAGGGAAGCCGAGGATGCCCCCGCGGGCTGACTCGGACCCCTGCCTTGTGCGCGTGCTGTACCTGCAACCTTGTCTCCCTCTTCCGACGGTGCTGCTCTACCCCTCGGCCAGATCTCAGAGCGTGCAAGAGGCGGAAAGGGTCCTGTTCAGAGTGACTCGCCCCAGCCAAGGTGACAAGCGCAGAGGACGGTGACAGCGCAAGTTGACCTTCTCGCTCACCTCGCCTGTTCCTACTCCCTCCTCGGTACTCGCCCTCGAGAACTGCCAAGCTGTTCCAAGACGCTGAAATGGTTGTAGAGGGAAGCCGAGGATGCCCCATGAGCTGACTCGGACCCTGCCTTGCGCGTGCTGTACCTGCAACCTCGTCTCCCCCTTCCAACGGTGCTGCTCTACCCCTCGGCCAGATCTCAGAGCGTGCAAGAGGCGGAAAGGGTCCTGTTCAGAGTGACTCGCCCCAGCCAAGGTGACAAGCGCAGAGGACGGTGACAGCGCAAGTTGACCTTCTCGCTCACCTCGCCTGTTCCTACTCCCTCCTCGGTACTCGCCCTCGAGAACTGCCAAGCTGTTCCAAGACGCTGAAATGGTTGTAGAGGGAAGCCGAGGATGCCCCCGCGGGCTGACTCGGACCCCTGCCTTGTGCGCGTGCTGTACCTGCAACCTTGTCTCCCTCTTCCGACGGTGCTGCTCTACCCCTCGGCCAGATCTCAGAGCGTGCAAGAGGCGGAAAGGGTCCTGTTCAGAGTGACTCGCCCCAGCCAAGGTGACAAGCGCAGAGGACGGTGACAGCGCAAGTTGACCTTCTCGCTCACCTCGCCTGCTCCTACTCCCTCCTCGGTACTCGCCCTCGAACTGCCAAGCTGTTCCAAGACGCTGAAATGGTTGTAGAGGGAAGCCGAGGATGCCCCCGCGGGCTGACTCGGACCCCTGCCTTGTGCGCGTGCTGTACCTGCAACCTTGTCTCCCTCTTCCGACGGTGCTGCTCTACCCCTCGGCCAGATCTCAGAGCGTGCAAGAGGCGGAAAGGGTCCTGTTCAGTGACTCGCCCCAGCCAAGGTGACAAGCGCAGGAGGACGGTGACAGCGCAAGTTGACCTTCTCGCTCACCTCGCCTGCTCCTACTCCTCCTCGGTACTCGCCCTCGAGAACTGCCAAGCTGTTCCAAGACGCTGAAATGGTTGTAGAAGCCGAGGATGCCCCCGAGGCTGACTCGGACCCCTGCCTTGTCGCGTGCTGTACCTGCAACCTCGTCTCCCTCTTCCGCGGTGCCGCTCTACCCCTTGGCAAGACTCTGAGGCGTGCAAGAGGCGGAAGAGAGTCCTGTTCAGAGTGACTCGCCCCAGCCAAGGTGACAAGCGCAGAGGACGGTGACAGCGCAAGTTGACCTTCTCGCTCACCTCGCCTGTTCCTACTCCTCCTCGGTACTCGCCCTCGAGAACTGCCAAGCTGTTCCAAGACGCTGAAATGGTTGTAGAGGAAGCCGAGGATGCCCCAGAGCTGACTCAGACCCCTGCCTTGTGCGCGTGCTGTACCTGCAACCTTGTCTCCCTCTTCCAGCGGTGCTGCTCTACCCCTCGGCCAGATCTCAGAGCGTGCAGAGGAGCGGAAGGGTCCTGTTCAAGTGACTCGCCCCAGCCAAGGTGACAAGCGCAGAGGAGACGGTGACAGCGCAAGTTGACCTTCTCGCTCACCTCGCCTGTCTCCTACTCCTCTCCTCGGTACTCGCCCTCGAGAACTGCCAAGCTGTTCCAAGACGCTGAAATGGTTGTAGAGGAAGCCGAGGATGCCCCCGGGCTGACTCGGACCCCTGCCTTGTGCGCGTGCTGTACCTGCAACCTCTGTCTCCCTCTTCGGCGGTGCTGCTCTACCCCTCGGCAGAGCTCTGAGCGTGCAAGGGGCGGAAAAGGTGCTGTTCAGAGTGACTCGACCCAGCCGGTGACAAGCGCAGAGAGGCGGTGACAGCGCAAGTTGACCTTCTCGCTCACCTCGCCTGTTCCTACTCCCTCCTCGGTACTCGCCCTCGAGAACTGCCAAGCTGTTCCAAGACGCTGAAATGGTTGTAGAGGAAGCCGAGGATGCCTTGGCTGACTCGGACCCCTGCCTGTGGCGGCTGTACCTGCAACCTTGTCTCCCTCTTCCGGCGGTGCTGCTCTACCCCTCGGCAGAGATCTCAGAGCGTGCAAGAGGCGGAAGGGTCCTGTTCAGAGTGACTCGCGCCAAGGTGACAAGCGCGGGGACGGTGACAGCGCAAGTTGACCTTCTCGCTCACCTCGCCTGTTCCTACTCCTCCTCAGTACTCGCCCTCGAGAAGCCAAGCTGTTCAAGACGCTGAAATGGTTGTAGAGAAGCCGAGGATGCCCACAGGCTGACTCGGACCCCACGCCTGTGCGCGTGCTGTACCTGCAACCTTGTCTCCCTCTTCCGATGCTGCTCTACCCCTCGGCCAGATCTCAGAGCGTGCAAGAGGCGGAAAGGTCCTGTTCAAGTGACTCGCCCAGCCAAGGTGACAAGCGCAGAGGCGGTGACAGCGCAAGTTGACCTTCTCCTCGCCTCTCCTACTCCCTCCTCGGTACTCGCCCTCGAGAACCCAAGCTGTTCCAAGACGCTGAAATGGTTGTAGAGGGAAGCCGAGGATGCCCCCGCGGGCTGACTCGGACCCCTGCCTTGTGCGCGTGCTGTACCTGCAACCTTGTCTCCCTCTTCCGACGGTGCTGCTCTACCCCTCGGCCAGATCTCAGAGCGTGCAAGAGGCGGAAAGGGTCCTGTTCAGAGTGACTCGACCCAGCCAAGGTGACAAGCGCAGAGGACGGTGACAGCGCAAGTTGACCTTCTCGCTCACCTCGCCTGCTCCTACTCCCTCCTCGGTACTCGCCCTCGAGAACTGCCAAGCTGTTCCAAGACGCTGAAATGGTTGTAGAGGGAAGCCGAGGATGCCCCCGAGGGCTGACTCGGACCCCTGCCTTGTGCGCGTGCTGTACCTGCAACCTCGTCTCCCTCTTCCGACGGTGCCGCTGAACCCCTTGGCAAGAGCTCTGAGCGTGCAAGGGGCGGAAAGGGTGCTGTTCAGAGTGACTCGACCCAGCTGAGGTGACAAGCGCAGAGGACGGTGACAGCGCAAGTTGACCTTCTCGCTCACCTCGCCTGTTCCTACTCCCTCCTCGGTACTCGCCCTCGAGAACTGCCAAGCTGTTCCAAGACGCTGAAATGGTTGTAGAGGAAGCCGAGGATGCCCCTTGAGCTGACTCGGACCCCTGCCTTGTGCGCGTGCTGTACCTGCAACCTTGTCTCACTCTTCCGACAGTGCTGCTCCCCTCGGCCAGATCTCAGAGCGTGCAAGAGGCGGAAAGGGTCCTGTTCAGAGTGACTCGCCCCAGCCAAGGTGACAAGCGCAGAGGACGGTGACAGCGCAAGTTGACCTTCTCGCTCACCTCGCCTGCTCCTACTCCCTCCTCGGTACTCGCCCTCGAGAACTGCCAAGCTGTTCCAAGACGCTGAAATGGTTGTAGAGGGAAGCCGAGGATGCCCCCGCGGGCTGACTCGGACCCCTGCCTTGTGCGCGTGCTGTACCTGCAACCTTGTCTCCCTCTTCCGACGGTGCCGCTGAACCCCTTGGCAAGAGCTCTGAGCGTGCAAGGGGCGGAAAGGGTGCTGTTCAGAGTGACTCGACCCAGCTGAGGTGACAAGCGCAGAGGACGGTGACAGCGCAAGTTGACCTTCTCGCTCACCTCGCCTGTTCCTACTCCCTCCTCGGTACTCGCCCTCGAGAACTGCCAAGCTGTTCCAAGACGCTGAAATGGTTGTAGAGGGAAGCCGAGGATGCCCCCGCGGGCTGACTCGGACCCCTGCCTTGTGCGCGTGCTGTACCTGCAACCTTGTCTCCCTCTTCCGACGGTGCTGCTCTACCCCTCGGCCAGATCTCAGAGCGTGCAAGGGGCGGAAAGGGTCCTGTTCAGAGTGACTCGCCCCAGCCAAGGTGACAAGCGCAGAGGACGGTGACAGCGCAAGTTGACCTTCTCGCTCACCTCGCCTGTTCCTACTCCCTCCTCGGTACTCGCCCTCGAGAACTGCCAAGCTGTTCCAAGACGCTGAAATGGTTGTAGAGGGAAGCCGAGGATGCCCCCGAGGGCTGACTCGGACCCCTGCCTTGTGCGCGTGCTGTACCTGCAACCTCGTCTCCCTCTTCCGCGGTGCCGCTGACCCCTTGGCAGAGCTCTGAGCGTGCAAGGGGCGGAAAGGGTGCTGTTCAGAGTGACTCGACCCAGCTGAGGTGACAAGCGCAGAGGACGGTGACAGCGCAAGTTGACCTTCTCGCTCACCTCGCCTGTTCCTACTCCCTCCTCGGTACTCGCCCTCGAGAACTGCCAAGCTGTTCCAAGACGCTGAAATGGTTGTAGAGGGAAGCCGAGGATGCCCCCGCGGGCTGACTCGGACCCCTGCCTTGTGCGCGTGCTGTACCTGCAACCTTGTCTCCCTCTTCCGACGGTGCTGCTCTACCCCTCGGCCAGATCTCAGAGCGTGCAAGAGGCGGAAAGGGTCCTGTTCAGAGTGACTCGCCCCAGCCAAGATGACAAGCGCAGAGGACGGTGACAGCGCAAGTTGCCCTTCTCGCTCACCTCGCCTGCTCCTGCTCCCTCCTCGGTACTCGCCCTCAAACTGCCAAGCTGTTCCAAGACGCTGAATTCGATGCAGAAGACACTCGTGGGTGCAGCCATGTCCAGCAGGGCGACCGACTCTCGCGCCAACGCACCCCCGCTCCCCTCTGCGCTCTCTCCCCCCTGCTCTCGTCACTGCCAGCCCTGCTCCTGTGACCTGCCCACTGCACGCTACTCTGCAGCACCCTCGAGGCACCTCCGCTTTGACAGCTGAGCTCGACACGGCTACTCCCTCGCGAGCGAGAGCCCCCTTGCCCAGCTCACCTCTCCTAGCTCTCCCAGGTCCCCCACTGCACACCTCGCCCGACACTGCCGAGCTCCAGCACATCGGACAAAAATAGCTCAGGCTGCCAGTGGAGCAAGACAAACAATCGACACAGACACCCGCATCTGACACTCAAGACTGGGGGCTCAACGTGACTCAGAACCCCCCCCTCAATGCTTTGTAGGCAGGGAGGATGCAAGCCCCTGCATACTGACCTGTAATGCGTGAAAGTAGACGCTTGTACGGCAGGTACTACCTCGTGACCTGGGCCATGTGGGCCGAACCGGGTTCAAGAAGGTCAACCACGCGGGGTCGGCCCGCCTCTTTCCCCCCTTGGGCAGTGAGGGACACTCAACCCATCTTTTATGAGAATCCTGGGGGAACGAGCAGCCGCGGTGCATAAGCACACAGGGTTTTGCTGCATCTATGTGAGTCAGTAGGATCTAATTGCAAGCCAGTGCCCCAGCCTTCAATACCAGCATCAGTGGTTTAGTGGTAAAATTGGGCATTGCCAGCTTACGCTGAATTGCCTAGCCCCGGGTTCAATTCCCGGCTGATGCATTTTTGCCAGTTGCGACTGAGTGGGCCCCCTCCTGCACTCGGTCATACTTGCTCTTTTTGGCACTGACTGGGAGGCGCCTTCCGCGGGCCCGACACGACACTGCCGAGCGCCGCGGGAGCGAATGGCAGCGAAAGCAGACATTCCTCCCCTCTCACCAGAACCATCTCTGGACGCCCACAACCGGCGTAAGGGAACACAACCGCTCAATCATGCACTCGTCCCAGTCACCATCTACGCCGCCACCCGCCGCCCAAAGATCCCCCGCATCGCGTCCGCCCCCACCGCACTGAACGCCGCCGTGCGCTCCTTCTCGCGCTTCTCCGCCCCAACTTTCTCCTTCTCCACCACCGCCATGGGCGCGCCCTCCACGACCGTCACCGGAGCTGGAGGCGCGGCGCGGAGGAGCTCGCGCCAGAGCATGCGAACGGGGGGGAGGACGTGCGCGGGCGTCTCGAGGAGGATGGCCGCGCCCCCGACAGGGGCCTTCTTCGCGCCTGCCTCCTCCTCCTGCGCCTCGTCGCCCGCGCGCGCCTTGCCCTTCCCCTTCGCGCTCCCGTCCGTCGCGCCAAAGATCTCGTCAAAGAGGCCGGCCTTGGCCCCCGCAGGCTGCGGCAGCGCACTGGGCGCGACGCTCCCACCGCTGGTCGCCGCCGCACCGAAGAGCGAGACGGCGCCCTGGGCGTCGGCCGCAGCGAGGGAGACGCTCTCCCCCGCGGAGGAGGAGGAGGAGGTCGAGGGGAGGGGGAGGAGCTGCCGCGGCGCGAACGGCAGCGGGCGGGTGTACGCCTCGGTGCCGGACGCAAGGACGTACAGCAGCGCGGGGGCGTCGCCGGTCGCTGCGCCGGCGGCGGTGGCGGAGGAGGAGGAGGTCGACGCGGCGGGGGCGTCCTCCGTGCCGAGGAGCGCGGCCGAGCCCGGCGCGACGGCCAGCGTTGCAAAGTCGATGCTCGTGGCGGACGTTTCTACTCGTGCACAGAGAGAGGTCAGCCACCGGTCTGAAGAGAGAGGAAAGGAGGGAACGCACCCTGGAGGGTGAGGAGGTCCCACGCGAGGCTGCCCCTGCTGCCAGCAACGACGAGCCCGCTCCCCTCCCTGTCCACAAACGCGACGTGCTTCGGGCGGCCGACGCTCGTCGCCGGGAACGAGTGGATGAGGGCGCCCATCGCGACGCTCCAGAGCGTGACAGCGCGGAGGTGCGCCACGGCAAACATGCTCCCGTCCGCGCTCCACGCGCTCGCGACGGGGGCGCTCGCGCGGTGCGTCAGGGCGGCGCGGCACGCCCAAGCGTGCGAGGGCGTCGGCGCCCAGACTTTGATGAGCCCGTCGGTCGACGTCGTGAGGAGGAGGGGGGAGGTCGGCGACGGAGAGAAGGACAGCGAGGTGATCGGCGCGTCGTGCGGGCGGTCGATGCGCGTCGAGAGGGTGAACCTGCAGGCAGGCTCTCGTCAGCTCAAGGGAGAAGCATGAGGAGGGAGGGAGGGAAGCGCACGACTCGGCATCGGCCCTCTTGCGCCACAGCTTGAGCTGCCTGACGGGTGCGAACCCCTCGCGCGTCCACGAGTCGACCGTCGCCATCCAGTACTCGCCGGTCTTCTCCCGCTTAGAGAACGCGACGCGCTCGACGCGGGTCGGCTCGAGTGGGCGGTCGAGGTCCGCGCCCGTGACGCGGTTGCTCGGCGCGACCTCGAGCTCGAGGAGCGCGGCATCCGCCGTCGGCGAGTAGAACTGCAGCGAGGAGGGGTGGCCCGCGGGGAGGACGAGCGCCGAGGTCGAGGGGTCGAGCGCGAGCGGGACGGGCGCGTCCGCACGGGCGGGCGCGAACGTCGGGCGCGAGGAGGCATCTGCGCGCGGGGCAGAACCTGTCAACACGAGCACCAGATGAGGGAAAGCACGCGCACGCACCAGCCTTGAGGCCCGAGATGGTCTTTGCGATCTTGAGGCGCTGGCTGCCGACAAAGACGACGCTGCCGTCGGACAAGCGCGCGGCGACCTGCTGCTCGGGGTTGTCGACCGTGCCGTCGAGGACCGTGAGGGTGACGACGGGGGCGCCGAGGCGCGGGACGTACTCCTGGTGGCCGCTGTGCAGCTGCCACAGGACGAGGACGGCCTCCTGCCCGCCCGAAAGGAGGTACGCGCCGTTGGGCGTGAACGCGAGCGCCGAGACGGCGTGCGCGTGCCAGTGCAGGACGCTCGTCGACGGCGCGGGGGCGCCCTCGGCCGCGTCCGCGCCGAGGACGTTGTACCAGAGGCGGATCTGTCCGCGCGTGTTTCCCGTCGCAAAGTAGTTCTCGCTCGGGTGGAACGCAATGGTCGTGAACGCCTCGTCGTCCGCGGCGGGGACGCTCTGAGTGAAGCCGCGCTGGATCTCGGCCGTCCGGGCGAGGTTGACGGCGGCGGGGTTCAGGCTCGCGAGGACGGCGCCGTCGTGCGAGAGGGCGAGGGCGCGGACGACGCGCGGGGTCGCGAGGCGGACGCGGCGCGCGGGCTGAACGGGCGTCGCGGGGTCGGCGGCGGCGGCGACACCGTCGATGGTGACCTTGGCCGCCCGAAGCGAGACGAGGTAGACGCTCGCCTCGCCGGCGACGGCGGACGCGGTGCCGAGGGCGACGTAGAGCTGGTCGGGGAGGGCGGCGTTGGCGACGGCGTGGAGGACGGGTGCGCCGAGCTCGAGGGTGCGGAGGAGGCGGCCGTCGAGGTAGTCCCAGAGGCGGACCTTACCGTCGGTGGCGGCGACGACGAGCTGGCGCGGGTTGGAGGGAGACAGGAGGACCGCCGAGACAGTCGCGCGACGGAGGGACACCGCGTTCGACGAGGAGGAGGGGTTGGAGTAGGGTCGGATCGAGAGGGTCGACATGAGCTGGGTGGTCGTGACCGAGTAGACCTTTACGGCTGCACCCGAGGCGACAAAGGCGTAGCTACAGGGCAGGCGTGCATGCGGTGAGCCGGGCACGCACATATGAGGGAGGGAAGGCGGTGCTCACGAGCCATCGTGGGTGAAGACGACGGGGCAGGTTGCGGCCGCCTGGTCTGCGAGGGGGAGCCAGTCGAGGGTGGTGCTCGTGGCGGCAGCAGCGTCGTGGCTGTGCTCGTGCGAGGCGGGACCCTTTTCCTGCGAGGCGAGGTCGCGGCGGATGAGGTTTCGCTCGTGCTTGTTGAGGCGCTGGCGGGGCGGGCGGGGTGCGGGCTGCGGCGTTGGAGCAGCTGCGGTGGCCATGGCTGCCTTCGTTCGAGCCAGGGAGCAGTCGAGACGCGAGACGAGGGGCGGCTCCTTGCTCGAGCTCGACGCGGACGAGGCGAGGCTACGGGGTGCATGCACTCGTCGCTCCTCGCTTACTCGCTCGTAAGGGCTGCTTGGCTACAGGGATGGCCCTCTCGCCTGACCGCCCCCCGCCTGCGCCTTCTCTCCCCGACTACGTGCGCCGTCCTCTCTCGTCCTCATCGCCTCCCCACACCGGCTCACCCCTCCCTCCCCGCCCGCACGCGCAGAAGCTCGCAGAGAAGCTCGGTCAGGGCGCTTTCGGCTCCGTCTACAGGGTGCGCACCTTTCGCGGGCTCACGGGCGACGAGACGGCGCGCTGACGGCCTGCCCCCGCCCGGACCCCGTCCCTCGCTCAACAGGCGCTCAACTGCACGCTCTCCTCCCTCTGTTGCCCCCTCCAGGCCACTGCAGCTGACGTCGAACTCGCACGCACGCGCAGGGACTACTGGCGAGACATGCGCCGTAAAGCAGGTGCGTGCTCCTCGCGGACGGACAGCCAGGGGCAGCAGCTGCACGGTGGCCGGCTGGAGCGACCGCGCTGTTGCTGGCTCTGGAGCTTCCGACATGCCCGCTGACACGCGTGTCTCGCAGATCGACCTCTCGCACATCCCGGAGAGCGAGCTCCCCGACATTATGGTGCGCCGCTCGCTTGTCGTCCCCATACCAAAGCTGACTCTTTCTCCTGCAACAGTCCGAGATCGACCTGCTCAAGAACCTCCACCGTGCGCTGCGTCCGAGCCGCAGGACTGCTCACCCACCCTCGGGGGACGAAGCTGACCTAGAGCCCTGTCGCGCGCACGCAGACCCCAACATCGTCCAGTACCGCGGCTACGCCCGCACGTCGACCTCGCTGTACATCATCCTCGAGTACTGCGAGAACGGCTCGCTCTCGGCCATCATCAAGAAGTTTGGGCGGATCCCCGAGTCGCTCGTCGGGCTCTACACGCTCCAGGTCCTCCAAGGCCTGCAGTACCTCCACGACCAGGGCGTCATCCACCGCGACATCAAGGGGAGCAACATCCTCGCCACCAAGGAGGGCAGCATCAAGCGTGCGTTTCCCCACCTTCGCCAGGGTTGACCTACTCACTCGCTCGCACGCACACAGTCGCCGACTTTGGCGTCGCCACGCGCGTCGGCGGCGCGCCCGACTCGGCAGTCGTCGGCTCCCCCTACTGGATGGCGCCCGAAGTCGTCGACCAGTCGGGCGCGTCGCCCGCGTCCGACATCTGGTCCCTTGGCGCGCTCGTCGTCGAGCTCCTGACGGGCAAACCCCCGTACCACTTCCTCGACCCGATGCCCGCATTGTTCCGCATCGTCAACGACGACGCCCCGCCCCTCCCGAGCGGGGCAAGCGCCGGCGTGCGCGACTTCCTGACGCAGTGCTTCCAGAAGGACGCGAACCTGCGCGTCGGCGCGCGCAAGCTCCTCCGCCACCCGTGGATGGTCGCCGCGAAGCGGCAGGCCGACGCCCAGGCTGCGGAGAGCGCTGCGCGCGACGGGGCGGCGGGGCGCAGGCGCGCAGAGGGTGGAAATGCAGGCAGGGCGAGGGAGCGCCCGAGCAGCACGTACGAGGAGGAGGTGCGCGCGGTCAAGGAGTGGAACGAGGCGCTCAAGGGTGGGCTCCTTGTCCTCCTTGTTTCTCCTGGACGAGCGCTGACTTGACGAGCCGATGCAGCCGCGCCCGCCGCCCCGCGCGCCGTCCGCGCTCCCCGCCCCGCGGCTCCCGCTGCGCCCGCGCGCGGCACCCACCGCCGCAGCGGCGACGCCGGCGCAGGAGCTCGCGAGCGCGCTGCTCAAGCCCTCGCCTGCGGTTACGCCTGCGCGGAGGGCGACGGCGGAGAAGGCGGAGGAGGAGGACGGCGGGAGCGATAATTGGGACAGCGATTTTGAGGAGGGGATCTCGGTGGGCAAGATCGCTGCCGTCGCGGCGTCGCCCTCACCTTCTCCTTCGCCCGGCGCATCAGAGGAAGATGAGGAGGACGCGCGCGGGAACTCAATAACGATTCGGCCGTCGCGCCTCCAGGCAGGCAGGCGCGACGGCACGGGCGGGATGCAGCCCATCGTGGAGGACTACTCGGACCTCGTGGGCGAGGAAGAGGAGGTGTTCGCGCGGAGGGTGAGCAGTTTCAGGGTGCGTCGGGGCTCCTCCTCTTTCTTCGTCGGGCGTCTTCGAGCGCGCGGCGCTGATGCAGGCATGGCGCCGCGTACAGGAGAAGAGCAAAGCCCGCCCGCAGCTCCTCCGCCCCTCGGATCTCGCCGCTCTCTCCCCCTCGCCCGCTGCGTCGCCCACGCCGTCTCCGCCGCACGGGCACGCGCGGACGCCAAGCGCGATCGAGAAGTACACAGAGGAGGACGAGGACGACTACTCGGACGTGTTTGGCGGGCGGAGCGAGATCCGTGCGTCGTTTCCTCTCTGTGCGCGCGACGAGCGGGAAGGGCTGACGGGAGAAGCAGAGTCGGAAGAGAGCCTCAAGCTCAACACGCGGCTGTCGGGGCGGTCCTGGGTGCGCTCGCTCTCGCTTACTCTGTCAGAGGGCTTTATTGACGCGGCGAGCGCAGCTTGGCGACGAAGACTCGGACGAGGAGGACCCCTTCGCGCTGGTCGACTCGTCCCTCGCGCTCGGCCTCTCCGACCCCGACGACGACGCGGAAGCAGCCGGCGCGTTCGAGTACACGCACGCGGACCTCGAGCGCGACCAGCACGCGCGGCAGTGCGCGCTTGTCGGCGAGCTGGTCGACGTCGTCGGCTCGCTGTCGGCGCGGGGGGAGGGCGATGCAGCCGACGTGCGCGAGGCGGCGCTGCAGCTTGTGCGTGCCCACCCCCTTCTCCCTTCTCACCGCGCTGACGAGGAAGGGAGGCAGACCACCCTCCTGGAGGAAAGCCCCGAGGCGCGCGCCCACTTCCTCAAGAGCCACGGGCTCCTCGTCGTCCTCGAGGCGCTGCGCGTCGCCCGCTCGCGCGAGATGCTCAGCATCCTGCTCCGCGTGGTCAACCTCGTGCGCTCGCTTCCTCTCCTCGCCACCAACCGCACCCAAGGCTGACCCGCACGCGCGCACAGATCGTCGGTTCCGACGCAGGCACGCTCGAGAAGGTCGCTGTGCGTCCCGCCACACCGTCAATCCTCCTGTACCTCGCTGACACAGCAAGCACAGCTCGTCGGCGGCTGCCCCGTCGTCATGGCCTTCTCCTCGCGGCGCTACGCGCGCGAGATCCGCCTCGAGGCTGCGCTGTTCATCGGTGCCATGTGCAGGACGTCGCTGCTCACGGCGAGTCGCTGCGGATCCTCCCTTTCCTTGCCGCTTGCGCGTGGAGAAGGTGCTCATCTGCCACGTCCATGTAGCTGCAGATGTTCGTCTCGTGCCAGGGCCTGCGGACGCTTGTCGAGATGCTCGACGAGGACTGTGCGTATTCAACTCGCTCGCGCGGCGTCGAAGCTGACGACCTCAAACCCGCAGATGCCGAGGGGAAGGACCTCGTCTGGATGGCGGTGGACGGGATCAGCCGGGTGTTCGAGATGCAGGTGCGCCGCCATCCCTTTCTCTCTCGCTGATCGCACCCGCTGACTGCCGCCGCGCAGGGCCCGACACCGCGCAACGACTTCTGCCGGATCCTGACGCAGGAAGGGCTCCTTGACCCGCTCTCCACGGCGCTCCTTGCCGTCTGCGGCGACGGCGACGACCTCGCCGAGAGCGCCAAAGCCAAGATCGTGCATATCCTGCTCTTGTTCGCGCAGTCGGACCACAAGGTCAAGGAGGCGATGGCGCGGCGGGCGATCCTGCTCCGTGCGTCCCCCTGCTCCCTCTTGCCACGCGAAACTGACGGAAGCGTGCGTGCAGGTCTCGTCAAGGCCGCTGGTGTCCTCGAGCCCGAACTGCTCGCCGTCCTCCTCAAGACCCTCAAGAACCTCTCGATGCTCCCCGCCGCACTCGACCCGCTGCAGCACGCCGGCGCGATCGAGATGCTCGTCGCCATCCTCGCGCAGACCTACCGCGGGCGGCTCGCTGCTGTGCGCTTTCCCTCCCTTCCTGCGAAACCTCTCCCCGCGCAATAGCTGATGAACTGTCGCGCGAGCAGGAGATCCAGAACCACGCGGTGAACGCGCTGTTCAACCTCTGCCGCCTGAGCAAGGCGCGGCAGGCCGAGGCCGCCGCCGCGGGGGCGATCCCGCTCCTGCAGCGCATCGTCGGCGACAGTTCGCCGCTCAAGCAGTTTGCGCTGCCCATTCTCTGCGACTTTGCGCATGCGGGCAAGGCGTGCCGGAAACTGTGCGTGCGGGTCGCTGGCTGCCTTTGAGCGTGCGTACTGACAAGGAAGGGGGAACAGGCTGTGGCAGCATGACGGCGTCGCGCTGTACCTCCAACTCCTGAAGGACACGTTCTGGGTCAACCCGGCGCTTGAGGCGATCCTCGTCTGGTGCGTTCATCTGCCCTCCTCTCGTTCACCTGCACTGACGAAGGAGCACGAGTAGGCTGCAGGATGAGACGACGCGTGTCGAGGAGTGCCTCCTCGAGCAGAGCGCTATCGACGCGCTCGTGCGGCTCTTTTGCAAGACCAAGAGCACCGTGTTCGAGAATCTCCTCGAGCCGCTGCACAAGGTGTGCAGACCGCCTCGCGCCCACCTTACCCCCGCTCACCCGCCGCGCGCGCGCAGATCCTCCGCACCTCGCCCGTCCTCGCTGCGAAGCTCGCCGTCCAGAGCGGGTTCATCAAGCGCCTCGTCGAGCGTCTCGAGCGCGCGTCGCACGCCCTCGTCCGGCTCAACCTCCTCCGAATCACCAAGACGGTGTTCGACGCGCTGCAGCACGACCGGCGCGACCGCGACAAGGCGGTGCGGATCCTCGCTGGGCCGGTCGTGCGCCTCGCGAGCGAGGACAAGGCCGTCCTGAGCCGGCAGCTTGCAAAGAGCCTGGCGGCGGAGTTTGCCGCGACGAAGGAAGAGACGAGGAGGCTGCTCGCGAGCCGGAGCGTCCGGCGCAGCGTGTCCGAGAGCGCGGCCGCTTCGGCTGGCGGCGCAGCGGACAGCTCGCCAAGGAGGCTGTACCGCCCGCCGCCTCCGCTCTCCCCGCCCGCGGATGCCCGCGTGAACGCGAGCTCGTCGCGCCGCTCCGTCCTTGGGGCATTCGCGAACCCCCCGCCGCAGCCGAGCACGCCGCGGTCGGCGCCGCCGCGCGGGACGTAGCGCGCGCATACCCTGTCCGTCCATACCACCCTCTCCGCACCCGCACGCATTGCATATCCCTCGTTTTGCCTCTCGTTCGCTCTCCTGTTGTTGCCGCGCGTCTCGCACTTCGCCTGCAAAGACTCTTCTCCGTTTGGTCCGTCGACACGCGTCTACGACTCGCCCTTGACGGGCGTTTCCGCGCCGCCCTGGTCGACGCTGAGCTTCTCCACGCGCGCAACGACCTCCTCTGCCTTCCTGCGCTCCTCCTCCGCCCTCCTCGCGCGCTCAATCGCATCCGCCTTGATCTTGAGGTTAACCTCCCTGACGCGGTCCGCCTCCTCCTGGTTGTCCTTCCTGCGCTGCATGCGCTGCGCGCCCCTCCCCGCGGCCCACCGCGCGTTGAGCGTCTCGGGGAGCTCGCCGCGCGGACGGGAGAGGAGCGGCGTGTAGGAGGTGGTGCGCGCGTGGAGTCCTGCGCCGAGGGGCGTGAAGCGCTGCTCCTTGCCCGGGGCGGGCTTCTTACCCCCGGCGGGAGAGGGGGAGGGCGGGCGGGATGGCGCGGGGGAGGGAGAAGGCGCGGGTGCGTGGAAGGCGAACGACGCGAGGTGGTGCTTGAGGACGAGCGTCTTGAGGCGGTACGCGGTGTAGCGCTCGTTCATCTCGAGGAACATCTTGCGCCACGTCTCGCCCTCCTGGACGACGGGCCTGTCGCGGCCATTGTGGTCCGTCCACTTCTCGAGCGCGGCGACCGCAGAGGCGGGGAGGTCCCCCGGCCGCGGGGCGTTGTCCGTCCGCCAGGAGAACTCGGAGCTGTTGAACCCGCACTGCCAGAGGATGAGCGGGAGGTCGTCGGCCATCTGGTAGCCCGGCTTGCGGTCCATCACCTCGCGCTGGGCGTCCTCCTCGGCGTTTCCGCGCGAGTGCTTCGCGAGCGTCTCCGGCGTGCGGTCCGACGTCCACAGGAGAGCGTCGACGATCGAGGGCGGCTCGAGGCCCGCGCCGACGAGGAAGAGGACCGCGACGATGTGGCGGACCTGGTTGTACAGCTGCGCGGGGGAGGAACATGTCAGCACTATCCCAAGCTACTACATGAAGGCGAAGGAGAGAAGACACACGAAGGCGCCGCCGCGGAGGTTGAGCACCCACATGTCGTCACCCTCGCCCTCGACGCGGTCGATGCTCGCGCTGTTGACGGTGCGAACATGCATCGCGAGCTGCTTCGGCGGGTCGACCTTGCAGAAGTTACGGAAGTCGTGCTCGCCGACGAGACGCGCGACGGCGTCGCGCATGCGGCCAACGTCGAGCTCGAGGCCCTGCCAGTCAACCGCACGGAGGCGCTCCTGCCACCCCTCTGCGTGCGGCGGGTGCGACACGCCCCGGCCAAGGGCGGCGTACGCCGCGCCAAAGTCGAACTGGCTCGCGAGGAGCGGCACCGACGGCGAGGTCGAGAAGAAGTACTTGTAGTGGCGCCAGATGCAGCTGAACCGGCTCGAGAAGGACGCCGAGACGGGCGACCATGCGTGGACGCGGATCGAGGGCGGGAGGTGCCGGTTCAGGAGGGTGATGTACGGGATCTCGATGTCGGCGGGGGGCTTGCGCGGCGAGAGTTCGAAGCTGAGGTCGGACGAGGCGGAGGACGACGCCGCCGAGTTGGACCGCGAGCGCGAGCGCGACCCCGAACGGGAGCGGGCGCGGGCGTGTCGGCGTCCCTCGACCGAGTCGGGGTCGAGCTCGCGGCCGCGGAGGTTCATCGGGTCGTCGAGGTCGCTCCGGACCCAGAGGTTGATGATCTGCGCCGAGGACGACACGCCGGCGTCGGTGCGGCCGCAGCGCTCGAAGCCGCAACCGAAGCCGTCCGTCTCCTCGATGGGCTCGATGAGGCGCGCCTTCTCGAGCGCGTCCAGGAGGCAGCCCTCGACGGTCGGGAGCGGGGTGTAGACGCCCTTTGGCTGGTACGCGAGGCCCGAGTGCGCCCACCCCTCGTAGCTGCGAGCGTGCGCGGTCGTCAGTTGGGTCTCCCTGAAGCAGTCGGGGTGGGCGCACGAGAAGAGGAGGGCGATGTGCCGCTTGGGAGCGTTGGCGAGGGAGGGGGGCAGGGGGCCGCGGTCATTCTGCTGTGCAGCCTTGCGCGCGCGCTTGCCGGTGAGGCTGGTGCCCGAGGGCGTGCTTGCGCGGGACGACTCTGCAGACGGAGCGGTGGACGCGGGTGGGGAGGCAGCGTCGAGCTGTGCGAGGCGGTGTTGGAGGTTGGCGATCTGCTGGACGAGCTTTGCGCGGTCGGGGTTGTGCGGTGCGGGCATGGCGGGGAGCAGGCGTCTGAGCCAGCCGCGGAGCATGCACTCTCGCGCAGTTGTAAGGCAGAGGAGAGGCTCTCGGCGAGTTCATCAGTGCTCCGCTCTTTCGCCCGCTCCTGCGCTCCCTTTCGCCCTTACTCTCGCTCAGAAGCACTCACTCAGGCCTTTACCACCACCGACACTCCCACCCCGACCCACCCACCATGGCGCCCTCCCTCTGGAAGCGCCCGGGGACAAAGACGTTCCAGCTCGTGCACCGCTCCCAGCGCGACCCCCTCATCCACGACCCCTCCGCCAGCGACCGCGTCCTCAAGCTCGTAGACAAGCGCCAAAAGGTGCCCTCCTTCCCTTGCACCTTCCCCCACCACCCCGGAGTGGCGGCTGACCGTGAGTGAGCTCGCCCCCTCGCTTGCAGCGCAAGAACGCAGACGGCGTCACCTCGTACGCCGCGAGCGAAACCGGCGGCCGCATCGACGAGGACGATGAGGAGGACGAGGCGGCGCTCGCGGCGGGCGATGCCGCCGCGTACGGCATCTTCTACGACGACGCAGACGACTACGACTACCTGCAGCACCTCCGGCCCGTTGGGTCCGGCGGCGAGGCGTACCTAGTCGAGGCGCCCGTGCAGGGCAAGCAGAAGGGCCGCTCGGCCCGGACGGACGGCTTCGAGCTGAGCGAGGCGGCCCTCGCGCGGCAGGACGCGCGCGACGCCGGCACGTTCGAGATGCCCGACGACGCGCTGCCGAGCCACCCGCTCGACGAGGTCTCGTACGCGGACGTCATGGCGCAGCAGGCGCCGGGGCGCGGGCTCAGGCCCGACCTCGACCCGAGCGTCCGCGAGGTGCTCGAGGCGCTCGACGACGAGGCGTACGCGGCAGACGACGGCGCCGGCTCGGACGAGGAGGACGACTTCTGGGACGGTGTCCTCCAGGGTGGCGAGGTCTCGAGCGTGCGCGAGCAGCAGTGGGAGGAGGAGGAGGAGCACGAGGACGAGGGTGTCGAGCGCGCTGCAGCCGGCGTGCGCGACCTCGCGCTCGGCGGCGATGGCGCGCCTGAGGAGGAGGGCTCCTGGGCGGCGGTCAAGGCGTTCAAAGCCGCGGGGGGCCACGCCCGGTCGGACGTTGCGTCCGGCGACGAGGACGAGGACGACTTCGCGTCCGAGGGCGGCGACACGATCGGCGACCTGCGCGCGTCGCTCGCCAAGCGGCCTGCGCGCAAGGCCGCGACGCACGCGGGGAGTAACTTCTCGATGAGCAGCTCGGCCATGTTCCGCAACAAGGGCCTGCAGACGCTCGACGAGCAGTTCGACCAGGTGCGCCTCGTCCCTCCCCTCTGCCCTCTCTTTAGCCAGGACTGACCGATTCCGCGCGCAGATCGAGAAGATGTACGACGAGTCGTCGGACGAGTCGTGGGGCGGCTCTGTGCACTCGGACGACGACGCCGACTCGACGGGCGCGCCGCAGGGCGCCGCGCGCGCCGACCTCGAGCGCATCATGGACAACTTCCTGTCCAAGTACGAGGTGATCGGCGGCAAGTACCGCACTGCGCTCGAGCCGCTCCGGGGCGAAGGCGGCGCGGAGGACGCCTCGCTCGCGGCGAACCACTCGCGGCTGGATAGGCTGCGGTCCGAGATGGCTAGGCTCGACCTCGGCGAGGAGGAGGAGGGCGAGGACCCCGAGGTGACGGCGCGGAGGCGTGAGAAGGAGCGCATCCTCGCGATCGTCGCAAGGCAGGACGCCGAGGCGGAGAAGGGCGGGAGGAAGGTCCCCCGGGTGACGATCCTCGAGGAGGCGAGGCGGGACCGGTGGGACTGCGAGACGGTGCTCAGTGCGTCCCTTTCCCTTTCCTCCTCTCTCTGCTCAAGCTGACGCGCCGCGCCCGCAGGCACTTACTCGAACCTGTCGAACCACCCGCGGATGCTCCGCCTGCGCGACTTTGGCCGCGGCGGGAGCGACAAGCAGGCGCAGATCAAGATCGACCCGAAGACGGGCTTCCCGACCGTCGACGGCGTGAGCGTGCTGGACGCGAGGCCGCGGCGGGGAAAGAAGGGCGCCGTGGCGGAGCAGCAGGAGGAGGATGCGATTATGGAGGAGGATGAGGAGGACGAGGAGGGCGAGAAGTACGGTGCGCTGCTCCCCTCTCACACTCCCTGGCGAGTACAGAACTGACAGTTGTCGCGCGCAGTCCACCGCGAGGTGATCAAGCGTCCGCGCGCCGAGACGGCCGACGACAAGAAGGCGCGCAAAGCGGCGATCAAGGCCGAGCGGGCGGCGCGGCGCGTCGAGAAGAAGGGCACGAAGGAGGCTTTCAGCACCGAGGTGAACCGGCAGAAGCGCATCGAGGGGCGCAGGGTCGCGAACGGCGCGGCGGCGGACATCCGCAGTGGGCAGGTCGGCGTGCGGCGGTTGGCGTAGCGACGGCAGGGCTCTGCTCGTGTGTTGTTGTATCGGCTTCTTTGCTCACTTGCTCCCCGAGGCTCGGGATACTCGAGAGAGTGATATGAATGAGATGCACTGCGGCCGTATCTGCCTCGTCCTCACTGCTTCTTCACCTCGAACACGAACAGACTGAAGGCGGTGTATCTGCGCACGCTCTTGGTCAGTACAAGGCGGAAGCGAGGACAGGGCTTGTACGCACAGGAGGCCGACGGGGTATCCGACGAGGAAACGCTGATGCGAGAGTTGCAGGACCGAGGCGAAGATGCTTGATGCCGAGTAGGAGCACCACAGGACTGTCAAGCTCGAGAGGATGTACCCGAGCATACCACTTCGGTCGCTCGTCAGCGTACGCGCCAGATGAGAGAGAAAGAAGCGGGACGCACTCGAGGCTCAGGACGACCGAGAACATGCTCAGAAGCACGAGCGGCAGGATGCAGTACCCGAGGACGGACGCCGTGCGGTACGCGTCGATCCCGCTCTCGGACATGAGGTTGAGGAGGCAGTACATGGCCGTCGAGCCGATGAGGGCGACTCCGTAGATGTACGAGAACTGCGGCTTGCCGGACTGCATGGGCTCCTCGTCAGCTTGTGCGCACAAAGAGAGGAGCCAAGAAACATACGAGGAGGAGGAAGGACGCAAAGACGAAGCAGAAGACGAGCGGGCCGGCGAGGTCGGCGTCGTCCATGATGTGCGGGTCGACCGAGCGCAGCGGGTTGAGCACCGTGAGCGACTTCTGCAGGATGTGGTCGAAGTTGATCCCGAGCTCTGCGTGCGTGCACTGGGTCAGTCCACCTCGCCTCGAGGAGGAGGAGGTCCACGAGGGCGGACGCACCTTCCAGCAAGGGCGGCTCGCCCTCCATCCCCGTCCACGGCGTGAACGCGTTCCACCAGTTTTGCACCGCGATCTGCCCGCCAAACGCCTGCGCGCCGCCTGCCCCGCCCGCGCCTCCTGCGCCGGCGCCAATCGCGCCCGAGATGTCGCTGCGGGCGCCCGGGTCGAGGGAGGGCCGGTCGGAGTAGAACGAGGGCTGGGCGGCGCCGCTGTAGAACGAGAGGTTCGGGTCGAGCTGCGACGACGACGACGAGCCTGGGGGTGGGCCGTACGCGGAGGGGTAGTAGCTCATCGTGGGCGGGCGTGGAGGGGCGGTGACGGGAGCTGAACTGGTGCTTGTGCGCGTGAGCTTGTCGCTGGGCTTGCACGCGGCGTGAGAAGCGGGAGGGAGCGAGGTGACGGAGCGAGAGGTGATGTGGGCGGAGCGAACGCTTTCACGCTCCGGCCAGGTCTCTTGGGACGGCAGGAGAAGCTAGAACGGCAATGCATAGCGTGCACAACAACGAAGAAACAGCGCAGCACTCAAAGAAGCGACACCTCTACCCGCTCACCCCTCTGCCCTCGCCCGTCTCGTAGAACATGGGCACATCCGACCCGAACATCCTCCCGCGACAGAGCCTCTTGCCGCCTGCTCGGGACACTAGCGGTGTCAGCGGCGCGCGGAGGAAGAGGGAAGGAGGAGAAAGAGGACGCACAGTAGCAGCGGTGCGAGGCGGGGGCCTCCTTCCGCGCCTTGTCCGCCGCGCGGATCCACTCTGCAGCGGTGTAGCCGAACTGTTTCGGGTCCGGCGGCTCCTCGCTAAAGTACGAGATGTTGATCTCCTCTCCGGGCTGCGCAAACCAGAGGTCAGGTCCAGTCCTTCTTGCGAACAGGGAAGAGGGCGGGCACGTACGTAGATGTCGCGAAACGCAAAGTAGACCCACAGCGGACGCGAGAGGTCGCCCTCGTCGACGTAGACCGGGCGCGGGATGACGTTGAAACCCTCGCAGACGTGGTTGGCGAAGCGGGTCCACTGCGCCGTGCGAGCGGAGGTCAGCCTCCTCTCCTCAATCCGGGCGCGGGGGCACGTACGTTGCCCATCGTGAACGCGTCGACCGAGAACAGCGACGAGAAGGCGTCGTCATCCTGAATCTCGACAGGCTCCTCCTCGAAAGCGACAGCGGGCTTTTTCTTGCCCTTGCTCTTGCCCTTGGCGGGCTGGACCGACTTGTGCGCCGACTCCTGCTTGGCGACGACGACGCGGTTCGAGACCTGCGGCGGTGCGAGCGCACGAATGTCCTCGCCGACTGCACGGCTGCTCGTCAGTCATGCTCAGGAGCGCAAAGCGCGGAGACGCACTCGTCCAGAGGTCGAGGTCGTAGATGTAGTTGCGCTTGATGATTGAGTAAACGAATCTGAGCGGAAGAAGGGTCAGCTCTCGCCGGCGAGTGTGAGGGAGAGGCGGACCTACTCGTCGCGGGCGTGGGCGTCTTTGGAGCGCAGAAGTTCGCCTGCACAGAGGAGTGGTCAGCGCGAGAAGGGCGACATTATAGACGATATTCTGCGCACCGGCGTAGACCGCGAGAGGCTCGCCGCGCCGGACGACGCGGCTCGAGTATGTGCCGAGGATGGGGTCGCGGTAACTCTCAGGGAGGCGGACGCCTGCGGGCGCACGGAATTAGTCCTGGAGTGCAAAGAGACGGGGAGCGGAAGCGCCAACCCAGCCGTTGTTGCCGGTGAAATAGATGTCGACCGAGATGCCCTGCCGGTTCCCGACGACCTATGCGCGACGAAGGCGGCGTTAACGTCGACCGACATGAGAGGAAATAGCTGCTCCGCACCCTGTTGATGCAGTTGGAACTGCACCCGCACTCCGAGTTGCACTCGCTGCGTGCGGCAGCTAGTCAGCACGCGCATCAAGAGCGGCGAGGCGAAGAGCACGCACACGATCGGGTCCCCGTGCGTCATCACCTTCGCGTGCAGACGCATGTCCTTCTCGTACGCAAAGTCGGCGTGGTTGGAGCGGGTTCCGCCGCCGTCGCGCGTGCGGGACGCCGCGATCTGGCGGAGGCGGCACGCGCACTTGCCGCGGTTGGCGGGGTTGCCGCAGTCGCCCTGGCAGCCGCAGCCTGGGGCTTGCACCGGAACGATGCCGTCCGAGTAGACGACACTGTATGCGGGAGGGAGTCAGCGCGAGAAGAGCGGGAGGAGGAGGAGGGGAGGCGCGCCGGTTCGTGTAGATGAACTCGAACGGCGGGCTCGACCACGCGTGCGGCGACAAGCCAGTCGGCGGGACGATGCGGATCTTGGGACGGAAGTCGGGAGCGGACGGCGGGTACTCCTGGGCGTTGGCCTCGAGGATCATCTGCTCGAAGAGGACCTTGTACGAGTCGCGGATCGGATGCTCGAACGGGTGCTGCCGCGCCCAGTCCCGCTCGCGCCGGTTGACGCCGTCCTAGACCTCGCAGCTGAACTCGTCGTCGATGTCGTACGACGGGCCGGCGATCTGGCGCTCCCACGAGGGCTTGAGCACCTGCTCGCGCTTGAACTGCGGATACAGAAGGTCAGATTCATTCGGTAAACTGGAGAGAAGCAGCCGGACGCACCTCCTCGACCGCCGCTTCGATCTGCGCGCGCTTGACCGGGTCGACCACCTCGTCCTCCTCGACGGAATCCGCCCCGAGTACGAACGATGGCTTCTCGTTGTCCCCGACGTGCTTGACGGGCACATTTGACGTGCTCGGGCGCGGAAGAGGGCGCGGCGGAGGGGGCATCATCTCGCTCTCAATGGCGGGGACGAGATTCTCCCTCGTCCGCTCGCTCCTCCGCTTCTGCCGCTTGAGCAGCGGCGCCTCCGGGTCCGATGCGGCTGAGGGCGACGGCGAGACAGCCTTGCGCTTGTGAACCACGGAGAGAAGCTCCTGCGCCGAGACGGAGCGCGGCGCGAGGGGCGGGCGTCCGCCGCTTGACTTGCGCGCGGCGCCGGGCTGGGCGGGCGGAGTCGGCTTGAGCGGCGCGGTCGCCGCCGCCGCAGCGGGTGCGGAAGCGGGGAGGATAGGTCGCGGCGTGGTCGAGTCAGAGCGCGGAACAGGCTGCGCGGCGGGCTGTGCAGGCAAGAACGCGCGCGGGGCCTGCGAAAGTGGCGGGCGACCGCCCGTCGCCTTCCTCGCCTTGCCACGGAGAACGTTCGCGAGCGCGGGCGCTACCGGCTGCTGCGGAGCGGCAGGCGGTCCCGGCTGAGAGCGCTGCGCAAGGGGCGGACGCCCGCCGGTCGCCTTGCGCGCGGTGCCCAGACGCGCGAGCGACGCACGCGGCATCGGCGCGTCCTCCTCCTTTTCGTCGCCGCTGCTCTCCTCCGAGTCGGAGATGACGGGCCCCAGCCGCTTGCCGAGGGCGTGCCGCCGCGGCGAGACCGCCTCACTGTCCTCGTCGTCGTCCGCCGCCTCCGCGCTCGATGGCCCGTCGTCGTCGCTGTCGTGCGTCTGCATGACGACGTCCTCCTCGACGGAACGAGTCCCCTGGTCGCCTCCGCCGACGGCTTTCGACGCGCTCGCCGCTCCCGCGCTGGTTGGCGCCGTCGAGACGCGATCCGCCACTGCGCGCGCCCCGAGCGCGAGCTCCGGCGTCTGCGACTCGGCGAGCCCGAGCGACTCGTCCCGCTCAGGCGTCGCAGACGTCGCGAATCCGTTTTGCGGTGCGGACGGACCGCTCGCACGCGGCTGCGGCGTCGCCGGCGGGACGAGCGCCTTGACAGGCTGGGCGCGCTGCGCAGGTGGCGTCGCAATACCCTCGGACGCACTGGATCCCGCGCGGTCGTTGAGCTGGGGCTGGGGCGCGGTCGCGGTCGGGCCGGCCGCCCGGCGCTCGGCAGCGGCGTCCTGCGGCGGGAGGCTCCTCCGCTCGGCGGGCCCGTCGTCTGAGCTGTCATCGAAGAGGACAAGCACCTCCGGCGCAGGCTTCCTCCCGGGCTTCTGCCCGGGCCGCGCCCCACCCGGCGGCGCTGCCCTCGCTCCCACCTCCTCCGACCCCTCGCGACCCACAGCAGGCGCACTCGCGCCGACAGGGCCGACCGCGCCCGCCGTAGCGCTCTCCCTCACCAGCCCCTCTCCCTCCGTGCGCGCCTCCATTGTGCGGGCCGCGCTCGAACCCGTCGTAGGCTGCTCCTCTCGCCTGACAGGCGGGGTTTCCCGCTCCTCCTGCCGCGTCTCTCTCGGCCCCTGCTTCGGCGCCGACGCCGGCGGACCCTGCGTCTGCGTCGCTGCCGACGCCAGTGCGGGTGCACCCTGCGCGAGCGATTCCCTCCTTCCTGCAGGCGCAGACGCAGGCGCAACGGGCACCCCGCCGACGGAGACAATCTCGATGTCCGAGCCGCTGTCGCCGTCGTTGTCGGGCGATGAGGCCGCGCGAGCGGCTGCGGGCCGAGCGGATGCGGCGGGTGGCGGGCGGCGCGGCATCGCCGAGGGGGAGCGGGAAGCGCCGCTGTTCGCTGCGCGGGGAGCTCGCGCTGCCGCGGAGGTAGACTGAGAAGCGAAGGAGGAAGCGGGTCGGGAGCCAGACGCGGGAGCCGGACAGTAGGCGCCGGAGGACGCGGGCTGAACAGCGGACGAAGGGGGCTTCGCTGCTGCCGACGACGATGCTGCGGAGGGAATGCGCGCCGCGCTACCAGTCACGGGCGAGCCCTTAGAAAGCAACACCTTGGGGATGCGGCCTTTCGGCTTGCCCATCGGGGGGGTGGAAGGGCCGGGCTGGGCGAAGGGGGCAGAACCGCGCGGGTTCGCGGCGGAGGTTGAGGCGCGAGGCTGGGAGGTGGAAGCGTGCGTGGCGGAGGTTGAAGCGCGGTGCTGTGAGGAAGAAGAAGGAGGCGGGTTGCGGTGGACTGACGAGGTGGTTGGGCGAGGGGTGGGAACGGGGGGTTGTGGCTGGGACGAGGTTGAGAGGCGGGGTTGGGAGGACGAGCTCGGCGGCTTCACCTGCGACGCAGACGAGCGGGGAGAAAGCTGAGAGGCCGAGGTTGACGGCCTCGACTGCGATGCCGAGGACGACGGACGGGCCTGCGGAGACGAGGCGGATGCGCCGTTCATCGACGATCCCGCCTGACGCGCGGAGGTGCCCGCGGCCGGACGCTGCGGCGTCGCCTTCTCCTTCGACGGCCCAACGACGCCCGCGTGGGCGGTTTGAACCGCCGGTCGCGCCTCCGGCGGCTTCGCACCCGCAGCAAGGGAGGGCCGCTTCCGCGGCGAGGCGGCGAGTGCACCCCTCGGCGCTGGCCGCGCAGATAGCCCGAATTCATCGTCCGAGTCATCGCTGACCTGAGTCTGCGCAGCGCCGAAGCGCGGGATGGGCTCCGACTTGCGCGGGGCTGGACGAGGGCGATGAGAGGACGACGACGAGGGGGCGTGCGGAAGCGACTGCCGCGGGGCGGGCTTCGCGGCAGGTCGCGGGGGCTTGAACTGCGCACGGGAAGTCCGTCAGCTCGAACGTGAAGCTCCATAGCGCGAGGAAGGGACACACCGCCGATTTGGGCGGCGGCAAGCGGTCGTCGGCCGAGTCGTCAGTCGAGCCGAGCTCGAGCGTATCGCCCGCCTTGCCCTTACCGTTGCTCCTCGTCGCGCCGTTTAGCGCCTGCCCCCCGCCGCCATTCGCGCGAGAGTTCGCCCCGCTCCCGCTCGCCTGGGGAGCGCGCTCCCCCCGCTCCCTACTCGGGCCCGCAGCAGGCTGCTTCCGGGGCGAGTTGTTCACCGGTGCCCACGCGCCCGCGGTCGTCGCCGGACGCGCAGCCGAGGAGGAGGGCCGGGCGAGCGGAGCGTTGGCGGACGTCGAGGTGGGGGGAGCAGCGGGGCGTCCACCAACGCCAGTGAGCTGCTGCACGATCTCGATGTCGTTGTCAGAGCCGGACGAGCTCGACGCCATCGCAGCGCGCGCTCAGCGGGGGAGAGGCGGGAGCAGCGGGAAGTGCGAGAGCGAAGGGAGATGAAGCGTTCCTCGCCGTCCCCACTCCTCGTGCCAGGTCCAGAGCGCGGGGTCCTGGCGAAGAAGTGGACACGGGCACACTCGCGAGCGGAACGGAGAAAAGGAGCGAGCGAGCGAGGTTCACCTCTCCTCTCGAGCAGGACGAGCGAAGAGGACGAAACGATGGGATTGCAACACGTTGCGATACGATGCCATGCGGGAGTATATACAGACAGCGGGGAGAGGGTATGCACAGACTAGGGAAAGGTATGGCATGACTCTAGGGGACGGCCGCTTCTAACGCGCCGTCCTCCTCGTCTAGCTCCTTCTGGAGCGCAGCGACCTCCTCGAGGATGATGCGGAGCGACCTCCCGCCCTTGACGACCCACTCGTCGACGGGTCCGTCCTTGCCGAGCGCCTTCTGCATGTCGGCATCGTTGCTCAGCCCTGTGAGCGCGATGATGCGCAGCGGGGCCCAGCCGCGCTCGGCCTCGAGGCGGCGGACCTGCCGCGAGGCCTCGATTCCGTCGAGGCGCGGCATCTGGACATCGCAGAGGAAGAGCGTGAAGGCGCCCTGCGCGGCTTCGAACAGCTCGACCGCCTCCTGCCCGTCCTCGGCGGCGCTGAAGGGGATGCCCTTGCCGTTGAGCAGCTTGATGAGGATGTTGCGTGCGATGGGGTTGTCCTCTGTTCAAGTCCGTCAGTCAAGCCCGGGACGAAAGGGGATAAGGGGGAGAGACGCACCGGCAACAAGCACCCTGACGCGCCTCCTCGCGCCGCGGCTCGGCGCCTTCTCCTCTTCAGGCGGCAGCCCCTCCAGCGGATCCGCCATCGGCACCATCCTGCTCTTGACGTCCCCCACGCTCCCGATGCTGAGCTTCGCCGCCTCGACGGCGAGCTCCTCGTCGTCCGCACGCGCGCTCAGCTTGCGCGGCGGCTCGCCCGGGCGGCGGAGGGACGCCCCGCGCGAGAGCTGCGCAGGATGGGAGCGCGGGGAGCGCAGGGGCGAGGTCGGCGCGTCTGGCGGGAGGAGCGACGCCTGCATCGCCGAGACGGCCTGGTCAAAGTCGAGTTCCGAAATGGGCGTCGTGCTCATCGGCGCGGGGACGTGCGCTGAGGGCGGGGGGAGGGGCCCGAGTCCGGTCGGCGCGCGTGCACGCCCGGTGGAAGAGCTGGCAGCGCTGTCCGCTCCGGAGGAGGGCTGCAGCAACCGCCCGAGCTCCTCCGAGACGTTGCGGCGGATGATGCGCGGGAGGTACGGCGAGCTTCTCGGCGAGGGAGGCGGGCTCGAGTCGCTCGCGAGGAAGTCGAGCGGGAGGGTGACGGTCATAGCGGTGCCAACGCCGAGCTGCGACGCGACGTCGAGCTTGCCGCCCATGCGCTTGACGATCGAGTCGACGACTGCGCGAGATCGTGAGGGTCAGGCTCGGCTCCACCGGAAGCGCGAGAAGAAGGACGCACTCGACAAGCCCAGTCCCGCGCCGCTGACGAACGGGTCCGCCTGGAGGAACGGCGTGAGGTACGAGCCGTCGCGGATGAACTCGTCCGACATGCCGATGCCAGTGTCGCGAACGGTGATCGAGACGAGACGGCGGTCGAGCACTGGGGTGTCGGGCGAGTAGTGCGGTGAGGAGGGGAGGACGCCGATCTCACGCAGCGAGATCTTCACCTCGCCTTCGCGCGTGAACTTGAGCGCGTTCCCTACGAGATTCAGCAGGACGCTGCGGGAATGAGTCGTCAGTCCCGTCCCGCGCGGGTACAGAGCGAGAGGACGCACCGCTTAAGCCCACCAACGTCGATCATCGCCCTCCACCCGCCCCTGCGCTCCTCGACCTCGAGGAGCAAGTCGACCTTGCCTTCCCTTGGCTCGGCGCCATCAGCCGCTTTGCCCAGATCCGCCGTGACCGCATCGACGCGCTGCTTCCTCACCCAAGTGCTCTTCGTCACGCCCTCGACCAGCGCGTCGAGCGCGCTCTGCGCAAATGCGCGGCGGCGGTACTCGGCCTGCTCCTCGGGCGACGTCGACAGCGACTGGCTCAGCTTGCTGAAGTCGAGTGTGTCGTTCAGGACGTCCGAGAGCGACTCGAGGCAGACGTCGGCGGCGTCGAGGAGGGGAGCGAGCTTGCGCAGCTCGGCGGGCGAGGCGAACTGCGCGGGTGTGAGGGATGGTCAGCGCGGGAGAGGGAGAGGAGAGCGAGGAGACGCACCTCGCGGATGAGCTCGATCTGCGAGTTGCAGCCGTGCAGCGGCGTGCGCAGCTCATGGCTGACATGGCTGACGAAGCGCAGCTTGGCGAGGTCGGCCTCGAGCGCGCGCTGGCGAAGGAGCGAGCCAACGACGATGGCGCCGACGGACGCAGCGAACCGGCGGTCGTTCGGCTCGAACGTGAACCACTTCTCGCCGCTCGTGAGAACGATGAGGACGATCGGCGCGCCGTCGATGTCGAAGACGGGGATGCACGCCGACGCGGCGCCGAGGTGGGCGGGGATGAGGCCCGCAGCGACGAAGGGTGCAGCATCGACGAACGAGTTCTCCGGGTTCTCGGGCGACTCCTGCGAGGCTCGAACGTCAGTCGTTGCTCGCGGCGAGGAAGCGAAGAAGCGACGCACGCGGTAGTACGACTGGAGCACATCCTCGACCGCATCACTGATGGTCACCTCCCTCCCAATCGCGACACCCTGCCTCGCGCGCTCAAACATACTGAGCCACTCGACGTCGCCATCCGCGCCCATGAGGGTGACGCGGCCGTTCTGCCCCGGCGCAGGCGGTGCGCCGCCTGGCGGGGTCGGCGGGCGCGAGGCGGTCGAGTCGCCCGCGACGCGCCAGAAGTGCGCACCGAGGCTCTCGCGCCGCACGGGGGCGGGGCGATCTTCGCGCCCGCCTCCGCCGGCGATGGGGGAGGTGTTCGCCGACGAGTGGAAGTAGTGCCCCGCCTGGGCCGGGTTGGGGTGCCGCAGCGGCGTGTGCACGTTCGCAGTGCGGAAAGCGCGCAGGTCGAGCACCGCGGCCGAGCCAGCGTAGGTGTGCGCGCGGAGCTGCCGCGCTGCGAGCTGGAAGAGCGACTCGGGCTGCGAGGGCGAGGGGGAGGGCGCGCGCGACCGCGGCGCGCCGTACGACGCGTGCGAGGGGGTCGGCGTCGTGGTCTTGTCGGATGCGCAAGAGGGAGAGCGCTGCCGCGGCGAGTTGGGCGCGGTCGAGGGGCGGGTGGAGGGTGCGGTCGCCGCGAGCGGGCGAAGCGCCTCGCTCTGGCTGGGGAGGACGAGCGCCTTACGCAGGAAGGCGTCGATGAACTCGCTCTGCTTCGCCTCCTGCTCGCGCCGGCGCTGTTCGAACCCGAGCACGAACTCGCGCGATATCATCTCGGCAAAGTCGGTGAGGATCTGGCGCTCCTCCTCGCCAAAGTCGCTCGGCGCGCGCGGTACGGGATCGACGAGGCAGAGCGCGCCGGACGCGAGCGTCGCGGGGAGCTCGATGCCGCTCGCCGTACGGGACGACGGCGCGAGGGGGAGCGAGACGTTTGCGGCGGCATAAAAAGCCAAGCCCCCGCCATTTGCCACCGTGTAAGGATTGGAGCAGAAGCGCCAGTCCTTGTCGGCGTCGCCGACGATGAAGACGGCCTTGGGGTCCCGGTACGACGCGAGCATCGCATGCGTGCAGAACGCCGGCTCCATCGTGAGCGGCCGCGGCGGATCGTTCATCGTCGGCTCCTCGCCGCCCCAGCCTCGCTCGGCGCCGAGGACCTGGTGGTCGTCAAACGTCCTGCAGAGGAAGAGGGTGTCAGCGAGGGTTGGCCGGGACGAGAGCGGAAAGAGGCGGCACGCACAAGCTGATGACGACAGCCTTGGTTTTGAAGTACGCCTTGGCGAGGCCGCAGATGCGGTCGATGGCCTTGCGGCGGATGGGCTGGTCGAGGCCGTACTTGTGCGCGAGGCGGAGGCGCTCCTCCTCGTACGGCCCCGGCGGCGCCGGGAAGTGCCCCTTGCGGCGGTAGAAATCGAGGAGGGCGGTCGCAGTGAGCGAGTTGATGGAAGGGAGGGACGAGACGGAGCTCGTAGGCGACTCGGCGCTCGTGATGGATGCTGGGCTGTCGGGACGGCCGCTCGACTGGGTCGACGTCGACGCGGACGAGACGGAGGCGCCGCCGCGGTCGCGGGCCTCAAGAATGGCGCGGATGGCAGCGGGCGGCGCGGGCGTCTCGTCGCTGGCGCCTGCGCGGCCGATGCGGTAGCGGGCCATCCATTCCGCGAGCGACTCGTCGTCCTCCGTCTCCTGCTGGGGCGTGAGGTCGCCTCGCCCGTCCCTCGCGCGGTCACCCTGCATCGCCTGGTCCCGCGAGCCCTCGGCGCTGCTGTGCGCTGCCGCTGCAGGCGTCGCAGCTCGGGGCGGCGGCGGGGCATCGAGTCCGATCGCAACCTCGATGTTCATGGCGGGGGCGTGGACGCCTCCTTGGGGAGGCAGAGGTTGCTCAGGCGTGCGCCAGGGCGGTCAAGCTGGTCGTGTGTGCAGCTGCGTCGGCGCAGGGCGTGGCAGGAGCGGAGAACTCGCGTCGTGCTCGACGCTGACGGAGGACGGTGAAGAGCGAGCGCCGAGCAGCCCGACGCCGGAGCCGGAGTGTCTTCCGAGGTGTCGCCTTTTGCAGCGCGTGCGTCGCTCGCGACGTGTGCGAAAAGGAACAGGCCAAGCAAGCGCTGCCGCAAGACCAAAGACGCGGACTTGGACGGAAGGCGAGACTCGAGCGAGATTGAGAGGCGGACTCGCAGCCATAGGGATTTTCGCTTGCGACGGGAGAGCGTGTACGAGCGCTTCCAGAGTAAGCACGACCACACCGATCACGCTGCAGAGACAGCCGAGAGCGAGGGTCTGAGGTTTGCCGGGGATTGTTGCGCGCGACACGACGCGACTCGCGAGGCTTGACCTTGGACCCGCTCCTCCTAGACGAGTGTCCGTCATGCAGACGCTCACCCTCGAGCAGTCCGGCGAACCGCGCGCAACCACCAAGGCGCTGGACGCCCTTGCGCTCGCCGTCGCCCGCTCCAAGCGCACCGTCCTCCTCGTTGGCGCTGGCATCTCCACCAACGCAGGCATCCCCGTGAGCACGCTTCCACGCTTCCTATAGCTCAGGCTGACCCTCGCACGCCCGCAGGACTTCCGATCGCAAGGCTCCGGCCTCTACTCGACCCCCTCCCCCTCCTCGTCCCGAGCCCCCAGCGCGTCCGTCACACCCCCTCCCACGCTCAAGGGCCCGGCGCTCTTCTCCGCGTCCGTCTACTCGTCGCCCGAGACGACCTCCGAGCACCTGCGCTTCATCGCCGCGTTCAAGCGCTCGCTCGACTCCATCACATCCGCCTCCTCTTCCGCGTCGACCTCGTCCGCGCCGCCGCAGCCCGTCACGGCGACACACGACTTCATGCGCCTGCTCAAGAAGCGCGGCAAGCTCCTCCGCGTCTACACGCAGAACATCGACGGCCTCGAGGGCGTCGGGACGGGGCTGGTCCCCGTCCCGCTCGAGGGCATCACGCCGCCCTCTCCCTCGCCGTTGCCCAGCGCGAAGGGCAAGGGCAAGGCCAAGCTCGAGGGGGACTTTGTGCAGCTGCACGGAGCGGTGCACGCTGTGCGGTGCACGGGGTGCGACTTTGTCCGTGCGTGGAGCAACGAGGATGGCGAGGCGTTTGCGGAGGGGAGCGTCGGCGCGTGTCCGCAGTGCGAGGAACGCGGTGCGTCTCCCTGTCACCTCTCTCCCCGTGCTTCTCCGGACTGACACAGCCGCGCACATAGCCTCACTCCGCCTCGCGCGCGGACAGCGCACGCTCTCCTCCCTCTCGCGGGCGTTCCTCCGCCCGTCCATCACGCTCTACAACGAGTCCCCGCCGTCCTCCTCCGCTCTCACGATCGGTACCCTCTCCCTCGCGGACCTCTCCGGCGCGCCCGGGCCCGATGTGATGCTCGTGATGGGGACGAGCTTGCGCATCCCCGGGTTCAAGAAGCTCGTGAAGGAGTTTGCGCGGAGCGTCAAGAGCCGTGGGGGCGTGCGCGTGCTCGTCAACCGCGAGGAGATCGGGAGCAAGAGCGAGTGGAGGGATGTGTTCGACTACCAGGGTGCGCTCCCTCCCTCTCCTCTCCGCCAGCGGACAAGCGCTGATAGGAGGACGCAGTCATCGCCGACACGGACTCGTTCGTCACGCGCCTTGTCGCCGACTGGAAGCGCCTCCGCCCGCACGACTGGACGGGCAAGCAGGCGACGCTCGGGTTCGCGGCGACGAAGGGCGCTGCTGGTGCGCCTCCTTCCCACTTCCTTCCTTTCTTCTCGCGTGCTGACCCGCCTCCGCACAGTCACATCAGCCAGCAAGGCCCCCGCGCCGCGCCGGCCCCTGTCCGCCCTCTCGGTCAACACGCCCCGGGGCCGCGCGCCCCCCGGCGAGGAGTCGAAGCAGAAGCGCCTCCCCTCGTCCCCCCCGCCGCCCTCCACGCCGTCGAAACGCGCGCGCCCCACCCCTTCCGACGACGAGCGCACGCCCGTGCGCCGCACCCCCGCCGCAGCCGCGCGCGCGTCCTCCCCCTCCCCCTCCGCGCCCGCCGCGCCAACCACGCCCTCGAGCGCACGCACCACGCGCAACTCGCTCCTCCTGCGGCGCCTTCCTTCCTCCCCGAGCGCGAGCCGCAAGGCCGCTGCGGTCGGGAGGGCGTTCGTTCCGCCGCGGGTGAGGGGCGTCAGCCCCGAGGGGGAGGAGATCTGGGTGAGGAGGGGAGGGGAGGAGCGGGAGCGAGGAATTGTGAGGGGTGCATCGTCTGTGCATTGTGCGTTCTGGCAGGGTGGGGTGGCTGCATTGGCATCGCTTTGCATGACTTGCACGGGCGGGAGGCAGCCGAATGGGGAGCTCTCGCCGGTGAGGAACGGATGCGCAACAGGCTATGTATACACCCACCCCGCCGCATACTATGCACACGCTCCCGCCCATCCCTCGTGCCTGGTTGCGCGCCTCAAGCCCTCCCCTCCCTCAGCCGCCTCGAGTCCTCCGCCTCGAGCGTGCTCCCCTCCTCCGCCCGCACGACGTCCTCCCACCCCTGTGCAGCACCGTCCAACCCCTCGAAGAGCGCCTTCTCGCCCCTGTACCTCCTCAGCCAGCCTTGAACCCGCCCTCGAGGACGACGACGTCCACATCCCGAGGGAGGGACGGCGCACGCGAGAGGAGGTGCGCGGCGTACGGCCCGCGGGTCTGCGAGCGCATGCAGTGTACGACGACAGTGCGCAGCTGGGGGAGCCGCGGAGCGATGTGCCGCTGGATGACGCGGTCGCTTTAATGTCGAGGGGGAGGGGCGGAAGAGAGAAGGCCGAGGCGGGGAGAAGTGAGGAAGTTGGAGTGTGGAAGGTCAGCTTCCTGCAGGAGTGAAGGGCGGAGAGGGACACAGCTACGCACACGGCCGCATCGTCGCGGAACTCGCGCGTCGTGATGTTCACCGCGCCGGGGAGGTTACCGCCAGGAAAGTCGGACGAGCGGACGTCTGCGGGGGCGCACAGTTGCGTGAGAGCTGCTTCCTCACACTCTTGGACGCAGGGTCCCTTGTAGGACTCCGCGTAGCGAGGTGGGGAAGACGCACCGATGACGAGGAACTCTGGCCGCCTGGTCTCGCCCGCGCGGATGAGCTCTGCGACGGTGTCGGGCTTGATGTACTTGAGCTTGGGGCCGCTTGCGCTGGACATGCTGGCTGCCAAGCGAGGTGTGCGGTGCGGGAGAGCGGTGCGGGTCTGGACGGGGTGGGGGAGAAGCGGGAGTGGCGACGAGAGCGAGGGGGAGCGCGGGAGGAAGGCGAGGACGCTTGTGCGGAGTAAGCGGGCCAGTCTGGCTAGATTCGCGCACTACACACGGACGGGAGGAGGAGAGGCAGCGAGTGGATGTGGGGGGAGCTGATGAGAATCCGAGCTCAGCTGCTCTCCTCCCACTTCTCAGGGATCCGCTCAGCCGAGCTGCCCTAGAACGTGCACAGCTGCACTCTCCCTTCCCGCTCACCCCTACCCGAACCACCCACACCCCGTTTGCCAGGATGGCCGACGAGCTCGTCCTCAACTTCGACCTCCCGTCCGCCGAGCCCGCCGCAGCCCGCGGACGCAATGCCGGCGCACAGAGGGGCGGCAGGTGGACCGACCGCGCAAAGGAGCGCAAGCGCGGCCAGATCGAGCAGCGCAAGGCCACGCGCGGAGGAGCGCCCGCACCGCAGCAGGCGGGTGCGAAGCGCGCGAGGGAGGACGACGGCGCGGAGGGCGACGATCGCAGGCCCGCCAAGAGCCATGGCAGGGGTCCGCCGGGTGGTGGCGGCGGCGGGGGAGGCGGAGGGGGTGGGCGCCGCCTCGAGCAGGAGGTCGGACCCGGAGGCAAGCGGCAGTTCATCTCGTCGCTCTTCACCGCCGAGGGCCTCCCCGAGCCCGCGGCGTCGACGTCAACCGCCCCCGCCGTCGCCGCCAAGCCCTCGAACGCGCCGATGACCTCTGCGCCCGCCCCTCCCGCCGCCGACGACGCGGAGGAGGAGGAGACGCCTGATCCCGCTCCCGAGCTCACGAAGCTCGGCCTCCAGCGCGAGCTCGTCGCCGGCCTCGCCGGCAAGCTCGGCATTACGGGCCCGACCGCGTGCCAGGCGGGGGCGATCCCGCGCCTCGTCCCGTCGAAGAAGCGCGATTTCGCGCACGACGCGATCCTCCGCGCACAGACCGGATCCGGCAAGACCCTCACGTTCCTCCTCCCCATGCTGCAAGACCTCCTCACCCTCCCGCCGCATCTCCTCCGCCCCGCGACGCCGTCCGCCTCGTCCTCCTCGGGCCCGACCGCTCGGTCGGCACGCTCGCGCTCATCCTCGCGCCGACGCGCGAGCTCGCCTCCCAGATCCACACCGTTCTCGAGTCGCTCCTTTCCTCCCTCCCATCCTCCGCTCCCGCCTCCTCCAAGCCCTTCAGCATCTCGCCCCGCGCGCTCACCGCCGGTCTCCTCGTCGGCGGCGCGAACCGTACGCACGAGAAGCGCCGCCTGCGCAAGGGCTGCCCCATCGTCGTCGCGACCCCTGGGCGCCTCCTCGACCACCTCAAGACGACCGAGGCGTTCCGCCTTGCAGGCGAGGCGGCGCGCACGCGCGGGCCGCAGGGTCGTCCGGGCGGCAGCGCCAACGCGAACAACGCCCCGCTGGGCGTGCGCGGCGGCGCGGCGGCTGCTGCTGCCGCGGGCGGAGACGCGCGCGTCGGGCTGAGGTGGCTCGTCGTCGATGAGTGCGACCGGCTGATGGATCTCGGGTTCGAGGAGCAGATGAAGGGCATCCTCGAGGAGCTCGAGCGGCGCGCGGGCTCTGCGCCCGCTGCGGCGGGGCGCGAGTGGGGGCGCAGAACGATCCTTTGCTCCGCGACGGCGAGCGAGGGCGTCGACCGTTTGGCGGGCATGGCGCTCGGCGAGGCGGAGGGCGAGATGCCTGTCCTCGGCGCGCGCGAGGACGTGCGCGTCAAGGAGCCGGTGCGGAAGGACCTCACTGCGCTCGCGTCCGCGCGCGCCGCGAACGGCGATGACGGTGAGGGCGACGAGGACGGCGCGGACGACGCAGACGCGAGTGGCGAGGCCGCGGCACTCGCGCTCCCGACGGGCTTCACGCCGCCGTCGCAGCTCCTGCACCACTTTGTCGTCGTCCCGCCCAAGCTGCGGTTCGTCGCGCTCGTCGCGCTGCTGCGCAAGCTCCTCGTGCGGCAGCAGGCGTCGGGCAAAGGGAGCAAGATCCTCGTCTTCATGAGCTGCACGGACGCGGTCGACTTCTGGTGGTCCGCGCTCGGCAAGATGCGCATGGGCTCGTCGTCGAGCGACGAGGCCGCGACCGAGGAGGAGGAGGCCGAGGCGGAGGACAACGACGACGCGAAGAAGCGCCTCGTGTCGACGCACCCGCTTCTCCCCGCCGTCCCTATCTACCGCCTGCACGGTTCGCTCCCGCTCCAGACGCGTCTCGCGTCGCTCGGCGCCTTCTCCGGCAAGTATACCATCGCCGAGGACAAGCGCGCCGGGCAGGAGACGGATGCGGGTGTGCTCCTCTGCACGAGCGTCGCCGCGCGTGGTCTCGACGTCAAGAACGTCGGGTGTGTCGTGCAGGTCGATGCGCCGACTGAGGTGCGTCTCGTTCGTTCTTCTCCTTTCTCGGACGCGACTGACCTCGATCGTCCACTCGCAGGGCGGCGTCACGGAGTACGTCCACCGCGTCGGCCGCACCGCGCGTGCCGGTGCGCAGGGCACGGCGTACACCTTCCTCCTCCCAACCGAGACGGCCTACACGTCGTTCCTCGAATCGGGGATCAACGCCTCTGCGGCGAGCGGGGGCGGCAAGCTCCGCCTCCGCGAGGTCGGCGTGGAGCAGGTGTTGCGCGAGGGGTACGGCGGCGAGGGGCGCGAGTACGAGACGCGCGCGACGGATGTGCAGATGGGCTTTGAGCGCTGGGTGAGCGCGTCGGAGGAGGTGCGTTCATCTCCCTCTTTCTCCCCGCCCAACCGTGCTGATCCCTTTGCTTCGTCTCCAAAGACCGCCGCTGCCGCGCGCCGCGCGTTCCAGGCGCACGTCCGCGCGTACGCGACGCACCCCTCGGCCGAGAAGAGCATCTTCAACACCAAGGCGCTGCACCTCGGACACTTGGCGAAGTCGTTCGGCATGCGCGAGGCGCCCGGCGCGCCCGTCCCGACGGGCAAGGGCAAGAAGGGCAAGAAGGGCGCTACGGCGGCGCCTGCGCGCCCGGCGAAGAGGGAGCGTGACGAGGGTGAGCGCAGGGTTCGAGACGGGCCGGCGGAGGAAGACGCTCGACGCTGAGGCGAGGATGAAGCAGCTCATGCGGGGGCCGCGCGCGAACGGAGGGGGCGAGTTCCAGATCGCTGGCAGCGAGATGCTGCAGGAGCTCGCGAAGAGGAAGTAGACGGGGGCGGGGGGCTGAATGCGGGGCTGCAGCGAAGCTCGCGTTCTCAGCGTATTTTTCGCACGCTGAGCGTTGTCGCCGCTGGATCGAGTCGGTCTGAGCGAGATGAAGCGAGAGCGAGCGAGGATGAGCAGAAGAGAGGCGAGACGGGGCTGTTCAGAGAGGGTCCTCGTTTTCTGTAGGCTCTACGCAGGTACAGTGATAGTCAGGGAGCGAGCCGACGACGTCTAACGGCGACGAAACGTGGGATGTGTGTATAAGGCCGTTCCCTCCTCACTCCTCCTCGAAACCCACGCGCAGCATCTCCCCCCACGCCCTCTCCAGCACCGCCCCGCTCCTCCCTTCGTCCTCATCATACTCGCACGCACGCACCTCGTCCCGCGAGAGCGGGCGCAGGACATAGTCGCCAACCTCGCTCCGGTCCTCGGGCCGCCCGATCCCGATCCACAGGCGGTGGAAGTCGCGCGAGCTCCGCAGCGCGCTCGAGAGGGACCGCACGCCATTGTGTCCGCGCGGCCCGCCGCCCCGCTGATACTTGACGAGCGAGGGCGCGAGGTCGAGGTCGTCCTGGAGGGTGAGGAGGCGGAACATCGACTTGAGCGGCGCGGGAGGGGGCTTCTTCCGCCTTGAGGGCGGACCAGCCGAGTCTTCGAGAACTGGCGCGGTGATTGCTGCGGGGGGTGCCGCGAGGGGAGGAAGGAAGCCGTCGACGGCGGCGACGACCGTCGAGCCCGAGATGTTCATGAGCGCCTTGGGCAGGACGAAGAGGACCTCTAGGGGCGTCTGGTCGGCGGATGACGGAGGAGGGGAGAGGGTGATGCGCGTCGTCCAGCTTGTATGCCGGCCAACCTTGACGGGCAGGAGGGTCGCGCTGCCGGAGAGGCGGGAGGGTGAGGCGGCGGCCCGTTTGGCGAGGTTCTTGAGCAGCACCTGGCCGACCTGCGGGCAGGAACGGTGAGTAGACGCGACAGATGGGGAACGAGTGACTTACTGAATGCCGAGTGAGCGGGTGAGTGTAGTTTCCGAGCCCAACGACGACGAGGCGACGAGCGGCGACGGTCACTGCGGAGCGATCCGGTCAGCGCGGGCTCAGAACTCGAGGTGTGACGGCCAAGACGTACTGTTGATCCTCTGAGTGTGAAAGGAGGAGCCGGAAGTCCGCGAACGGCGACGACGGGAGGGGCGAGAAACTCTGCTCGTGCGAGCCCACGGCTCGTTGGAGGCGGAGTGGCTCGACAGACACGCTTTGGTGGATCGTATTCAGTGAACAAGCGTGTCGACAGGCCTTGCGATGCGATGTGTGCGAGGTGGAGTGAGCGGCAGAGGGAGAGGGTGGTGATGAGCCAGAGCAGCTGCTACCTCCGAAAGCGTGCAGTGTTGTACGTCGCAGGTAGCGTAGGCGACCTTGATAAATCGCTACGTGACAGGCTGCCTGGAAAGCGATGCTGTGGAAGGAGACATCCCTCGCACCCGCCTCTCCGGCACATGCCTCGCGCAGTCATGCCAGTCTCGGTCCTGCCCGCGTCATGCGCTCTCGTGTGGGTATCTACAGTGAACGGAAGTCGAAGTACAGGCGACGGGGAGGGATGGCACTCCGAGAAAAGGGCTACAAACGGCACAACAGCGGTCAACGAGGAGCACAACGAGAGGGGACAGGCGATGAATGCCGACTGTTGAGCGCCGATCAAAGTCAGCATCGCTCTTGAGCTGTCCGTGACAACCAGCACAAAGGAAGGGCGCGACGAACGCCGGGTTTGAGAAGGTGGAGAGTTGCGGACGAGCTGCGAGCCCACGGGGTCAGTGTTGAGCATGTCCTGGTTAAAAGGTGGGGACAGAGCGCACCAAAGACCTAGAGCAGCCTCGCGGTCCTGTCGATCTCGGCGGCGGCGAGGAGCGACCCGAGGCGCTCCCACCGCGCGCGGTTGTTGTAGAGCCGCGCCTCTGCCAGCTCGCCGTTGAGGTACGCCATGGCCCGCTCGACGGGATCGCGGAAGACGGCGACGTAAGCTGCAACGCGCTGGTCGCTCGTGTCGGAAGACGGGGGCGCGAGAGTGCAGCTGTCGGCGAGGAGGACGGCGTTGGGCGACGGCTCGATCTCGGCGAATCGGATTTTGATGCCGTGCTCGTGCGCCCAGTGCCTCAGCTTGATCTGCGCCCCGAGGTCGAAGGGCTGCTGAAGCTGGGCGAAGACGAGCTCCTTGAGCGTGTCGAGCGACTCCTCGACGACCTGGGTAACATGCTTGGGATTGAGCGTACGCGGGACCTGCAGACGCAGAGTGTGCCGCTCCGCCTTCCCCGTCGTGAAGAGGCGAAGCATCTGGATCGCGGGGAACGTGGTCGGCTGGATGGAGCGCAAGGCGCCCCTGATGATGGCAGCATCCGCCTCGAGCCGCAGCTGCTGAAGGTGCGGAAAGGCGCACGGCCCGAGGTTGATGTGGCCGAACTGCACGTTAGCGGAGGTGTAGCGAAGGTTGAGGGAGACGAGGGTCGCGGCGCAAGCGGAGCTGAACAACAAGTGAGAAGGGTGAGGGCAGTGGAAGGAGAACTCGAGATTACGGAGAGGGAGAGCACGCGCAGGAACGGGGAGGACGGTGGTAGGGAGTGGAGGGGGCAGGACAGAGTCACTGGTCAGGACGAGGGATTCGAGGTGCGGCGAGTTCCGGATGATACGCTCGAGCTGCTTGAGGCGCTCTGCGCCGTCCAGGTGCCAAATCTCGAGGCAAAGCCGCTGCAGGCTCGGCGAGATTTTGACGAAGGCGGTGAGGTAGTCATCCGCTGGACCCGGGAACATGTCGCTCCGAATATCGAGTGTCGCCGCTCGCGAGAAGAGGACCCGGAACGTGGGAAAGAACCACGGCGCCGGACCCGTGCCGTTCAGCTCGCGGTGGACGAGGCTGCGCCAACCCTGGAAGAATGTGCCACACAGGACGATGTGGTTCACGGCGGTCAGGTGCCGCGAGAGCGCCCCGAGGATGCTGAGTTGCGCCTCGTCGCCCACATCGAGCACGAGCTTCTCGATGAGCTGATGGTTCCCCGGTCTGGCATAGGTCGGGAAGGTAGTCGTGATCGTGTTGCTCGCCTTGTACGTCTGTAGAGAACCCGCGACCGAGCCATCAGCGAGGGAGCGTAGGGAAGGACAGGGTGATGTGCACACCTTGAAGCGATGCGGCGCCGCAAGCTCGTTCCAGAGCTTCGAGACCTGCAGGAGCGCCCCGATAGACGTCTTCGGGGGCGTCCATCCGTGCGCCGAGTACTGCACGGCGACCGACAGGACCAGCTCCCTCGCGAGCCTGTCCTGCTCGGCGCACATCGCGACGATCCACCGCTTGAGCTCGGTAGGTAGCGTATTGATGCTGGCAGGCGCGCGCGAGACGGTGTCGGCGCAGTAGTCGAGGTCCATCGGTGATGCGATAGTCATGGTGAGTCGGTGCTGCGGTTTGCGGGAGGAGCGGAAGTCAGAATGGCGCCGGTTGAGCGGGAGAAGCCGTGAGGGTCGGCGCACGGGCGTTGTGGTGTACGTGTGCGTGTGCGTTCGTGAGTTGGTGAGGTGGTAGAGTGAAGAGAACGAGCGGGGTCTGCTCAGGCGCGGGACGGGAGGGAGTGGGGATCGACGGGAGCCGCTTTCTCGAGCCAGTCTCCGGATCTCTAGACTGTCGAGTCACCCTTCCCGAAGCAGTTAGCTCCTTGCAGGGGTACGAGGAGCGCACCGCGAGCAATCACGGGTCCAGGAAGGACGCGGACGTTGAGCGTACCCACCGCGGCGGGCGGGATCTGAATTCCTTGCGGTGAGCAGAGCGCAGCAAGAGAGACTGCGCGGGTCGGCCTTTTCCTAGGCGCAGGAGTCGGTGACGCCACCTAGCAACGCAGGCAGTTGGAGCAACCCGGAGAGCAGAGCCTCTCGTCGACAACCGCCGCGGGTGACTGGTCGCTGCCGAATGCACGCCTGACCTGGGGCAAGTCGACAGCGCGAAAAGCCACGTCGAAGAACGCGTCATCGATGGTGACGTTGTCGAGCTGCTTGATCCGCGGCAGGACGTCGAGGAAGAGGTCGAACCCCTCGGCGGGAAGCGAGTCGAGCACGACCTCGCGGAAGTGCGGGGCGCGGAGGCGAGCAATGGCGGAGCGGAAGACGAGACTGCTCGCCCGCGAGCTCTTTAGCACCCACGCCCGGGCGTTCGTCAGCGTCCGAAGCGGACATCAGCGAGGCGAGGACGCATCCGGAAGCGGTACGGCGCAGCGCGCGCACTGGACGTACTCAAAAATCGCCGCGAGCGCTTTTGAGCTTTGCTTTTGGTGTTTCGGAGGGCAGCCGTAGCCCTGCCGTAGCGCTGCCGGCTGCTGAGACTCGAAAGCGAAAGCGCCAGCGAGATCCGCTGGCGGGAGCGGATCTGGCCTGGCGGGCTGGCGCTTTTGACGTCTCACTCGCCGGGTGTGCTGCGGCCGAGCTGGCGAAACGAGTTCAGCGCTGGACGAGAGCAGAACATGCGCCATCCGAGAGCACCGCCTCGCACCGCCTCCTCCACCTCGACGTTCGAAATGCGCCTCGCCACAGCTATGTCTCAACGCGCTCTCGGCGACCGCTTTCGAGCGCCTTCAGCAAAGCCCGACGCTTTTGCTTTCTGGAACCGGAAGCGCTGGACTCTGCTCGTGATTTTTGAGTACGTCCACTCCATTCCTTCGAGACCTTGAACAAGCTCTTGACCGTCCCCGGGTCCTCGCGAATCGCGTCGAGCATCGGCTCGCCCACGCCCTGCTGCTTGAGCGAGTCGAGGAGGAACACGAGCTGCTCGTCCTGGTCGAAGCATTGGCGGACGATGCGCGACTTGAGCTCGGTCGGAAGCGCGCTGAGCGAGACGGTTGGGAGGTCGGGCGTGCCGACCACCGGGTCACTAGTGCAGGACATGACGACGGTGGGAGGCGGGGGAGTCGAGGGGGAAGGTCGAGACGCTGTGGACGAGCGGAAGCGGCGTGAGCGAGGCTGCGCACGCGCGGGCGGGCGCACACACTAATTCCGAGAGGACTGCGACTTACCGCCTGGATGCACACGGCGAGCAGACGAAGCTATCGAGGAGGGAAGAGCGGGCGGGTGATGAGAACGCGGCGGCGGTTCCAGGGAGCGAGAGGAGCTCGGATGGCTTGTCCGGACGCTGGGAGTGTTCAGTAAGGGCACGCAAGCAAGCAGGAGCCGTTTCGGGGGAGAGCAGCGGCAAGTTGCGGCGAGAGGGGCGGTGCTCCTCCTCGTCGAGGTGAACTTCCTCCTCACGCTGTCGAAAGGCGTGCAGTGCAGTGTCTCACCCTCACTGAGTTGACCAGGAGAGCCGCAGAAGTAGAGAAACAGATCCATCGCAAGCGGCCTCCCCCTCCTCCCCTCTCCCGCCGACCGACCCTCAAGCAAAGCTCGCCTCTCCCCTCCAGCTCCCTCTTACGCGCCAAGCCTCACCGTCTCCATCATGTGCATCGCACGCTCCGCCTGCACACCCGCCAAACACTGCGCAAAGTCGCTGCGCACGAGCGGCACCTTGTCGTGCGACTCCCAGGTGCGCCGGCCGCGGACCATGCGCCCGTCGGGGACGAAGCGCAGCGCGACGCCGTGTTGCGTGCAGGCGGCACGGACGGGGTCCAACGCAGTGTGAGCCCGGTGGAAGGTATCTGGCGCGAGGAAGCGGTCGGATGCCGAGAGGGAGAGGACCGGGTGGCGAGAGGCGGCGGCTGTGGCGATGTACGCGGCAAGGGCGCCGAGATAGGACTCGAAGCTCGACAGGAAAGGAACTAGCGCACCGCGCTCGACACGGCGGAAGTCGGGGAAGTCGTACAGCTCGAAGTGGGGGATGCCGGGAGGCATGGGCGCAAGCGAACAGATCGTGAGGGAGAGCATGACGAGGATAGGCGTAGACGGCTGGGTGAGGATGGTTGCATCCTCTGACAGTGCCGAGCAGTCAATCTGCAGCGTCTCGAGCTGAGAGAGGAGACAAGGAGGGATGGCGGGGAAGGCGGCCTGCGAGGCAGATGGTAGAAAAAGATGCCGGACTGGCGGCTCGAGCGACAGGAAGCTGAGGCCGATGAACATATGGCGGAGGGAGGGAAAGATGCTGGACTCGAACAGGCGGCCGATGCTCGCGTTTGCGCTCACTCTGACCCGAGCGAGCTCCGTCACGTTCGGGAACGTCGGCACGTTGTCCAAGTCGATATGCACATCGTGCAGGTGCAGGCTGCGCAGGGCTGGTGGACGGACATCAGAACTGAGTGGTAGAAAGGACAGCCGTAACGCACCGCCGAAGATGGACAGGTCGGACAGCCGGATGGGCCTCTCGAAGAACGGACTCGTGAGCCGGAGGCCTTCGACGCTCGGAAGCGCTTGCCCGAGTTCCTTGAGGTCCCGCATCAGATCGGCTGACGAGTCCCGCGGAGTCGACATCGTCAACACGGTCACGAGCCGCCTCAGGCTCTCCTTCGCGGTGACGAGCGCGACGACCGCACCGGTCGAGTCGACGACGACGTGGCCCCACAAGACGGGCTGGACGACGTCGCGCCAGCGCTTGGAGACCCTGCATAGCCTCGCGAGCGTCGCGCGGTCCTTCCTCGACGCGATGACGGTGCCGTCGAGCGGGTGCGGGAGGTGTTCGCTGATGAGGATGAGGAGCTCGTTCTGGAGCGAGTCGAGCGTCGTGGGAGCGCTTGGGTGCTCGTTCTGGTTCATTGTGGGCTTGTGCGTTCGAGTCGAGTTGATCAGAGTGAGATGAAGCGGAAGCGAGTGAGGAGGAGGAGGAAGAGAGGCGAGGGGGGTCCTCGAGCGAGGGGCAACTCCCTCGGTGGGGGCTCCTGCGGCATAGTACAGCTTGTTGAGCCTAATACTAAGAGTTTAAGGAGCTTTGGATCCGCAGGGCGCCGTGACGGCGGAGAAAACAAGCCCGACCTCTCGCTCCCCTCCAGGTCTCCCGTCTCCAGCTCACCCAAGTCCCGCCCCTTCGAGCGGCACAGCGCTTTTCACACCTCCCACTCAGCCTCTACGGCGCGCGCGCTGCCCCGGAATGGCCCCTGCGCTTCCTCACCCGCTCCCACCACTCGCCGAACCCGCCCTCCATCCCCGGGCGCTCATCGCCCTCGGCAGCCGCGTCCTCCACCCACCTGACCGCGACGCCCGACTGCGCGAACAGCCACAGCAACTCGTCCCGCGCCTTCACCATGTGATGGTAGTGCCTCCCGCGCGGGTGCAGCGCGAGAGGGAGCGCGAGCGACTCGAGCCCTCGCCACCTGTCGGTTTTCTCGACTGCGTTGGCGAGTGCGCTATGCAGGCGCTCGAGCATTTTTACGGACCACTGCATCTGATACGACAGGTCGGGCCAGCTGCGTGAGAGGTCGCGCTCCGCGGGCGGCGGTGCGGGAATGTCGTACAGCTCGAGGTGCGCCGGGAGGTACCTGCCGAGCTTGACCTGGTGGAACTCCGGGGGTAGGTGAACGACGACGGGTGCCGAGCCCTCAGTGCGGCACATGCGTGTGTAGGCGACCGAGCCGAGCGTGTTGGACGGGGCGTACAGTGCGCGGAGTTGTGCGCTGAAGGCGGGTGACGCGGAGGGAAGTAGGACGAGCTGCCGGCGGTGTAGCCGGAGAGGATGTCGGCGAAGTGGAAGATGCGGAGGTTGGGCAGGATGTCTGGGCTGAGGACGGCTTGTGCGGCGTGCTTGTCGAAGACGAGGTCTGTGAGCGAGAGTGCCTCGAGCGAGGGTACGGCTTGTAGGTCATCGCGGTCGAGGAGCACTTCGCGCAGTGCGAGGGAGCGGAGGTCTACGCAGATGAGGCGGGTCAAAAGGTTGAAACTGGTAAGCCGGGAGGGAAAATGGACGTACTCGTCGCGAGAGACAAGGTACTGAACCGCACCGTCCGAGGAAGGAGGTGGCCCGTGACGGTGTTGATACGTAGGACCCGGACCTCCGGTAGCGCTCGAAGGAGCGCCTCGAGGTGGTCGACGCCCTTGTCCACGACGACAAGCTCCCTTGCGAGGGAGCGGAGGTCCCGGTCCTGGGTGACGAGGTTCGACGCGGCGCTCGTCGTCGGGGTAGATGTTGCGCCACAGGAGCTCGGCCTGTACGAGGCGACGGAAGCGCCTCGACCAGCAGCAAGCCTTCGCGAGGACCCGGGCGTGCGGGCGGCGGAAGACAAAGCCGTCGACGGGCGGGCCGAGAGGGACCTCGGCGAAGATGCGGAGCAGGAGCTCGTCCGGAAGGCGGTCGAGCATCTATGTATATTCCCGTGCGAGTGAAGCGAGTGAAGCGTCGATGAGAATGAGCGCCATGAGGAGGAGCGGCGACCGCGACCTCACCGAGGTTCGCTCGAGTGAGCTAGTTTACGTGAGCAAGCTATAAGAGAGGCCCCGAGCCTCCTCACTGCTACACTGGAGGCGAGGGGAGGTGCGAGCTCCTCATCAGTTGGTTCCGTCGTCTCGCTGTTCCTGTTCACCCGCTCTCACGCGCTGCGCCCGACAAAGCTCCGACCAGAACGAGCATCAGCACACTAGCTCAGCAGCGCAATTCCAGCCGCACCAATCCGCTCCGCCGCCACCTCGCGCCCGCTCCTCGCCGTCCCTCCCGACCGTCCTCGCCGCCGACGCACATCAGCGGCCATGCGCTGGCCTTCAGCCGCTCCCTCCGCTTTCGTCGCGGCGCTGTTCGCGCTCTCCACGTCCGGCGTTGCCCTGGCGGCGCCCATCACTGTTGCCGGCGATGGGCTCACAGAGGAGACGTGGAGCCGTGTAGACAAGGGGACCTGGTGCGTACTCGCCTCCTCTCGTTGCCCTTGGATGCTTCTTGGGCGAGACAGTGTGCGGGAGTCCCGCCGAGCTGGGGACGCCATGTGGACGGGGCGCCTTCGCTTCGTACTGATGAGCTGAATGCGCTGACCTGTTCCCTCCTTTGCATTCCTGCAGGCTCGTCGAGCACTACTCGTGAGCTCTCCTTTCCGCACCCATCGCTCCTCCGGCCGTTGAGCGCGTGCTGACCCTCCCCCTTCTCCCCGCCCAGGCCTTACTGCTCGCATTGTAAGGCGTTCGCGCCCAAGTGGAAAGAGCGTGCGTCCCTCTGTCTCATTTCCGACGTACAGGCAGAGCGATTCTGACCTTCGGCCGCCCCCAGTTGTCGACACCTACACGGACGCCGCCTCGGCGCACGACTTCCACTTTGCGCAGGTCGACTGCGCCGCGAACGGCGACCTCTGCCACGCACACGACGTCAAGTACTACCCGTCCATCTTCCTCTACAAGGACGGCGCGTTCGCCGAGGAGTTCACCGAGCGCCGCACGCTCGAGGCGCTCGGCAAGTACGTCGAGGAGAACTACCCCGTCAAGGCGGAGAAGCTTGCGGCGGCAAAGGAGGCAAAGGAGGCGGACGCGCGTGCGGGCAGCGCGGAGGAGAAGCAGGTGATCGAGCTGGATGAGCAGGTTGGGATGGGCGAGGGGAAGAAGGCGCCCGGGGTGGGTGTGGCGGAGGGTGCGCTCCGCCGTGAGAAGGGCGAGGGCAAGGCTCGCCTTCCGAAGGAGCCGAGCGAAGACGGCGCGAAGGCCGCGAGGCCAGGCTTGCCGATCCTTCGCGTCACGGACGACGACGACGAGAAGGCGGGCGGGCCGACCGGCACCGCGAGCGAGGACGAGCCGTTCAAGCCGCTCCTCGCCGACGCGAAGAGCGAGAATGACGCGCTCTACCCGCCCGCGGCGTCGACTTCCTCCCCCTCCCCCGCCGGCGGCGCCAAGCTCTCGACGCAGACCCCGCCCGAAGCCGCCCCGACCGCCTCCGCCACGCCGAGCAAGTTCGCGCCGCCGGCGTTCGTCGCGCAGCAGCCGGCGTTGGAGAAGAAGCGCAGCGAGGCGCACGACTGGCCCGCGATTGATGGCGCTGTGCAGCCTCTCGCGCCGGCGGACATTGGCGCGCTCCGCGGCGAGGATACGCCCGCGAGCTTCGTCAAGTACTACGCGCCGTGGTGCGGGCACTGCAAATCGCTAGCCCCGAGTGCGTTCTCTTCCTCTCTCCACCGTTCTCCCTGAGCGAGGTGACTGACCGGCCCGCTCACGCGCGCAGAGTGGAAAGATCTCGCCGAGGCGCTCGCGCCCGCGGGCGTGCACGTCTACGAGGTCGACTGCGACGCGGCCGAGAACAAGAAGGCGTGCCGCGCCGAAGGCGTGAAGGGGTACCCGACGCTGATGTTGTGCGTTTGCGCAGCTCACTTCTGGCGCCCGTCCGTTCTGTGACGGCCAAGTGCTGATGAATGTGCTGCTGTGGCGCAGCTACAACAAGGGCGCCGCGGTCGAGTACCTCGGCAAACGGGACGTCAAGGCGCTCGAAACGTTCGCGCTCAAGGCGATGTCTGCGTGCGTCCTGCTCCCCTCTCACAGCCTCACGTCCTCCGTACTGACTCCCTGTCGCGTACGCAGCACGACGGTCAAGAAGCTCGATGGTGAGCATGAGCTGAAGCGCGCGGTGCGGGAGGACGACGTCGTCGTGCTGTTCCTGCACTCGCCCGAGACGAGCAAGGAGGACATCGTGCGCTGGCTTCTATTCACATTCCGGGCCAGTGCTGATCCCTGCGCCTCGCAGGACGTCGCGCACGCCGCCGCCAAGTCGCTCTTGGGCGGTTCGCCGTTCTACGACTCGAGCTCGCCGGACCTCCTCGCGCTCTTCTCCGTCCCGGCCGACCAGCCTACCCTCCTCACACTCAAGGACCACTCCCTCTCCGCCTCCTCCTCCTTCCCCCTCCCGCTGTCGTCCTCCGGCCTCTCCACCATCAAGCGCCTCGCCGCGACGCACGCGTGGCTCCGTTCCGCCAAGCTCCCGACCGTGACGGAGCTCACTTCCGCGACCTTCCCGGACCTGATGCCCACCACGGGGAGTCCGCCGCTCGTCGGCCTCGCGGTGCTGAGCCGCAAGGGCCTCGGCGACGAGGGCTTTGAGAGCGCCAAGGGCGCGGTCAGGTGCTGGCGCGGGGGTGGGCCGAGCGCAGGGCGAAGGGCGCGGAGGGGAGGGATGTGCTGTGGGCGTGGGTCGACGGGGATAAGTGGGCGGGGTGGGTCAGGAGCATGTACGATGTCAAGATGGGCGGGAGGGACGGGCCGGCGCTGGTGGTCGTTGACCCGAAGGTGCGTTGCTGCCAGCTCTCTCTGTCGCGCTCCTCTCCTGCAAAGGAGTGCTGACAGTAGTCACTCGGCGCACGTCCCGCAGGCTCTCAGCTACTGGCCGACCTCCCTCTCCGGCTCGCCGCTCGAGCTCAATAGCCCGCCGTCGGTATACGAGCTCATCGAGCAGGGCATCTACACCTCGGTCGCCAAGCCGCGCTCGTCGCGGCAGTTCCTCGACCGGATGGCGCACGTGCGTTTCTCCCCTCCTCCCCCTCCTCTGCCGCGCTGATCCTCCGGACGTGTGCAGTCCGCCGTCGACCGCTTCACGGTCTTCTACGACTGGTGCTGGGCGCACCCGCTCCTCGCGCTCCTCGCGGTCGTCGCGTCGTGGGTCGCGCTGTGGAAGGTGCTCCGGAGGGCGTTCGCGCCTGCTGGGTATGTTCCACTGCAGGGAGGTGCGGTGCGCGGGCCGAAGAGGGAGTAGATGCTCGTGCGGGTGGAATGGACGGGCTTGCTGTACGCTGCAGGGACGGCGAGAGAGACGCGGCAAGGGAGAAGAGCGGGTGCGGATTGCTGCGAGGGCAAGGCGGTACAGCATCAGGCGGTTTCTCAGTGCTTGAGCAGCGCGCCAGCACAACGTAGAAGCAGAGCGAGAGCAGTGGTGTGGCGGGTCTCAGCGCCCGCAGCGATCGGCGTGCGGGCCGGCGCGAGGCGAGCGCGAAGGTTGCGCCGTCGTCGCTCGTCTCCTCGACGATTGCAGCTCGTGCGAGTGTGCACACAGCCCTCTAGACCCACGCTTGCTCGCGCAGAGGCGCCCATCCGGCTCACGACAGCGTTGTGCTCCCGCCGCGGTCACTGAACCCCCGCTCGCCTTCCCAGCCCCGGCCCGTCTCGCCCAGGCGCTCCTTCGTTGCAGCTACGCGCGGTGCAGGCCTGCTGCAGGGTGCCCGATAGCTCGAGGTGCGCTCCCCTCTCTTCCCGCTTGACGAGGGCGATGATGCGCCCTCTGCATGCTCCAGGAGGCTGAACCTCCTCTCCCGCCGACCGTGTGCGCAGAGTGCGAGCAGAAGAGCGATGCAGGACGACCCCGCCGCGATCCCTGGCCCGCTCCAGCTCGGGCTCAAGGCCCCGCCGACCCACGCCGCCCGCGTCTTCCACCCGCGCTCCATCTCGTCGCCCAACCCGACCCCATACTCGCCAGACCCGGGCTCGCCCGCGCTCAACCTCCCCGGCCCGAGACGCAGCTCATTCAGCTCGAGCCCGGCATCGAGCCCGTTCCTCGGCGGAGGTGCCGGCGGCGGAAGAACGGTGGCCATGCGCGGAGCAAGAGCTCGACACTCCCGTCCATCCGCTCGCTCAAAAGCCGTTTCCAGGCTCTCAGCTTCGGCAGCACCTTCGGCCGCAAAGGCCCAAAGGTCGTCAAGGGCGACGAGGCCAAGCGCCTCGCTACGAACGGCGCTCGCGTTGGCGGGCCCGTCGCGGGCGCGCCGGGGCTCAAGGGCTTCAGCGGGCCGGCGGGTGCGGCGGACACCGTGGGCAACATGAGCCGGAGCGCGTCGCTGCCGTCCAAGCTGCACGCGCCGCGACAGGAGCGCACGCCGCCCAGTCTGCCGCAGCTCGTCTTCAGCGCCGACCACGTCGACGAGTTCGGCGCGAAGCAGTCCGTCGACCAGGCGCTCGCCCACGAGATGCGCTCGCCCGTCTCGATGTACTCACCCAGCGCGACGACGCCCGCTCGCTCGCCCGAGTACCGCAACAGCGCGAGCCCTCCGCCCGCATCTCGCCCTTCCCGGCCGGCCCATCGTTATCGCGCCGAAGCGGTCAGCTTCGCCGCTCACATCACCCTTTCTCCGCAATACGACGTCGCCCGGCCCGCCGCCAGATCAGCGGAACTCGGCAGCTTCCACTCTCCCGTCGCCGTACCTTCAGCCGTCCTCGCGGGCTTCGCACCTTCCGCCTACGGCCTCGCCCTCCGCCGTCCTCTCCGCGCCGATACCACAGCGCGTCCTCTCGCCCATCCCGCCCCCGTCGCGGCGCATCCTCAACCGCGTCTCGCAGGACTTCACACGGCAGCCCGACGCCCCGCCGCTCTCCTCCCTGCGGAAGCAACAAGCCGCGCAGCGCGCATCTCTCACGCGCACGCTCTCGCGCCAGGGGCACCGCAACTCGCGCATCCTCCCCGGCGCGACGCTCCCGAGCGAGCTCGCGGACATGGCGCTCGTGCGGAGCAAGAGCGCCGGCGCGGACGGGGACGACGACTTGGAGCCGCGCACGCGGCACTTTTCCGCGCAGCTGGCGCCACCTGTCCCACTCGGCTCGTCCGGGCGTGCGGCTGCGCGCGCGTCCTGGCAGGTCAACGGCGTCGGGAGCGAGGCGGCGCGCCGCATCCCCGGCTTGCTGCAGCGGCGGCACTCGGTCAGTCCGGTCGTCACGCCCGTAATCCCGCAGCAGCCGGACGACGGCGAGGACGAGGTCGGCATCTCGCCGAGCGGTGAGAGCGCGAGCCCGCCGCTGGAGGCGCGCGAAGGAGGAGCACCGCGGGCGGTCGCTTAGCGCACTGCTCGGCCGCGCGAGCACCGGGCTCGGCTTCGCCTCGCCGTCGCTGGGCGGTGCGGACGGCGAGCGTCGGCCGAGCAAGCCGTTCCCGCCCGAGTTCGACGAGGTGCCCGTCCAGCGCGTGGTGGTGCAGCAGCCCTCGGTCGAGAGCGTCCCGTTCGCGCCCTACGCCGCTCACGACTCGCCGGATAAGCCCAGCCTCCCGCTCGCGCTCGGGAACATCCCGCACGACGGCGCCGACTACCCCGACACGCCGCCCTCCTCTGCCCGCCGATCGAGCTCGATCCCGTTCGTCCCGCCGCTCGAAGCGCGCGAAAGCGCCGCCTCGTCGAGCTACTCGGGCAGCTCGGACGCCGCGCCGCCCCATCGATCCCGTTCCCGTCGACGGACGAGCGCCCGCCGTCGCTGTACAACCCGTTCTTCCCCTCGACGCAAGAGCTGCGCAAGGCGCGCTCGTCGTCGAGCCTCTCCTCCGGCCCGCACCCGCCCCGCGTCTCGCCCGTCCCGCCCGTCCCGCCGCTGCAGCGCGATGGCGATCCGCGCGCGGGCAGCAGGAAGACGAGCGCTTCCGCCGCGCCGAGCTGCGCGCCCAGCGCGCCAAAAGCGAGAACTACGCCGCGCAGATGAGTGCGGTGCTCACGGCCGAGGAGCGCGGCGAGAAGGTCGACATCGATGCCGTCGTTGCGGAGACGAAGAGGGTGAGGGGCGAGGACGAGCGTGGGCGGCGCACAAGCCAGGGCTTGCGCACGCCTGATGGCAAGAGCTTTGCGCAGGTCATCGAGGGGCGCAACGAGGGCAAGGGGCTCGACAGCCCGCTGCAGGAGCTGATCGACGAGCTGCGCGCGCGGCAGCCCGAGACGGATGCGCACGTGGCGGAGGAGGAAGACGACGACGACGACGTCCTCTCGGAGGAGCACGACGACTTCGAGGACTCGCCCGTCGCGGGGCGGCACCCCGCGCAGGACCGCTCGCTCCGCAACGTCTCGTTCAACAGCAGCCCGGGCGGGGAGTACCCCTTCCCGCTCGCGGGGTACCTCGATGCCTCGCCCGCGACGTCCCCCTCCGTCGGGCGCGCCGGCCTCCGCCCGATCAGCCGCCCATCCTACCCGCCGCCGAGCCTCTCCCTCCTTGCCGACGCGGCTCCCCCACTCGCGCGCTCGCGCTCCTCCCCCGCGAACCCGTACGCCGCAGCGCAGCACGGCTCGCCGACCCCGCTGCCATCGTTCTCGCTGCACTCGCCGGCGTCGCTGGCGGGGTGGCACGGCGCGGGCGAGAGCCCGCTCACGCTCGACCAGATGGAGCGCGAGATCGTGCGCATGGAGGCCGAGCTGGCGCTGCGGGGCGGCCCCAGTCGCTGTATGAGCCGGAAGTATCGGTTGGCGAGGACGCCTCGACGCCCGTCAAAGCGCACGCCGCAGGCGACGACGACCAGCGCGCGCCGTCGCCGTCCCCCGCGCCGATCTCGCCCGCCGCGGTCCCGCCCGCAGACCTGGTCACGCCGCGCACCGCGCGCAAGTGGAGCATCCTCGAGATCGAGAAGGCGTACGAGCGGATGCGCCGCCTCCTCGGCGCGTCGCGCGGCCCTGCGGCAGGGTACGCCGCGAGCGAGGCGGGCAGCAACGCGGACGACAGCTTGGCTAATGTCGATGTCGAGACGGCCCTTGATAACGCGCTGGAGCAGGCGCGCGGGTTCACGGGGCGCCAGGGCGACGAGTCGGACGAGGACGCGGTCGAGGTGCTCGAGGGCGTGGAGGACGATGAGACGCTAAAGATTCCTCCGTTCGCTCCCCTCTTTCGCTCTTTCTCTTTCGTCTCAGCTGACAGCTTCGCCCGCTTGCAGTCCCGTCGACTTCTCCTTCGACCCGTCCTCCCCGCACCGCCCCTCGGACGACAGCTTCGACTCGGCCCACTTCGACGAAAAGCCCTCCCCAGCATCCCGCCGCCGACGCCCTCGCCCGCGAGTGAGAGGCCGGCGAATGAAGTCCAGCCGCAGCCGCCGATGCCGATGCAGACGCGTGAGGCGCCCGAGCCGGTCGCCGAGACGCCCGGAGTTGAGCCGCCCGCGCGGGAGGGCGAGCTCGAGGAGCCCGCCCAGGGCCTGCACGTCGAGGAGGTCGAGGTACTGCCCGTCGATGAGGTTGAGGAGCCGTCTGCCCGAGGAGAGGAGGAGGAGCAGGACAAGCCGGAGGACGAGCCGGCGCAGCAGGCCGTGCCTTCATCGCCCTCCCCGCCCGCGTCACCCTCACCGGCCTCTTCGTCTGCCTCTGCACCTGTCGAGTCCGCGAGCGAGCTCGCCGTCTTACCGAGCGACGGGCTCGCGCTGCTGAAGACCGAGGAGCCGCCCCTCCAGGAGGCGGCGGAGGAGCCTGCGCGTGGGGTCGATGGCAATGCGGACGAGCGCGGCGACGCGGGCGAGCCCGATGAGCCGTCATCTCCCGAGCCCCCCGCGCCCGCGCGTGTTGCCAACGGCGATGATGACGAGCCTCTCGCCTCGCGCTCGCCGCACGAGCCGGGCTCGCCCAACGTTGCCGCCCCGACTCAACCGCAGGAGTCGCCTGCCCCCGAGGATGTCGGGACGCCGATGGACGAGTCGAACGACGCCGCCGCGCCCGAAGACCCGCCCACCGCCGCCGACACCGCCGCGGACACCGCCGCGCTTTCCTCGCCCGTCCTCGACAACGTCGGGCCCTCGCGCAAGTACTCGTCTGTTGACGAAGCGCTCGCCGGCTCGCTCGACGACGGCCTCGGCGCCCCGCAGGACGACGCCGCCGAGCAGCAGCCGCTCGCGTCTAGCTCGGGGCGCAAGCGCAAGGACAGCGACACGGGCAGCGCAGGCGGGATGCGGCGGCTCGTCCTGCCGTCCGCGAACCGCTTACGTGCGAAGGCACGCGCGACAGCATGCTCTCGCGTCAGCATCGACGACATGCTCGGCGAGGGAGACGGCGATGAGCAGTTTGCCATCGCCGAGCCGGACCGCAACTGCTTCACGACGCCGCCGACGTCGCCCATGCGGCGTAACCTCCAGTGGGCGCGCTCTTCACCGAGCCGCCTCTCGACGGGCGGCCCGCTACGCAGCGGCGTCGGCGCGAGCTGCAGCGTCGCGCGGGGGCGGACGACGGCGAAGGCGAGGCGCAGGATGGCGAGCGGAGCTTGCTCGAAGCGTCGACGCGCTCGCGGCGGATCAGCATCCATCGCCTGCTCGAGCCGACGAGCCCGCGCGACTCGATGCGGCGGCGCAGCATCGTCCGCACGGGCGACAGCGACGCCTCGTCGTGGTACCCGCAGACGCCGAACCGCGGCAGCGAACGTGTCTTCCGCGCGGAGGAGCCGTTCGACGTGCTTGGAAAGGAGGACGAGCAGGAGCGCGAGGAGATGAGCGCGACGCCGGATCGGAGCGCCAGCATTGCCAACATCCGCAGCATGGACAAGCTCGAGATCTTCTTCCGGTACGCTGTGCTCCTTTCGTTCCCCCGGCGACCTGCTCCGCTCACCGCGTGCGCGCTCGCAGGTACACCGCCGCCAAGGCCGACATGGAAAAGGCAGAGCTCGAGCGCGATGCCCTCATCGACGCCCTCCGCGAGACGCGTACGACCCTTTCCGACATCCGGCGCCAGCGCGACTCGCTGGACGTCGAACTCAAGCGCGAGCGGCAGTTCGCCAAGCAGGTCAAGGAGGTGCGCCCTCCCGCTCTTTCCCCGCACTGAGTATCGCTGACTCTTCTTCCTTCCGTAGCACCTCGGCGGCGACCCTGAGCGGCACGCAGACCGACTCGACGCGCTTGTCGAGGGCCGGCAGACTTGGGAGCGGCGAGCACAGGAGGCGCTCGACGTCCTCGCGCGGACGCAGGACGAGCTCGAGCTCCTCCGCGCGGCAGTGCACGACGGCCGCGAGCGCGAGGAGCTTCTCGAGCGCGAGAACGTCATGCTCTCTGCGCGGCTCGCTGCGGCGGAGATGGCGCTTGACGAGCGCGCTAAGGCGGCGCAGCTCGCACCGACGCCAGAGCGTGGCGCATCCCCCTTTGCGGGGAGCCCGCGCTCACCGCCGCTCGTGCACGCTAACGGGTTCGCGACGTCGTTCGCGTCGACCGCCGCGCCCTCGTCGTACGCCACCGCACCCGGCGGCTCCCCGACGCTGACGATGTCGCGCTCGGCGTCGGGCGCGACCGCCCGCCCAGGCGAGCACCATCAATCGCGCTTCGATGATGACGACGGCGACGAGTGCGAGGCACTTGCTGCGCTCCCGGCGTTCTCGATCGGGCGCGGGCCGAAGGACTCGCTCGGGTCGACACCGTCGACCTCGTCCTCCGCGTTCGACCCCTCGTCGGGCGGATTCCTCTCGTTTGGAGACGTCGGCTCGCCGATCCTCGCGCAAACGCTTCGCTTCGACCACTCCGCCGCAGACGACACCGCGACGGCCAAGTCGTCGTACGGCTCTTCCGTCGCGCCGCCGAGCCCGACGCGCGCGTCCGGGCTCGCGGGGTGGGAGCCCCCCGCCCCGCTCGAGTTTGTCCCGTCCCAGAGCGGGTTCACGACCTTCCGCGTCCCGTTCGCCCCGCCGCATCAGCAGCGGCAAGGGAGCGCCTCGCTCGCGCCGAGCTCGCGCGTCAGCTCGCCCGCGTTCTCGATCCACGCGCCGCTGCACCCGCCAGCGCGCGCAGCGTCGAAGCTCTCGCAGGCGTCGGGGGCGGCGCTGCATGCGCCTGGCGGAGGAGCCCGAGGATGGCGCCGACGAAGGCGAGTTCGCGGGGGACGCGTCGTTCGACAGCGCGTCGTCGTACGAGCCGCCGCCGTCGGCGAACCTGCGCGAGCGGGACGAGGCGTTCCTGCGCGACTTGACGGAGGAGATCGAGGAGCCGCCTGTCGCGCCGGCGCCGATGCGCAGGGAGGAGGACGAGGCGGGGAGGGCGGAGGAGCGCAGGGGGAGGAGGGTCAGCATCCGCTAAGTTATCGTGCATGGGGGGGGCGGAGGAGGTCCGTATGAGCTGTGCTGTCTGTTGTAGGAAGGCGTCTGTTCAGCCGTAACGAGCTAGAAGGGTTTCCACATCGCTCGGCGTTCCTCATCGAGTGCTTCCTGAACCTTTCTCGCAAAGTGGACGGCGCAGGTGCGAATGCGGTGTGATTACAAGGTACGGCAAAGCGAGAGAAACGAGAAGACGGTCGACGCATCACCCTGCGAACGAGGAGCGGGTCAGCGCTTGCACAAATCCCAGGACTCGCGCCTAGCGCATAGCCAGACAAGAGAAGGGCAGGTCACGCACAGAAGCGGTAGTAGATGAACACGAAGAAGAAGAGACCGGCGATGCCGACGGGCGCCCATTTGCGAATCGCGGCGTCGAGGTTCTGCGGGACGAGGAGAAGGGCGAGGTCAGTCTCCAGCGTATCGCACCGCTCTGGGTCTACGCTGCTTCCTCCTGCTGCCGTGCGCCGAGTTGGGGAAACTAGGGCGAAAGAGGCGCGACACGCACAATCTTGCGGGCGGCCTTGCGGTACTTGAGCGACTCGTCCCTCAAGCTCGAGCTCATGGTGCTCATGCGGTCGAGCGAGTCCCCGCGCCAGAGCAAGTCCTCCATGTTCTTCGTCATGATCCGCGTCACGTCCTGCAGGTCCTCGTTGAGCTGGTCGAGCCCCGCTCCTGAGGGCGTGCCGCGCCCGCTGGCTTCCGCTCCGCGCGGGTCGAGGTACAGCCGCTTGGTGCGCTGGATGAAGGTGTCGAACTTGACGAAGGCGTAGGGGCGCAGGCCGGGCTTGAGCGACATCGAGGGCGGATATGACCGCGCGAACTCGGTCGAGAGCTCCGAGAGGTATGAAAAGGCGAGCTTGCGCGGGTAGGAGCGGTCCGCGATGACGAGGTAGACGATCGAGTCGGCGATGAGGTAGCTGTGCGAGTGTGCGTAGGTGAGTAGGCGGAGAGTGGGAGAGAGCGGAGCGGACGGGACGCACTGCAGCGTGCACTGCCCGCTCTCGATGGAGCAGCGCGGCTCCGAGTCGGGCGTCAACCGGCGGAAGATGAGCTTGGCCTGCTGCTTGTACTCGGGGAGCTTGCTCTGGTCCTGCGGGTTGGGGTAGCCGCGAGGAAGGGAGGGGGACGTCAGCGCGTGGTCCGCAAGGATAGAAGCTGCACGCAGCACGGCAGCACAGCCGCACACAGCAGGACCGTCCCGCACAGCGCTGTGGCCATCCCTGTCGAGCAGCGCCGTCCCCTCGCCCTCGTCGTCGTCGACACCCCGACCGCCCGCCGACCTTCACAACCCGCCTTGAAGACGCGCGACCGTGCCAGCCCACTCCTGAGCCCCTACTTGTCGCATTCGCCCGCTCAGCCCGCCCACCAGCGCTGCCCCCGTCGCGCGCGCTCATCGCCGCCCCACTCGCCTCCTCCCCTCCTCCCTCCGTCCCAGCCGAAAGAAGCCCAGGCGAAGGGAAACGAACCTGCTCATCGTCGTCATTACTCGCCGCCAGCGGGAGCCCTGCACGTTAAGTCACGTGGAGTGGGTGGTCAGCTCGCGGGGCCGGGGCGGCGATGCGCCACGCGAAGAGCGCAGCGAGCGCGAGAGAAGAGAAGCGGGGCGGGGCGCACCGTCCGTCGCGCGGGCGATGAGCGTGCTGCGGACCATTCCCTCCGTGGACAGCCTTCCGGGGTTAAGTGGAGCGGGGTGAAGGAGGGAGGAGGAGAGGGGTCGTTGAACTCCCGGAGGGCTAGTCCTCTCGCTCTCGCTTGCGGGACTCGCAGGGCGCAGCGCGACAGACGGCAGAAGGGGCAAATTACAGCTCAAGACTCGAAACGGGGCAGGTGCGAAAAGTGAAGACAGGGCGGCGGGCGATGCTTCTACTCTAGCGCGCGTTCTTACGGGCTCGGGTTGGGCGTGTTCGCCGCGCCCGCCGCGACGCCCGGGAGCGAGATGCCGAGGTTGTCCGGGACGGCCTGCGGATGCGCACAACGGCGGGTCAGCGAATGCAAACGCGGTAGGGGCGAGAGGACAGAGACGCACGATTGCCGGGTTCAGGTCCGAGCGGTGCTGCAAACACGGACAAAGAGGAGAGTCAGTACAGGTAGGAGAGAGCGAGAGAGCGAGAAGGGGCGCACCATGCCGCCGAACAGGACCTGCCCGTTCTGCTGCTGGTACTCGTGGATGCGCGCCTCGACCTCCGGGCCTGCCGGGGTGCATAGGCGTCAGCACGACGCGAAAGAGTAGCTAGAGAGAGCGCAGGGGGACGCACGGAAGTGGCGGAGGAGACCCTGGACGGGCCACGCCGCGGCGTCGCCAAGGGCGCAGATGGTGTGGCCCTCGATCTGCTTGGTGAGTTCCCAGAGCATCTCGATCTCGCGCTCGTGCGCGCGGCCGACGACCATGCGGTCCATCATCTTCTCGAGCCAGGTCGTGCCCTCGCGGCAGGGCGTGCACTGCCCGCACGACTCGTGCTTGTAGAACTTGGCGAAGCGCGCGATCGCGCGGATAATGTCCGTCTCCTTGTTCATGACGATGACGGCGCCGGTCCCGAGGCCGGACTGGAGGTCGCGGAGCGAGTCAAAGTCCATGAGGGCCTCCTCGCACTGAAGCTTGGGCAGGACGGGGACGGACGACCCGCCCGGGATGATGCCGAGGAGGTTGTCCCACCCGCCGCGGACGCCGCCGCAGTGCTTCTCGACGAGCTCCTGCAGCGGGATCGACATCTCCTCCTCGACGACGCACGGCTTGTTGACGTGGCCCGACACGCAGAAGAGCTTGGTGCCCGAGTTGCGCTCGCGGCCGAACGAGTTGAACCACGCCGCGCCGCGGCGGATGATGGTCGGCGCGACGGCGACCGTCTCGACGTTGGCGACGGTCGTCGGGCAGCCGAACAGGCCGACGTCGGCGGGGAAGGGCGGCTTGAGCCGGGGCTTGCCCTGCTTGCCCTCGATCGACTCGATCAGCGCCGTCTCCTCGCCGCAGATGTACGCGCCCGCGCCGCGGTGCAGGTAGACGTCAAAGTCGTAGCCGGACCCGCACGCGTTCTTGCCGATCAGGCCCGCCTTGTACGCCTCCTGGATCGCCGCCTCGACGTGGTCCGACTCCATGAAGAACTCGCCGCGGATGTAGATGTAGGCTGCGCGGGCGGGCGTTCGCGCAGGCGGGGAGGCGGGGGAATGGGCGATTGTCGAGGTCGTGAGCGGGCGAGGCGGAGACGTGAGGGGTGGCAAGGTCGCGTTCGTCAACGCGCGCCTATGCACGACAAGACGGTGGGAAAACGCACCGGCGTTGGCGTTCATGGCACGGCCGGCAACGAGGCAGCCCTCGATGAGCTTGTGCGGGTCGCCGCGGAGGATCTCGCGGTCCTTGCTGCGAGGGTGAGTTTGAAGTCAGCTATGTCCCGAGAAGACTGGCAGTAAAGCGGTGCTTACCAGGTACCGGGCTCGCCCTCGTCGGCGTTGACGACGAGGTAGCGCGGGCGGCCATCCTTCTCCCAGTTGGGCTTGTTCATGAAGGACCACTTGAGGCCCGAGGGGAAACCGGCGCCGCCGCGACCGCGGAGACCCGAGTCCTTGATCTGCTGGATGATGTAGGCGTCGCCCTTGAGGAGGATGTCCTTGGTGCGGTGCCAGTCGCCGCGAGCCTGAGTGGACGGAGGGGGGGTGCGGATGCGGCAACACGGTCAGCGGGGTTGCCCTTTGTGGAGTTGGGTGCCAGGAGTTCCTGGTGCACTGTGAGGCAGCCGTGCATGCCCCAGAGTGCGTCGATGGCCGAGTGCAGCGGGTGGAGAGGGGGGGATGCACCTGTGCGCCCTTGAGGCCCCAGTCGTGGAGGCGGTAGGCGTTGGTGAAGATGCGGTCCTGGTCCCTGAGTCCTCCGTGGCGCTTTACGGGGTTCGCAGCTGCGTCTGTGACCTGGGCGTAGCTGCGGCGGGCGGCGGGGGCGAGGGGCGAGGCGACGCGGCGGCCGCCGACGCGGGCCGCGGCTGCGAGGAGCGGGCGGGCAGTCTGCATGGTGTCCGGGTGCCTCGAGAGAGTCTGCGCTTGTCCAGGGAGAGACGCGCGAGCGGGGACAGAACCGACCTTCGAGCTGCGACGAACCAATGCCCGCATCCCGGACCTCAACCCGCACTCTCCCCTCCTGCTGCCTCGAGGCTCGTGCTGCGGGTCTGTATACTCGCTGCAGAATCACCCGAGACGCGTCCCGCTTTCCCCCGCTTGCTCCCACCTCTTCCTCGCTCCTCCTCGTCCTCATCTCCCCCTTCGCTCTGTGACCGTGCAACAGCTCGTGCTAGTCTGCTGCCCGTCTTACCGTCACCCCTTGCCTCCGCTTGGACGAGCGCGCACTTCGAAACACACGCGCTTGCACGCGTTGCATTCCGCTCTTCGTCTCGTTGCGTCCCGCTGGCCCCCCGAGTCCGCCTCGTGCTCTTAGCCCGCATTCTCCCGCGTGCTGCGCTCTTATCGCGCTCCTCGCGCTCCTCCTCCCCTCTCCCCACTTCGCACGAGAGTGCTCTGCTCACCATGCTCCCCGTCCGTCGCGCACCCGCACTCATCGCGCGTCCACTCCTCTCCCGCACGCTGCACGCCAGCGCGCAGTCCTCCTCCCTCCTGGTCAAGGTTCGCCGCTCGTCGTACGACTTTGCCTTCCACGACAGCGACGAGCGCCATGTCGAGTTCGAGCGCACACTGGCGGACGTCGCCGAGGTGAACGCGATCGCCCGCCAGGCGTTCATGGAGTTCGCGGGCCTCACGGAGGCGGTCGAGCGCGCAGGGTTCAGCGCAGAGGGCGCCCGCTCGAGTTGGACCCGGGGAAGCGCGTGATCGTCGACAAGCCCATCGAGGAGGTCGTCAGCGCGGTGCGTCTTTTCCAGCCTCCTTTTTCGACTCGGCGAGCTGACCAAACGAGTAGAGCTCCGCTCACGGTGCAGGACCGCTTTTCCACTTACTGCGGTCCCCCTTGTCGCAGCTTTCTTCCTCTTCACCACACTCGTCCTGCCGGCCTTCATCCCGGCGGAAAGCGCATGGTGGATCCCCGTTGCTGCGCTCACCGATTGCCACTTCCCTGCTTCTCCTCGCGTTGTAATGCACACGTGCAATACTTCTCGATATGTAGGCTCTGCGTGCGCCGCCTTCGGGAGGACGCGACCTTCGCAAGTTGCGCGGGACTCGGAGATTGATCGCCAATTGCACACCGAGACGCTCTGCCGGGCTCTAGAACTGCCTGCGCGACTGAGGCTTGAAGACGAGCCCGGGGGAATGGCGCTTGGCGAGCGAGGCGGGGGTGTGGGCGGGAAGGGCGCCGCTGGGGACGGGCGATGCGCCGCCCACCTTGCCCTCGACGATCTCAAAGAAGGCCTACGGACGACGAGAGAGGTCAGCGTGCGTCGAGCGAGCAAAGAGAGGAGCGCGACGCACGTCGAACCAGTCCATCGCGCGCGCCCAAGCGCGCTGGTTCCGCTCCTTGAGCAGCTCGACCGTCATCCTCCAGTCCTCGCTGTGCCTCCTCCCCACGCGCCTCGTGAACGCGAGGTTATCGACGCGGTCCCAGCTCTGCTCCATCGCCGCCTGCGCGTGCGCGACATCCTCATGCTCGAGGAAGAGATCGAGCTTCTGCTTCCAGCCGTTCTGCACCTGGACTACCCACGCGCCGATGCCGGGAACTTTGACCGCCTCATGCGCGAGCGCCTCCCACGCGTCGCGCTCGAGCCAGTACTCGGCCTGCTCGGCAGCGGCCTCGCGCGCCTCGCGCGCCTGGATCGTCTCGAGAGTCGCGACGCGCGCACGGCGCTCCTCGCGCGCATGCAGCGGCTCGAGCCGCCGCTCGACCTCGTCGTCGCATTCGAAGAAGATGCGCAGGTCGCGCAGGAGGACCGCGAGCGGGACGGGCGCGAACGGCGCGCGCGTCGAGGCGGGAAGCTCCGTCAAGTGCTGCCGAATCAGGCGCGTGTGGTCCTGCCCGTAGCCGGCGGCGAAGGGGACCTCGAAGAGAAGGTCGAAGATCCGCAGGAGGACGTTCGGGCGCGCCGCGACGTAGAGGGGGAGAGCGAGCCGGCGGCTGCCCAGCGTGTGGCACTCGTGGACGTTTTGGGGAACGGCCTGGGCGAGCGTCGGGTGAATTTCCCGCACGTCGTACGCGAAGGAGCTGCACGGGAGGTGCAATGAGCCCAGCGTTTCAGCGAGAGTGAGGGTGGACGCACTGGAACGTGTGCGTTTTCTCGTCCGTGAACTTGACGTTGACGCGATCCGGGAAGCCCATGTTGCGGACCCCGGCAGGGTAGCCGTGGACGTAAAGGACCTGTGGGTGACTTGTCAGCGGCACTGAGAGGCAGAAGTGGCACGTCAGGCGCACTTGCAGGTCGACGGGGAGCTTCTGGTCAAAGAGCTCCTTGCCAGCTGTCTTGAGGCCATACGCGTGGTGCCACATCCGCAGACCTACAGAATCTGTGTGACTGACCGGTGAGCAGCGCTGGACGTCAAGCGAAGAGGGGCACGCACAGTCGAAGACGGGCTTCGCGAAGCTTGCGAGCTTCGCCCGCTTCTTGTCCCACTCCTCGAGAAGCTCGACGGCAGCATCAGTTTGGGTGGAGGTCGGGAGCTCGTCGTTCATGAGGCAGTGGGGGGATGAGGAGAAGGAAGAGAGGATGGCAAGGAGGAGAGGAGGCAGCAGATCGGAAGGTCCACGGATCCTCCGACGCCCTCCTCAGGAGGTTCGCCTCCTGCGAGGAGAGCACCATGTGGCGCGAGGCACGCATGCATTCTGGGCGGATGCTCATTGTCGTTGCGGAAGGGAGAACGCATCGCGACCCAGCTTGACCTTCTCAACTTGACTGCGGCGGAAGCGGCGCAGCATTGCACAAGCGTGCGGTCGCAGGCAGCTGTTCTCGTACTGCAACACACTCTGAAAAGACCTGCGGCGACACGCTACATGCGACGCCTCGGCTGCGGCTGGAACGCGAGGGGCGGGGCGTGCTTGCCGAGCGAGTGGCTCGTCGAGGCTTGAGCCGGCACCGCGGCGTGCCCCTCGACGGCGGTCTTGAGGAAATGCTGCACAGCGAGCGTTGGTCATGCCTCGAGAGGGGCGAGAAAGAGCGCGGAGCACGCACGTGAAACCAGCCCAGCGCCTTGCGCCAAACGCGCACGTTCCGGCGCGCAAGCTGCTCAATCGCAACCGCATCCTCCTCCTCCGCGCTGCCCCCGACCATGCGCTCGAAACCGGCGAGACGCTCCTCCCGCGCCCACCCATGCTCCATCCGCGCGTGTGCCCGTGCCACCTCCGGCTCCTCGAGGAACAGCGTCATCTTGACCCCTTCCGCCCTGACGCGCGTGATCCACATCGTAAACTCCATGCACTCGCGCGCATCCCGCGCCGCGAGCTCCCACTCCCCGTCATCGAGGAACCACTCGCCCTCGCGCGCGGCCTCCTCGCGCGCCGCGCGCTTGCGCACCGTGTCCAGCGTGCTTATCCGCTCATGCGCGACGCCCGCATGCGGGTTCTCGTACCGCCGCTCGATCTCCTCGTCGCACTCGAAGAGGACGCGCAGGTCACGGAGGAGGATCGCGAGCGGGACGGGTGCGTCCGGCGCGCGCGTCGTGAGCGGGAGGGTCGTGAGGTGCTGCGCGACGACTTGCTCGGCGCTCGGTGTCGTGCCGCGCCGGAAGGGGACGGCGAGCAGGAGGTCGAAGATGCGCAGGAGGATGAGTGGGCGCGAGAGGATGGAGAGCGGGAGGGGGAGGGGCCGGCCGCGCAGCTCGCGGATCTCCTCCAGCCAGGTGGACTGCGGGTAGTCGAAGACGAGGCTGGGAATCATCTCGACGACGTCGAAGTCGGCGCTGTGGACAAGCGATGTGAGAGACCGCCCGAGCAATGAGGGAGGAGAGACGCACTGGTTATGCTGCCCGTTCTTCTCGAACTTGACGGTCACCCTCTCCGGAAAGCCGACGCGCCGCACCGCTCCCGTACCGGGAAGGTGTCCGGGGCGCGTGTATACCCTGAGCGTCTGTGAACGTGATGCGTCAGCGCGGCTATTGACAGGACGAGCGAGCCGAACGCACCTGCAGGCGGACAGACAGCTTCTCCTCCGCCAACTCCTTGCCGGCCTGCCTGATGCCGAAGTGCTCCATCCAAAGGAGGAGCGAGACGCCATCTACTCGACTCGGGTCAGCATAGCATCGGGTACAGGAGGCGAGGCATGGCACGCACAGTCGCAAACGGGCAATGCGAAGCTGCCGACCCTTGCGCGCTTCGTACTCCACTCCTTGAGGAGCTCGACCACCGCGTCGACTTGCACACTGGAGGGAACGGCGCGAAGGCGGGTGGAGGACATGTCGGTGAGGAGGAAGGAGGAAGAGGAGTGGACGAGAGAGGCGGTGAAGGGGATGCCGCGTGCGGAGGGCCCGCGGAGCCCCTGTAAGCCCTTGTGGTCACGAGGCAGGCAAGACCAGGTATGAGGCTGTGCAGAGCGGGAAACGCCGGAGGAGGGGTGGGGAAGCAACGGATCGAAGCGAGGTGCGAAGCGAAGCACAGGACTTGAAGCAAGTCGCGAAGCATGGAGGGAGCTGTGCGCGCGAAGAACGAGCTCGTGCACAGCGCGGAAACGGAGAAAGGCACAACGTCAAAGCTAGGTTGCAGAGGAAATCGCCGCTCACCCGCCTCACGCCGTCTCACCGTCGACTTCCATCGGCTTGGCGTCCTCGCCGTCGCCGTTCGCCACCGGCGCAGCGACGTCGGGCTTCTCCTCGGCAGCGTCGCCCTCGGCCGGCGTGGCGGGAACCGTGTTGGGCGCCGCGCCGTCCGCCTGCTCCGCGTCCTCCTCCTTCGCGCCGTTCGCGCCCTCCTCCGCACCCCCCTCCTCCATCGCCGCCGCGGGCGTGCCGTCCTCCTCGTCGTCCTGCTGGTCCCTCAGCTGGAGGCGGTTCGACCTCCGCTCGCCAGGGATGCTCGGCCGGACGCTCGAGCGGCGGCTGCTCCCACCGACGCTCTCGCCATCGCCCGCCTCGCTCGCCTCGTCGCCCGCCGCATTCGCGCGGCGGCGCTTCCTCCTCCCCTGCTGCGGCTCGTCCTCCTCGTAGTCGTCCCCCTCGGCATCGCCGCCGTCCTCCGCGTCGTCCTCGCCGTACGTGACGCGGCTCGTGTCCCCGCGCGCGCGCAGCCGGCTCGACCGCGTCGACGTACCCGTGTACGAGAGGCGCTGGAGCGTGCGTGCGACGCGGGCGTCGCGCGCGGCGGCGCGCTCGGCGGCGCGAGCTTTGCGCTGCTCAAGCGCTTCCATTGCCTGTGCGCACACGATCACGTAGCACAGTCAGTCACGGCTTGAGAGGCGGGGAAAGTAAATGGGGAAGCCCCACCTCCTCGTACTCGAGGATCTCCTCGAGGTCCGCCTCGAGCCTCGCGCGGGTGACGCGCTCCTCGGCCTTCTTGTCCTCCTTGACCTCCTTACCCTTGAGCTTCTTCCCGGCCGCAGCCTTGGCGAACGGGCCGCGGAGCGCCTGCGCCTTCTTGTCGGCCTTGGACGGCTCGGCGAGCGTCTTGAGGAACGCCTTGTACCCCTTGAGCGTCGAGCAGACGCAGATCCACGCGCTGTTGTCCTTGTACGGGTCGCACGAGGCGTACAGCCGCGGCGACGAGTCGAGGTGGTACAGCGTCAGATGGGTCGAGGTGCGCCCCGCGGGGAGGACGACGAGGCCGTTCGAGTCCGGGTCGCGCTTCGCGATGCGCTGGTTGCCGCTGCGCGTGGGCGTGCAGGTCTACGTCAGTGCGAGCAGATGCGGGAGGGGACGGCATGGGACAAACAGGTCGTAGTTGTCCTTGATGAGGTCGCGGACCGGCGCAGCGTTGATGAGCTGGAAGTCGACGAGGATGCGCATGAGGTGGATCTGCGATGCGAGCAAACGTTGTGATCAGCAGCGAGTCGAGCCGTACCCGACTGAAAGAGCGAGCGCAGTCACGCACCTTGTCCTCCCAGCGGAGCATCCAGAACTTCTTCTCGGTCTCCTGGCCGGGCTTGAGGCCCTTGGTGCGGAGGAGGTTCGTCTCCCAGCGGAAGCCGTTGCGGTACACGGGGTCGTGCGTGAAGCGGTTGCTGACAAAGTTGATCAGAAGTGGAACCAGGTCTTCTTGCCGTGGTAGTCGTTGAGCTCCTTGATCCCCTTGAGGTTGCTCTGGAACACGTCAAAGATGTCGCGCAGGAGCTGCGACGCCTCGGGGACGGGCGTCTCGGCGGGGAAGACGGGCGGGACGGGGTCGATCGGCTCGCTCGTCGCCGCGAGGACGGCGGCCGTCTCCTCCGCGTCGGGCTCGTCGTCCTCGAGCGACGAGAGCGAAGACGCGGGCGACGCGGCGCGACCGTTCTTCTTGCCGCCAGAGGCGAGCGCGGCGCGGTGCGCGACGGCGGTGATGGGCTTGGCCTTGACGCGGCTCGAGGTGCGCGGGCCGCCGACGGGGGCGGGCGAGCTGTCGAGGAGGGCCTGTTCGAACGCCATGACGTTGGGCATGTCGGGGTTGGCGTCCTTCCAGTCGACGAGGGCGGTGAAGCGCTCGACGAAGGACCAGACATACTGCGCGCGGCGGATGGGAACGTGATCAGCTCTTGGTTCTCCTCCGCGGCGGTGGTTGATCCATGCGGCGAGGTGGTCACGGAGCGAGACGCGTGAAGACGCGTTGCCCGAGGCGGACGACGACGACGAGGGCCGGTGCGAGGGAGTTGCGGCGGTGTCGTCGAGAGGGACGTGCGATGTGCCCTTGGGAAAGCTGCCCTGCATCGTGCACCGTAGCTGGACCCGCGCCGCGTCCCAGCAGCTCGTTCGCGCGCCCTGCGACCGCCAGCGCATCCTCCCAGCTCGACGCGAGCGGCGAGCTCGGCGGCTCGTCCTCGTCGCAGGGCGGGTCGGTGTAAGGCTGGACAGGGTTGAACAGCCCTGTCACGAGCTCCGATGCCCTCGCCTTGCCCGCAGAGCGCGCCATCGCCGCGTTCGAGGGTGCTCGTCCCCATCTCGCCGTTTCGCCCTCGCCCCGTCCGCGCCTCCTTCGCCGCGGGAGCCTTCGTGCGCGGCTCGACTGAACCCAGAGAGCAGAGAGGAGGAACCGTCGGACGCACGGCGACCTCCCAGTTGGCGGCGGGCCCGTCGCGCACCTCGTCCTCGAGATCCTCGACGCGCGCATCCGCCATGAGGTCACCGCCGCTCTGCCGCGCGGGCAGGGGCGCGTCGCCGGACTCGGACGGGGACGGCTTGGCGCTGGCGGACGTCGAAGGGGCGGGCGCCATGATGCGGTGAAGGGGACGAGCGAGCGCAGGAGGAGCCCACAGGTTCGCTGGGGTGGGCTCGGCGCACTTTCGCAGAACTGGCTCATCCTCGACGGAAAGCTCGCACACACGCGTGCGAAGCACTCGCACCCCGCCCGGAACCGCCCGTTCAAGGGAAAACAGAGGTTACAGCGTCGCTCCCTCCTCCATCCAAGAGCGGGTATCTGCGCCCGCGCGCCCTCCCCATACCAGTGTCTACACCGCCCGCGCACTCAGGCCTTCACGCTGGGCGCGAACCGCGACGCCGCGTCGTCGAAGAGACTTGGCCGCCAAGTCCGCGAGGAGCGGGTGCGACGGGTCGGCGGCGTGCAACTGCCTGCGGAGCGGGAAGGGGTATCATGCGTTAGTCCTTGCAGCTGGACGTCTACGAAACGAGCACAGGGCTGCCCACGAGGCAGCCCCAGTGGCGTATCGAGTCGTGAAGGCGAACGCGGAACGCCCGAGGATCTCCTGCGCTGCGGCCTCGGCTGCCCGTGTGCAGCGTCAGCGCCGCCGCGTTGGCGAGCGAGGTCGGGTGTGTCGGGTTCTACATGGAGAGAAGACGAGTCGTCAGCGCGAGGTCATGCGTTGGAATCGCTGCGCTTCTCCAGCGAAGCGGAGAAGCGGTCGGAAGCAAGCGCTCGACGCCAGATCGAGGGAACGCACCATCTCGAGCGCCTCGTTCGTCGCATCCCTCGCCTCCTCCCACCGCCCGAGCAGCGCCTGCGCGACGCCCACGCCATTGAGGACGCCCTCCGCGCCCGCCCTGCATGCCCTTGATCTCCTCAAAGACGTAGTACGCGTCCTGGTACTTGCTCGCGGGGCCGGTGGCGAGGTTCGACCGGGCGATGAGGAGCTGCGAGAGGAGCGAGTCCGACGTGAACGCCGTCGTCGAGGGCGAGGTGAGGAGCGCGGTCGAGAGGTGCGGGAGGTTGAGCTGGATGTAGAGGTGCGAGAGGATGGCGAGGCTGTGCAAGTACCGCGCGACCACACACTCGTCAGTCGACTGTCTGGAGGGAGATAGACGAGCAGGCATCCCGCGCGACGCACCACTCCTGGTCCTTGCCAAGCTCGACGGCCTCCCTCAGCACCTCGATACCCTCCTCGCGACGCTCCTCGCCCTCAAGCACCCACACGGTCCCGACCACTCCGCGAACAAACCTCCCCTCCTCGTCGTCGCTCTCCTCGAGCCCCTGCTCCCCCAGCTCCGCCAGCAGCTCCTCGAGCTCGCCGACCGCATCCTCGCGCTCCCCCGCGAGGTAGCGCGCAAGGGCGCTGACCGCGCGCGCGTCGAGCGTCGCCGGGATGGTCGAAAGGAGCTGCGTGGCGGCGGAGGGCGACGGGGGCGTGAGCGCGAGGTGCGCGCGGGCGGCGTAGAGCGTTAGGAGCGGCGAGGGGGACGCGTGCTCGGCGTAGGCGGAGAGGGCGGAGCGGTAGGAGCCTGTTCGCGCATGCGAGAGAGGGTCAGCCTTCGCGGAGTTGAAGACGGCGGGGGGTGTCGCTGTGAGCGGGGAAAGGCGAAGGTCGTCTCCCCAGTGCAGCTCGTCGCGCACGCCTCTGGACGAGCTGCACAAACGAGCAGACCGTTTCGAATCGCCCTCGCCCGTCTAGGACGTCTCCAGCGTGCGGTGCGACCTCATCATCTCGTGTCGAGGCGAGGCGCAGTGTCGCGGCGTAGCAAGCTCGGCGGAGGCTGGACGCGCGCGAGGCGCCTAGAAAGTAGCCTGGCACACGTCCTGTACGCGCACCCGCCCCCTCCGAGGCTTGGTCACCTCGCTCGCGTGGCCCCCACCGCGGAGCACGTCGCGCGCGTCCTCTGTCGCTCGGACTGCCAGATGGAGAAGGAGACGCACCCTGGCTGAAGAGCTGGACGATGTAGAACGACTCGCTGTCCATCTTGATCCGGAAGAGCGTGAGAGCGACGAGGGCGGGAGCGCGACCGTCGCGGGGGTGGGCGCGCCTCCCTTGAACACCGCCGCTTCACCCGCTCACCGCCAGAGACGCAGCTGCTTGCACGTACAGAACCCCAAGGGACCATTCTCGACCACCTTACCGACGAACTCATCCTCCGCATCGTCGACAAAGTCCCCGACCCCGTCACCGACGAGACGGCAGAGCTCTGGTTCTTCCAGAAGCGCAGCGTCACCGAAGCCCTGTACATGACCACCCTGCGCCCCCTCACACTCGTCTTCCGCCGCATCGGGCACCTCGCGCAGGCCCGTCTCCTCCAGCGCGTGCACGTCTTCGAGGACAACGCCGACGACATCGTCCACGCGCGGCTCGCGCTCCGTTCGCAGGTCAAGGACATCATCGCTCACGGCGGTGCGATCGCCAGCCTCGACGCGCTCGCCTCCGCGCTGCCGAACCTCGGCTTCATCCGTACCACTGGCGCGCCCACCCCCAAGGTTCCGGTGGCGATGGAGGCACTCACACCCCTGTCTTGTGCGTCTTCTCCTTCGGACTAGCATGAGGATGATACTGACGGGATGATCGATTGCCCGCAGCTCTCCGCCGCCTCCATCTGCACGGGGTCGACCTCATTCTGACCAACCTGCAGCCTTTCCCCCGCGTCGAGCAGCTCTCGCTTGCGCGCCTCCTCCTTCCGAGGCAGCTGCGCACTCGCTCTTCTTAAACGAGACCTTCCCCGCTCTCCGAGACCTCTACATCGGTGCACTCGTCCCGTCCCCGGGCCACAAGACCCCCAGCGCCTTCTTCCCCTCCTACCTTCCCCCGCTCGCCTCCTCCCTCCTGTCGCAGCTCAACACGCTCCAGATCCAGTGCGACACGTTCGTCGTCGCGCCCCTCGACTTCCTCCAGGACGTGGCGCACGCGCCCCTGCTCCTCGTCAAGTGCATGTCGGGCAAGCCCGAGCTCTTCCTCCCTCCTCCGGACCGCCTCCCTCAGCACCTGGAGATCTACTCCCTACCGCTCTGGGACATGCACCACGAGTGGCGCCACCGCCCCTACTACGAGCTCGACACCCCGCGCCGCAAGCTTGTCTACGCACTGCAGTGGCTCGCTCGCTACGCACATAACGAGTACGGCTCGCCGACGCGCCTGAGGGCGATTTCGCTCCCGACGGCAATCATGCCCGGGCGGGAGCACTACACCGCGGTCCTCGAGGCGCGCGACGAGCTGGTCGCGGCGTGTGAGGCCGAGGGCGTGCGGATCCGCTGGGTGAGCGACACCGGCGAGGACGGCGAGCTCCATCCGCGCATCACGCGGGGGTTCAAGGAGTGGTGGGAGGGCATCAGGGTGGAGGGCGAGGGAGGGACTGGGGAAGAGGCGTGAGGAGGGGAGGGAGGGGGCGCTTCGGAGGGTGTGCTTGCGCAGGAGGACTGATGCTTGAAGGGATTGGAAGACGAGCAGGGGGTGCTCGGGCTTGCGGGCGGTGTAGGATATGTCTCGGAGGTGTGCACTGCTTACTCAGCTTAAGAAGGCGAGATGCGCGCGAGCGGAGTGCAAGAGGGTGGGCTCAGTCTTGCTCGTCGCAGCACCGTTTGCCTCCACAGCTTGCCAGCCACGTCCTCTGTGCTTCGCAAGCTTCCCTTGTCCCGCAAGAACCCCCACCGAAGAAGTTGGCCCTCGCTCGAGGACCCCCCTCGCCTCTCTCCTTCCTCCTCCTCACTCGCTTCCGCTTCATCTCACTCTGATCAACTCGACTCGAACGCACAGGCCCACGATGGACCAGAACGAGCACCCAAGCGCTCCCACCACGCTCGACTCGCTCCCGGACGAGCTCCTCGTCCTCATCAGCGAACATCTCCCGCACCCCCTCGACGGCACCGTCATCGCGTCGATGAAAGACCGCGGGACGCTCGCGAGGCTATGCAGGGTCTCCAAGCGCTGGCGCGACGTCGTCGAGCCCGTCTTGTGGCGCCACGTCGTCGTGAACTCAGGACTCGCGATCCGCGCCCTCGTCGCCGCGAAGAAGTCGCACAGGGAGCTCGTCAATGCTCTCATGGTCTGGGAACACAGGCCCTTCTCGATGAGCGCTGTCATCGCGGACCTCGCCCGAGCGGTTGCGAATGTCGAATCCCTCCAACTCATAACGCCGTTCTTCGAAAAGAGGCCCCGGCCCATCCAGCTGTCCGACCTGTCCATCTTCGGCGGTGCGCGTTACGGCTGTACTTCCACCACTCGATGCTGACGCCCGGCCGCTAGCCCTGCGCAGCCTGCACCTGCACGGTGTGCATGTCGACTTGAACAGCGTGCCGACGTTCCCCAACCTGACGGAGCTCGCTTTGGTCTGCGTGAGCACCACAGCGAGCATCGACCGCCTATTCGAATCCAACGCTTTCCCGTCGCTCCGCTGTTTGCACGTCGTACTCGGCCTCCAAGTGTACGACCTGCGGAATTCTCTGCCCTCCCGGCCGCCACCTCCCTTCCAGTCCGCCTTCTCCACCGTCTCTAGTCGCTTCCCATCTCAGCTCGACACGCTGCAGACCGACGGCCGGGTCTTTTCAGCAGACGCAAACATCCTCACCCAGCCGTCGCCGCCGATCCTCGTCATGCTCTCCCTCTCGACCTTGTCGCTTGCGCCCATCCCTCCCGGAATCTCCCACATCGAGCTGTACGACTTCCCGGACTTCTGTCGCACCGAGCGCGGTGTCTATACTCCTTCCCTGCCGGACTTCGAGGCCTATCTCGTCACGCTTGGGGCGTACATCGAGGACGCCGCCTCGTCACCCCACCCGGTCCTCTCCCTCTCTGCTCCCACTCACTTCCTCGCGCCAGACACCTTCCGCCGGGCACGCACTGCGTTCGCCCCCGTCCGTACTGCCTGCGCACAACACGGCGTCGCGCTTCGCTTCGTGCCCGATGGGCGCCTCCTCTGCAACTGGCGCGGTCCGGAGGCGCGCGGCGCCCTGCCGCTCGTGCGCGGCGACTTTGCACGCTGGTGGGCGCGCGTGCAGGTGGAGCGTGCGATGCACATGATGGATACGGTGAGGCTTGGCGCGTAAGAGGGAGCAGGAGGGGAGAGGCGAGCTTTGCTTGAGGGTCGGTCGGCGGGAGAGGGGAGGAGGGGGAGGCCGCTTGCGATGGATCTGTTTCTCTACTTCTGCGGCTCTCCTGGTCAACTCAGTGAGGGTGAGGCACTGCACTGCACGCCTTTCGACAGCGTGAGGAGGAAGTTCACCTCGACGAGGAGGAGCACCGCCCCTCTCGCCGCAACTTGCCGTTGCTCGCGCCCGAAACGGCTCCTGCTTGCTTGCGTGCCCTTACTGAACACTCCCAGCGTCCGGACAAGCCATCCGAGCTCCTCGCTCCCTGGAACCGCCGCCGCGTTCTCATCACCCGCCCGCTCTTCCCGCCTTGATAGCTTCTTCTGCTCGCCGTGCGTATCCAGGCGGTGAGTCGCAGTCCTCTCGGAATTAGTGTGTGCGCCCGCCTCGACCTTCCCCCTCGACTCCCCCGCCTCCCGCGGCCGCCATGTCCAGCATTTGTGACCCGATCGTCGGCACGCCCGACCTTCCGGCCGTCACCCTCAGCGCGCTTCCGACCGAGCTCAAGTCGCGCATCGTCCGCCATTGCTTCGACCAGGACGAGCAGCTTGTGCTCCTCCTCGACTCGCTCGAGCAGCAGGGCGTGGGCGAGCCGATGCTCGACGAGATCCGCGAGGACCACCCGGGGACGGTCAGGAGCTTGTTCGAGGTCTCGAAGGAGTGGAGTGCGCTCGCCGCGCCGTACCGCTTCCGGGTGCGCCCCCCTCCAATCGCGTCCTCAGCTTTATACGCTGACCACGCCTGAGCACAGGTGCTCAAGTGCTCGAAGGCGGGCGACATCATTTTCCGCTTCGACATTGCCTTGCGCCGCGCGACGCTCTTCCACGAGCTTGTGTGCGACACGGTGCCGAGCGAAGGCTTCGACTCGGTTCTCACTGCCATTCCGCAGATGATCAACTTGCGCATGATAACCATCACGCACACATTCCTCGGCGCTGCGGTCGGTGCAGGGCCGCTGACCCTGTCGACGTCTGTGTTGAGCACTCGCGACGTGACGATCCTGCGTCTCCGCGACGTGCTGCGCCGCATTCCTGCACTCGAGCTGTGCCTGCCTAAGGCCGGATCATCTCGCAGACTCGAGCTCGTGCGGTTGGCGCAGAGGCTCCGCGTTCTCCGCCTCGACTACGGTGGCGCCTCTCCGGCTGCAGACGCACTCGGCCGTCTCCTCGCGACGATACCTGGCGTCACGGAGCTCAGCCTCCTCGACGAACTGGAGACCGATGTCGCGTCCGTCGTCCCGCAGCCGTTGTCGCCCTTCCCACGCCTCCGCACACTCAGCATCACCGCCGAGTCGATCCACCCCTCCGTCTTCGGCCTCATCTCGCCGTTCAGGTCGTCCCTCGAGTCCCTCACCCTGGACATCTCGCAACCGGTTAACAACCCAGCCAGCGTGCCCGACACCGCCCCCTTCCCCGTCTTGACGAGCCTGACCCTCGCGGGCCGCGACCAGGCGTACACCTCGCTCGTCGACTACTTCACCCCAACTCGCTTCCCCTCCCTCAAGCACATTCGCCTCGATATCTGCACCGACTTCATCTCACGCCGCCTGCCCCTCAGCCCGCTCCTCCAAGCCTTCCTCGACGCGACGCCGCGCTCCCTGCCGAAAATCACGGTCATCCGCACCGGCCGCCTGTTCACGAGCAGCGAGCTGTGGCACCTTGGCAGGTGGAGTCGCCGCGACGGCTTCGAGCTGTCCACTTCGGACTTCCGCGCGCCACCGTCCGCGACCGTCCTCGACCCCTTCGCCTGGCGGGCCGACCCTTCCAGGGCTGCAGTGCTTGCGCCGGGGCAATTCGTTTGCGCCCTCCAGACGGCAGAGTTCATCCAGGACTGGGCGGCGAGCGCGTATCAGAAGGGCGATGCGGTCCAGCTTGCGCGTATCATGACCTTGATCCAGCGCATCGAGCTTGTGCGGGCGGTAATGAGCGTCTGAGCGGGTGCGCCTCGCCTTCCTCTCTCTTACTGTGCCGCTCTCTGACGCTTGGAGTGCCCACAGGGCGAGAGGGCGGCGGCAGTGGGGTCGCCACGTCGGGCTTGCGAATGCAGCTTGTGCTTCTCCAGCGGGTTCGAGCGAGCTTCTCCGCCCTACGCTCCATCTACTACGCCTCACCGTGAGGTTAGCGCGCGCAGAGCCGTCTTCCAGCGCTGTTCGAGCTTGACTAGCCTTTTCCTCGTCGGGACCGTCGCTGATCGACGTCGAGGTGGGGCCGAGGCGGACTCGCGAGCCTGCCTCGCGCTCACCCTTCCGTTTCTGCTCTCTCTCTCTCTCACGCTCTGTTCGTTCAGCACGCTTGAGCCTTGCACAGAACGCGCGTGAGCTGTGCACTACGCGCCCTCACAACATCGGAAACCCCAAGTCGCGCCTTTCACGTGAGTGCCGTCCGCACCGTGACTTGGCGGCGCCTCCCAGCCTGCTAGTCATCCAGCGTCACGCTACGTGACAAGCTGACCGTCTGTGACTTGCGCAGACCCATATAAGAGCGCCGCGAGTGCCTTCGCCTCTCTCCCTCCTTCCCTTCACTTGGGCCCGACTTACGTCCGTCCTGCCATCTGTGCGTTCGCGCTGTCCCTCCTTCCTCGCCTGTCAACGCTAACCTTCCCCCTCTACAGCAGCAACCCTGCCCTTCATGCACCCGGTCTCGTACATCCACTCCGACTCACCTCCCTTCGCGAGCGCCAACATAGCCGCGCCCGCTGCGCCCGTCTTGAGCCCGCTCAAGCGCGTTGCGTACCTGCCTCGCGTAGGCATCGACAACCTCCCGTGCGAGCTCAAATCGCGCATCGCGGAGCTCTGCAGTGAGGGGGACGAGCGCGTCACCGAGATGGCGGAACTCGTCGCAGCGGCGATGAGCAGGTCACACCCGCGGTGGAAAGCTCCGCGCTCCTCCATTGGCATGCTCTTCTGCACGTCGACTGTGTGGAGCAAGATCGCCGCGCCGTACCGCTTCAAGGTGCGCTTGCGGCTCCCTCTCCAGTCGCCGACGGTGACGGACACTTCGCTTACGCAGACGCTCAAGATGAGCCGCATGTCCAAACCCGTCTTCACCTACTGCGTTGCCACTCGCGCCGAGCACTTTCGCCACCTTGTCTTCGATGTCGGCCGCTACGACGAGCCATACTCTGCCATCAGCCTGCTGGCCCAGCTTGCGCCGCGGCTCCGGCACATGGAGAAGGTCACGATCGAAGATTCGTTCTTTCGACCCGCTCGCGACCTCATTGAGCGCGGCCGGCAGCGCAGGGGCGACGAGGCGCAATACATCCTCGCACACCTCGTAGCCCTCCTCTCGCAGGTGCGCGTCGTCGAGCTCGAGGCGCCGAGGATGGAGAGTCCACAAGACGACGTCTCTGTCAATCTGCTGTTCCTCGCTGCGAACGTCAAGGAGCTCACCTTCGCCATTCCGCCAGCGTACCATGCGACACGACTCGGCGCGCTCCCGGCGATCCTCCCGCGGCTGAAGAAGCTCGAGCGACTCACCCTTGTCGTCGGAGATGATCTCGATGTCGATCTCCCTCTCCCCGTCTTCGCTCCCTAGCCGAACCTCCCTGCCCTCACGCACCTCGTCCTCACCGTGAACGGCGTTGATGCCTCCGTCCTCCCCTTCCTGTGTGCCGCTTCCGCATCTCTTATCCACCTCCTCTTCGCGGTACCTCCCACCGGGAATCACTTCGTGTCAACTTCAGCTTCGGCGACGCCGTCTTTCCGAGGGTCCGCACCTTCGGGATCAAGGGTATCCTTGGCTGGTTCAAGCCGCTCCTCGACACGGTCGTGGCGAGCACGTTCCCCACCCTCGAGGTCATCGAGCTACATCCGTGCCCCTGGGGCGCCATCGAGTTCGATGACTGTTACTTCGATTGGGCCCAGTCCATCGCAGCCGCCTCTCGAGGGCGCATCCGCCGCATCGAGGTACATGCCGAGCAGGTGATCACCGCCGACTACGTTTTCGGCCTGCGGCAGTGGGCCCGGGAGGCGGGCGTCGTTGCCACGATCCTCCCGCGAGTTGTTGTCGCGCTCGCGGGGTCCGCGAACGGGTGCATGGGGTCCGAGCCCGAACCCGAGGAGCGCGCGGGGATGACGGCGCTCGTCGCGCAAGGGACGAGGAGGGCGTTCCATCACCTTCGCAACGAGGTTGCCCTTGCGGAGCGGCTCAACACGCTCGAGGGGTGGCGGCGAGTCGCGCGCTTGCTCGCCGATGCGGAGCGCGACGGGGTGACGCGTACGCTGTGAGGACGAGTTCTTGTTCGAGGTACGCCTCTCTCTCGTGTGCGTGCAGCGAGAAGCGATGCTTACAGCTTTCGACACGCGCAGGTCCGACTTGCGAAGGTCCTCGGACGTGCGCCCCTTTCCCCCCTTCCCTCTGACGACGTGGACGACGGCAGCCTCCGTCGACGCTCGTATGCGCATACTCATGCCTTCCTCGCCCGCAGATCAACTCGTCGAGGCGGCGGGCATTGGTCGAGAATGCTTGACCGCCCCGGTTTCGTGCACTTCCTCTGCGATCCTTTCTTCCGAGGTGCGTCCCGTTCAAGCCTCACTTCGTCTCTCTTTCGCGAGGCTAACGCAGCGCTTTCCACGCCCGCAGATCTGAGCGTGAGGACGGAGCAGCCGCTCATTGCCCTCCTTCGCGACTCGTTGTTGTACAGGCCTTCGGACTGCGTCTTGCTCTCGTTGTCTTTGCCCTCCCTCGTACAGACTGCATTGACATGTCATCGGTTACTCTTGTGCGTCTCGCCGCGACAGAGAGCGAAAGCGACGAGCATAACCTGCTCGACATCTCGATTGACCAGAACGCAGTAGGCGCTTCTCACGCGACCATTAACACGCCCACAAGCTCTCGGCGAGGAAGCCGAGAAGTAGGAGATAGAGGTCATCAATACACAACAAGTCACGAGAGGGAGCAGCGGCGAGAAGCGCACGCGGGCACAAAAGAGGAGGGAGATGCAGAGGGTATGCAAGAAAGACGAAGCGTGTGCGGCGGTCCGCGCCGGGGAGATAGAGAGAGCGAGGAAGAGGGGAGAGTACAAGGAAGAGCATGTGTAAGGGAAATCAGTCATCGAGGCTCGCGCCGTCCTCGTCCTCCTCCTCATCATCGAGCGTCGCCTTCCCGGGCTCTGGCTCTCGTCCCGCCCCGTCGTCCCCGTCGTCGCGCTCCCCTCCTCCTCCTCCGTGCTCTCCGCAGCATAGTCGCTCGGGTGCATCCCGCCCCCCGCAGCCGCCGCCGCGCGCCTCGCGCCTTCGAGCGCAACACGCGCCATGACGGGCGTCTTCATCGCGTCCATGCGCTCGCGCTCGCGACTGTTGCCGATCGCGAGCGCGAGGAGCTCGTCCTGCGACGGCTCGCGCGAGCGCCCCGGCGCGCCCGCGCCGAGCGCTGCGAGCGCGCCCGCCCCGCCGCTGCGCGCGGGCGTCTCGCCCCCTGCGCCGGTGTAGAGCACGCCTGGGCCGGGCGCGGCGGTGAGGCCGAGGGTCTTGGAGAACTGCGGGTGCGCGGGCGACGAGAAGAGGAAGGAGGAGAACCCGCCGGGCGGGGAGGACGTCCGCGCGACGGGGTGCTCGCTCGCCCCTGCACCCGCCATGGTGAGTGGTAGCGCGGCGGACGTCCCCGGCGCGGCGAGGAACGGGTCGTGCGGGTGCGTTGCCGGTGCGGGCTGCGCGTGTGCGTGCGCATGCGCGAGGGCGGCGGCAGCGGCGGCGGCGGCGACGGAGGTCGTCGTGCGCGAAGTGATCGGCGCCGGGGTGACGAGGTGCGACGACGCGGACGAGGACGAGCCCGGGTGCGCGGCGCCCATGGACGCCTCGTGCTCGCGCAGCGGGTCGTGATGGTGGTGGTGCTGCCTCGGCGCAGAGGACGACGACGAGTGCTGGAGGTCAAAGTCGCCGAGCTCGGAAGTAAGCCCAACGGGGTGGTGGTGGTGCAGCACGCGCGGCTGCGACGAGCTGCTCGCGCCGCCCGCGCCGCTCGACGATGACCCGCCCGCACCGGGGACGCGCCTGCGGCCCTTCTGGCTGCTGGGGCTGACGCTCCTCCCGCGGCGGGGCCTCCGCGCACCGCCGCTCGAGCTCGTAAACGCGTCGACCTCGCCCTCGCCATCGTCGTCCTCGCCCGCGCCGCCGATCAGGTCCGCTTGCTCTCCGGCTCGCCCTGCGCGCCCGCGCCGCCGCCACCACCGCCGCCAAAGCGCACGACGGGCGAGCTTTCCATCGCGATGCGCATGAGGTTCCCCGGCGTCGGCGTCGCGACGAGGCTCATCCCGTGGTCCCACGCGGGCCCGCTCCCGCGCAGCGGGTGCCCGCCATGCGCGACGCCGGCGTACTGGTGCGCCTTCTTCGCAGTGGCGAGGAGCGCATGCGCCGCGGCGGTCGAGCCCTCGCCGCTGCTCGTGCTCGCGAGGTTGAGCGCGGGGGATTCGCTCCGGCCGCGCTTGCGGGGCGAGACCACCGGTGCGGGGATCGGCGCCGCCGCCGCCCCCGCCGCGGGCTGCTGGTTCTGCAGCGCAGCGCGCCACGGCGAGAGGGCGCCGCTCGCCGCGCGCGAGCGGAGCATCATCGCGCGGACCTCGGCCTCGTCGTCGTCGTCGCTGTCCTCCTCGTCATCATCGACGTCGCTCCTCCGCACACCGGCGCGCGCCCCGCGGCCGAGGAGGAGCCCACGGCGCTCGCCCTGGTCGCGGACGCTCGACACCGGGCTCTGGACGTGCGCCGGCCCGGTCATGGGGCTGCTCGGGCCCGCCTTGAGCGCGAGGAGGATCCCCGCGGCATCGTCGCGCCCGCCGGCCATCACCACCGCGGAGGGCTCCTTGCCCTTTCCCGTGCGGCGCAGCTTGACGGGGCTCTCGAGCCCGCCCGCTGCGGCGCGCGACTCGCGCACAGAGGAGGACGGGATCGGCACGCCGGCGGCGATGCCCGAGTGCCCTGCGGCGAGGTGTCGCGCGGGCGAGCCGTGCCGGCGGGCATAGTACGGAGCGCGACGGGCGCGGGCTGCCCCGCCGTGACGACGGGGGAGGCGCCCGCGGGGTGGTCGTACGGGTTGGTCGACGCGCCGAAGGTGGGGTTGCTCGACGGGCGGCGGGGCGGGAGCACGGACGAGGACGCGGAGAGCAGCGCGGGGTTGAGCGGCTGGCCGTACTCGTCGTACGAGGCGTGCGGGGGGTACGCGCCCGCGTGAGGCTGCTCCTGCGCGACCTGGTGGTGCGGCGGGAGGAACGGGTGCGAGTACGGGTTCGACGGACCATACGTGTACTGCGTGGCGTGCGGGTGCACCGGCCCCGGTCCGGGGGACGGCCCGTCGTCGTACGGTTGGCATCGCGGAGGTGCAGCGGCGCGCGCGGGTCATCGTGCGCGTACACGGGCGGCATCGACGCCGTTGCGCGGAGGGGCGGGCGGCCCAGTCCGCAAGGTACGGGTCCATCGCGCCGCCGCCGCTGGCGAGGAGGCCTGGCGGGCCGTATCCATGCTTGGTCGGCGTGCGGCCATAGACGCTCGCGCCGCCGGCGCCGTAGAACGGGTTGCTCGGCGCGACACCGTACGCACCGGTGGGCGTCGGCGCAGCATGGACGGGCGCGCTCCCGCCGCGGGCGCCGTCGCTCCACCCGCTGACGGACCCAGCATCGAAGCTCGAGTCGCCCTCGTCGTCGCCGCCGTTCGCACCCGCCTGCTCGCTGCTCTGCTCGCTCGCGGGCGTGCCGACCGAGCCGGAGAGGGAGGGCGCGGGCGCAGAGTCGGCAGAGGGCTTGCCGCCCTTTCGGCGCGGTTCTTGCGCGCCCAGCGCCGCTTCGAGTCGAGCGTCCGCGCGCGCTTCTCCTCCTCCGACTTGGGGCGGCTCGCGTCTGCGGGTGTACGAGTGTAGTCAGCATCCGCGCTTCGAGCAAGGGCAGCTTGCGCGACCGCGGTGGACGCGACCCGATGCGTCCGGGTGGGTAAACAAGCTCGGGAGCGGGACGCACCGGTGTCCCAGCGGGTCCTGCGCGGCTGCTGGCTCAGCGGGATACCGTGCTTGTCCTGGAGGTGCCTGCGCCAGATGCTCCTCGCGTGCTTGCCGCGGTAGACCTTGTCGCACTGTGGGCACTTGAAGTCGACGTCGGCGCTCGAGGCGGGCCCGGCGGGGTTGGCGGTGTAGTCTGGCGCGAGGTAGAGCGGGGTTCCGTCCGGGTTGGTCTCCTCGTCGCCGGTGTCGCCTGCGAGCGAGGGCGGTGCGCGCGACGAGGCCTTGCTCGAGGCCTTGCTCGCGGCGGGCTTGCGGCGCGCGCTCGCGGCGGGCTTGGCGGAGGAGGAGGGGACGGCTGGAGCGGGGAAGGGCGTGTTGGGGGATTGCGGGGCGAGGGGCGGGCGGCGGTGGACGAGCGAGGGGGCGACGCCGCAGGGCGGGATTGGCGACGCGGGCGGCGGCATCGCGGCGGGGTCGTGTGCGGGGAGGGGGTAGGTCCGGAGGGCGAAGGGGGGCGAGTACGCGGCGTCGGACGAGCGCGGGTGGGTGAGGTCGCGGAGGACGTCCATCGCGGCGCGGGTTGTTTACCGCGTCGCGGGCGGGTGCAGCGAGGGCGCAGGCGGGTGTGGGGGCAGTTGGAGGGTGATGAGAGGGTCCGAGTGTGTGTATAGAGGCGGGCAAAGGGCAGAACAGCGCGGGATCGAGCGAATGCAGGCGGAGCGCGGTGGGCAACCCGACGCGCAGAGGGCGAGCCGCGACAACGAGCAACGCGTCAACCGCATGCGAGAGGGGCAGGGAAGGGTGGAGGAGGGTGAGAGCACTGTCAGTACACAGTTCCTGACGCGCAGATCTCCCCAGGGGACGCACGCTTGGAGCTGGAGGGCTGCGGCAGCAGGGCGAGGTCGTCGTCGTCGTCGTGGTCGAGTTCGCGGGCGCGCTGGCTCTTCTTGCGGGTCCTGCCGGACGAGCGGCTCGCTGCAGTCCCTGCGGGCATCTGAGCACTTCTCCCGGAGAGCGCGGGGCGGGTCGAGAGGAAGACACCAAGGCGAACTCGTCCTCCTCGGCCTCGCTCCCTCCGCCGCCCAGCTCCACTCAGTGTGAGGCTGGGGAGGGCAGGACTGACCCTGGACATCTCTCCCTGCACCCGCGCCCCTCTCTGCGCAGACTCAACCTGCGTTTGTGCGCCCCACCCGCTCCCTCGAGCTCGACGTTCAACCAACCCGCCTCCTCCCGCCCCATCTCGCCATCACACCCACGGGCGGGGCTCTGCGGCCCTCCCTCGTGCTTCAATACACACAGCAGCTGCGCATGCTGGTCTGCAGCGCCCGGCGTGGCGTGGTCGCTGATCTCACGAAGGCGGGGTTGACTGAGGCCGGCGCACGAAGAGCAGCGCTGCTACCCTGCGCGGGGTCTGCCCGGCCCCAGGGTCCGCCTCCCCGCCTCATGCTTCCCTGCCTGTGGCGCTCGAGCAGAATGGCTGCCACTGCTTTTCGCACGACCTGTTCCTTCAGCCCAGGGGACGGCCACAGGCGGGGCGGCTAACCACCGATTCTGCCGCTGCGCCGTGCGAATACGCAACTCGGGGCCCCCTGGCCGCCGAGGGGCGCTGCCACGGTGGCTCAGCGGTCGCGAACGCGGTGCGGAAGGAGCTTCGACGACGAAGTCGCTCGCGCCGACTCACCCGCACAGCGCACCCTGCGTCCCTCGACCCCGCTTGCAACCTCTCGCTTGCACTTGCTCGGTCGCGACGTAGTGAAACCCGACCCTTGACCGTCCCGTCGCGACGGCAATACTGGAGTGCGCGGCGCCGCATCAGCGGACCGTCGGCACACTTCCCCTCCCACGCGGGCATTCCTCGCATCGTTCCGCCCCGCGCACGCCGTCTATGAATCAGAGCAGTCATTTTTCCCCTACGCAGCACGGCGCCCGAGTTATGTAAACACCCGCTCACCACCCACGCCCCTTCACCTTGCCACGCAGGCTATTCTTAACCTCCTCTTCCCCGAGTTGGTGTGGCACGTTCGCCTCCTTCCGCCAACCACCTCGACTGCCACCTCGCTGCACGCGCTATCTTCATCCTGCACGCCGTTCTCGCTTTGGAACGTGCACGCGCTTGCTGCATCGGGCGCTGCGCAGATTGCTGATGTGCGAAATCGCGACAGCGAGTGGAGCAGGTCGCACGAGGGCTTGGTCGGGCCCTGTCGCGCCGCTTGCTTTTGCTTCCTGCACTCACTCTCAACGCACTCCGAAGTCCGCCGCGCTGCGATGGTACACCTCTCCCTCGCTGCGGCCGCGCTCGCCTCCTCCGCGCTCCTCGCCGCCGCCGGCCCCGTCAAGCGCGCTCCATCCGCACCCGTCACGGCAGCGCCCTGCAACCGTTGGTATCAGCGTCAGCGACGTCTACCCGCCCGCCGGAACCGCGCCGAACCCGTCGCTGTTCCCGGACGAGTCCGTCGTCGGCTACGCGCAGCCCACTCCGAGTGCGCGCTTCTTCTCCCTGCGATCACCGAGCAGCCTCGCTCACCGTTCCGTGCCCATGCACAGCCGGTGTCGAGCCCTTCGCGGTGCAGACGGGCGCCTCGTACCCCACGCGCGAGGACATCTACCCGCTCGTCGTCCCGCCCACCGCGGACAACGCCACGCTCGACATCTCCCAGTACTGGGGCAACCTCAGCCCGCAGTACTCCGTCCCCTCGGCGCTATACGGCCTCCCCGCCGCGTCCCCGCAGGTCCCGGCGCACTGCGAGATCGTCCAGACGCACCTCTACTTCCGCCACGGCGCAAGGTATCCGACCACGGGTGCGGCGCCGAGCGCGTTCGCGGGCAAGGTTGCGAACGCGAGCAGTGCCGAGGGCGGGTTCGAGGCGAGCGGGCCGCTCGCGTTCTTGAACGAGTGGACGTACAAGCTCGGGGCCGAGCTGCTCACGCCGTGCGTTCCCCCGTCCCCCTTTCATTTGAAAGCGTGAAGCGGGAGCAACGGTGGCTTTCGGTGCACGCTCCTGACCACCGCCTCCTTATCCTCCGCCCGCCCGTCGCCCTCACACCCCTCCTTTCGGTCCGTAACCGCAGGTTCGGCCGCCTGCAGAACTTCCGCCAGGGCGTTGCCGCGCGGCAACTGTATGGCAAGCTGCTCAACAACTTCACCTCGACGGGGACGCTCCCCGTCTTCCGCACGCAGAGCCAGGACCGGATGGTCAAGAGTGCGTCAACTCCCCTCCCCATCTCCCCGCCGCAGGGTACGCGCTGACCCTCGCTCCACCCGTAGCAATGCAGAACTTTGCCGGCGGGTTCTTCGGCGTCCCGGAGTACCTCGAGCAGGTCAACATCGAGATCGAGGTCGAGGCGCCCGGGTTCAACCTCTCGGGCGCGCCGTACGAGGCGTGCCCGAATGCGAACGGCGCGAGGGAGCGTCGGATCCACGGCGGCGACGGTGCGTGCGCCTTCCCTGGCTTGCGCGCTGGGTTCCTGCGCGTTTCTCGCGGGAGGGCCGCTTTGCTCGCTGACGAGGTGGACCTTCGCAAGTTGGCCGCCCGCGCGACCCGCCGGGTTCCTGTGCTCCTACGCGCGCGATCCGGCCTGCTGCAACTCACGCACGCGCTCAGCTTAACGCGACGATTGCTAACCCCCCGCGTCCGCCCGCAGGCCTTCTCCACCCCTTTCTACACGCGCACCGCCGCGCGGCTCAATACGCACCTCAGCGGCAGCCTGAACCTTACCGCGACCGACATCAGCGCGATGCTGCAGCTGTGCGCGTACGAGACGGACGCGCTTGGGTGGAGCGAGTTCTGCCCGCTCTTCGAGAAGGAGGAGTGGGAGGTGTTTGAGCAGGCGTTCGACATTCAGGTGCGTCGTGGTGTTTCGTAATCTCGAGATCGCGGGAGATGGCTCCTGACCACTCGGTGATGCCCAGTTCGCGGGCAACAACGGCTTTGCCTCGCCCGTCTCCGGCGCGTGCGCTTCTCTCTCCCTTCTCTCCGCGCTCTTCTGCCCCGCTGATCGCCCTCGCTGCCCACAGCCAAGGCAAAGCCTACCTTGAGGAGCTCATCTCGCGCCTGGACCACACGCTCATCATCACGTGGGACTCGGCGACGAACGCGACGCTCGATGGGAACGAGGCGACCTTCCCGCTGAACCAGTCGATCTACGCCGACGCCGCTCATGAGGTGCGCCTCTTACCCCTTCTCCTCCTCCTCTGGCCCTGACAAGCCCCGCGACCGCAGGTGTCCATCATGGACGCGCTCACCGCCCTGAACCTCACCGCCCTGACCACGGGCGGCGCGCCCCCCTCCTCGGCCCTCTCCACCACGCACACGTACCGCGCGTCGCGGATCGTCCCCTTTGCGACCTCGCTGCAGATCCAGGTCCTTGAATGCGCGCAGCTCGCCCCGCAGACGAGGCAGATCCGCTTCATCCTCAACGACGCGGTGCTACCCCTGCATGGGTCGTACGCGGGGTGCGAGGAGGATGTTAACGGCTTGTGCGCGTACGAGACGATCCTACGCGCGCTCGGGAGAGGAGGGACGAGATCGACTTCGACTGGGCGTGCAACGGCAACTGTGCGTGCTTTCCGGCCTTCCGGGTTCCCTCGAGCATACGCTCACGATGATAACGCGCGCAGACTCCATCCCGGCGTACGGCGACATTGTCAATGGGCTCCCACCGCGCGCTTGAACTCCCTCCCTCCCTACCTTTCTGTAAAGAATCCTCCTCCGCCGTTCCTCTTTTTCCGTCTTCGCTAGATCCCCGCTCACCGTCCGTGCGTACACATATGCTTCTGAAAGCGCCTGGGCGCGCACAAAGGGCCCTAGGCTTCGTTCTTCTTTTCCCCTTGCCTGCGCAGAGGCGAGGAGCGAGAATGACGAGAAGATGAAACGCGAATCCCAAGCTCAGCGGCACAGATGGGAGATCTACAGAGGAATGCACGAGGAGAGGGGATCTACCAAGGACGGGGAAAACGCAGAGGGAAACGAGGTAAGCGAGAGTGCGTGAGGGGATGCCGAGGGGGGGTAAGCTAGGGATGCGCGGGGGTGTCCATTCGTCCCACCGCACTCGTTGTATGTACTATGTAGCCGCGTGTATGGCCGGCTAGAGAGGGCGAACTTGGGAAGGTCAAGCGGTCGGAGGCGGCGCGGCGGCGCAGAGGGCGACTAGGTAGTGTAAACGGCGGCGGAGAGGGCGAGGAGGGCGAGGAGAAGGGTGCTGTGGGTGGCGCGAATGTGCGACGTCAGCCTTCCTTCCCGCGGATCCTTCCCGCAGGCAAGAAGCGCGACGAGCATAAAAGCGGACACGCACCTCCCCTTCGCACTCCAGCTGCTCGCAGCAGCGCCGCTCGACGCGCCCGACACGGGCGAGACGGTCGCAGGCGGCGGGTTCGTGACGGTCGTTGCCGGGCTGGTGGGCGTGGTGAGCGGGGTGGCCGGGCGGGGGAGGCTGCGGGAGCGAGATAGGGAGGGACGCGCGATTGTCAGAAACTTCTGCGAGCACCACCTCGTTGCCCTCCTCGATCGGAAGGAAGGCAAAGGCGAGCGAGAACAGCTCGACGGACCTCGTCGGCCTCTCGCTCGTCAGCGCGCTCGTCGTGTCCACCGCGCTCGTCGTGCTCGTCTCGTCTGCCGACGAGCTGGTCGTCCCGTTCGACGTCGCGACCGTGGTCACCGGGGAAGACCCGTTCGTGATCGTCGTAGTCGGGACGAGCAGCGCGGTCACGGCGGAGTTGGCGCCGATGCTGCGGGCGCGTCAAAGCGGAGATATCAGCAGGAGAACTACTGCACAGTGCATTCACTGCGCCCGCAAGGGCACAGGGAAGGAAATGGTGCGGAAAGGCGCGCTGGACGCACCAGCTGTCGTCCGTGCCAGGAGGATCGTGATCGGCGCGCTGTACCCGAGCACACCAGCGGCGTCCTGCGTAGTATACACAAGCAGACATCAGTGCACATCCGCCTGAGCGATGGGAGCGCAGAACGGAGCGGCGGGCCACGCACCCGAACGGCGAAGGTCACTTCCGTCCCTGCGCGCGCGATCCGTCGCGTCAGCGGACCGTCCTTACTCCACGGCAGCGCAGGCAGTCTTCGCTCAACAGGGTCGCGCCCGCGAAAAGGAAAGGCGCGACGCACCCGCCGGCAGGTCGACGAGCCAAGTGACCGTCCCTGGCGCGGTGACGGGCGGGAGCGTCTCGAGCGGGGCGGCTGCGACCTGTGTTGCTCGGCCGCGTCAGCAAACTACTTTCGAGGTGGCCGCAGCCTCCTACGATAGAGCGGAGACAGGGAGCAGGGGCGCACCTGCCCGCCGGGGAGCACTGCGTGTGCCTCCCAACCAAGTCAGCGCGCTCGGAGACGCCGCAGAAGAACAGCGAGCGCACCGGAGACGGTGTACGGCGCCTGGCCGCCTTCGACCGTGATGCTCGCGGGGAGGCACTGCAGGAGGGACGGTGGCGAGGTGATCTGCTGCGCGGCGGCGCGGAGCGGGAGCGCGAGGGCGAGGGCGAGGGCGAGGAGCGCGCAGAGGAGGGGCATGGTCGCGTGCGGGGGCGTAGAGTGTGGTCCGGCGCTGTTCCGTCGAAGGGCGTTGGGCGGGAGGAGGGCGAGGGACGAGGAGAGCGCCGAGGGATGTCCGCGGCGCACGCGGTCGCCCCCTCGAGTTGCGCGTGATAAAGGCGCCGACAGCGGTACAGGACCATAGCGAGCGGGAGAGCCGATGCAGCAAGCACTAGATGCACAGCACAGCGAGAAAGCATTAGGAGCGGCACGAGAGCGAACAAGCGACGTCGCTCAGATCAGGGACGAGCAAAAACCCGAACCCAGCACACGAGGCACTACCTACAGCATTGCATCCTCAGACTGCTTGTCCGGGCACGTCAGGTCGAACGAACGGGCGCACGGGAGGGTATCGGTGCGGGAAGAAGGAAAGGCGAGGAGGGCGGGCGGGAGGGTATGTGCGAGTGGAGGGCTATGGCGCAGCGGGCGTACGATGGTGGGGAGAGAGAGCGAAGGAGAGTATGCTACAGGCGGTGGAAGGAGGGGGGAAAGGAGGAGTTTGGGATGGTCGGCTTGTGCGGAGGGCCTACTCGCTGATGGTGAGGCCAGCGATGGCGCTCGCGACGGCCTCCGAGCCGGAGCGGGACTCTGCGGAGGAGGTGCGTCAGCGCGGTTCAAGGCCGAACACAGCGCATGCGCCTGCAGCCAGCGTTCGGGCGGCACAAGGCGAGATCGAGCCGACTCACCATTCCGCCTGTGCCCGTTCACCGCAGGCGGCGACCCCGGCCCCTGCTGCGCCTGCGCCACCGCGTTCCCAAACCGCCGCGGCGCCTCGCCCGCAAGGATCCCGCCCGGCCCGCCGGGCGTCTCGGGGCTGCTCGTGCGCCACTGCCCGTCGGGCCCGTTGACGGGGGACGAGCCCGTCGGGCTGCCCACCGCTGCGCCGGCGCCGCCCTCGACTGCGGCGGCGGCCTCGCGCGCGCGCCGGTCGATCGACTGCCGCGTCCACGAGGCCGTGCGGTTGTGCCCGTGCGTCTGGCCGTGCGTCTGCGCGTGCGGGAGCGGCGGGCGGGCCCGCTCGGCGGGGAGAGACGCCCGCGAGCGCGGCAGGGCCGCCGCGCCGCCGCTGCCGCCGAGGCCGCTGCCGCGGCGGGCGTGGCCGCTCGTCGCGCCCTGTCCCGCGTTCGAGCGCGAGCGGGGCCGGTTCTGCACGGCCTGGAGGATCTGCGGGACATCGGCGCCGGTGTAGGGCGTAATGCAGGGTGCGTAGGTGTGCGTTGCGGCGGGGGAGAGGGCGGCGGGAGGGTTCGAGACGAGAGAGAGGAAGGCGCGCTTGGCTGCGAGGGAGGCGCGTCAGCGCGACCCAAAGCCGCTGTAAGAACGCCTCTAGCAGCCAGCGCTCCTGAAGAGCGGGCTTCACAACGACAGCGAGCGAGGACGCACCGACGGTCGCGTCGCCAAATACGACCCACGCGCTCGTGTCGTCCCTCCACTTGACCTTCAGCCCGCCGTGGTCGTCCTGCCACTCGGCGAGGAGGTCCTGGAGGTCCTTGGTCTTAAGCGCGGGGCTGAAGTTGCTGAGGAGGAGCACGCGCGTCTGGTTCGTCTGGCTCGGGCCGCCCCGGCGCAGAGGGCAAGCCCAATCCGAGGTGCGAGAGGGAGGTGATCGAGCTCGACGAGCGGTGGTGCCCGCTCCCGGTCGGTGCGCCGCCCGTGTGCGTCGGTGCGCCTGCGCCGCCGCCGGAGCCGGAGCTGGACGAGGGCGGGAGGTGCGACGGGAGCGCAGAGGCGGGGCCGGACTGGGAGAACGGTGCGGTGAAGGCGGGGCTCGTCCTGTGTGTGTGCATCTCGTGTCAGAGCTCTACCCCGCGTGAGGCGGTGAGGGCGGCGAAGTGGGGATGACGAGGGGAGGGCGCGAGCGGGGAAGGCGAGCGTACATGGCGGCGGGCGGGCGAGAGGGGCAGGAGCTGGGACGGGTCTGGGTGTACTCGGTCCAGCAGCAGCAACAGCAAGGAGCAGGCGAAGCGACAGAGACAAAGGCGCGCTCCTCGCAGCGGCGCGTGCGGCGGAGTCGTCTGCAAGGACAACCTCGCCAGCGCGTCCTTTTGTGCGTGTGCGCAGTCCTGCGTGCTCTCGTGCTCTCTGGCATGCCGGCTGCACCCACCGGACTGTGAGGAACTGAATCCGCTATGTTCTGCCTCGCTTCCCCTCGTCACGCTCATCCGCAGCGTGTGCTCGCTCGTCCTTCTACGCCCCATACACGTCCTCCTTCCTCGCTAGCCTGTCCCTCTCCAACTCAGGCACGACGCCACCCGCTGCCCTTTCCCGTCCAGACGCTCCCGCGCCCACCGTCGTCCTCTTCGTGAAGCTGCTGCGCCACAGGCGGGGAGCGCGCACCCGCCGAGAACGGGTTCGACGCTGCACGGCTGATCAGCCCTCGTCGGTCGCAGATAGAAAACGAGGAAGAAGACGCACCCCGCGAGAAGACACTCCCCGCTCCTCCGCCCTGCGCGCCCCACCCGCCCGCGCCCGCCCCTTGCCCCTGTCCCAGCGGCGCAGTGAACGACCTTGCGGCGCTCGCCTTTCTTACAAGGCTCCCTGCACCGGCGCCGAGCGCGGCAGAGCGGCTGCGCAGCGTTGGCGGGCGCTGCGTCTGCGCTAGCGGGGAGAGCGGGACGGGCGGGGTCGAGAAGGGGTTGGACCGCGCAGAGGGGGCGTTGGACGGCGCGACGGGCGAGAGGGGGATGGACTGCAGGCTGTGGTGCGAGCGGTGGGAGTGCTGCGACGCCGTGAGGACGATCGGGGACGAGTGCGAGTGATGTGAGGGCGGACGGGGCGCGGGCGGGGAGGCGGCGGCGGGTGCGGGCACGGGCGGGTGCGAGGGAAGGCGGATGGACGGGGGCTGCGCGCGCGGGGCGGCTGCAGGAGGAATGGGTGAGCCAAGATCGCAGCAGGGCGGAAGAGCGAGCGCACCTGCATCCTTCTTCTTCCCCTTTACCGCCGACACACCCTTGTCCCAGCCCATCCACCTGCTCACGGCCCTCATGTGCTCCTGCACCCACAGCCACGCCGCGACGAACGCCCACCTGTAGTCGACCGCCCTGCCCGCGTTCTTCAGCCACGCGGGATACTCAGTCGGCGGCCTCCTCCCGCCGTTGTGTGCCCACGCCCAGCGCTCGTCGGCCCAGTCGCTGGCGCATGCGCGCGCGGGAGCGCTCGGTCCAGCGCTCGAGCGGGGGGAGGAACCACGTCAGGAGGAGGACGAGGAGCTGCAGGAGGGTGATCAGGCCCGGCTGGACGAGGAACGACGCGTAGTAGGCGCCCCAGGTGGCGTAGTAGGCGCAGGGGCGGAGCGTCGAGGCGTAGGGCGCGAGGTACGGGCCGATGGCGAAGCTGGGCATTGTCGCGGGTGGGTTGCGAAAGGGAGGAAGGGCGAGGGAGGACAAGGGGGAGGAGGCGGTCCCGGGGTGTCCGCGGAAGGGCGCACGTGACTCGGCGCAGTGGCTGCGGTCGGTACGGACCCCAAGGGCGAGTCCAGCACGTCTCCTTCGTTGTGTTGCGCGTGTGAACGCCTCATCAGCGGTAGCAGCGGGAGACGGAGCAGGAGGCGGTCGTTCGAGGCGGCGCGAGCGGACGTAAGCGGTTCTGGAGGAGCTGATCGTGCGTGCACTCAGCACACGTCTTCACGAGCCAGCAGAGTGAGCGGACGAGGGAGAGGCTTCATCTCGCGGGGAGGTCGAGCTCGACGAGGAGCGGGAGAGCGGCTCTCCTCGTCCTCCACCCAAGTACAGCCACGATGGTACGCACTGCCCTTAGGACAACTACTGCAGAGCTCGGGGACCCGCGCTGACCTCTTGCCCGCCCTCCGCGCCACCCTCCCTCGCCTCGTCCTCATCTCCCCTCCCGACCCGCACCTCGCCTCCTCCATCCCCTGCCGCTGATCCGACTCGCGCATCCCCCACCCAGCTCCGCCGTCAAGCCCGCGAGCGCCGCGAGTTCCTCTACCAGAAGTCCCTCGAGCAGAAGGAGCACCAGATCTGGCAGCGCAAGCAGGCCGTCAAGGACCTCCTCGCAAAGGGCAAGGAGGTCCCCCGCGGCCATGGCGCAGGCGAGCGCGAGCTCCGCATGGACGCCGCGCAGGAGGGTGCGCCCCGCTGTCCCGCACCGCATCTCCGCCCCCGCTCACCCCTGCACCGCCCGCAGAGCCGCTTACCCACATCGACGACGAGTACGCACAGGCCGGCATCGAGGACCCGCGCGTCCTCATCACCACTTCGCGCGACCCGTCCTCCAAGCTGCAGCAGTTTGCCAAGGTGCGCTCCCCGCTGCCCGTTTCCCTCCGCACCGGCTCACCCACTCGACCTCACAGGAGCTGCGCCTCTGCATCCCCAACTCGACGCGCATCAACCGCGGAAACTACGTCATGACCGAGCTGTCGAACGCGTGCCGCGCGAACCAGATGACAGACCTGATCGTCGTGCACGAGCACCGCGGCGTCCCCGACGCGCTCATGCTCTCGCACTTCCCGCACGGCCCGACGGTGCTCTTCACGCTCACCGGCGTCGTGCTGAGGCATAGCCTCGGCGGGCTGCAGGGGACGACGATCTCGGAGGCGTACCCGCAGTGCGTTGGCCTTTCCTCCGCTTCTGCGCACGCTCGCTCCTGTAGACGAGCAGTGCTGATCCATGTCATGGCTCGACGTACAGCCTCATCTTCGAAGGGTTCGGGTCGAAGCTGGGCAAGCGCGTGCAGGACGTGCTCAAGTTCATCTTCCCGGTACCCAAGTGCGTCCTTCTCTCGCCCTCAGCGTGGGGCTTGACCGTAACTGACCTTGCTTTCTCTTCCTCTTCTCTGCCTCCTCCCCTCATCCTTCCTGAAACCCTGCCCTATCGCCCCTCGCGCCCCTTTCCCGCCGTGCAGGGAGGACGCCAAGCGGACAATGACGTTCGTCAACGAGGGCGACTTCATCTCGTTCCGGCACCACGTCTTCGTCAAGACCTCGCACAAGGAGGTCCAGCTCGCCGAGGTCGGCCCGCGGTTCGAGATGCGGCGTGCGTCCGCGTTCCCCTCTCTCCGCCCGGGTCGTACTGACGAGGGTGTCTGGCGCAGCGTACGAGATCCGCAACGGGACGATCGAGCAGCAGGAGGCGGACGTCGAGTGGGTCTTGCGGCCGTACATGCGCACGGGGCGCAAGCGCAACCAGCTCTAGGCGGGCGCACCCTCAACCTTCCCCTTTCCCTCCTTCTTCTCCTCGGACCGCAGTACTCGCTCGCATAGACCGGCTCCTTTTGTTGTATCGATCAGGCGCGGGTGCAGTGTACGATTCGTCTCGCAGCCCCTTCCTTGTTCGCGGGTGGGGAGGCAGCGAGGAACAGCCACGCTCTGCTGGGCGAGAAAACACCAGTGTACGAAGAGCACCCCACAGCCTATGCTTCCGCCTCTCCGCCCTCCACCCTCCGCTTCTTCGCCTCGCCCTCGCCCTCCTCCTCCCCTCCCGCACCTCTCGGCTGCTCCGCCTCTGCCGTGTCCTCCGCACTCCGCTTCGCTCCAGCCACCGGCGTGGGCTCCGGCTTCTCCTCCGCCTTGTTCGGCGCATCCGCCTTCTTCCCCGCCGCCGCCGCTGCCGCCGCTGGGGGAGCCGCCGCAGCAGCGGGCTTCTTCTTGACCACCAGCCCGGGCAGGGTCTTTCGCTTGCCCTTCTTCGGAGCAGCAGCGGTGGGCTTCGTAGTCGCTTTTGGTGCTACTGCTGCCGGGGCGGCGGAGGTGGACGCGACGGGCGCGAGGGTGGGCGAGAGGGACGGCAGGGATGCGGGTGGCGGCGGCGGGGCAGCGCGCTTGAGCATTGCCCTGTGCGCAGCTTGCCCGTCAGTCAGGCCCGAGAGAGAAGGAAGCAGAGGGCCAGGGGACGCACTGCTTGAACGCCCTCATCTCCTCCTCGACCTGCCTCCTCCTCTCGCGCTCCTCCTCATTCGTGTCCTCAATCATGCTGTCGAGGAAGTTGATCTCGTCCTCGTCGAGCGCGCGGAACTGGTTCTCTGCGCGGGTGCGGGTGGGGCGAGCGTTAGCGGGCTGGAGGAGGGGGAGGGCAGGGGAGGGAGGGGGGACGCACTGAACTTGAGCTGCTCGTCGAAGGCTTCTTGCTTCTTGTTCTGTGAGCGCGAAGGAGTAAGTCAGCGAGTGCCCAGGCTGCCCGAGGATAGTGAGGTGGGGAGCTGGACGACCTGGTCCGCAAGGACGAGTGGGAGCGCGCTCGCGGCTGCGCACACTAGCGCAGCCTAGTCGACCCGTTCCTCAAGCGCATCCCAGGCGAAACTCGCCGAGTGCGCCGTCTGCGTCCCCACAACGGGCCCACCCCCCTCCTCGTCAACAGCCGAGTCTCGCAGCGCACCTTGTTCTCCTGGAGCTTTTCGAACAAGCTCCGCGGGTCGTACGTCCCATCGTCCTCCTGCTTGGGGGGCTCCTGGCCAATGCGCTCGTACGCGGCCTTCCACTCGTCCTCGCGGCGCTTCTTGGCCTCTTCGAGCGCAGAGGACGAGACGAAGCGCGAGGCGACGCCCGAAGCGAGGGCGGAGGCGGCGGCGGGAGGGAGGTCGGCCATTCGGGCGTGCGGGCGGGTCCGGCGGGGCGAGCGAGTGGAGCGGACGAGGGCGAGCCGCGACGAAGAGGATTCGCCAGAGACAAGTGCGCCCACTCTCGCGAGACGGGTAGCAGACGTGCCCGCTTGCTCAGAGACGATTCTCTCGCTGTGTGCGCGCGCGTATCCCGCTCCCGCCGAGCTTGCTCGCTCGCCCTGCTTGCCTCGCCCATCTTCATCAGTTCGCGCGCCGTCCTCCGCCCCTTCTGCTCGTGCCAGGTTCTCGCCCTCACGGCTCATCCGATCAGTGCGCAGCTGCGCCTGCACGGCGGGGCAGTCCCGCCCAGACCCGATTGAGGGGGCCATTATTCGGCGACTCCCTGCGCGCGCCTCCTCCTTGGGCAGTCCGACCGTCTCCCTCCCCCGTTCGACCTCGCGGCACGCATCGGACGCGCACAACACGCCTGCTACACGGAGACCCCTCCCGCGTCCCCGGCATCAATCCTCGCCAGCCGTCCAATGCCTCGCACTTTGCTCGTTTCTTCTCCCGTTTCCCCCGCGCACCGCACTGCTCGCACCGCTTTCGAGACTCTCACCCTGGTGCACAGCCTGGGAGGATCCTGGTACATCCATGTGCGCTGCAGCGCGACCTCTCACGCCGCGTCCCTTGAACGCGAGACGGCGGAAGCGTCGTCCTGCCCGCAGGTAGAGCAAAGCGGACCGAATGTGGCGCTCTAGCCTCTCACGGTGACCGTGCGCATGCACGTGAGCTGAACGGAAGGCAGGTACGGACCACAGCGCGAGCGGGTGGAAGGAGCGCGTCGACGACCGAAGCGACCAGGCAGTCTTGCGCATCGGCAAGAGCAGCTTAATGGTTCGAGACGTCGGCATCGTTGCCAACGACCTTCGCTGTCGCGCCTCACGATGTGCGAACGCGAGAAGTGCGCCCCGAGTGCCGGCACAGTGGGGTTGACCCGCGACTCGTGCAAAGAACGTCGCGCTCTTCGTCGTCAGCGATTGGGAGCGTGACCGTCGCCGCGTCCAGCCCTTCCTGCGTGTTATCCCGCCCTCTGAGCGAAGCGGCCCCCGCCCACGAGCTGAAGTGGCCAGGCGATGCGGGTGATCGAAAGCGTTGGGAGATGAGGAGGAGAGCGGGAGCGGGAAGCGGGAAGCGCGTACCCAGAGGTTCGGCCCTGTCCCGGAGAGTGCTCGAGAGTCCAGCGCGGTCCAGGAAGCAGACTCAGGAGAAGGAGGCGGGAACAGAGCTCACTCCCGTCGTCGCGTCGAGGAGGAACGCGCCCCTTGCTCCCGCCGCTCACTCTCCCGAGAGACGCGCGCGTGCAGAGATGCCCGCGATCCTGTCGACCGCAGTGTCGCTGCCCCCAGCGACGCGCGCCCTCACCGGCGTCCTCGTCGCCGCGTCGCTCCTCTTCCTCCTCCTCCGCCTCTCCGTCACCCCGCACGACCTCAAGACCATCTTTGGCGCAACGGGCGACGTCTCGCTCGTCTTCCCTTGGCTCGTACTCGTCCCCGGCAACGTCATCTGGGCGCCCTGGACCCTCCTCACCTCGGCCTTTGTCGAGACCAACCTCATCGAGGTGCGCTCTCTCCTCCAGCTCTCTCTCCTGGCCCGTGCATGTTCGGCATACTTGACGAGGAAGCGGCCAGACGCGCGACCTTGCCCGCTGACATCGCCCACCTTCCCCTCCTCCCCGACAGTTCCTCATCTCGGTCCTCACGCTCCCCCTTGCCGCGCGCTACCTCGAGCGCGTCTGGGGCGCGCAGGAGCTCGTCAAGTTCGTCATCGCGACCGTCGTCGCTTCGAATGTCATCACCGTCATCGTCAGCGTCGTCGAGAGTGTCGTCCTCGGCGACAAGGCCCTCTTCCTGTGCGTCCTCTTCAGCCCGTCGAACCGACTCCCCGCTCACATACTGTCGTCCGCAGCTACGGCACGAGCTACCACGGCCTGATGGCGCTGCAGGTCGGCTTCCTCGTCGCCTTCACGCAGCTCATCCCGGAGCACCAGGTGCAGATCTTCGGCGGCCTCGCCAAGATGCGCGTCAAGTCACTCCCGATGCTATACGTCACCTTCTCCAACATCGCCTGCGTGATCGGCTACCAGTCGCCGTACATCCTCGTGCGTGGCGCCTGTCCCGCCCCTGCGCGCAGCGCTGACCTCAAGCGTGCTCACAGATCCAGTTCGGGTGGCTCGTCTCGTGGTTCTACCTCCGCTTCTTCAAGTACAACGAGGGCGTCGACTTCCGCGGCGACCGCAGCGAGACGTTCGCCTTCCACAACTGGTTCCCCCCCTTCATCCAGTGCGTCCCGCTTCGCGCTTTCGCTGCGGCCCTACGGGTCTCTCGCGTTACAGCACGCGTCGATGGCCGCGAAGTTGTACTTGCGCATGCTGACTCTCTCCCGCCGAGCAGGAAGTACGTCACCATCGCGACGACGTTCGCCTTCAACCTTGCCGTCCGCTTCCGCCTCCTCCCCGCGTGGGGGCTCGACCCCGAGTCGGGCGTCCCCGGCTCTGGCAGCGGCTACGCGCAAGTCCCGGGCGGGCAGCGCGCCGAGGCTGAGCGGAGGCGGCAGCTCGCGCTCGAGGCGCTCGACCGCCGCATGGCCGCCCCGCCGCCGCCCTCTGCCAGCGCGGCGACGCCGCCCGCTGCTCAGGCGCAGGCGCTCCCGCGCGCGGTCGCCGGCGCCGCCCAGCCCGCGGATCGCCCAGCGCGAGGAGGAGGAGAAGTAGAGGACGGGTTACTGCGAATGGGGTCGGAGAAATGCCTAATTCTTGTCTGCGTTGGCTGCCGCCAGTGGGGAGGGTCCGTATCGAGTGCTGGCTTGAGTCAGTGCAAGCAATGAGCGAGTAGCAGTTGACCTGGCCTTCGGACGAGGCCTCGCAGGTCTCCCTCCTCCGCCTCACTCGACACTGCCTCGTCTCGCTCGAACCTGCTCCGCTTCACGCGCGCTGTTTTGCTGAGATCCAGTACAGCTGCTCGAGCATGCGCGTCGCTGGACTCGCTTCCCGACGAGCTTCTCAAGCTCATCGCGCTCGTCGTTGACGGCCTCCCGCACCCAGTCACCGACCGCCGCCGCGCCACGCAGGCCCAGGGCAAGACGCTCGTCGCTTGATGCTTGGTCTCTCGCCGCGTCCGCCGGATCGCGCAGCCCTCCTGTGGCGCTGCATCTCGACAAGCCGCCAGCTCGCCCTCGGCGCCGGGGGTGACTGGATCGGCACGCATATCCGCGAGCTCACCGTGCGCGACAGCCTCGACACAAACGAGAATTGCGCCTTCTGGCGGGACATGTGCCTGTCGGCGAGCGGCGCGTCTGTGAGCCTCGACAGCCTAAACCTCCTAGGCTCGACCTCGCATCTCCACCATGGCAGGGCTGTACCGATGCGTGTACTGGCTCAACTCCCCAGTGCGTCCCTCCCCTCTGCTCCGCGCACACTGTGCTCCTTCTGACCAACCCTGCGCATTGCCGACCTCTCCACCCTCCACCTCAGCAAAGTCACCATCGATAGCCAGGGCTTCGAGTATGCCGCAGTTGCGCGACCTCTGCCTCTCCTTCGTCCTCTTCGTCAACAGCCTGGCCAGCTCAGTCCTCGACCCGCACCGGCTCCCCTCCCTGCGGAACATCTACGCCGACCGGGTCTGGCAGGGTGTCGCGACGCGCGTCTCGCTCCCGCACCTCGCGTTCGAGCTCGCGCCGCAGCTCGAGTCGCTGCAGATACACAGGCAGGGCGCTCTCACCGCCGCGGAGCTGAAGGAGCTCCCGCCGCAGCCCGTCGCAGTTGTCGTCAAGGCGCCCGCTAAGGACACGCCGTACCACGCGTCGACACGCGATCGCCCATCTCGAGCTGTACGACGTCCCGGCCACCTCCTCCCGCTCCCCCGGGGCGAAGCGCTGGATCTCCAGGCCCTGCAGCGCTTCGTCCTCCTCGCGCTGCCCTTGCCCGCCCGACTGACCCGCAGACCGCTAGGATCTTCCCCGCATGCCTCAGCGCGCTCCCGATGGAGCTCAAGTCGCGCATCGTCCGCCTGTGCGCCGAGCAGGACGAGCAGGTCTCGCGCCTTCTCGATGCGCTCAAGAAGCAGGGCGTGCGCGAGAGCCTCGTCAACGATGTCCGCGAGGACCACCCGGGAACGATCAGGACCCTGTTCGAGGTTTCGAGGGAGTGGAGCGCGCTGACTGCGCCGTACCGCTTCAGGGTGCGTTCTCCGCGCTGATGACATCCGCGCCCCTGCTGACTCTGAATGCGAGTGTAAGTACTCAAGACATCCAAGGTCGGTGACTTCGTCTACCGCTTCCGCATTGCGCAGCACCGCGCCGTGCTGGTCGAGGAAATCCACTGCGACGAGATGCCCGAGGCGGGCTTCGACACTTTCCTCCATACCTTGCCACGCATGAAGCAGCTGCGCAAACTGGTCATCGACGAGGATTTTCTCGACCTCGCGATCAGGTTTTCCGGACCGCTGGATGTCACCGCAGCGATGCCATCGAGCATCCCCGAAGAGGCGGTGGCGCGACCTGTCGAGGCGCTGCAGATCGTGTCGTCACTCGACTTGCGCCTCGTTACGCGTAGCCGGCGACTCGATATTCTGGAGCCAGCACATAACCTCCGTAGCCTCCGGCTCGACTTCACAGCGTCGTCGCCCTCGGCCGACCACCTCGACGCCATCCTCACATCCATCCCTGCCGTCACCGAGCTCAGCCTCGTGAGTCGCAGGTGGAGCACCAACGTCGCGTCTGTCGTCCCGCACCCCTCCGCGCCCTTCCCTGCCCTCCACACGCTCAGCTTGACGGCCCAGTCGATCCACCCCTCCGTCTTCGGGCTCATCTCGCAGTTCAGCTCGACCCTCAAGACGCTCTCGCTCGACATCTCGCAGCCGCTCAGAACCAGGCCAGCGTGCCCGACACCGCGCCCTTTCCAGTCCTCACGAGGCTGGCGCTCTCAGGCCGCGACAAGGCGTATGCCTCGCTCGCCGGTTTCTTTACGCCGACCCGCCTTCCTTCCCTCGAGATCCTTCGCCTCGAGATCCACAGCGTCCTCTTCAGCCAGCACCCTCCGCTCAGCACGCTCATCCAGGCGTTCCTCGACGCCGACCCGCACACGCTGTCCGACGTCGAGCTCATCCAGATGAGCGGCTCGTGCTCCCGCGACGAGGACCAGTTCCTCTCGACTTGGAGCGAGCGTGACGGCTTCACCCTCGTCCTCTCCGACTTCCCGCGACCGCCGTCATCCTTCATCGTCGGCCCCGACACCGCGCGCGCCGCCCCGTCCAGCCCGGTCCAGCACTCCATCGCCATCAGCAAGGCGATGCGCATCTCCGTTGAGTACCTCCAAGGGCGACTGCTGCGCGCATACGATTCCAACAGCGTCGATGAGCTCGCGCGGCTCGCGCGTCTCCTCCAGCGCATTGAAGTCGAGCGGGCTGTCGACGCGCTGAGCCGAGGTACGCTCTATATCCCGCTCGGCACGGCACCGAGCTTCTACTCACAGTGCGCGCGCCGACAGGGCGAAACGGCAGAGGACCGGCTTTGTCGCTTGCGAAGTGGGCGAGGGGCCGGGTAGGGGTGCGTCGAGGACTTGCGGAGCGGGGGAGCGAGGGGGGGAGGTGGACCGCTTGAGTGAGCTTGCAATCCTGTCAACCGTGCAACGCTAGCTCCGAGAGAACCCATGATGCAGCTGCAGTCTATCCGGATGAGCTGGCTGTCTGTCTATCAAGTACGAAGCGAAAGGGACGACAAGGAGAGGGCTGTTGGAGTCGCAGAGAGGGAGGGGGAGGCGGACAATTCCCTGGAGCGCGATGGTCGGATGAAGTACATCGTCTACGCTGCGAGCTGGTAGCCCGGGTTGACCGCACCGACTGCGTTCAAGGGCGAGGAGAGTCAGCGCCTGCATCTTGGGAAGGTCCGTCCACCTCGCATGCATCGGAAGGGGAGGAAAGACGCACGCGACTGCCGGATGTGCCCCTCGAACGCCTTGATCGTGTCGTTCATGGTGTAGCCGTTGGCAACTGTGAGATTCGACGGGTTTAGCGCGAGTACGGGCAGAGCGAGAGCTGGAGGGTGTCAACGCACTACAGAGCTGGAGCATGATCCGAGAAGCCTGGGCGTCTGCGAGCGGTAGGTGCGACTATCAGCGGGTGCCCAGACAAATACAGAACTCGCTGTAGAGGAGAAGCAGCGTACTGAGGAAGCCCGACTGCGCCCACACGGGCGCGCTCGAGAGCGACGGGACCGACATGCCCGTCGGGGTGCGCGTCGCGACGACGATCTGCGTCCCGTCCTTTGCAAACGCGGCGGCGATGGACGAGTTGCGGGTGATCGCGCCCGAGCCGGTGCTGTGAGGGAGGGTAGGTCAGCGCGGAGGAGTGAGAGCGAGAGGAGAGGGACGAACCCGTCGAAGACGACGCCTATACGTGAGTTCCGCGAGCGTAGGAGAGGCGGGAGGAGCGAGGCGAATGTCAGCGTGCCTGAGTCGCTCAGGAGGAAAGGACGGCAACGCACCCTTCGCGCCGAACTCGATGCTCGCGTTCAGCAGGCGGATGTCGTGCTGGCGGTGGACGTAGAGGATGTCGACCTTGGGGAGCTCCTCGATGTGCTGGACGGGGAAGACGGTCTTGCCCGCCGGGAGCGACGGCGTGTTGAAGAAGACAGGAACATGGTTGATGAAGAGGCCGAGCTTGCCCTGCTCAAGCGAGTTGAACGCGTCCGGCGCGTTCGCGTGGAACTTGGTCGCCCAGTACGCCGAGACGATGCGGTCGTTGAAGGCGATCATGGTTCCGCGGCCGGCGGCGTCGGCGGCGGTTGCGAGCGCGAAGGCAGCGTAGATGTTGGCGTTTCCGTCGTAGCCGAGGTCCGTGAACGGGCGCATCGAGCCCGTAGCTGCGAAGGCAAGAAACTCAGCGCTCGTCGGCCGCGAGGAGGAGGAGGGGACGCACTGACGACGGGCTTGTCGCAGCTGACGGTGATGTCGGCGAGGAAGGCAGTCTCCTCGAGCTGCGTACCAGCGTGTGAGCAGCGTTCCGCACGGAGACGAGATAACGCGACGCACGAGGTTCGTGCCGTGGATGAAGACGGCGCCGTCGATGTCGCTCCCCTCGGAGCAGAGCGCGTAGTCGACGTACTTCGCGAACGCCTGCACCTTTTTGTCAGTCACGTTGCGCCGACAGAGAGGCTCGTATGGCGCACCAGAGAGAGGTAGTCGTACGAGCCCGTGTTGATGTTGCCTGCGATCCCGGACGCTGCGAACGCCGAAAGAGGTCAGTGAGGGTTGACGGGGTTTGACTGGTGAAAGGAGACGCACTGATCTGCTTGATGGCAATCTGCGCGACGTCGTATACCTCGGGAACTTCCGCGAGCTGCGGAACGACCGTTAGGACGGAAGGAGAGGGGTGCGGTGGGAAAGGGAGAGAGCGCGCACCACCTCCGTCGCATTGTGCGAAATCTGCCTGCACACGATCAAGCGATCAGACTGGGGCGAGATGTAGCAGAAAGCAGAGTACGTACCCGTACGCGCTGGTGTCGGTACGGCCATTAGTCGAGCCACTCTGCGAGAATGCGAAGACACGGTCATCAGCGGCTTTCGAGGACCGCTCGGATGAGGGAACGCACAGCTGCCGTCGCGTAGTCGGTGTAGACACTTCGGGAGAGGGAGAGCGTCAGTACAAGGCGAAGCGGGGTGCAAGAGCGAAGAGCGAGTTACAAGCTGCGAGCGCGGGCGGAGTTCACCAGTCAGTCGTAGCCTTGCCGCCAGGCGATAAGGGAAAACGACGCACAGGACCTTGGGCAGCGACTTGTCGCCCTCCCAGACGAGGTCGTCGGTGCGCTTGACGAACTCGGCGCGCTTATCGAGTGCGGCGTGCGTGCTGATCGGGCCTGCGAGCGCGGCGGTCGCGAGCGACGAAGCGAGGGTGGCGGCGAGGAGGAGCATGCTGAGCGAGCGAGCGAGCAGGGCGGAAAGCGTGGAGCGGAAGAGAAGAAGCGAAACTGTCGGAGGGCGCGGGAGAACGAGCGGCGCGCAATCGTCGGCTGTTGGCGCCGACGGCGGAGCATCGGCAGGGCTGCAATCCGTCGACGGCGGTAGATTGCCGTGCCAAGATACCTGGCGGGCCGCAACACGGGGAAGAGGCGGGAGAGTGGAGGCGACGGAGTGGAGGAGGGGAGGTGGGCAAGCGAGCAGAAGCAGAGCACCAGCGATAAGCCGAGGAGAGACCCGCGACGGGCTGCGAGGGGTGTGCAGTCACGTACGGGAGAAGAACAGAACGTGGTACTGACCGATTTGGCATTCCCTCTTCTCCCGTCCTTGGAGCCCTCCGCCGCCCCCGCTCAGAAGTACTTCCCGACCCACTCTTTGACCTCCGTGCCGAGTTCCTCGACCGCCTCGATAGGCAAGAAGTGCCCGACGCCCTCCTTGTCGACCCTCTTGGCGCGGGTCCTCCCCTCCGGGCCACGCGACTCCCACTCGCGCTGGACGCTCTCGCCCTCGTTGCCCGCGCGCTCCAAGCCCGCGCACCACAGCGCGAGGAGCGGGCACTTGACGCGCGCGCCGTCCGCGCCGTCGGCCTCGTCGTGCTCGAGGTCGGTCGTTGCGCCTGCGCGGTAGTCCTCGAGCGCGCCGCGGACGACGGCCAGCTCGGCGTACTGCTCCGTCCACGAGGCGAGGAGCGTGGGGTCGTACTCTGGCTCGGGGACGGAGCCGTACGGCGTCGAGAGCGTCGCCGAGGAGGAGCGGAAGGCGGGGCCCGTCCAGGAGGCGATGCTGTAGTGCGCGTACCACGGGCCGATAGTCGGCGTCGAGAGGAGGAGCATCTCGGCCATGGGCGGCGGCGTCGCGAGGAAGATCCAGTGGTACATCCCGAGGGACGCCAAGTGACGGCGGTTCTCGTACGACATGCTGCGCGGGACGACAAGGTCAGCAGGAACAGCCGGATGAATGAACGCAGGACGCACCGCTTGAACTGCACAGGCGTTGGGACGATGTCCTGTACGCTGAGGCCGACGATGCGCGACGGCGAGTCCTTTGCGAGACGGTACGAGACGCGTGCGCCGCGGTCGTCTGCGCAGGCGGGGTGAGGTTCGAAGGTGTGTCAGCGGGGGACTGCGCGGCCAACTTCACTGCAGTAGTGAGAAAGGTAAAGACGCACGACCGATCAGGACGATCTTGGGCTCCTCGCCGGGCCAGATGGCGTCGACGAGCGCGAGGAGGTCCTTCCCCACCTCGCGCTTCGAGTAGGCCTCGTGCGAACCGTCATCCGGGATCGCCTTGCGCGACTTGCCGTAGCTGCCAGCATGCGCACAGAGTCGTCCGATATCAGCTCTGGCTCGCACCGGCGTGAAGGGGGACGAGGGAGGATGAGCGAGCTGACATACCCGGGGAGGTCGGGCACGACGATGCGGAACGTCTTGAGGAGGTCGGACTCGCGCGCCAGCCACTGCATGACGGGCTGCCATAGGGTGTGGTTCTGCGGGTAGCCATGGACGAAGACGAGGACGGGGCGCGAATCGCCGGATGCGCCGGCGGAGGAGGTGGGGGAGGAGACGAGGGCGTGCAGCGACGAGGGCGGGAGCGAGTCGGGGTGGAGCGAGTGGGGCACCGTGTGCTCTACGGCGGTGAACGAGGGCGGGAACGCAGCCATCTTCGCAGTCAGAGGCGTAGAGCGGGAGAGAGCAAGGTGGGGAGACGAGGCGAGCTGATGAGGATGACAGAGCAGCGCGCAACCTCGGGGCAAGCGGGGCGCGAGTCAGAGCGGGTCAGAGCGTCGACAGAAATCTCTCGGGATCAGCAGAACCCTAGCAGGAGCGAAAGGTAGCGGGAGGCGGTGCAGCGACTCAGGCTGAGCTCGAGCTCGTCCGGGGAGATCGGCTCGCCTCCCTCCACGCGCGACTCTGCGCAGACCAGCTCCAGAGGATGCCCGGCAAGACCCGCACCTCCCAGGCTCACGGGCCCCAGGCCGCAAAGAAACCCTTCAAGCGCGACTCCGCCGCAAACCCGCGCACTGCCACCGCCGCCGCTGCGAGGGGAGGCGCCCGCCGCCGCGTCCGGGTCCAACCGCGATCCCGTCGACCGCAAGCGCAAGGCCGAGGACGAGCCCGAAAAGGCGACCGTCCGCAACTCGCTCCTCAACGCACCGGAGGAGATCGACTTCCCCCGAGGCGGAGGGTCGGGCCTCACCCAGGTCGAGGTCAGGGAGGCGCAGCTCGAGGGCGAGAACGAGGCAAAGGCTGCACAGGACGAGGTGCGTTCCGCCCGTCCATCCTCTCGCAGTTCCCGCCCACCGCTACGAGCACCTCCAGCTGACCTCGACTCGCTCGACTCCGTTGCAGGAGCGCGAGCGCGACACCGAGGTGATCAAGGACAAGGGCAAGGCGAAGCGGAGGAAGCTTGAGCGCGCGCTCAAGGGCGCGGCAAGGAGAAGAACCAGCTACCGAAGGACGCGTTCCGCATCGAGCACCTCAACTACAAGGTGCGCTTGGCGTTTCGCTCTATCTGCACGCCGTTGCGCATTTCTGACACTCGAAACCCTGCAGCGCTTGATCCCCGGCACCAAGGCGCTCTGCCAGGTCGTCCAGGTCCGCCCGCTCGAGCTCATCGTCTCGCTGCCGAACCAGCTCCTCGGCCACATCCCCATCACCAACATCTCCGCCGAGTTCGCCGCACGCCTCGAGAAGGCCGGCGAGGAGTCGTCGGACGAGGAGGACTCGGATGAGGAGGAGGACTCGGAGGATGAGGAGGACGCGGACAAGCCGTCGAAGGGCCTGCCCGGCCTGACGTCGCTGTTCCGACCGGGACAGTGGCTCGTCGCCATCGTCGCTGCGAGCAAGACGGGCGATTCGAAGACGAAGCTCGGCGGGCGCGAGGGCGACGAGGCGGTTCGCTCTTCGCGCCGCATCGAGCTCTCGCTCGAGCCGGAGAAGGTCAACGAGGGCATCGCCAAGGGCGACCTCAAGCGCGGCTTCATCCTCCCCGCCGCGGTGCACGACGTCGAGGAGCACGGCTACACCCTCTCGTTCGGCCTCGCGCCCCTCTCGTCCTTCCTCCCCTTCGCCGATGCGAAGAAGCTCTCGCCGACCAAGCCGCTGCACGTCGGCCAGGTCGTTCTCTGCCGCATTACCAAGGTGCACGACAACGAGCGCACCCTCTCCGTCACGGTCGAGCACGCCGACCTCGCCGGCACGACGCTCGACAGCGTCTCGTCCATCACCTCGGTCCTCCCCTTCCAGCTCGTCCCCTGCCTCGTCACCGCCGTCCTCCCGTCGGGCCTGAACGTCAAGTTCCACGGGTACTTTGACGGCACAATCGACCGCTTCCACCTTCCCGTGTCGGCGGGCGACGACCTCGCAGACTACCAAGCAGGGGCAGAAGGTCAAGGCGCGCGTCCTGTGGGACTCGATCGCGAGCACGCCCAAGAAGTTTGCGCTTTCGATGGCGCCGCACGTCGTCCGCCTCGACGACGCCGCGCAGGCGACCGAGCGCCGCTTCCAGGTCGGCGCCAAGTGCAAGCGCGTCAAGGTAGTCGCCATGGACGACGAGTGGGGTCTGACGTGCGAGATCCAGGACGGCGAGGAGGCCGTCCCGGCGTTTGTCCATGTGCGTGTACCGCTTCTCCTCGCTGAGGGACTGGGCTCACTCGCCCCCTCTTGCAGATCTCGCGCATCACCGACGACCACCTCAACACAATCCCCAAGTCGGGCCCGTGGAAGGCCGGCACGGTGCATGCCGCGCGCGTGATCGGCTTCTCGGCGCTCGACAACCTCGTCCAGTTGTCGCTGCAGCCGTCGGTCCTCGAGCAGGCGTTCCTCCGCGTCCAGGACGTCGAGGTCGGCGCCGAGGTCAAGGGCACGGTCAAGGTCCTCAAGGACAACGCGCTATTTGTCAGCATCGGCGGCAACGTCGACGGCGTGTCTGGCCGCTGCACTACGCCGACATCCGCCTCAAGCACCCGGAGAAGAAATTCAAGCCCGGCCAGTCGGTCAAGGCGAGGGTGCGTGCTCGTTCTCTCGCTCTTCCTGCGGATTCGCGCTGACCAGGTTGCGCGCAGATTTACTCTGCCGACCCGGAGAAGAACCGCGTCGTCCTCACGCTCAAGAAGCAGCTCGTCAACACCGACCTGCCGATCGTCGCGCGCATTGAGGACGCCAAGGTCGGCGTCGTCACGCACGCGACCGTGACCAAGGTGCTCGAGAAGAGCGTCCTCGTCGACTTCTTCGGCGGCCTCCGCGCGCTCATTCCCGCAGCCGAGGCGGCCGAGGCCTTCACCGCCGCGGCCGACCTCGTCCGCCTCTTCCCCCTCGGCAAGGTCGTCGCCGTCCGCATCCTCTCCGTCGACCCCGCCACCTCCCGCATCGTCGCCTCGGCGCGCCAGGCGTCCGCCCCTTCCGCCGCCGCCGCCTCCGGCACCGCCTCGATCGAGGCGCTCGACATCGGCACCGTCACGAGCGGCACCGTCTCGGCGCTGCACGAGACGAACCTCGTTCTGTCGCTCGTCCCGTCGGGCGTCAAGGCGCTTCTCTCGTACCCGACGCTCGCGCGCCACCGCGGCGTGCAGGTCGCGGACCTCAAAGCGAGCCTCGCCAAGGGCCAGTCGCTGGAGGACCTCGTCGTCGTGTCGAAGAACGCCGACAAGGGTTCGTCATCGTCGGCCTCCTCCCGTCCAAGTCGGCCGCGTCGGCCGGCAAGCCCGCCGCGTCGTCCTCGTCGTCCACGCAGCTCACGCTCGAATCGCTCGAGGTCGGCGCGCTTTACCCCGGACGGATCAGCTCGCGCCTCCCCTCGGGCGTGATCCTCGTCCAGCTCGCCTCGAGCGGGCGGAACGCCCCGCGCGGGCGCGTCGCGCTCACCGAGCTCGCCGATGCCTACGCCGAGGACCTCGCGAGCGCGTTCCCCGTCGGCGCGCACGTCGATGCCGTCGTCCTCGCCAAGGACACGGCGCAGCACCGCCTCGACCTCTCGCTCCGTGCGTCGCGCGTCGCCGCCGCCAAGGGCGAGGCAGCGCCCGAGGTGCAGGACCCCGTCGTCGAGAGCGTCGAGCAGCTCAAGCCCGGCGAGAAGGTCCGCGGGTTCGTCAAGGCCGTCGCCAACGCCGGCGTGTTTGTTACTCTCGGCGGCGAGGTGACGGCGCGTGTGCAGATCAAGGTGCGTTCCTCCTGTCTGAGGTCCTTCCGAGCGGTGCTGACGAGCTGAGCGTGTGCAGGAGCTGTTTGACGAGTACGTCAAGGACTGGAAGCCCCGCTTCACGGTCGGCCAGCTCGTCGAGGGCAAGGTCCTCTCGTGCGTTCTGCCTCTCCGCGTCCTGGATTCTCCCGCTTACTTCGCCCCGTCCGCAGCGTCGACAAGGTCACCTCGCAGGTCGAGCTCTCGCTCCGCAAGGGCGGCGTCGTCAAGAAGGGCGCCGAGCCTGACCTCCCCTCGCTTGCCGAGGCGAACCTCTCGGTCGGGCAGGTCGTCCGCGGCGTTGTCAAGCGCGTCGAGGACTTTGGCGCGTTCGTCCGCCTCGACGGGCTCAATGTCCAGGGACTGTGCCACAAGAGCAAGGTCACCGACGAGACCAAGGGCAGCTGGAAGGAGCACGTCCACCAGGGCGACCGCGTCCGCGTCGTCGTGCTCGACGTCAACCTCGAGACGAAGAAGGTCTCGCTCGGGCTGAAGAAGAGCCTCTTCCCCGAGGGCGAGGCGTCGGACGAGAAGGAGGACGACGAGGAGTCGGGCGAGGAGGAGGAGGAGATCGTTGACGGGATGAGCGACGATGACGAGGAGGACGGCAGCGGCGACGAGGTCGACCTGCAGGCGCTGCTGAACGGCGCGGCAGCAGGGTCGGATGATGAGGAGGAGGATGACGAGGACGAGGACGAGGACGACGAGATGGCGGACGAGCCCGAGGTGCGTCGCCGGCGGTAGCGACTCGACCCTTCACTGCATTGCTCACCTATTCCGCGCGCTCGCAGGTCCCGGTCGCGTCGACGAGCAAGCTCGCCTCGGCGTCGTCGGCCAAGGTGGCGCCCGCACTCGCGGTCTCGTCGGGCTTCAACTGGGGCGGCGACGAGGAGGACGAGGAGATGCAGGCGGCCAAGGACGACGACGAGGGCAGCGACGACGAGGAGCCCGCGGCGCCGAAGCCGTCCGCGACCGCCGCCGGCAAGAAGGCCGCGACGGGTCTCTCGACGCTCGACGACCGGACAGGCGACCTCGACACGCAGGCACCGACGTCGATCGCCGACTTTGAGCGGCTCCTCCTCGGCTCGCCCAACTCGTCGTACCTATGGATCCAGTACATCGCCTTCTTCGTCGGCCTGACGCAGCTCGACAAGGCGCGCGAGATTGGCCGCCGCGCGCTCAAGTCAATCCACTTCCGCGAGGAGCAGGAGAAGTTCAACGTCTGGGTCGCGCTGCTCAACCTCGAGAACTCGTACGGCGACGAGACGACCGTCGATGAGCGCTTCAAGGAGGCTGCGCAGTACAATGACGCCAAGACGGTGCACCTCCGCATGCTCGACATCTACGAGCGCACGGGCAAGTACGAGGTGCGTCGCCGGGCGTCCTTCTCACTCCTTGACGCGTTCCTGACGCTCTCGTCGCGCGCAGGCCGAGGAGGAGCTGTTCAAGCGGACCGTCAAGAAATTCTCGCAGAGCTCCAAGGTCTGGACGCTCTTCGCGCAGTACTACCTCACGCATGGCCGCCCCGCCGAGGCGCGCGAGCTCCTGCCGCGCAGTCTCAAGAGCCTCGAGAAGCGCAAGCGTGCGTCTGTCGCCTCACTATCCCGCTTCTCTCGCTGACGTCTGCGCCATCCGCAGACGTCAAGACGATTGTCAAGTTTGCCCAGCTCGAGTTCAAGCTCGGCGACGCCGAGCGCGGCCGCACCATCTTCGAGGGCATCGTCGACTCGTACCCGAAGCGCCTCGACCTGTGGTTCGTCTACATCGACATGGAGATCAAGCAGCGCAACGTCGCGGGCGTGCGCGCGCTCTTCGACCGTGTCCTCGCGCAGCGGCTGTCGAGCAGTGCGTCCCCGCTCGCTTCCCTCCCACCCGGAGCCGAGTTGACCGTCTCCCGCTGTTTCCCGCGCGCAGAGAAGGGCAAGTCGGTGTTCAAGAAGTGGCTCACGTTTGAGAAGGAGCACGGCGACGACGCGGGCGTCGACGAGGTCAAGGAGCGCGCGGTCGCGTTCGTGCAGGGGCGGCAGCATGCGGACGGCGGTGCCGACGAGGATGACGAGGAGTAGCGGGCGGCGCGCGCAGCTGCGATAGACGCGCGATACGCGCAGTGTGCCTTTAGGTTGTAAGAACGATGTGGATCCTCTCATACGCTCACCAGTTGCGGAGCAGCTGCTCGAAAGCGAGGCGCGGAAATTCAGGCTCACTTATCCAGTTCGCCCTCGCCTCGCCTCTCCGTCAGCGTCCGCCTCGTTCCCTCGTGGTCCTCCGCGTGACCGGATCCCCGCACGTACCGAGAGACGCGTCCCAGACACCATGTTTGACGATCCGGAGGAGTTCAGGCGGTAGCAGCTCGAGCGTAGCGCGTCCGTGTGGAGATTGCGCCTGCTCGATCTTGATTCCTGCTCGACCGTGTCTGTGCGCTTGCGGGCGCTGCCGGGCGGGAGCAGAGGACAGAGATGAGGTTGAGCGATGAAGACGGGGAGAGCGGAGAGCGGCATGCGAAGAGTGCGGGTGAGGTGGAGCGTGGTCAAGCAGCATGTCGAGCCAGGTCCAGCTGGGCACGAGCCCGTCCAGCGGGGACGGCCGCAGTGGTCGCGTGCAACGAGGAGCGGGCGGAGGAGGAGGCTCTTGCTCCCGCCATCCTCGTGCAGTTGCTCGAATCGCCGGTCAGACCTACTCAGCACATGGCTATGAGCACCTCAGACGCGCCCACGGCCACCACCGCGCCTCCCTCACCCTCGCCGTCTTCATCGCTCGACTCGCTCCTCGCGACGTACCTCTCCTCGTCGCCGCTCCTGCCAGAGCTGAGCACCCGCGCCAACGCCCTCCTCGACCACCGCGTGCAGAAGAAGACGCGCCGCCAGGTCACGCAGCTCCAGGGCGAGCTCCGCGACGACTTTGCCGGAAAGGCGTGGGCCGTAAAGGCCGACTGGATGGCCAGGGTCGTTCCTGAGCACGCTGGTGGCGCCGATGAAGACGAGGAGGCGGCGGCGCATGGCGGTGCCGACGGAGAGGACGCGGGCGACCAGGCTCAGCCCGCCGGCCAGATCCCAGCCTCGACCTCTTCCTCCCTCCCGCCGACCATCACCTCCGACACGGACGGCGCAGCCGAAATGGCCAAGCGCGTCGATGGGACCGTCGAGCAGGCGCTGGCGGGACAGCTGGGTGAGGCGCAGGAGCGGATCGAGGGGTCCGTCAGGCGGAGCGAAGCGATGGAGTTGGAGCTGTGGCTCGGGCAGGAGGTGCGTGCCTGCCTCTCATGTACGCTCTGCTCCTTTTGCTGATGACCGCATGCCTCCAGATCCTCGACGCCTTCTCCACCTCTGCTGGTGATGAGGCGCAGGCCGCCCGCTTTGTCCTCGACCGGCTCGAGGATGCCTGCTTTGAGGCAGGGCTCCCGTAGTACCAGCGGCAGGTGTTGTTGCTATATGCAGCTTGCACGTTCATTCCCGAGAGGGGCTTATGAGCTGGGACACTCCAGCATGCTCGGCTAGTTCTGCACTCTTCGAGCTTCTTATCTACAGGGCTGCCTGGCAGTCTGCAGCGCCCGGGGGCTAGGCTGCGAGAGAGCTTGCTGACACCGCTTGTGCTTGCGCGCGCTCTGAAGTCGGCATTGTCATGCACATCGGCTTGCCAGTGTGGCCTGTGTTATGTGCTACTTCATCTTTTTCCGAGGACGTGCTGGCTATGCTGCACTGGACCATGACTGTGGACTAGCTTGAGCATTGGGCGCACGCTCTTGGAGCTCTGTAGTGAGCAATACCGCACTGTCAGTTTGGCAAAGGCTGACTGCTACGCTTCCATTCTTCCTCTCCTCAGATCAGCAGCAGCGACAATGGGATATTACTCACCATGTGTCCTCCCCTCATCCGCCGTCACTTCGTGAAGCACATTCCTTCAGCAAGGACCCAGGGAGGAATCGCAGGCTCGTCTTCGCCTCTCCCGCCATCTCTTGTAGTCCAGCACATCTTCTACGGGTCAGGGCATTGTAACCCTAGCTCGTGATCGTAGCGCCCAACATACATGCAGTGCCAGGTAAGGGAAGCTAGCTCCGGACACCCACAGCGAAAGGCCTGACGTTCACCTCATACTGATCTTCCCGGCCCTGTACCAACCCTCACCTCTCCTTTCGAACCCCAGGCCTTCTCTAATGACGCGCTAAACCGCTGCGCCACAACCCCTCATATTGAGGAAATGCTTGATTCCGTATAAAATCCGCCGCTGTGTGTGCTGTTGGTGGGGCGGCAGTGCGGGTAGATGTCTAGGGGACTACACTGGCTTGTCTCGCTCTTGGTACTAGAACCCACCCACCCATGCTCTCTCTTCTTGCAGTGGGCAAGGGAGAGCCCGCTGCTGCAGGTACCGTCTCCAATGGTGGAGACTCTCCACTCACCAAGGGTACCGTTACCCTAGCCTGTTCTGCCTGCTCTTTGGGCCATGATGTCGCTACCCTCGCGCTGTGCATATTGGCCAAGCCTGGCTATGACCCGAGGTGCTGGGTCGCACACCTGGTCTGGTTCCCCCTCCTGACTGCAGCGCTTGTTCTCGCACCAGCAAACAAGCCGCTTAACTGAGCACCGTCAGCAAGAGTGCGGGCACCTTGACAGTGTGTGCACAACAGCTAACAGCTTGTCCTCTCACTTGAGAAGGTTGAAAGCTGCACCTCCCCCCTGTTCACAGCCTGTTCACAGCCTGTTCACAGGCTTGTTCTGTCCAGTTGTTGCATGCTTTTCTACTTCAATGCATTGTGACAGTGTGCTCCGACCGTGCCATAAAGGTGGCAGGGCCTGTTCTTGCATTTCGTGTGGGCGTCTTGCTGCCTACTGCATCTCTACGTTCATGGCTGCAATACTGGCCAATCCTCTTCCTAGATGGCTGCGTGGCCTAGTGGTTACGGCGCCGGTCTTCGATAAGCGCACTTTTATTGCGGTAGAAGTGGGCGCGGTAGAACCGGAGATCGTGGGTTCGACCCCCACCGTGGTCGTTTTTTTGCTGCTCAGTGCTCTTTGATGTCTTCCAGTCCATCTGGAGACTGTACGATCACACCCCAGGTTGTGGCCACCCGAGGGCCTCCCTGTGTTGCATGACCCGGGGCATCTAGCTAACAAGTTTCTTGCAAATGTGCACTCCAGATGAGTGAGTTGCAGTGCCGCAGTGACAGTCCAAAATCCGACAGGCCAACTCCTCAAACGTCATCTGACAGTGACAGGTGGCATCACCAGAGTGCCACTGGTGCAGGGTGCATTCTCAGCGAACCCGAGAAGAGGCAGGCTGCGTGGAAAGCGGTGTGTGCCGAAGTAACAGTGACTCGAGTGTTGGTTCCTGAGTGGGGGGATCACCCGAGGGCATTGCGCTGCTGGCAATGAGACCCTCGCACCGCACTCAACCCCACACCTGGACATAACCATCCTGACAGCGTTTGGCGAGGTCTGCGGTTGAGAGGAGGAGGAAGACAGCGGATTCCCGCTCGACTTCATCTAGTGCGTCCTCTCCCTCTTGTCTCCCCACAGTGTGAGCTGATCGCAGTGATGTTGCTCCGCTTGCAGGCTTGTCGAGGCGCACACGGCTGAGTACCTTGTCGACATCGTCCACTCGCTCCTCCACCTCAACGGGCTGGAGGACCGCATATGTACTCTGCCTCCTCGCTCTTCTCAATTCAATGCTGACCTGCTCACTCGCTCATGTCATAGCTCAACGGCATCTGCAGCAACAATACATCGTCGATGGCCAAGGTGACGGAGGTGCTCAGCAACCTCCTTGTTGTGACGCTTCAAGCACATCCTCAACATCGTCACCAAGGTGCGTCCCCCTTCCCTCACTTCCCTCTCTGCTTGTTGTGTGTGCTGACGGATGGGTGTCGCACACTCGCACGCAGGCGATCCTCTCCAACTTCGCCAAGAACGACTCGGACCCGCCGCAGGACGGCGCGGTCGACTACGAGCCGACCTTTGAAGAGAACCTCAAGGCGTGCGTACCATTCCCCTTCCTCTCCGGGCCTGGCGCAGGCCGGACGAGCTGACATGCGCGAGTGCCCCGCAGCTTTTGACGCGAGAACGCAGGTGAAGCCCCCGACGTATCGCACAATGTCGACGTCTACGAGCTGAGCGACGAGGTGTTCAAGGGACCTCATGGACGAGATCAACCCTATCACGCCTGATGACTCCGAGCGCGCCACCTCCCACGCGCCGAACTCACAAGCGAGACGTACACGAGCGAGAACGCGTGCCAGACACTTATCAAGGTGTGCTGTCTTCTTTGTCTCGCTCTCACACACCACTGACACATTCTGGCAGTGCACCGGCACCCGCAGTTCCAGGTGCTTGCAAAGCGCCTCCGCTGCTCGGACACCACATGCCGCCTCTGGGCTGAGATCACGACCCGCCATGGTGTCAGCGCGAAGCACATCACGCGTGCAGTGCGCAACCGCTGGGACACCGTCCTGCACCAGTGCGCCACCGTTAAGGAGATGCAGGCCTTCATGTGCGTGGTGTCTTCCCCTCTCTGCCCTCTCCCCTCTCCTCGCTCATCACGATGACTCTCGGATCGGAAACAGCTGGGCATACCAGCAGCAGCGCACATCGGGCATCAAGCCAGCGATGCGGATCAACGAGGCGGACATCAAGCTTGCGTCGGATCTCGTGAAGCTCCTCGAGGTGCGTCTCCGTCTCCTTCAGCCCTCGGTACTCAATCTCGCTGACGGCACGCTCGGTTACAGCCCCTCAGCAGGCTCATGGGTGTTGTCTCCAAGGCACACTCGGGGTGCGTTAGCTCGGTCATCTGCTGAATTGACTCGCTCAGCAGCGGGTGCAGAGCGCACTCTCCTCGAGCTCGATGCGAGAGGAGGCGGTCTGCGTGCTTGTACGACAGAGAGAGGGACTCGCCGAAGTAGATTCCTGAGTGGAAGGAAGGGCGGGAGAGGATCACTAGAGGACAAGAGGGGATCCGAAGCGCTACAGCATCCCGTGTGCGCCATCACTCAACTCCCGCATTCGGCTTGACCATCCCGAGTCCCGACGACGAAGGAGGAGGGGTCTGTGAGCGAAGGGGGCATCAACAGCGACGTATGGGTAAGAAAGAGGGAGGAAAGGACTCAGCGGATGTTTTTGACGAGCGAGGAGGCGGAGGAAGCGGATGCGGACTTAGCAGCGGGCTCGACGAGATCCTCAACACGCCGAAGGACTACCCCGCCGCACTGCACAACGCCGCGCTCAAGAGGGGTGTACTTCAGAAGTACTACGCCTACACGGATGAGAGCAAGTTCTACCGCATCAGAGGCAGTGCGTGCGCATCCTCCCCTTCTCTCGCTTCGCCGCTCTTTCACTGATGAACCCCTTCCGCTCTGCAGTGCTCTACCCGTCCCTGCATCTCTCGTACTTCCGCACCGCCGAGTGGCAGGACAACTGGACCAAGCAGGCGCGCGACCTCCTCGTCAAGGAGTTCGCGCCGTACAGCCTCGTGCATGAGGCTTCAGTGGTAATAGTGAAGGAGAGTGAGCACCCCTCGGTGCGTCCGCTCTCTCTCTCGTCTCGAGTGCGCCTTGTGTGCCTGAGGTGGAGTACTGCAGGTGCGGCAAGCTGATCAACCCCTTCGACCTCTTCCTACCACTCCCCTGCACCTCTCACCTTCCCCGCTCTCTCCCCCCTCTCCGCCGCCTTTCCCACAGCTCGACCACTCCGACATGCCACCACCGCCGCTGCCACGCCGCTCGCGCATTGCTGCCCACCTCGCTGCACACGCAATTGCGGTGCCTCCAAGCAGAACCTGATCAAGGCCTTCATCACCGCGGCGCCCAAGGTGGACCACGAGGGCGCCCTGCTTGACGCATGGGCGCCCTGGGTGAGGTAGAAGGACACAGGTAGGGAGCATGGCGGGCTGCGGAGCTGGCGCTCAACATCTTCTGCACTCCCAGTATGTTCTCCCACACCTCTCCCTCCCTTCCTTGCCACTGCTGACCGCGCTCTCCTCCGCAGTCCCCGGCGTTCCTGTCGAGCGCAGCATCTCGGGCAGCCACCACCTCATCGCCGAGAAGCGTCACGCATTCGGGGCAGGCAAATGTAAGACCCGTGGTCTCACGACGCGGACAGGAGGCTGTGGAGGAGGAGGAGACACAGGGGAGAAGGCTGAGACAGACACGGGGAAGGGGAGCGAGCGCGCCATGCGCAACTTGGGTTCTCTCTCGTCTCTCATGCTACGGTGTGGTCGGCCGGGATGTTTACGACCACTCGTCGAAGCGCCTCGTCGGTCTCTAAGCGTCCCTTCGCCACGACTGAGTGGTAAGCTCACTCAGCGTAGCCTCCAGCTCGAAGCATTAGCCTAGAGTGCGAGAAGCAGGGATGGAAGGAAGCGAGCCTCTCGACGTACGAGCTTCACAAGCTCTCGCGCTCGCAGGGAAAGCTCGCTCTGGATTCTCTCGGAGGATGGAAGGAAGGGAAGGCACGACAATTACAGCGGAAGGGGGATACAGAGGTGGTAGTACACGAGCTACACACACGGAACTCGCCTTCTCCGGAAGGAGAGAGTCCACGACACCTTGATAACCTTGGACGAATAGTTGAGACGGAGCCTGCGACGACAAACGAGGTCGCGAACGTAGGTGGATGACGAGGAAGGAAGGGGAGGGGACTGCAGGCGAGAAGGAGCGTCAGCAAGACTCTCACAAGGAAGGAAGGGCGGAAGGGGAGCTTGGCGCACCAAGAACCGATCACGTTGGCGAGTACGAGTACAGCTACGCGTCCAGTAGCGGCACGTAGTACGACTTGGGCATGATCTGCGGGCGGAAGGAGGTTAGCCAGGCTCGACGAGGAGGAGTGAAGGCGGGCGCACGAGGGGCTCGACGAGGATGGAGCCGAGGGAGCCGGCGAAGCCGATGACGAAGTCATAAGGTAGCGAGAGCTCTGCCGGCAAAGGAAGGGAACGTCGGCAGGCGTTTGCGGGAAGGAAGGGGGGAAGGATCGACGCACAGAGGAGGTTCGGGCGGGGGAGCCACAGCAAGGGCAGCTTGGGCTTGAGGGCCTTGCGGAGCCTCTTCTGCGATCTTGTGAGGGTAGGCGGCGTGGGCGTGAAGACGGGCGCGGGCGGGAAGCGCGAGGCGCGTGGCCGCGTCTTGACGCGCTCGGCGGGCGAGATGTGCGGCGCGAAGGGCGGGTTCTCCAGCGAGGGGATCTTGCGCTGCGTGCGGCCATCGAGTCAGTACCGCAGGGAGAAGAGAAGGAAGGACGGATGCACCTTGTCGGGGTTGATCATGCGCAGGAAGGACGGGAGGCGGCGGATCTTGTCGCCAAGCGATTCGACCTGCGCGGGATGGAAAAGAAGGAAGGTCGGCCCGAGAAGCCCGGGAGGATGGAAGGAGGGGCGTACCGGGTTGACCTGCAGCGCGGACTTGACCTTGCCCACCTCCGAGTTGAGCGACTTGATCGACGATGAGGCGGCCGAGGAGAACGCCCGTGTTTGCACCCGGCGAGACGGTCTGCGGACGAAAGGAGGGTTAGCTGGATGGAGGAAGGAAGGAGGAAGCGAACGCACCGAGGATGAGGACTTAGCTGTCCTGCAGCGAGGTGAGCGGCGGGTCTTGGGGGCACGGGCGGAAGCGCGGGTCTCGACCATCTGCTGCACGTGCGCCGAATCAGTATGCGGAGAAAAGGAGAAGAGGGGGAAGCGCACGAGGAGGCGCAAGGCGAAATCGAAGGAAGGATGCGGGGAAGGAGATGAGGAGGAGGAGGAGAAGGCGCGGTGTGAAGGAAGGGCAAGGAGCGGGGCGCGGGTCAGCTCGTGCACCCTCAGGGAAGGAAGGAAGGAGAAGGGACGCACCAAAGCAGGTGCGGGACGCGCGTAGTTGAGGATCAACCCTGCGGTGGGCGAGGAGGGGAAGGAGGGGGCGCGGAGGAGGCGCTCGTGCGAGGAGTGGTGTTACGTGTGCGGGCCTGTGCCGCTAGTGCACCGCAGGGCGGGTCGGGAGAAGCGCGCGTATGCGGCGCTTAAGCGGCGGTCGAGGAGGACGAGGAGGGCGAGGAGGCGGTGCGGGCGGCACTCGCGCCTCTGATGGTGAAGTGGTGGAGGGGGCTGCGTGGCAGGCAAAGAGGGTCAGCACGCGCTCTCGCAGAGAAGGCCGGGGCGGCTCGAGCCGCCGGCGAAGTCCCGAAGAGAGTCGCGCGACGAGGAGCTGATGAGAAAGGGGATGGCGCCAGGGGAACGACAACGCACCCTGCGCGCAAGCGGATGCGTCAGTGACGATCCTGAGGATGGAAGGAGGGACTGCAGCAGCACGCACGCAGGGCCTTGAGGGGTTGGCGGAAGTTGAGCGACCAGGGGACCTACTGCGGAGGTGTCCGTGTCAGCCAGGTGAAAGGAAGGAAGGAGAAGGGCAGGAGCGCACCTCGCAAGACCCACAGAGGGCCTCCGCGCAAGCACGAGCGGGCAAGAGACCATGCGGGCAAGTGAACGAGGAGGACAAGTGCTCGGGAGCGAGCAAGCGTCCAGCTGGAACAAGGGGCCAAGCGAGCATTTGACCATGGAGGGCACTTGACCAAGCAAAGTGCCTTCAGAGAGCAAGGAGCAAGAAGCCAGGCGGGCACATGCCCGCCGCGAGCACTTGACGCCGCGAGCAAGGTGCCGCTGCGGTCACTTGCCCTCTCTCCCTCCACTCGCAAGCCTCGAGATGAGCTGAAACACTCTTCTCTCTCCTGCACACACCCCAGCAGCACGCACATGCAGCGCACAAACAGCCTCTACCTCTTCCAGCACCCCTCGAGCATCTCCCACTCGCCCTCGTTCGAGGAACGCACCCAGGCCTTCATCAACCAGGCGAAGGCGGACTTTGGCATCGACCCGCTCTTCCTCTCCAGCCTCATCAACCCGTTCAGCACGCTCGCCGCGCAGGCGAACGGCGGCATGGGCGGGGTGAACATGGGCGCGGGCAACATGAGCAGCGACTTCGCGACGGGTAGCAACGGTGCGTCGGGCGAGCCTTGCGCTCTTCCCTCGCTCTCCCCGTCGAGAGCGCAAGCTGACCTTCCCTCACTCTCGTTGCAGCCCTCGCGCTCAGCAATAAGGTCGACCCGCTCGCTCTCACTCGACGAGCTCCTCAACATCGACCCGAACCTCGTCGACTTCGGCATGTCGCAGCCGGCGACGTCGTCGGCCAACTTACACCAAGGACGGCGGCGCCATTGACATCCACATCGACGGAGCGACACCGGAGTCGCAGGAGGCGCCGCAGGCGCTGCACTCGACGCCGCAGCAGGCGGGCGTGCTTGGCATGCTCGGCAACGTCGGGCTCGACGCGCAGAACGTCGCCGCGCCGGCGCAGCAGCAGAACATCAGCGGAGGAAGCAGCGGCAGCACCTCGCTCGCCGCGCTCCTCACGCCGACCGTCGCGTCCGCGATGCCCTCGCACGCGCAGCTCCTCAACGCGCAGGCGCAGGCTTTGTACGCGCCCAGCATCGGCAGCAGCGGCCTCGCCGCGCACGCCGACGTCTTCCCGCCGCAGCTCTCGCGCGGAGGGGAAGAAGCGCGCGTTCGACGACATCATGGTCGACCTCGCCGGGACAACAAGCCCGAGCCGGTCATCGAGCAGCTCAACACCCGCACCGGCGACCCGCGCAAGCGCGCCCGCACCGACCCAGCGGCGTGCATGCCGTTCTCGCTTCCCTCGTCGTGGCGCCCGGCGCCCATCCTCGCCAGCGCGCCGCGAGCGTCGTGTACAGCGCGGCCTCAGACTACAGCACGGCCGCACCGACCCCCGAGTACATCGAGACGCCTGAGGAGGGTCTCTCGACGGACGAGACGCAGGAGCCGACGGGCCCGGCGGCACCGAACGGCCGCAGCGGCTTGGGGTGCATCATCTGCAGGCACGGCCTCGAGGACGAGTGCGGCGAGGACCATGCCCGGGCACCGCACCCTCGCCGGCAAGCACGGCGGGTGGCAGGCGAAGCTCAAGACCGTCAAGGAGCTCAAGAGCAAGATCGCTGAGTTCTGCGCCGAGCTCGAGGGCAGCAAGGGCGTCATCAACGAGGAGACGACCGCCGCGCACAAGGAGCGCAGGCGTACCCGCCTCAAGGTGCGCGCGCTCATCAAGCGCCGCGCCTAAAACGGATTCCCTTCCCTCTCCCCTTCTCCATGTGGATAGTTCTCCTCCCTTCGTTGATAGCCCCCCTCTCTCTCTCTCGTTGTTGTTCCCCATCGTTGTAGCGACTCCTATTTGTGTAGCAGCTACGGATAAGGCGGCGAAACTGGTTCTCCTTCTCCTCCCTCTTCGCGAGCGGGGAAAGTAACCGAGGCGACCTTCTCTTCCGTAGCGGGGGATCTTGGATGGATGGTAGGCGTGGTCAAGTGTTGCAGCGAGCAGCAACTGACCACAGTGGGGCAAGTGAAGCAGGAGGGCAAGTATCCAACAGCGGGCAAGTGCTCTGGATGGTCAAGTGCTGGGTCAAGTGCCCGGGCATGTGCTCCTTTCGGTCAAGTGACCATGAGGGCATGTGTGCCGTGACATGTACAACACATCACGAGGACGGACGAGTGCGAACAGCATAAAAGGGTGGAGCAGGCGCTCCTCTGTTGACCATCATCTCTTCACTTCCCTCACAAGTCTAAGCGCAGACTATCTCTCTAAGGTTCTCTAATTCGCCGGGTAACGCAGTCCCGGGTTTTAGCGTGAATCAGCAGAGCGTGAGAAAGAAAGCAAGTGATCCTTCGCGAGCCGTAAGCGGCTGAGTCGAACTTGGGAAGGTCGAGCCTCAGACGGCGAGATCTGCGTAGGAAGGTAAGGAGACGATAGGCGTAGGTGCACGGAGACGTAGGACGGACGCGTAGGAGCAGCAAGAACAAGGATGGATCGACAACCAGGACGAACAGGCGCGTGGAACCCATTTCACATTCTCATCCCCCCCCCCTCTCGCACGTGAAGAGCGTGCAACATCCCCTCTTTCCCTCAAGCGTAAAGCGAGAGTCTAGGAGAGCTGCGAGAAGTCATAGCAGACTAACCCCGCCCGCAGGTTATTAATCTAGCGGATAGCATCGGCCCCCTACCGCCCAAGTAGGAGAACTCTGTGGTCCAAATAGGGAGGATCAAGCCACCCTAGTTCCCAGAGAGAGTGCAGCAAGTGGTGCAGACTCAATATCGTACAGTCTAGCCCAAAAAGCCGCCTGCCGCGCCCACAACGGCGGAACCCAGGTATGCTCTCTCTGTAGTTTGCACTCTCTCCCGTCGCTCGCGCTATGGAGGCACCCAGCAACACGCACCTTGGGCCACTTCTCCCGGGTTGAGCAAGTGTTGGGCGATTCGACTCTCCCAACCAGCAAGGTGTGTGAGTCCTCGCTTGGCAGCTGGAGCCGCGCGGGCCTTGTCAGGCGCAAGTGGTGCAGGAGCTCGGAGAGCCCGGTCAAGATGAGCAAGTTCGTGTCGGGCGGGGAGGCGGAGGGAGTTTCGGTGCGGGAGGAGGTGGGTGTTCTTGTTCTGGAGTAAAGGATCATCTAGATGTGTATTCCAGTCTTCTGTTGAAACCCTACATGGCTCAGGAGTGTGAGAAAGGTGAGAGAAGCGCAAGCGAACAAGGCATCTCCGAGCCTCAGAGATCTACACCCGAACAAACCGCCTGGCTGCGCCAACCAGGTTGGGAGTCGGGCCTGCCTGCCCCCCCTCACCCCAGAAGCTCTGAGAGAGACCGCTCCAGGAGAGCCCGTACCTGCCGTGGGCGGGGGCTCGGGTTCGGGCCTACATCCTCTAAACCACAGGGTTGGTCAGGATGGCAGGCACCTGGTAGAGAGTTGGGCCATGCCTGGTCAAGCAGGCTCAGCCTGGGAAAGCTTGCGGTGAGGTGCCCTTAGCTACAGGCAAACTCAGGCTGCTTGCGGTTGCTTGACAAGGCCCGCATTGCCGGTCTTCGATAAGCGCACTTTTATTGCGGTAGAAGTGGGCGCGGTAGAACCGGAGATCGTGGGTTCGACCCCCACCGTGGTCGTTTTTTTGCTGCTCAGTGCTCTTTGATGTCTTCCAGTCCATCTGGAGACTGTACGATCACACCCCAGGTTGTGGCCACCCGAGGGCCTCCCTGTGTTGCATGACCCGGGGCATCTAGCTAACAAGTTTCTTGCAAATGTGCATTCCAGATGAGTGAGTTGCAGTGCCGCAGTGACAGTCCAATATCCGACAGGCCAACTCCTCAAACGTCATCTGACAGTGACAGGTGGCATCACCAGAGTGCCACTGGTGCAGGGTGCATTCTCAGCGAACCCGAGAAGAGGCAGGCTGCGTGGAAAGCGGTGTGTGCCGAAGTAACAGTGACTCGAGTGTTGGTTCCTGAGTGGGGGATCACCCAAGGGCATTGCGCTGCTGGCAATGAGACCCTCGCACCGCACTCAACCCCACACCTGGACATAACCATCCTGACAGCGCTTGGCGAGGTCTGCAGTTGAGAGGAGGAGGAAGACAGGGACGTTCCGGTACAAACCTTGACCAGCAAGAAAGCTGTGGAGGCACGCAGGATTGGGCTTAGCAGCTGGGCTAGCAGTTTGCAATGACAGTGGCTGATGTGGGTGGTGAGGGGTTGTGCGCATGCAGCAGGTGCTGCTGCAGTTGTCTTGGGTTGTTCGAGACCGAGTCGGAGGTCTGCCTTGGGGCAGTCGAGCAGGTGCACATCTGGCCCAAGTTGGAGCAAAAATCCAATGCACAGGCAGCGTGCTCTTCCTTTGGTATGAAGGCTGGGGAGGAGCACAAGAACGGCAGGGAAAAGGTCGGCGAGCGCGCGAGAGGGAGTTTGGTTCGCAGCGTAAGGCGGTCAATGTCAGCAAGAAGCTCAAGCGGGCTGAGGGGCAGCTCAAGAGCGTCCTGGGGCGGTTGTTCTGAGTGTGACACTTGAACTGACTTGCTCAGAGTCTCGATGCTGATGCTGTGCAAACCATGAGTAGCTCTCCAGCCATGCAAGAAGCGAGAGAAGTGAGAGGAAGCAGCAAGCAGCGACAAGGCAGGGTGGTTTCAAGGGCTGAGCAAAAGAGACACCTCCTGGGTACCAAAAAGAGGTGGAGTAGTGGGGATTCGAACCCCAGGCCTTCTCTAAGCGTGTCGCCAGAGGCAATGCAAAAGAGACGCGCTAAACCGAGCAGGCCGCTTCGTTGCGCATACCTCCTCTTTCACTTTGTGACAGTGCTCAGTCCGTACGGTCTTGCTATTCCACTCCCCTCCCCTCATCGCCGCCATGTGCGCTCACCTGGTCACCCCGATTCCTTCACCTCCGCCAGTTAGCTCCCGTTCGCTCCCCCTCATTCGCCGCGGCCCATCCTTGTGTGCTGCGCAGTCTCACTGGTCTCTACGCCACTTTCCCTCACACAGCAGGGTGACTCTTCTCAGCAAGAAGGCAAGAAGATGCAGACTGCACACAGCCGCAGCGAGCGGTTCGTCCGCACGCTCAAGGAGTGCATCTGTGCCCTCCTCTCCAATGCCAACCTGCCCAAGCAGTACTGGGCTGAGGCGATGCAGCATGCGCTCTACGTCATCAACTGCACCCCGTCGGTGGCATGCGGCAGCAAGACGCCGTACTTCCTCGCGACGGCAAGGACGACCAGACGCTCAACAACCTCCCCATTTTTGGCCAGCTCGTATGGGCGGCCGTTCCCGACGCCAGTGCGTTCAACGCGCACGCTGAGAAGGCGCGGTTCCTGTCGCGTGGCCTCCCATACGGCATCAAGGGCTCCCGTATCCAGCTCGCATTTGCGACCGGCGGCAAGGGCATGAAGCCCGTGTGTGACATCACGTACGACTGCGCCGCAATTGACAAGAAGATCCTCGTCGAGAAGGTTGTCTACGAGAACGACCTTGAGACTGACTTCAACGACTTCACCTCTCTGGCAGAGCCCGCGGAGGAGTCGTACCACACACCGCCCATCGCTGAGGACCGCGAGGTCAAGCGCATGGATTACGCCGAGGAGAAGAGGAAGGCGATCCGCCGCGGCGAGGAGGCGAAGGACAAGCTTGCGGCGAAGTGGGGCGCGACGGGCAGCAAGCGTGTCTGCAAGCCAACGCAGAAGGCGGTGCTCGCGTCTGCCCCTGCAGCTGTCGCCCCGCAGGTCCTCAATGTCGCCAACCAGAGCGTCGAGGACGTCCTCCTCTTTGACACCGCCTTTGCAGCCGCCTAGTAGTCCCGGACTCCCAGCAACGTTAAGGCCGTGCACTCGTCTCTCTACTCGGAGGAGTGGAAGGCAGCGATGGAGGACGAGATTCAGGGCCTCGAGCTCGGAGACCAATGGGAGCTCGTCAAGCCCTGCGCAGGAGACCGTATCATCAGCTCGGGCTGGGCATACCCAATCATGTACAACGCCGAGGGACACCCGAGCCACTTCGAAGCGCATCTCGTCGTAAAGGCGGTCAAGTTGCTCCCCTTCCTCGTGTTGTGCGGCCTGATGTACATCTCACTGCCGACCTGGAGCATCGTCCTCTCAGTCCCCATGAGGCGGCAAGCAAGAAGCTCAAGACTGTCTCGACTGACCTCGTCAAGGCACACCTCTCGGCGGACCTGTCCTTCACGGGCGACAAGCTGATCCTCATGCGCCAGCCTCCGGGCTTCGCCAAGGACGGCGAGGAGGACAAGCTCTGCCTCCTCTGCCGCACGCTGTACGGGCTTCCGCAGTCCGGAGACTGCGGCAGGATTTAGGGCTGATGGAAGCAGAAGCCCCTCCCGCCGTAGCCCCCCTTCTCCCTTGCAATCCAACCTCCCTTTCTCCGCTCGAGTCTAGGGCTAGCGAGAGTCTGTGCTGCAGCTACTGTCCCCCCAATACACTGCGCGTTGCACGAGGTGCTTAAGAAGCACTTCAAGTCGTTGTTGTTCTTCTGCGGGTCGGATCAGTCGTCAATCTTCGTCGGCAACGTTGAGGACCGCTACATCTACGTCCTCATCGAAGTCGATGACTTGATCATTGCGGGGGCAGACGAGGATGTCAAGGACTTCCTCAGCAAGTTCGCTAACTCATTCGAGATCAAGTACCGGTCCGACATCAACGAGAACGAGTTCCTTGGCCGCGAGTAACAGTACGACTGCAAGCACGACGTCGTCGACGTCAGGCAGCGCGGAGCGATCAACAAGCTCCTGCGCGTCGTCGACGCGAGCGGCTTGGCGACGTGACGAGCGCCAAGCCGCTCGTCGTCCCCATTCAGCCAGGCATCAACTACACGTAGTCGTCCAAGCCGCCGCGCAAGACGCGCAAGTACCAGGTCGCCGTCGAGCACCTCCAGTGGATCCCCAAGGCCTGCCCTGACATCGCCTTCGCGGTGAACATTGCGGCAGGTTCGCGATGAACCCCGTCGACTTGCACTGGGCGCTCGTGCACCACATTGTCCGCTACCTCAGCAGGACGAAGGACGTCAGCCTCAACATTGGCTCGCGCGAGCTCGCGAGGGGCCTCGAGATGTACATCGATGCCGACTTCGCAGGGCACGTCGAGTCGCGCCGCTCCACGAGCAGCCTCGTGATCTTCTTCCATGGGTCCCTCATCACTTTCTTGAGTAAGCGCCAGGCTACGATCGCGACGTCGACCTTCCAGGCCGAGACGAAACCGATCGCGGCCGGCATCACTGAAACTGAGTGACACAACAACACCCTCTCCGCCCTCTTCCAATCGCCCGACGCACCCATCCCCGTCTACAACGGCAACCAGCAAGCCATCGAGAAGATCTACGACCACGTACGGAGAGCGCATCAAGCACGCCAGCGTGAACATCAAGTTCGCGCACGAGAGCGTCAAGCGCGGTGCCGTCAGCCTCAAGTGGATCCCGACGGGCGACAACATCACTGACTTGCTCACCAAGCCACTTCCGTTGAAGCTGGTACACAGGCACAGCATCGCGCTCGGCCTCGCTGGGTTCGGGAAGGGCGGCGACGCGTGAGGAGGAGTGTTGCAAAGGAGGGAGGATGGCGAGGAGGGAACCGCTTACCTTTGGGTTACCCCTTCCTTGACAATATCCCCTCGATTAGCGAGTCTCAACTTAGCCGATGTGGGGCGCTCCACCTCTTTCCCTTAGGCGTCTCTCCCCTCTCGAGCAGGTCTGTCCGTAGGCTCATCTAGCTTTCGTTGTGTACTCACACAAGGCATCTCTCCCCTCTCGAGCAGCTGCACAACTCGCGAGAACAACTAGGTAAGGCACCCCGTTCCCCAGACTGTCTTGCTCTCCGTCCCATGTTGTCTCCTTGTGCATCTTTGGCTCTCTCCTTGTCCCCTGGTATGTCTATCCCGTCTGGCTTACTCTGTGCCTTGTACATACACACAAGCTAACCACTTTGCTTTGGCATCTACCAGCAACTCGCATCAGCATCTTGCCCGGCATGGGCAGGTCGAACCCACGACCTCCGGTTCTACCACGCCCACTTCTACCGCAATAAAAGTGCGCTTATCGAAGACCGGCGCCGTAACCACTAGGCCACGCAGCCATCTAGGAAGAGGATTGGCCAGTATTGCAGCCATGAACGTAGAGATGCAGTAGGCAGCAAGACAACCAAACGAAATGCAAGAACAGGCCCTGCCACCTTTATGGCACGGTCGGAGCACACTGTCACAATGCATTGAAGTTGAAAAGCATGCAACCACTGGACAGAACAAGCCTGTGAACAGGCTGTGAACAGGGGGGAGGTGCAGCTTTCAACCTTCTCAAGCGAGAGGACAAGCTGTTAGCTGTTGTGCACACACTGTCAAGGTGCCCGAACTCTTGCTGACGGTGCTCAGCCAAGCGGCCTGTTTGCTGGTGCGAGAACAAGCGCTGCAGTCAGGAGGGGGAACCAGACCAGGTGTGCAACCCAGCACCTCGGGTCATAGCCAGGCTTGGCCAATATGCACAGCGCGAGGGTAGCGACATCATGGCCCAAAGAGCAGGCAGAACAGGCGAGGGTAACGGTACCCTTGGTGAGTGGAGAGTCTCCACCATTGGAGACGGTACCTGCAGCACGGGGCTCTCCCTTGCCCACTGCAAGAAGAGAGAGCATGGGTGGGTGGGTTCTAGTACCAAGAGCGAGACAAGCCAGTGCAGTTGCCTAGGCATCCGTCCACACTGCCGCCCCACCAACAGCACATAGCGAGGTGGATTCTATACGGAATTCAAGCGTTTCCTCAGTATGAGGGGTTGTGGCGCAGCGGTTTAGCGCGTCTCTTGTACACAGCACTGTATGTATGTGCCGGAACGCACCTCATACTTGCCCGTTTACTCGTAGAAGCTGAGCATGCAGAGGTGCACCGTCTTGGCATTGTTGTACTGCACGGCCTCCTTGAGGCCTGAAGCGCTCGTCGAAGGTTGTCTCGTCGCGGTACGAGTTCTCGAGGTTGAGCTCGGGCCCTTGAGCCTGCAAGCAGTGTTGTAGCCGAGTTTGCATGCGCTTGGAGCGATTTTGATTGTGATGAGGAGGGCGAAGCACCCGAGGGCAACCTTTCAAGTTTACGCTTTCTTGATTCTGCCTTTCTCCCTGAGACCTGCGGTGAGCAGAGCGTCTACGTAACGTGGTTGAGGCACATAAGGGCAGAAGCGAGGTTCTCAGCCAGACGCATTCCAGCAGAGTGGGCGAGAGCGAGTGTGCGGGAGGCGGAGCAGCACCACACCAAGGACGCTCTCACCACAGTCTTGTGCCCTGCAGTGCAGCCAGAGACACCCTCAGGAGTGCTCCCAGATAGCCACTAGCTGCCAGCACGGCCAGGAAGCCGTACACTGCTGCCCCCCTCCTCCTCCTGGCTCCGGCCTTTGGACTTGCGCTACTGGGAGGCAATTCCGGTGCACTCAGCACATTACAACGGGGATGTAGCGCAGTGGTAGCGCGTCTGCTTTGCATTAGAAACGCCCGCTTCGAGCGGGTGCGGACAGCATGTGTGCAGAAGGCCTGGGGTTCGAACCCCCACTTCTCCATTCTTTTTTGCCGGTCCGAGGTTGTCGCTGTTTTGCTCAACCTTCGACGCTTCTTCGCTGTTCGCTGTGTTCCTCTGTTGTTGGGCACCTGGAGAGCGTCTCGAGGTTTTCGGATCATCCACATCGATACTCTGTGCAAGTCATTGCAAGCGTCACACTCAGAACAACCGCCCCAGGACGCTCTCGAGCTGCCCCTCGTCCCGCTTGAGCTTCTTGCTGACATCGACCGCCTCCCGCTGGCGGAACTCCCTCTTGCGCTTCTCGCCGACCTTCTCCGCGCCCTCCTTTCCTCCTTCGGCGCCTTCGCCTTCGCACCAGAGGAGGAGGACGCGGCGCGCCCCGCGGCCTTCTCCTCGATCTTGCGGCCGACGCGCGCGCGCTCGACCGCGCCGAGGTACGCTTCTTGCTCCGTCTTGGAGTGCGTGAGGTGGAAGCGCAGGAGCGAAGTTTGGGTCGCGCGTTCGAGGGCTGTGGGCGCGGGGAAGGGCGGCAGAGGAGCGGGAGCGTGGCGGTGGGTAGGTGGAGAGGGCGTGAATCGAGAGGTGCGTGAAACGGGGTGGTGCCGAGAGCGCGGGGCAAAGCCGAGAGGGGCGGGAAGGAGGCGCGGGAGGGGATCAGGGGAGGGAGACGGGCGAGAAGGCGAGAGGGTTCAAGGGAGAAGGTTAGCCTAGTCCGCACACCTGCGAAGACCAACTCAGAGAAAGACGAGAAGGACAGCGCGACGCACCAACCTGCTCGCTGAGCTGGTCCCACCGGAAGCGCGGGAGGTACTTCATCGTCCAAACGTCGTCGTGCCACCGGTCCGACTTTTTGCCGCCTGCGGGACGCACTCGAGGGGTCAGTAAGCAAACGGGGAGATACTGGCGGGGCGGCGAGACGAGCTGCCGGCGGCACGCTCTCCTTGCGCAGACCGATGCACGCGAGCTCATTGCGCACGCAAGAAGACTCGGGCGCTCGCCGCGCTCGCAACCACGCACCCTTGTCTCCCTGCGCTCGCCCCGCCGACAAGAGGGAGTGCACGCACCGATGGGGTTCGCGTTGAGCATCTCTGCGACGGAGCGCGCGATGCGCTTGTCGAGGAACTCGACCCAGCCCTCCTTGAAGTTGTGCGACTGGTGGCGTTCGCGCTGCTTGTGCTTCTTGTGCGCCGAGATCTCTGCGGGCCGGCCGTAAGCGGGATAGTCGACATCGACGGAAAAGGAGCGAGAGCGCACCCTTGCCCGCATCGGCGCGTGCGAGGTAGATCCGCCCGACGTCGCCGAACGCCGACAGAAGGTGCTTGACCTTGCCGGGGCCCATGCCGGGTGGGATGCGCGAGAGGTAGACGAGGCCGGGCGTCTTGGCGTTCTTGCCGCCGGTGAGGGAGCGCGGGAGGAGGTGTGCGGGGAGGGTGGTCCGCGCGAGGAGGGCGCGCTCGTCGAGGTCCTCCTCCGCCTCCTGTGCGGTGGCGTCCTGGCCCCCGACGTCGGCCTTACCCTCGCCCTCGTCGAGGTTGAGTTCCCCCTCCGCCTCCTCCTCGACTTCGCCAACGTCCTCGACCGCAGGCGCCCCGTCCTCGCCGTCGTTCTCGTCGAGGAAGGCGGCAAAGCGATCGTCGCCGGCGCCCTCGTCGGTGTCGAGGGTTTCTGCGAGGTGGATGCGCGGGGCGGTGCAGCGGGGAGCGAGGCGCGGTTCCTGCGCGAGGCGGGCTTGGAGGCAGCCTTGGAGCCGGGTGCGGGCATGCTGTGTCGCCTGGGCATCTTCGGAGCAGTAGTAGCTTGTACTAAGGCGGCAAGCGCGCGAGTGGGGGAGAGCGAGGAGAGCTGCGCCGGGTCGAGCTCGAGAGGAGACGAGGCGGAGGAGGGGGAGCCGGGTCTCGCTCTCGCCAAGGGCTGCTGCTCGTGACTGAGCTTGTGAGTACCGGGCCACACTAGGGCGTACTGCTCCAACCAGCAGCGCATCCCCGCGTGCCGCCGTCGCTCTCCGCCGCCCGCTCGTCGCGCCGCTCCACCCGCCGCCGTCGCCACGCCCGCACTCAGCACCACACCCGGCCGGGAAGGTGGAGTTACTCGCGCTATCGCGGGCGAGGTTGGGAAGGGGTTCAGGCGAACCGGCGATGACAGGAGAGCTCTGCGGGCGGAGATGGGCCGCACTCGCTGATGAGACCTCGCAGGGGAGCACCCTCGCCTCTCTCGCATCACGTGCTGACCAGCCCTGCACTGCCCACAGCACCCGCACAACCACCACTTCACCACCCAGTCAAAGGGCTTGAAGGATGGGCGTTCCCGTGCGTCCTCCCTCTCCCCTTGCCCAGGCGAGGGTCCCGCTAACCCCTAAACAATCCCAAAACCCTCTGGGGACACAGGCATTGTTCCGCTGGCTCTCTCGCAAATACCCGCGCGTCGTCGAGCAAGTACGGCGCCCGCCTTTTCGAGCGAGGAGCGACTTGACCTCTCTCGCGACTTGCTTGCTCAAGCAGCGCTTGGTCGTGATAGGAGGACACAGGTTCACCGATACTGACTTACTCGCGTATCCAGGTCGCCGAGGAGTTCCCTGTGACGGTTGTCCGCGATGGCGTCGAGGAGACGATCGTGCGCCTCTTCCTCCCCCTCCTCTACCTCTGCTCCATCTCACAATCACCCATCCCGCAGCCGGTCGACACCTCGGGCCCGAATCCGAACGGCCAAGAGTTCGACTGCTTATATCTCGATATGAACGGTATCGTCCACCCCTGTACCCACCCCGAGGGCAAGGTGCGTTTTCCCGCTCGCCTCCCGCACGACTCGAAGCTCATGCGGGCCCGCCTACAGCCCGCGCCCAAGACGGAGGAGGAGATGATGCTCGAGGTGTTCAAGTACACGGAGCGGGTCGTCGCCATGGTCCGCCCGCGCAAGCTCCTCATGATGGCGATCGACGGTGTGGCCCCGCGCGCCAAGATGAACCAGCAGCGCTCGCGCCGGTTCCGCTCGGCGCAGGAGGCCAAGGACAAGGAGGACGACCGCCAGAATGCGATCAAGGAGCTCGAGGCGATGGGCAAGGAGGTCAGCGACGAGTACCGCAACGAGAAGGGCTGGGACTCGAACGCCATCACGCCCGGGACGCCGTTCATGGACCTCCTCGCCAAGAGCCTGCGCTACTGGGTTCGCAAGAAGATCAACGAGGACCCCGGCTGGGCAGGTGTGCGTATCGCTCTCACTCTCCCGTTCCTCGCGCATCCACTCACACCGCCCGCGCGCAGCTCGAGGTCATCATCTCGGACGCGTCGGTCCCCGGCGAGGGCGAGCACAAGATCATGGACTTCATCCGTCGCCAGCGCGTGCACCCGTCGCACGACCCCAACACGAAGCACGTCATCTACGGCCTCGACGCCGACCTGATCATGCTCTCGCTCGCGACGCACGAGCCGCACTTCAAGGTCCTCCGCGAGGACGTCTTCGCCGACGAGAAGAAGAAGCGCGGGTGCCACCGCTGCGGCCAGCCGGGCCATCACTCGAGTCAGTGCACTGGTGCGTCGCCCCTCTCTTCCTCGTGTGGCTTGGCACTGACACTCCACACGCACGCAGGCGAGGTCAAGAAGCCCGAGGCGGATCTGACGCCCAAGGGCGCAGCGGGGACGCCCAAGCCGTTCATCTTCCTTGACGTTGCCGTCCTGCGCGAGTACCTCGCCGTCGAGCTCTCGGCGCCGGTGCACTCGTTCCCGTTCTCGCTCGAGCGCGCGATCGACGACTGGGTCTTCCTCATCTTCTTCGTCGGGAACGACTTCCTGCCGCACCTCCTCGCTCGAGATCCGCGAGGGCGCGATCGACACGCTCATGGGCATCTGGAAGAGCAACCTCGAGCGCATGGGCGGCTACCTCACCGAGCACGGCAAGGTCCGCCTCGAGCGCGCGCAGATCATCCTCGAGCAGCTTGCCATGCGCGAGGATGAGATCTTCCGCAGGCGCCGCGAGGGTGCGTCCTACCACTCGTCTCTCGTGACGGTGTACTGACTCCTCACACACCCGCAGCCGAGGAGCGCCAGGACCGCTCGGAGAAGCGTCGCCGGATCGACCGCGAGCAGCAGCAGACGCCGGCGCAGCGCGCGGCGGCGTCGATCCAGGCGAGTGCGCCCCCGGCGCGCGAGTACGTCGAGGTGAACGCGAACGGCTCGGTCGCGGCGACCGCGCCCGCGGCGACGGGGCCGGGCGGCCTCCCCGCCAAGCCGCAGTGGGCGGCCGACGAGGCGCAGAAGGAGAAGGACCAGGCGGACGCGGCCGCCGCCGAGCAGAAGAAGAAGGAGGCGGCGGTCGCGGCGGCGATGACGGGCGGGAACAAGAGCATCGTGCAGAACCGGATGGCGCTCCGCATGGCCAACCTCAGCGCCGCCGAATGATGAAGGCGCAGCTGTCGGCGGGCGACGCTGCGCCCGAGGCGGACGACGCGGAGAAGGACGCCGGGGTCGACGGTCCCGAGATGCAGAAGGAGCAGGAGGCGGAGGAGGCCGGTCGTGCCGAGGCCGCGCGCAACGCCGACGCTGCCAAGCTCAAGGCCGAGCTGCTCGCGTCGAGCGAGGGCGACGCCGACATGACGTCCCCGCGCGGGACGAAGCGCACCGCGAGCGCCGACGCCGCCGAGACGGAGGACTCGGCGGCGGCGGATGTCGAGGCTGGCGAGGACGACAACGACGCGACGGTCAACGCGTTCCTCGAGAGCAGCCTCCTCCCGCCCAAACCGGCCATGGTCGCGGGCCTCAACATCCACGAGCCGCCTCCGCTAAAGCTCATGGGCAACAACGTCGTCGAGCAGGACGACACCGTCAAGTGCGTTTCGTCTTGTGCTTTCACCGAGCGACGCCTGACATTCGCTCGCCCGCAGGCTGTGGGAGCCCGGTTACAAGGAGCGCTACTACCGCTCCAAGTTCGGCGTCGAGCTCAGCGACGTCGAGTTCCGCCGGAGGTGCGTCCCGTCTCGTCTCGCCTCTTTCGCCGCAACCTGAGCTAACTTACTGGCGCACGCAGCATCGTCAAGTCGTACGTCGAGGGCTGTGCTGGGTCCTCGAGTACTACTACCAGGGCACGCCGTCGTGGCAGTGGTACTACCCGTACCACTTCTCGCCGTTCGCGAGCGACTTTGTCGACCTCGCGAGCCTCGACATCAAGTTCGAGCTGGCGAGCCGTTCCATCCGTACGAGCAGCTCATGGGTGTCTTCCCCGCCGCCAGGTGCGTCTCTTTTCTCAGGACTGCGAGGAGACCGCACTGACGAGCCTGCACGCCCGCAGTCGCGTCCACCTTCCCGAGCCGTTCCAGCAGCTCATGATCAACGAGGACTCGCCGATCCTGACTTCTACCCGGAGGAGTTCCACATCGACATGAACGGCAAGAAGATGTTGTGGCAGGGCGTCGCACTGCTGCCGTTCATCGACCAGAAGCGCCTCCTCGACGCGATGGCGACCAAGTACCCCGAGCTTACCGAGTTCGAGAATGCGCGCAACACGCGCGGGACGGACGCGCTCATCGTCGGCAACAAGCACCCGCTGTACGACTACCTCGAGGGCCTGTACGGCAAGAAGAAGGCGACCGAGCCGGTCCCGCTCGACACGAAGCGCAGCAAGGGCATTGCGGGCGCGGTCCTCCCCGACGACTCGCTCCCGGGGAGCACGTTCGACTCGCCGCTGCCGTCGCAGCCCGACATCATCAACGACGAGTCGATCTCGGCGTCGTTCCAGTTCCCGCCGCAAAGACGCCGCATCGCTCGGTCCTCCTCCCCGGCGCCAAGCTCGAGCGCAGCGTCCTCACGCCGTACGACAAGGACCAGGTCCGCCGCGGCGCGGGCGAGCGCGTCGAGTCGAACGGCTTCCACCAGATGCGGCAGCGCGACCAGTCCGGCCCGGGCTTCGCCAAGATGGACAACCGCGGCGGCGGGCGCGGGACGCCTGGCCGTGGCTACGGCGGGGCCGGAGGCGGCGGGTACGGCAGCGGGTACAACACGCCTCAGAGCGGGTACGGCACGCCCCAGAGCGGGTACGGCACGCCGACGGGCGGCGCGACGCCGCAGGGCGGGCGCGACCCGTACGCAGGCTACGGCTATGGAGGCGGAGGCTACGGCGGCTGTGCGTGTCTTTCCATCTCGCCTCGCTTAGGTTCGTGCTGATGAACGCGCTCGCCCGCAGACAACGCTCCTCCGCAGCAGGCTCCCTCGTACGGCGGCGGTGGCTATGCTCCCTCGGGCTACATGGCGCCTCCCGCACCAGGCGGCTACCGTCGCTCCCGCGCCGTACGGCGCGTATGTCCGCCGCAGGCGCAGGCGGCCCGGGCGGCGCGCGGTACCCCGGCCAGCAGCAGCAGCCCCCGCCTGGCTATGGCGGATACGGCGCGCCCCGGCGCAGGGGCAGGGCGGATACCAGGGCCAGGGTGGGTACGGTGGGCAGGGACAGGGAGGGTACGGCGGGTACAACCAGCACACGCGGTATTGAGCGCATCGCGTCGTTCTCGCGGTCGGAGCTCGTTCTCGGCGAAAAGACCTAGTTCTCGGTCTCATATCCACACCTTCTGAGTTGTAGTCGCTTGTCTGTAGCAATGCAGAGCCAGCATGTACGATTTTCGCTATGCAGTGCGGCTCGTCGAGGAGGAGGGTCTTTCACGCGCATCTCGCTCGGTCCCGCTCTCGTCGCACGCCCTACTGCAAGGGCCTTCGCTGCTTCAAACTCGCGATGCGCCAGGATGCCGTTCGCTGTCGAGAGTGCAGTCGATCACTCGGCCGAGTTGCGACGAGGGCCTCCTCCTCGTCCTTCTCCTCGTCCTGCGCCTGTGTTCGCTCCTGCCCAGCCTTCTCGCTTACACCATCGATGATTGGGCCCAGCTTTACCCACGCGCCACTCGAGCGCACCCGCGCGGCCGATCCTCGCCCCGCGCCTTTGCTCCATCAGCACGCAATCCCCTTCGTGCTCCATGCTGATTTAAGGCGCCAGCGAAGGAACGGGCTCCCGGTCGCGTGAGAAAGCTCCAGCAGAACTTCTTTTGCTCTCTTGCTCTTCACTGCTCGCTCGCTCCTGCTCGACATGGCGTCCCCACCCTCACCCGACCTGGAGAAGGCGCTCTCCTCGACCGGCTCGGGCTCGCAACCCGGCGCAGACGAGAAGGACCTGGTGGCGGCGGATGTGGCGGCGCCTGGGGGCGTCGTCTCGCAAGAGCACCTCACGCGTGCGCTTACGGCGAGGCAGGTCTCCATGATCGCGATCGGTGCGTCCGCTTTCACGCTCTTTCACGAGTTCGCTAGCTGACCCTTCGTTCGACAGGCGGTACCATCGGCACTGTACGCCGCTCCGCTACGCCACGCGGATGAAGCGTGCTTATGCATCTGCGCGCAGGGTCTTTTCCTCGGCACGGGCAGGAGTCTCGCGACAGGCGGACCTGCGTCGTTGCTGATCAACTACTCCATCGTTGGCGCTCTCGTCTACCTTGTCATGCTCTGCCTCGGGTTCGTCCACCCCACCTGTCGCGCATCTCTCCAGCGTGCTGACCTTCGGACGAGCAGCGAAATGGCAACCGAGTTTCCTGTCGCCGGTTCCTTCACGACGTACGCTGCGCGCTTCGGCGACGAGGCGCTCGGCTTCTCGATCGGCTGGCAGTACGCCTTCAACGACGCCATCTCGACGGCGGGCGACCTCACAGCGGCGCAAGTCCTCGTCGAGTACTGGACGAGCAGCTACACTTGGCTCCCGTCGCTCTTCTTCCTCTTCTTCCTCGTCGGCGTCAACCTGATCCACGTCAAGGCTTACGGCGAGGTGCGTACCGTTCTCTCACAACCCCGCGCAAAGGTTGACGAGGGTTCCCGCGCAGCTCGAGTACTCGCTCGCTGCTCAAGATTATCGCCGTCGTGATCTTCTTCTTCCTCGGCATTGCGGGTGAGTACCTCCCCTTCACGCTTTCCACCGTTGTGCTGACGGAACTTCCGGCCGCAGTCAACGCCGGCGGCAACACGACTGGCGAGTACAGTACGTCTTCCCTTTCCTCCCTGTCGCAACGTCGCCCGCTCCACCCGCACGGGGTCGTGAGCAGGCGAACTGCCCTCGATCTCATCACTTACAGTTGCTGTCCCTCGCAGTTGGCGCACGTAACTGGACTCACGGCGAGGCGCCCTTCGTCAACGGCTTCGCCGGTTTCGCCTCGCTCTTCGTCAGCGCCGCGTTCGCGTACGGCGGAACTGAGAGCATCGGCATCGTACGTTTTCATTCTTGCCTCACCAGCCCCAGGACACAACAACTAACGCCCTTGCGCCGCAGACCGCCGGCGAGACGAAGAATCCGACGCGCAACATGCCGCGCGTCATCCGCAATGTCTTCTGGCGCATTCTCATCTTCTATATCTCCACCGTCGTGATCATTGGCTTCAACGTTCCGTACGACTACCCGAACCTCTCGACCAAGTCGACCGCGACCTCTCCTTTCACGCTCGTCTTTCAGTTCGCCGGATCGAGTCCGTCGTCTTTCGCTCGTCCCGCTCAATCGTCCCTCGCTGACTCGCGCTCATCCGCCTGTAGAGGTCGGCGGCTCGTTCATGAATGCCGGTGCGCTTCCTCGCGCCGCTCCCGTGCTCGCTCCTGCTGACCTCCCTCTCCCGCAGTCATCCTCACTTCGGTCCTGTCCGCGGGCAACCACGCGCTTCGCCGGCGCGCGCGTACTGTACGGACTCGCTGTGATCCACCAGGCGCCGGCCGTCTTCCGGCGCACGAACAGCCAGGGCGTTCCCTGGGTCTCGGTCCTCGCTGTTGGGAGCGTCTCGCTCATCTTCTTCGGCGCGAGCTTCCTCCCTGGCGGCGCGGCCGAGATCTGGACGTGGTGCCAGAACCTCGTCGGCGTGCGTCGCCTTTCCGCTCCGCTTACCCTCGACCTTCCTAACCCGCTTCTTCGCCCGCCCGCAGGTATCGAACCAGCTCGCATGGTGGACCATCGGGCTCGCGTCGACGCGCTTCCGCTGGGCGTGGGCCGCGCAGGGTCGCTCCGTCTCCGAGCTGCGCTTCCCGAACCCAGCAGGTCGCTGGGCGGGCCCCGTCGTCCTCGTTGTAACGACGTTCATCATCCTCGTCCAGGGATGGAGCGTCTTCCGCGGGACGTTCGACAAGATCGGCTTCGTGTCAAACTACGGTGCGTCCTGTTCCTCCCCTCCTCTTCCTTCTCCCGCTCACCCCCGCTCGTCCGCAGTGGAGCTCCCGATCTACCTCGCCCTCTACCTCGCCTGGCGCTTAATCCACTTCCGCCGGATCCGCACGCCGAGCCTGCGTGCCATCGACCTCGACACGGGGCGGTACGTCCGCACCGAGGCGGACGAGCAGGACGACCGCGAGCGCGAGAAGCGCGAGGGCGGGAAGATGGGATGGGCGTGGAGGGTGTGGGGGTGGGTCGCGTAGAAGTCTGTATTCCCTTTCGTGCCGTTTCTCGGAGTGGGAGAGTTGAGAAGCGATGGTGAATGGCGCTTCGCAAGATGCTCGTAGCTCCGCTTCGCCGACCAGGATTCTCAGGGAGATCGTCGCCGTCTGTTAGACACGTCTGCGCGATTGCACGTCTAAGTCTACCCCTAGAGCTTCTTGAAGCCGTCGCTCTCCCACTTGGCGAGCACGCGCGCCCTGACCTCCTCCGGGTAGCTGTTCTTGAAGTCGGCCGCAACCCAGTCGCGGCCTGTCGTGTACTCGCTCGGCATAAGGGCGTCCGAGACGACCTTGCCGCCCTTGACGGGAGAACCGTTGCCGTGCGACATGTACGGGATGAGCGGGAAGCCCTTGCAGTCCTCGAAGAACGTCTCGTCCATCTGCGGGCGGCAGCGGGTGCTGAAGGCCCAGACTGCGCGAGGGTCGTGTGAGTGTCCCGTGCGAGAATCGAGGCAGGAAAGGCGACGCACGGATGTCCTTGCCATCGTAGACGTCGATGTCGTCCCCGACGAGGATGAGGCGGTGGATTGTGTAGCCCGCCTTGTGGCCGAAGACGAGGTCACCGACGCGCTGGCGCAGCTCCGACGACGTGATGTGCATCGCGCGGAGCTTCTCGGTGTTGAACTGGAGCGCGACCCAGGTGACCTGGCTCTCGAACGGCGAGAAGGCATCCTGCACGGGGAGGCCCGCCTCGCGGCAGACGCGGCCGATCTCGGCGGCAGCGAGAGCACCTACGGAAGTGTCGGGGTCAGAATGAGGGGGAGAAGCGAGCAAGCCGAGACAGAGCGAAGTGCTGAAGGGAGAGGGAGGGAAGAGCAAACGTACCGATCATGGTGTGCTGAGGGAGGAAGACGCGGTATCTCGTCAGTAATCCTCGAGCGAAGATACGCTACGTTCCGACCGAGAAAAGGACATGAGCGCACCGTCTCGTCCGTCAGGCGGCCGCAAGCCGACATAGGGAGGATCGCATCGTTGCGGTGCGTGATGCAGCCGACGGTGTATAGCGGCCAGTCGTGCGTGTCGCCGGGGAACACGTAGCCGTGCATCTCGCCAAACGGACCCTATTGAGAGGCAATCAGCTGCTGTCAAGGGCAGGGTGAGAAACAAATGAACGTACCTCTGGGCGCCTCTCCGTGATGGAGAGCGAGCCCTCGAAGACGATCTCGCTCGATGCGGGCACGTAGAGGTTGTTCGTCTCGCACTTGATGACCTCGAGTGCAGAGCCCGTCATGGAGCCGATGTAGCCCGCCTCGGAAACGCCGTCCGCTGCAGAGGGGAGGGGGTCAAGGCTGCGGAAGTGGACAAGAGAGAGGTGTGGTGCGTACGAATGGGCATACTGGCCGCCATGATTGCAGCAGGCGGGACCTGCGAGTCGGCGACCACCGTGAGCGCGGCGAGCAATGGAAGAGGAGAGGGGGAGAGAAGACGCACGCCGAAGCAGAGTGCCCACGGGCAGTCGCGCCCCTCCTTCTTCCAACGCTGGTGGCATTGCCAGATGTGCTGCGGCTCGATGACGAGCCCGACGAGGTGCTTGTTGTCGTAGATCATCGCGCGCGCGATGGACCAGTTGGTCCACTTGCCGTCCGGGGACTGGACGACGTGCATTCCTGCGCAACCGCACGCGGTCGAGGTCAGCTAGGAGTGTAGGGAGGATAGGGAGACGAGCGCACCGTAGGTCTGGATGTACTTGCCGCCATCGTCCTTGTGGATGAGCGGGACCGGCAGCTGGTCGAGCTGGATGGCCTCGCCGGTGAGGATGTTCTCCTTGCACTCGCCGGAGTCGACGATGATGGGCTCAATCGGAGGCTGAGACGCCGCCGAGAGCATCTTGTCGAGGATCTCCTTCATCGACGCCGTCGGCGGGAGGGCGAGATAGCGAGCGAGACGACCGTACCGCGTCGCCTTGTCGGCGCGGAGGGCGTTGGGCGCACCGAGGATGCGGAAGAGGCCGTCATTGGCGCCCTTGACGTTCTCAAAAAGCGGCGCGGGCCCGTCGGTCTCGTAGACGACGCGGGTGATGGCGGCAACCTCGAGGTGAGGGTCGACCTCGCGCGTAACGGAGACGAGGTCGCCATCCTGGCGCAGGGCTTCGACGAAACTGCGGAAGTTGAGGTGGGGGAGCTGGTTCGAGGGCATTGTCGGCGGTGCAGGTGTACGAGGGGAAGTGATGAGGAAAGAGACGAGAAGCGAGGAGGAAGCGATGGGCCAGCGTCGTTTGCGGCCCCTCCGGCTGCTGCAAACGGCAGACTCTGCCCCTCCCGCGCATCCTGTCCCTCCTCGGCCAGCCCCGTGCTTACTTTGACGCTTTGCACGCCTCCGCATCTCTCTCATCGCGCGGAGGCCCAGCTTGAGAAGGTCAACACCGGACGAAGCCGGGCGTTAACCGGGCAGCCGGACGGTGTTCGGCGCTGCTTTCGGCGTGGCTACGGGGCGTCCGCGCAAGTGCAGGCGCCGAGACGGTACACGGCGGGCGTCGAGGGTCCGCCGCGACGACGGAGGCCGAGCGGAGAGGGAGAAGTTGCCCTCGACGAACTTCGCACGCTCTCCCTCCTGCACCTCGTCCCTCCCCACCTTGCGGCTATCCCTCCTCGAGCCTGTCCACTCTCGACTTCCGACTCCTTTTTTCCAACCGCTATGCTTTCGCACTTCCACCTCCCCGGTTCTGCTCCCGCCTCCCGCGCCGCAACGCCCGCCAGCACCTCCCCACCGCACGCACGCTCTCCCGTCGACGACCCGCCCTTCCAGCTCATCCCAGAGCACGAGCGACGGAAGAAGATCGTCGTCGCGGTGACGGGCGCGACGGGGACACTGATCGCGATCCGGCTGCTCGAGGCGCTCCGGGCGCTCGACATCGAGACGCACCTTATCCTGAGCAAGTGGGCGCTGCAGACGATGAAGTACGAGACCGACATGTCGGCGGATGAGGTGCGCCGCTACATCTTGCCCTTGCCTCGCCTTACGACAAGCTGACCTTCCATGTTTCCCCGCCTCTTGCTGTCCTCACTCCTCTCTCGCACGTCCTTTCGCCCATCACCAGGTCCGCAGTCTAGCCGACTACCACTACAGCTCGAACGACATGGCGGCGCCGCCCTCGAGCGGCTCCTTCCTCCACGACGGGATGGTCATCGTACCCTGCTCGATGAAGACGCTCGCGGCGGTGCGGATCGGGTTCTGCGACGAGCTCATCTCGCGCTCGGCGGACGTATGCCTCAAGGAGGGGCGCCGGCTCATGCTCTGCGTGAGGGAGACGCCGCTCAGCGACATCCACCTCGAGAACATGTGCGTTTTCTGCACGCTTCTCTCCGTCGCGCCTCGTCGAGATTTACGGATCTCGCGCAGGCTCTTCCTCCGCCGCGCAGGGGCGATCATCTTCCCTCCCCTGCCAGCATACTACATCAAGCCCGAGTCGGTCGACGATCTCGTGAACCAGACAGTGGGCCGCATGCTCGACTCGAGTGCGTGGCTCTCTCCCCTTCGGCTCACGCATAGCTGATGCAGCTTGACCGCAGTGGGGATTCACACGACCGGATTCGCACGCTGGAGTGGCGGGAACCGCCAGCGGTAGCTCGGCGGCAGGCGTCCTGGAACCCCCCCGCTTCACGCGTCTGCATAGTTTTGTTGCCGCCTAGACAGTCCGGCTGCCACATAGACGTCAGTATGCTACACATCACGTCGAAATGAGCGAGAGAGGCCGTCAGCGGTTGCGGCGTAAGCGCGAGCCCTCCCCGTGTAAAGCGCACAACAGCTCTTCGCACCATCCTCTACTCGTCTACACCTCTCTCCGCGCCCTCGCTGTACATCCCCCTCACCCACGTCTAAGCGCCCCTTCACGCCGCCCTCACCCGCATCCCCCTCCTCCCGAGCGCGAGCCACGTCCCCACCCCCAGCGCCGCCAAGGCCATGCAGCTCGTGAGCGCGAACGCGGGCGCGTAGCACGCGCGGCCGAGGGTGCAGCTCCTGCTGGGCGCGGCGAGGGCGGCGAAGAAGGAGGGGAGGGGCTGGGGGAGGCGTGCGCGTCGTAGATGCGCCCGAAGAGGAGGTTCGTCGCTTGCCCTGTCGCGCAGGGAGCGTCAGTCGTACCCCTGAATTGGGAGGAAGAAAGGGCGCGCTACGCACCGAAGAACGCAGGCGCGAGCGCAAGCACGCCGTTCGTCTGGCTGAAGCTGCGCATCCCGAACCGCTCGAGGCCGATGATCCCGCTGATGCCGAAGAGGCACCCGTGCGCCAAGCCCGTGAGCGCCGTCGGTGCCCAGAGGGCTTGCGTCCGCGCTGTGCGGAAGGCGAGGAGCTGCGAGAGGAGGAAGAGCGCGGCGGTGAGAGGGAGGAAGAACACCCGCGGGAGGCGCGTCCGCGGGTGGTGCAGGAGCGTGTCGGAGGTGAAGCCGGAGAGGAGGCGGCCGAGGAAGTTGAAGAGGGAGAGGAGGGAGACGAGGCGCGATTGCAGGAGGGCGATCTCGGAGGGGGAGGGAGGGAGGGCAGGAACGAGGGTGGCGCGACCGCGAGCGAGCGGACGACCGTGCCGAGGTTGTTGATGTCTGCGCGCGTGCAGACTTGTCAGTCACGATCGCGGCATCGAGTAAACGGCGAAGCAGCGCACAGCACAGCCCGACGCCGGCGCACAGCCCGTTGAAGAGGAAGATGAGGTAGAAGTCGAGCTCGCGAAGGAGCGCCCACCCGGCGATGTTGCGCTCCTGCACGCTCTTTGCCGAGTCGGAGCGCAGGAGCGGCGTCCGCTCTGTCCGCACCTCGACCTCCCGTGCATGCACGGCCTCCTCTGCCTCGGGCAGCGCCGCCTCCGCCTCGGCGGGGACCTCCTCTGCGTCGTGGTGTGCGGAAAGCGGCGCGGCCGGGTCGCGCAGCACGGGGCGCACGAACAGCAGCCCGACGGTCATGCTGAAGAGGCTGCCGAGCGCGAGGAGAAGGAGGAATGACGGCGTCACGTCTGTGCTCGCGCGCGCATGGAGGACGAGCGAGGAGAGGGTCGAGTCTGCGCGAGGGAGGGCGGGTTGGGAAGGTCAGCCTGAGGAAGGGCGGAGGCGACGAGCTGGACGCACAGAAGAAGGCGGAAAGACCGAAGCCGGAGAGGACGACGGAGAGGGCGGCTGCGCGGCGCTGTGGGCGGGGATTGGTCAGAACAAGCGAGGTGGAGAGGGTGACAAGGCGAACCTTCTTGAAGCTCCGTGCGACGCTGTTACCCGCTGAGCTCAGCCCCGCCGTCGAGCCTGGCCAAGGAAAGGTCAGCTCAGGCGTGCAGAGGGTCAAAGATGGCGGAGCGCACCGATGCCAGTGAGCAGTTCTGCGAGGACGAGGCCGGGGACGCCCAGACGCGCAAAGAGACCGTCTGCATCTTCTCCGCTCGCGTAAAAGGCGCGAATAACCACATCTAAGGGGTGAGAGGATTGTCAGCTCGTTCAGACGTGACGAGGGCGAGCGATCTGGACGGACAGCCTCCGGTAAGGGCGACGGCGGCGAGAGCAAGGGTCGGCTTCGGGCCCTTTCGGTCGACGATGCGGCCGATCAGCGGGGCTGTATACGCGAGGCGAGAGTGCGAGAAAGAGGCCGGAGGGTCAGCGATGAGAAGCCGGAGGAAACGTCCGTCATGAGGGGGAGCCGAAAGGAGCGGGAGGTGTGAGGGAGTGCGGACGGACAGCTGAGGTAGACGCCGAGGTTTCCAGCTGCCCCGACTGCGTTGGTCTGGGTGGATGAGAGGTCCAGGCGGGCTGCGAGCTGAGGAGCGTAGGCACTGCTCGCGGAGGATCAGGTCAGCGGAGGAGAGAGAGGCCGGGAGGGGAGAGGGCAGGGCTTACGAGTAGCAGTAGTTGAGTCCGCACGAGAGCGAGACTACGGTCGCGGCGCAGAGCACGCCGTACCTCCCGAGTGCCATTGTGCAAAGTCGAGATCTCATCAGCAGCGACGACGAGGAGCAAGGGCTCCCCTCTCCGCACCGCGCCGCAGCTCGATCTACGCGGGAGAGACGCTCGCTGGATGCCGCAGGACCTCATCGCCGTCACTGACCTGCAGCTGCGCACCGCCCGTCTCGCGCACGACCACTGGCAGCGCCCGCACAAGGAGCAGCCCCTCGTCTGCTCCTCGAGATCCGCACAGGCGTGCAGCAAGAGGCCCAGGGCGACAACCTCCTCCAGGACTCGCTCAACTACGGCACCGTCACCAAAGCAGTCGAGCAGCACATCGCCTCGCTCGCCTCGTCCTCCTCGTCCCCGGACGAGATCCCGCTCGAGGAACTCGCAGAGCAGCTCTGCAAGGTCGTCCTCTTCAAGGCCAGCGCCCCCGTTCGCCTCGAGCTCCGCCGCCCGCGCGCACTTCTCACCGCAGAGGCAGTCGGCGTCGTCCTCTCCCGCTCCCGCTCCGACTACACCGCCCCGTCCTCCGCCTCCTCCGGCGAGATTAAACCCTCCCCGCTCAGCTACACCCTCCGCCCCGACGCATCCTCCCTCGCAGACGACACCCTCTTTGTCCGCGCCCTCCGCCGCCTGATCATCATCGGCCTCAACCCCTGCGAACGCCTCGACGAGCAGGAAGTCATCGTCGACCTCGAGTTCGCCGCAGACAGCATGAACACACGACTCGCGAACGGCGCACGCGCGGGGTGGGCAGACTGGCGCAAGACCGTCAAGCAGGTCGAGCAGGTGCGTCCGGGCTGCCTTCGTTATCCCTGGGCTCGCTTCAAGGTTGGCCGGCGCTGATACGTTGTCTTGTGCTGGGCACAGCACCTCTCCGCCTCCGGCCCTCTCACAATTGAGCACATCGTCACCTCGCTCCTCCTCATCCTCGCACCTCCCGCCGTCCCCCTCACCTCGACCACCCCGCCAACACCCGGCTGGGACGTTACGCGGACAACCGTCCGCGTCGCCAAGCCCGCGGCGCTCATGTTCGCGCGGCACGCCTCCGTGCAGGTAACGCGCACGCGCGCCGACTTCCCCGCGCTGTCCCTCCTCCCGGGCGTCCGCGCGCTCTCCACCTCCGCCTCTGCGCCCGCCTCGCACGCGCACGTCGCGTACCTCGGCCTGGGCACGAACCTCGGCGCGCGGGCGGGGAACCTAAACGACGCGGTGAGCAAGCTCGAGGAGCTGTCGGAGGGGAAGGTCCGGGTCGTGGACACGAGCTTCATGTACGAGAGCGAGGCGATGTATCACGAGGAGCAGGACAAGTTCCTCAACGCCGCGGTCAAGGTGCGCCCTTGCTTTCGCTCGCGTTGTCCGGACCGTGCCGAAACTGACGCTTCCAGCTTTCACGCAGGTGGAGACATCCCTCTCGCCGCTGGAGCTCCTCCACGCCTGCAAAGCCGTCGAAGAAGCGCTCGGCCGCGACTTTAGCACGTTTCGCAACGGCCCACGTACGATTGACCTCGATGTACTGCTGTACGACGAGGTCGTGCTCGACACGCGCGAGGACGGCCCGCAGGAGGGCAAGGGTGACCGCTGGCTCAAGATCCCGCATGAGGGGATCCAGGAGCGCGAGTTTGTGCTGCGCCCGCTCGCAGAGTGCGTCTTTTTTCCGCACTCGACGCCCGAAGAGGTACTTACGCTTCCTCGCACGCAGCATCGCACCCGCGCTCGTCCACCCGACGCTCCGCCAGACGCCCCTCGCGCTCCTCCGCAACGTCCTCTCCACCTCCCGCTCGACCGTGCACCGCGTCTTCCCGCTCTCGCGCTCCATCGTGCACCCCTTCTCGCGCCCCTCGGCGCCGTCCCCGACCTCCCGCACGCTCCTCATGTCCATCCTGAACGCCACGCCCGACTCGTTCTCCGATGGCGGCGACGCCGCAACGCTCCCGCTCGCGCTTGCTGCTGCCGAGGCGCACCTCGCTGCGGGCGCCGACGTTCTTGACATCGGGGGGATGTCGACGCGCCCGAATGCAGCGGACGTCCCCCCCGCGGAAGAGGCCGCGCGTGTCGCGCCGCTCGTCGCCGCCCTCCGCGAGAAGGGCGTCACCGCGCCGCTCAGCGTCGACACCTTCCGCGCGAGCGTCGCCGCCGCCGCGCTCGATGCGGGCGCGGACGTCGTCAACGACGTGTACGGCGGTCGCGGGGAGGGCATGCTCGCGCTCCTTGCAGAGCGGGCGTGCCCCGCCGTGCTGATGCACTCGCGCGGCGACCCCGCGACGATGACCCGCCTGACGGACTACGACGGCGGAATCGTCGCCGGCGTCCGGCGCGAGATGGAACGCATGCTGTCCGACGCGCTCGGGGCGGGCGTCCGGCGCTGGAATGTGATCCTCGACCCGGGGATCGGGTTCGCCAAGACCGCCGCGCAGAACTTTGCGCTCCTGCGCGCGCTGCCGCGCCTCTTCGGCGGCGAGGGCGACGGCGCCGACTCCCCGCTGAGGGAGTACCCCGTCCTCGTCGGCTTGAGCCGGAAGCGCTTCCTCGCGCCGGGGAAGGACCGCGCGAAGGACCGCGTCGCCGAGACGGGCGCGGCAACCGCTGCGTGCGTCGCGAGTGGCGTGTGCGAGGTCGTCCGCGTGCACGACACGCAGGAGATGCGCGACGTGCTCAAGGTCGCGGACGCGATCTACCGGCCGCAGGCGGGGGAGGAGTAACTGGGGGGTTTTGAGGTGTGCGTCCTCCCTCACGCTCTCGCTTCCCGCTGACAGACTAACTGACGCTCCCCGCACCCGCAGATTGCCGTTCAACAGTGTCGTGCCGTAGTATCGAGCCTCAACGTGCTTGTTGTCACCATCGCCGTCGGCTACCTCCTCGTGCCCTCCGCTCGCTCGCTCGCGGCTCGCTCCGGCGCCGTCCTTCCGGCTTACACATGCTGACGGGACTCTCGCGCGCGCTGACGCCTTTGTCCGTCTTGGCGAATTGGCATACCGACCGCTCGCCATGCCTGCTCACCAAATCCTCGTGTCAGCTTCATCCAGCAATTCGCAATGCTCGGGGGTACAAGAGGACGCGACAGTGTCAATATCTCGCTCTTCTTCACTCGCCTCTTCCCACTCCCGACTACCTTTCCCGGCTTCCACCATGCCCGCCTCCTCTCCGCTCATCAAGACCGTCGCGCTCGCTGGCGCCGGCAACCTTGGATCCTTCGTTCTCGAGGAGCTCCTCGCCGCGGGGCTGCAGACAACTGTCCTGACCCGCGCCAGTTCGAACAAGTCCTTCCCCTCGGGCGCGACGGTCAAGGAGGTCGACTACACCTCCTCCGCGTCGCTCGCGGCCGCCCTCACCGGTATCGACGCGGTGGTCGCGACGCTCACCGCGCTCGACGCGCAAGCAGCGCTCATCGCCGCCGCCGCCGCAGCCGGCGTTAAGCTCTTCGTCCCGAGCGAGTTCGGGAACCCCTCGACGGGCTTGACGCCTGAGGACCACCCCGCGCTGTACGGCAAGCGGCAGGCGCACAATCTTCTGAAGGAGAAGGGGCTGCCGGCTGTGCTGGTATGGACTGGGCCGTTCCCCGAGACGACCTTCAACCCGTACGTTCCCCTCCTTCCTCTGCTCCTCCTCCTCGCTCACGGCCCCGCGCTCCCTCGCAGCGCATTTGACATCGATTTCGCCGCAGGCAAGGCCACCCTCTTCGGCACGGGCCGCACGCCCATCTCCTGGACGACCCGGCGCGACGTGGCGCGCTTCACGGCGCACCACCTCTCGACGCTCACCGCGCTCCCTCCCGCGTCCTCGCCGGAGATCCTCCGCATCGAGGGCAGCCGCGCGTCCTTCCTCGACATCGTCGCCGCGTTCGAGGTGCTGCACCCCACCCGTGGGAAGGTCGAGGTCACGCACATCCCGCTCGAGGGGGCGCGCGCGATCGCGCGCGTCGTCGAGGGCGACTTTGTGCGCAGCTTGCTCGCGTACATCCGCGTCAAGTGGGAGGAGGGTGCGACGGTCGACGAGGGTGGGAAGGCCGAACTTAGCAACGGGTTGTGGCCCGAGTGGAGCCCGAAGACGGTGAAGGAGGTCCTGGCGGAGCAGACGGCGAAGCTGTAGGCGCGCGCTCGGGACTCGGTGATTGTGACTCGTCTTGTCGAGGCGGGTGAGAGGAGGAAAGGGTATCTTGCACGCTGGGGGGGTATCGACTGCTCCAACTAAGCCCTGCTCCTTCACTCGTCCGCCATCCGGCCCGTCGGATCCAACGAGAAGAGCTCCTGTGGACGGCCGAATTGGCATTAGCGCGAGCTCCAGGACGAAAGTAAGCAGGCGCAGGACAGCGGCCGAACGCACGATGAGGTACTCGTTGTACTGCCGCCTGTTGCGGTCGCCGCCTCCAGCGCTGAGCGGGACGCCGTCCGCGCCGTTCGGCCCGCCCGACGCAGCGAGTCCGTTGTCCTTGCCGGACTGGTCGATCCCGCACTGGAGGTTCAGCAGCGCCTTGAGGTCGTCGAACTCGTACTGTGCGCGGCCGGCGCGGACGAGGTCGAGCATCGCCTGTGCGCGTGCGGGACGAGCGTAAGTTACGTCGTCGCCGGAAGCAGGAGGGTGAGACGCACCTTCGGCCCCGCGGCAAACAGGTCCCAGAAGCGCCTGCTGCGGTCAAAGTCGACGTCGAGGGGCGTGTCGCCGAGGTTTTTGAGGTTCTGCTGCAGCGCGAGGATGTTGCGGAGCATCTTGGCCTGGCCGAACTGGTTCGCGAGGCGGATGTAGCGCGCGTTGTGCACAAGGAGCTCGTCCATCAGGCGCGAGAGGCCTTCGAAGATGTACCTGCGGCGCGGGGGCGGGGTCAGCGAGTGCAGTGGGACATGCGCGGCTGGAGGACGCACTTGCGCTCGGGCTCGGCAAGCGTCCCCGAAGCGATCTCATCGCACTCGGCGAGGTCCGAGTTGAGGTCGACGACACTCGGGTCGGGCTCCTGGATGTCCTCGGCGAGCTGGTACACGCCGTCGCGCGTCGCCTTGTCGAGGTAGTGCATTGCGCGGAGGCGGATCTCGAGGCGGAGCGTAAAGAGCACCATGTTGGCGAGCTGGCGGTACGACGAGAGGAGGTCCTCGAACGGGCTGTGGAATCACACGGAGGGTAAAGGTCAGTCCCCGCACAGCGCGCGCGAGATGGACAAGCTCGTGTGCGGACGCACCGGGTCATCTCGCTTGTGAGCGGAAGCGTGAACCCGTCCCGCCGAGCGCCTCCCTCTCGCCCTCGCCCGCGCCCGCGCCGTCCTCGCCGCCGGTCCCGCCCACGGCTGACGGGGCGGTGTCCGAGCTGCTCGCGAACGAGTAGCCGCTCTCGCGCGGGCGGCGACCTGCGAAGCCGTTGAAGGACGAGGACGGGGCGTCGACGCTCGTCGCCTTGAGGGACGAGACGTGGTGGATGAACCAGTCCTGCGGAGACGTATCCAGGTCAGTCCCCCCGGTCACGAGAGAGGGGCGGACAAGCGAAAGCGCCGACGTACGAGGCTCGAGTACAGCGTCGCGAGCGCCCAGACCTTCTTGCTCGGCGAGATGAGGTCGTCCTCCCGGACGGTGCGGTTGCGCTTGCGGTCGAGCTCGATCTTAGTCTCCTTCTCGAGCGTCTCGCGCAGCTTGAGCGGTCGTTGGGCTGCTCGCGCTCTGGTAGTCAGCAGGTGCGGTGTACGAAGGAGAGGGAGGGGGACGTACGCCAACGCCGCGCAGCTCGGTCAGGCAGGCGTGCAGCTCGGGCATGTCGGCCCACGTCGCGGCCATCTTGAGCGGGCCGAGCGTCGCAGGCGCGGCGGACGAGCCATTCGTGTCTGCGGGGTCGCGCGCAGCAAGATCTACGTGCGCCACAGGTTATGAGCCCAGCTGCACCGTCGCGACAAGTGGTGAGAGCGCGGAAGGAGGACCGTGAGCGCACCCTTGAACCGCTCAAAGCAGCGTTGGTAGAACTGGTGGATGATGCTGACGATGAGCTGGCTGTAGTTCTCGCGGTGGAACGGCGTCGCGCGGAGCATCGAGCACAGCGACGAGATGAGGAGCATGAGGTTCGAAACGGACTGCGCGCTAGCGGGTTAGTTGGCGTCGCGCAATGAGAAGGGATGGTAGGACGCACGCGGACGATCGGGACCCGCGAAACGCGCTTGTAGTTCGGGTCCTCCTGGAACGCGTCGATGCCTGCGAATAGTGCAGGCGATCAGTACACGCCGCGTACGACTGGCAGGAAGAGCAGGGACGCACCACCGACGGCCTGGTGAAACACGCTCGCGACCTTCTCCTCGAGCTGGGGCAGGAACGTCCGGAGGACAAACTCGTCGAGGAACCCCCCGAAGCCGGTGCCCGCGTTCGTCTCGTCCTCACCCATCAAGCCGCCAGGCATGATCTCGCGGACGCGGTCGAGGAACGCGAGCGTCGGGCCGAACAGGACCGAGACGTTGAACGCGTCGGCGGGGACGAGCGCCTTGTGCGTCCCGTTCAGGCCTGAGGTGCGCCCCGTTGTCCCCGACGGGTCGGTCGACGCGACGATAAGCGCCGAGGTCGTCGTTGTCGAGGGCCCGCCGTCGGTGATTAGCCCCGGGACGGCGGCTTTGATCGCGGCGTTGAGCGAGTCCTCGTGCGCCTTGAGCAGCGCGTGCGAGGCCTGCAGGTCGAGTCGGCGAACTTGAAGACTTGCTGTGAGCGCGTGCGATAAGAGCATTAGTACAAGCTCGCCATCAAGTCGGAGCTTCCCCGCAAGCGACGAGAGCTCGCGAGCACGAGCGCGTAGGGAGAGCGAGCGCACCTTCGACCCGTCCCTCGGCCTCGGGAACCGCAGCACCTCGTTGACGCTGACGATGGGGTTGCGCGCGCTGACCGTCCCGCTCTGGTCGTCCGTTAGGTAGTCGTGCAGGAGCGCGCGGACCTGCACGCGGTTATAACCCGTCAGCCTCGCCGCCGTGCGGCAGAAGAGGACAGAGGGGACGCACCTCCTGCTGCACGGGCTTCCACACGTCGAGGAGCGAGAAGATCAGCGAGCCGGTCACCGTCTTGATCAGCGGGCCGTCCCTGAAGTCACGGCGCTGTGCGAGCGTGCCTCGAGTGTCAGCGTCTCCATCGCGTACTGATTGCAGAAGCTGCGCAAAGCGCGTGTGACGCACCTCAGCAATCCGCCCTGCAACCTCCCACGCGACCCTGAAGCCCTGGAGCACGGCGTCCATCTTGCTGTAGAGCGTCCAGAACAAGTCCCGCAGCGTCTCGACGCTGCTCGCAAGGGTGTTAGTCTCACTTGCACTGAGCCGGAGCAGCGACGCGACGCCGTCGGTCGCCCAGGAGCCGGACGCGGCGGTCGAGGCGGACGCGGGCGCGAAGAAGGCCCCGCTGCTCGCGGTGCCGTTCGGGTTCGGCGATGGCGGGCTGTACAGCGACGAGGCGGGGCGGGCGGCGCCGACCGTGTTGGCGAACGGCTTCGACGAGTCGTTCCTGCGTGCGCACAGCCTTTCAGCACCGGTCGAGAACGGACGAGCGAAAGGGACGCACCGCTCCTCGACCTCCTCGACCGTCGCCTCGACGAGCGCAAACATCTCTCCCTGGATGCGCTGGCCGACCGCGTCGAACCCCTCGGCGAACTTGCCGAGCGCGGACAAGCTCTCGAGGAGCATCTCGATGTAGGCAAAGCTGTCGACCTCGGGGTTGCGCCTCTCGCGCGCCTTGCGCTTCCTCGCGCCGTCGCTTCCTGCGGCGCCCATCCCGGCGGCGGCGTCGGCGCCCTCTCCCGCGCCGAGGGAGACGCTCCCGCCCCGGTGAGGGCATCGTCCTGCTCGGCGGCCTCGTCCGCGCCAAGGAGGAGGTCCTCGACGACTTCGTCGAGGGTCGGGTCCGCGCCCGAAGGCTTGAGTGCGAGGTTCTGCAGGAAGCGCTGCAGCTTGCTCTGCTGCGGGAGGCGCGCCCTCGATCGCCCGGAGGTGTGCGCCTGGAGCGAGGCGGTCGCGTCCCGGCTCGTCGCGAGCGAGGGGACGGGCTCGGCATCGTCGCCAAAGTCGACGAGAGGAACTGCCGCATGCGACAGGCCGCGTGAGGCACGACTGAGTCAGCCTGTGCCGTGGGAGGAAGCGGGAAGGAGGGGCGCACGGCTCGTCTGCCCGCGCGCGTAGGACTTCCAGCGGACGTCGCAGTAAAACGACTTGAGGTAGAGGTGGTTGTGCAGCTCCTCGATCAGGATCTCGAGCACGACCTGCGTACGAGTGGCTCCTTCCGTCAGCTTTGCTCGCCACTTGAGGGCAGGAGACTGAAAGCGGCATGCGAACGCACCCCTTCCTGCGCGACGGCCCACGCGCGCAGGTCCGCCAGCGCGCCGATCTCGAGCAAATCAGGCTTGTGCAGCGCCTTGACGGAGCGGACGAGCAGGACGACGGCGCTGAGGAAGCGCTTCTCGGCGAGGAGGGCCTCGAGAGAGGGTGGGAGGCGGAGGAGCGAGTCGCTGCGCACGAACGTCCGGGTCAGACTTCGCGAAGAGGAGGACAAGAGAAAGACAGACAACGTACATCTCGTCGAGGACGCTACCCATCTCTTCCAGCATGCCCATCCGGGCGTACATCCCTGCGAGCCCCTCGCGGCCCTTGCCCTCGAGCTTCTCCCTCGTCGCGCCGAGGCCCGTTCGCATCCCGCCAATGACCTTCTGCGCGCCCGACAGCGCCTGCAGCGTCGCATTGTGGGTCGTGATGGCCGTCTCGTACGCGCGGTACGGGTTCCCGCTGCCGCTGCTGCTCGGGTTCAGCGCGGGCGAGAGCGTGCTCCGGATCGCGTGGTCGAGCTGCTGCTTCAAGCGCAGGAACGCGCTCAACTGCCTGCCTCCCCCACCGCCCGCGCCGTTCTCGCTCGGGCGCCGCCCGCCCGACCCGCCCGAGTCGAGCAAGTGCAGCGCAAGCGAGACAGGGTCGAACTCGGCCTCGTCCGCCGCATCGTCCACCTCGCCCGCGAGGCTCGTCCCACGCACAAGCGCAGGGCACTCGTCGCGCACGCGGCGCAGCGCCTCGTCCACCTCGCGGAACGCAGGCGTGTCGGGGTACTCGTGCGGGTTGAGCGCGACGCGCGCGCCCCGCGCTGCATTCGTCCCCGCTGCGCCGTCGGCGAGCTCCACCTCGGGGGAGCTCGTGCCCGACCCGCCTGCGCCGGGCCCGCGCCGCGCAGAAGGGACGTCGAAGCCCTGGTCTGCGAGGCCGCCACGGCGGCCGTCGGCGCGCCGCGCGCCCGCGTGCGAGAAGGCGCTGATGGCGTTGCTGAGCGCGTCGGGGACGACGAGCGACGGCGATTCGGCGCCGGCGCCGGGCTCGGGCGAGCCTGCGCGCGAGGAGGACGACGACGATGCATCGTCGTACTCTCCTCCACCACCGTTGAAGCGCCCGCCCGAGCCCGAGGGGATGGGCGAGAGGCGTGTCCCGGAGGAGAAGGGCGCGGTGGAGGACGAGGTGGAAGCGCCGAGGTTGGGCGAGAACGAAGGGGACGAGGGCGACCCGCCGCCTCCGCCGCGAAGCTGGTCCATCATCCTGCGGTTCTTGCCCTCGCTCGAGCCAGCGCCCGGGCCCGCCTCGTCCGTGACGCCGATGCGCGGGGTCGAGCCGGGGAAGCGGCCGCTGTCTGCGCCGCGGAGGGTCGCCGGGCTCGGGGTTGCGCCTGAACCGGCGGGGCGGCGCGTAGAGCGCTCGGGGCGGGCAGGTGGCGGGGCGTGGTCGGGGTACATCGTGGCGGAGGGAGCAGCTGGAGCCGACGACGAGGCGGAGCGGGCGGTGAGATCGGGATGCGAGGCCCTTCTAGAGTGCGCGCGTTCGGAGGGCAGTGTCTACTGTCCGTGGAGGGATCGGTCCTGTCTGTTCGCTCCTGTGCGATGGTGCTGGCGAGTTGCGGGCCGCGAGGGCGTGTTGGTGGGGGAGCAGTGCAGCGGGGCGAGCGCGAGCTGTGGAGTGCAAGCGCGCGTCTGTTTGGGTCGGGCAGACTGTCTTGAACCGGCTCAGTCAGCAGCGAATGCGCCTCGGCAGCGACGAGGGAGAACAAGCTCCGCGTCGTCCTCTCCTCCTTCCTCTCCTCGTCAGCGCGTTTCTCAGGCTGGGTGCGGCGAGGAGCGCTCTTGCTCTCACTCTCGCTCTTGCTACTCACGGAAGCCACTTGCCTAATCCCGCGTTCTACCCGCTCCCAATCTACAACTTCCCCTCCTTCCCCTCCTTCCCTCCCCCGTCCCTCCTCCTGACCCGCCCGTCCTCCCCCTGGACCAGCCGTCCTTCCACAAACCCCCTCGCGTCGACCCACCCGCCCTCCTCGACGCCCTTCCCCTCTGTCCTCGCGCGCGCCGCCCCCGCAGGCCCGCAGTGACACCCCCCGTCCGTGGCGTGGGCCGAGGGGTGGTACGACGTCGGCGAGTTGCCCGGCCAGAGAGGGTCGCGGGCAGAGTCGTACATCAGGGTTGGGCCCGAGGACGAGGGGGTGGAGGAGGGGGTCGATTCGGACGAGTTGTCGATCAGGCGGACGCTGCGCGCGTGGAAGGAGCGAGTGAGCGACGACACTCTACCCGTTCTAGCTCCCCTCGGGAGCGCCTAAATGCACAGGAAGGGCGCAGAACAAGAATGAACGGCGCCGACTCACCGCCGCACCAACCCGGGCTTGCTCAGCGCCGTGACGCATTCCGGACTCTTGACCCTGCTCCGCTTGATCGCCTCGGGGTTTGTCACCCTCCCGGTCGTCTTTGCGCGCTTCTCTGCCCGGCGGAGCATCACTTCCTCGGGAGCAGACTGCGTGCGCCTGGGTTAGCGAGGAAGGGAGGGTAAGAGGAAGGAAGTACGCACGACGAAGAGGATCTCGCAGTCGTAGCCGGCTTCGCGGTAGAGCCTGTCCGTCCACACGTAAGCGCGATCAGCGACACTCGCATGGAACGAGCACAACGTCGAAGCAAAGACAGCGCGCCAAACGCACCGCATGAACCCCTCGAACCACGCGCAATCCGTCAGACTCCCATCAACGACCAGGCTTCGCCGCTGCTCGCGCGCGACGGCGGCGCAGATCTCCTGCAGGAGGGACGCCTCGGGGTGGAGGAGCGCGCTCGCGGTTGCGGGGTCGGCGTGCACGTACTGCGGCCGCTCGGGGAGGAGGCGCGAGAGCGCGTCGGGGTCGATCCTGCGTGTACAACGCCGAGCAGTGAGGTCGGAGGAGGCGGGGTGGGAGGAACGAGGCGAAGCCGGCGGGGGTCCCGTCAGTGGTGCGCGCCGGAGACCACATCGTCCACAACCGACGGAGACGCACCAGACGGTGTTCGCCGGTAGCCGAATCTGCTGCGTCTTGAGCATCTCCCTCAGCGTGTGCCCCTTGCCCGCGCCCATGCCGCTGCCCGCGTCCGCAAGGTCAGCTCCCCTCGGGAACACGAAAGAGGGAAAGCGTGGCGCACCCCGCCGTAAACAGCGCCAGCGGCCTGCCCTCTTCACTCGGGTGTACCTTCCGGCCCATATCCTCCTCCCTGACCGTCCTGACGTTCCCCTCCCTCATTTCGGCCTCCTTCCACCCCTCCCTCCCCTCGCTCACCCTGCACGGCTCATCATCGCCCGCCTCGCCGCAGTCGCGCAGCCGCTGTTCCAGCACAAGCGTGACAATCTCGTCCTGCAGCGCCTGCCGCGCACGCGACGGCACGACGTGGTACGTCCAGTCGAGCTCCGCGCGCTGCAGCGCGTAGGGGCCGTGGTGCGTTGGTCGCGGCCGCGAGGGGTCGTCCGGCCGCGGCTCGAGGGCTTCGACGCGCGCGGGAGACGGGCGCGCGTCCTTCCCCGAGGCGGAAGAGGAGGAGGCGAATTCGGCCCAGGCGGCCTCGAGCGCGGCAGAGTACAGCTCGCTCGTCGGGACCTTGAGCTGCTCGCTGCTCAGCTCTGGCGCATCGTCGTCGAGGCTGGCGGGGCAGCGCGGCTGCGGCCCTGCGTAGCGCGGGGCCGAGGGCGACATGGATTCGGGCGGGTGGGCGACCGCTGCGGCGCTGGACCCAGGGCGGGGGAGGAGCGAGGCCTTGAGGGGTGAGCGTGTGGGTGCGGACCAGCTCTGGAAGGGTCTCCTCGAGGCGAACGATGCCGGTGCGGGCGAGATCGCGGCGGGTCGGCGAGCGGAGGGGGGGAGGCGGCGGAGGGTGGAGGAGAGGGCGCGGGCCTGCGAGGGCGGGCTGAGGCGGGCGGCGAGAGGGGCAGCCAGCGTGGCCAGCTTGGCGCGGCGCGCTTCCGGCGATGGGGGCGAGCGGGGGCGAGCAGAACCCGGCCTCTCCGTCATCCTCCCCGACCCGTGCCCACCGCAGCCTTCTTCTGCGTGTGTGCTGTCACTGGAACGCTCAAAAGTCACGGCTAAACAGCGAAAGGCCGTCGCTGGCTTTCCCGCGGTAGTACTCGCTCTTCCCGTTGACTCTGCACCGCCTCATCAGTTCAACCTCGGCTCGCTCTAAGTACCGCATCGCAGGGCATACTGACAGGTCTCTCCAGCTGTGAAAGGCTGGCCGAGGCGTACTGCTCACCGGGATCACCTGGCGAGGCGCGATGGTCGTGCTGTGCTCGTTTACGGTGCCGCTTCCTGTCGAGGCCTACCTCTGCGTCCTCAGTCGCGCTCTTTTCGCCCCAGCTTTTCCACGCACAGCCGACGGATTCCGAAAGTGAGCAGTGCATTCCACCACTCCCTCGCTTAGTCCCGCCTCCCCCTCCACCCCCTCCCCCTCCCTTGCCACCCCGGCCTTCCGCCAACGTACCACGCCGTGAGGGGCACGAACGCGGCGCTGAGGCCAGCAGATAAGGCAGCCATGACGACCCACCCGCGCGAGATCGAGAGGGCGCGGTTGAGCTGGCCTGCGACGATAGGGCCTGCGGGTGTGGATGGGTTAGCCGGCGCTTGATGGGCGGGCTCCTCGGCCGGCATGTTGCCAACGCTGCCCTGTCGGTGGAAGAGCGAGTGAGGAGACGTACCGATGAGCGCCCCGATCGAGTACGACATGTTCCAGCACCCATACACACTCGCCGTCGCAACGCCCGCCCGGGTGCTCACCGCGTCAAGGTCGACGGTGATCGGCGTCAGGGCGAGTGACAGTGCAAAGCCGAGGAGGACGAGGAAGACGACAAAGAGCGCCAGGGGACCGTGGATTAGCAGGAGGGGGAAGGCCGGGACGGAGAGGACGACGCCGACGGTCGCAATCCAGCGCGGGCCGTACTTGTCTGTTGCCTGCACAATTCGCGATCAGTGCGCGGGTTCGAGAAGATGAGGGACGGAGAAGCCCACCCAGCCGGCGAGCGGCGAGCCCTGTAAGCGGAGATGTCAGATTTGCCGCATCACGGGAGGTAAACGCGCCAACACACGATGAAAGCGGGGCAAACCACCCCGAGGAAGACCAGTCCCGCGCCCATCGAGTCGAGCCCCCACGCCTCCTCCAGCTTGAGCGTCATGCTCGAGTCGAGCAAGCCGCCGAAGATGAACCCTTGCAGGCCCGACAGCGCGAACGCGGTCAACGAGCGCGGGTTGACCAAGAGGGTCAGGATCGCGCGGTACTGCGCGGGGAGGCGCGCGATGAGGCCCGTCTCCGCGGGCGGCGTGGGCAAATCCGCTTCTGCCGCAACGGAGGTGGCCCGGGTGAGCGCCTCAAGCAGGACGTCCCCCGCGCTCGCTTCGGCGGGCAAGTCCTCGCGCTCCTTCCGGTCGACGTACCCGCGCGCCTCGAAGCCTGGGATTGCGTGCCCCGCAGCGATCCACTGCTGCGCGACGTGCTTCTCGATGATCAGGAGGCGCATGATCAGATCGACCGCAATGAGGACGAGGGCGAAGACGAAGGGCGCGCGGAAGCCGAGACGGCGGTAGAGCGCGCCGCCTGCATTGCTGTGTGTCAGCATTGACCTCGCAACCAGAAGAGACGAGACGAACCGACGGGAGGCCCGATAGCCTGGCCGATGGAAAAGCCCGCCATGACCCGACCCAGCACCGTGCCGATGCGGTGCTCCGGCGCCGAGTCGGATATGAGCGCACTTCGGCGGCGTGAAAGCGAACATCAGCGAGGACGGATTGCGAGCGCAGAGCGCTGGACATACAGGCCAATCGTCCACAGCACGGTTCCCGAGCAGCCTTGCAGGACGCGCGCGACGACCATCGCGGGGTAGTTGTCAACCTCCATGAAGAGCACTTGCGCTGCGAGCCGTGCGAAGACCGTCAGCCTGTCTCTGCGAGAGTCCGGGGAAGGAACGGAGCGCACCGCCCGCCATGAAGAGCAGTCCCGCCAGCAAAGGCCACCGGCGTTTCTCGTAGTGCGCCCTGCGTGCTCGTATACGTCAGCGGGAAGACCCATAACGAGGGACGAGGTCCTCGAGCGCACCCGAGCCACGCGCACGGCGGCGAACTGACGATCAAGCCCGCCGCGAACGCCGCGATGAGCCAGGACGTCTTGCCCTCGACGTCGGAGTAGCCGAGGTCCTGCAGGTGGTACGGGATGACGGGGACCGGGAGCGAGAGGGACGCCGTGTCGACGAGGACTGCGAGGCGAGAGGGAGGGTCAGCGCGAGCGATACGACGTGGGAGGGGAAGAGCGCACCGCCGAACCCGACCGTGAGTGCGATGAAGGCGGTAGACGAGCGGTAGCGCAGCAAGAACGGCGGCTTGCCCTTCATCGCGGTCGAAGCGGGCCTAGCGGTGTCGGCCGAGAGAGATGGCGATGGAGGTCGGGCTGGGGCGGCGCTCTCGGTGTGCCGGTCCATCTTCGTCATCGCAGTCATGGCGGGTGGACAAGCAAGCCCGGCGAGCGGTGGGAGGACAACCGCGCCGGAAGCGCCAGGCGCCGCCGACATCTCCTCAGGAGAGCTCGTCCTCGCCGAGCCACACCAGCAGGGCGTGCTGCGAGTGCGCTGAGAGAGCCCAAGAGCGCCTCACAAGAGCATTCCGCCGCATCCGGACACAGCCAGTGAGGGTTGCGCGGACCGACCTCATCAGCTTTCCTCGACGTTCCGCTCCTTCGCCACCGCTCACCTCCCGCACTGTACACTTGCGCTCGATAGACACGCTAGAGCACATTCAGCGAACTCAACAGCCCCGCTAGACACGCGCGCGCTTCGATCCTCGCTTCGCACGACCCGCACCGCCTCCTCCAGCTTACGACCCTCCCCAACTCGCCGCGACATGGGTGAACCCGTGACGCTCTACGTCTACGACCTCTCGAACGGCCTCGCCCAGCTCTACGGCGCAGCCCTCACCGGTGCGTGTCCTCCCTGCCGACCTCGCTTGCGCGGCCGGCGCCCACGCTGAACAAGGCGCGCTGACCCCCGCTCGACGCGCAGGACGACCCGTTGAGGGTATCTGGCACACGGCACTAGTGTTGTACGGGATGGAGGTCTTCTTCGGGCAGGGCATCTCGATCGTCTCGCCGCCGGGCACCACTCACGTACGCCGCCCCTCCTCTCTCACCCTCCCTCTCCACCGCTGACGAGGCCTCTTGCACATGCGCAGCACGGTCAGCCGAAGAAGAAGATCCCGTGCGGCGTCACCCACCTCGACAAGCAGACCTTCCTCGAGTACATCGAGGCGCTTCGCGAGACGTACACCGCGGACGCGTACCACCTGCTCGACTTCAACTGCAACACCTTCACGAATGACGTCCTGGGATTCCTGAATGGCGGCTCGATCCCGGCAGGTGCGCTTCTCCTCGGTTCTCGCGCGTTTGCCTGCTCACCCTCCGCGCTTGCAGACATCCGCAACCAGCCGACCGAGATCATGGCGACGCCCTTCGGCCAGAGCATGCGTCCGATGATTGAGCAGATGTTCACCGGGCGGCGCACTCAGAGCGCCGGCGCGGCGGTCAACAACCTGCTCCCGCAACTGGGCATCACGCCTCCTGCAACCCCGCCAGCCGGCGCGCGTCCAGCGCGCGACGACGTACCCTCCGCTCAGTCCGTCGGCTCCAATCTCCAGATTTGCACCTCCGCCGCCTCCCTCCGCACAACCCTCAGCTCTTCCCCGGCCGTCGCCGTCATGTACACCTCACCCACCTGCCCGCCGTGCACGGCCATCAAACCGCACTTCGAGGCCCTCGCAGCGCAGCACTCCACACCCGCAAGCAAGCGTGTCGTCTTCGTCCTCGTCGAGACGCACATCGGCGGCGGCGCCGAGGTCGCGCGCTCGCCCGAGTTCGGCGGGCCCATCACCGCGACGCCGTCGTTCGTCTTCTTCGCGCGCGGCGCAAAGGTCGGCGAGTGCAAGGGCGCCGACCGGCGCGAGCTCGAGACGCAGGTGGGCATGCTCGCGCTCGGCACCCCGCGCACCCTCACACGAGGCTGCCGCTGCCTGCGCGCAGAAGCTCGCGCACAACCTCCGCCCCGTCACATCGACGGCCTTCCCGCCCCTCCCCGCGCTGAAGAAGAAGCTCGAAGAGGCGCTGCGCGGGACCGATCCCGAGACGGTCGACGTCCTCGCCAAGCGCGTCCCGCAGTACCTCGCTGCGCTGCCTGCGCCCCCCGCTGCCGCACCGACGTCCGCGCTCCCCGCCGGCTTCCTCGACACATGGCTTTCCGCGACCTTCCGCTTCCTGCAGTCTGCCGCGCCCGCATCCTCCAAGTTCCCCGTCCTCGACCTCCTCCGCCTCGCCCTCGCGCGGGACCACACGCGCTCGCGTCCCAGCCGACATTCATCGCCTTCCTCCCGTCGCTCGTCGCGCACCTCGCCTCATCGCAGGACCACGACGCGCCCGACCGGTCCTACCTCCTCACCTCCCTCCGCACACTCTCGAACGCGCTCGTCGCCCCGCCCCTCGCAGCGCGCGTCCTCGCGCCCGACGCGCTCCCCGCCCTGACGCGCCTCGTCCTCCGCGCGCTGCTCGACCCCGAGGACGCGAAGCTGCGCGCTGCAGGCGCCGGGACGGCGTGGGGCGTTGTCGCGAGGGTGTTTGCTGCGCGGGTGGGCGAGGGAGAGGGAGAGGCGGCGGGCGTGGAGAGGGAGGCGGAGCACGCGATGGGCGCGGACGGGGGCCAGGGGGGCGAGGAGTGGGAGGCGGAGATGGCGAGCGCGGTGGTCGAGGCGCTGGCGAAGGAGACGGAGAGCGTCGAAGTTGGTGCGTTGCTCCGCTTTTCCCTCTTCCGCATCGTCTCGCTGACCCCCAAGTTTGCGCGCAGTCCACCGTCTCGCCGCGACGCTCGGCCTCCTCCTCTACCAGTCGCCCTATTTCGACGAGGTGACGGCCCTGCTCGAGGTCCTCGAGGCGGATGCGACGCTCAAGCAGAAGGAGGACATGGTCAAGGCGCAGGTCGCCTCGCTCAAGGCGGACGAGGGCAAGGAGGTTCTCGGCGTGCTCAAGGACGTACAGGCGCTGCTGAAGGCGTAGACGCAGGTCATATGCATCGCACCTTCACTTCGATCGTGTATTCCGCCCGAACGGTGCGTTCCAGGAGATCCCGCTCTCGCCTCCTCTCGCTCGCGCCGCTTCCGCGGGATTCCCGCTGTCTCCTGTCTCCGCGCCTTCGCTCTTTCGCTCTTCCCTCACGCTTCATGTTGCGATGGCGCTTTCGCCTTCGAAACGCCCGCCCGCTCGCTACGCCGCCGCCGACCCCGCCGCACCCGCTTGGCCTTCGCAACCCGCCGCCGCAAACGCAGAGAGCGTGCTGCTCTTCTCGCCCGGCCACCGCTCCCGCCGAGACGAAGACGACGACTCGAGTGACTCGAGCGACTCGAGCGGGTCGAGCGGAGACAGCTCGAGCGAGGAGGAGCCCAGGAGGAGGAAATGGAGGCGGGAAGAGCCTGCGCCAGCGGCGACAGTGCGTCCTCCTTCCGCCACGCGGACCCCACACGGCCGAGCACAAGGCTGACAGATCGATGCAGGGAGTCTCGCCACTCGTAATCGTGCTGGTCATCGCTCTTGCAGTAGCTGTCGCCGTTGCAACTTACTTCGCGCTGCAGTCAAACAACTCTGTACGCCCTTTCACTCGCTCTCTTGCTCTCTGCGTTGCTGACAAGTCACTCTCACAGTCCTCCTCAGGCAGCAACTCGTCCGCGCCGACGACGACCAGAGCCTCCTCCTCCGGTTCGTCCCCCTCCGCCCCTTCATCTCGCACCACGTCCCGCGCATCCTCGTCGTCTGCGACGGGCTCGACAAAGGCGCCCATCGGCACGCTCACCGTCCTTCGTTCTCCGAGTCTGGTCGTGTCTAATCTGACCGCTCGTCCCCGCAGATACGGACAAAACGCACGACGGGACGGCCAAGCCCTCTTCGAAGGACGCGTCTTCGGGCGGTGGCGGCGGTGACAACCCGACGAAGACAGGCGACGGCGGCTCCTCCGCGATCAACGACTCCCCGCCGTCCGCCTCCGCCTCAAGCACCGGCGGCGGCGGCAGCGGCGGCGGGTCCTCCGGGTCGGCTCTCGCGGACGACTCGCTCAAGGGGCACAACGACTTCCGCGACGCACCACGCCGACGCGCTGACGTGGAACGACACCCTCGCGGAGGCTGCGGGGAGGTGGGTCGAGAACTGCGCGTGGGAACATAGCGGGGGGTCGCTTCTGCCGGGGACGACGGTGCGTTCTTCCTCTACCGTCCTCGCGGTGTTCCGAGCGCTGACAGTGGGGTGCAGTACGGGGAGAACCTGTTCATGACGAGCAGCTCGGCGAACAACCAGGACTCTACGTCGAACGTCGTCGACGCAGTGAACTCGTGGTGCGCATGCTTTCCTTTATCTCGGCCCGCAATCCAGCTCAACGTCGCTGCTCTCGTAGGAACAGCGAGGAGAGCATGTACAACTACGACAACCCGGGCTTCACGCACGATACGGGACACGTGCGTCTCGCCTCCCTTCCTTCCGTCGTCTCGACGCTCTTGACCCTCTTCTCGCGCACCACAGTTTACGCAGACGGTATGGGTCGGCACCAAGTCCGTCGGCTGCGCGATGAGGACGTGCATGGGGTTGATGTCGTCCGGAGAGTGGGCTGTGCGTGCCGTCTCGCTATGTCCTCTCCCTCGTCGTCGCTGATCCCCCTTTCCTGCAGATCTACTACGTCTGCGAGGTGCGTCAGCGCCGCATCAAGGCCAACGGGTACCTCGTCGCGCATGCTGACCTCCCTTCGCGCCGCCCACGTCCGCAGTATTACCCCGCTGGTGCGCAGGCTTCCGGCTTTAGCCCTCTCGCCTGAAAGGCTCACAAACCGCTCCCCTCGCAGGCAACTGGGAAGGGCAGTTCCCGGAGAACGTGCTCCCTCCGTAGGGTCAATACTGCAACAACGTCTACCTCCCTCTTAACCGTCTCCTCGCAAGAGCGCTCTACTGTTCCCCGCTCTTCTCCCACACCTCCTGTATCGCGCCCCAGTACCTCTCCGGCTCGACCCGCGCATGCGCGACGTGCGGCGTCCCGTCGAACCTCTCCGTCCGGACCTCGACGCCCGCTGCGCGCGCGGCGGCCGCGTGCCGCTCGACGTCCGCGCACGGGACGAGCTTGTCGATGTCGGAGTACAGATACAGCCGCGGGACGGCGGGGAAGGCGGAAGAGTTGAGGTAGGACGAGAGGCGGGAGAGGATCGGCGGCTGTCGCTTGATGCTGTGGACGGAGATGGGTCAGGCTCGGTACGGAAGGAGGTGCGGAAAACGCACATATCCCACAGTCGCAGGGCGCCGAAGACGACCGTCAGTACCGCGACGAGCGGGACCTTGATGAACGGCGACTTGACGCCCGCCGTGAACGCCGCGATCGTGCCCCGGAAGTTCTGCAAGCCGGGGCACGAGTCGAGCACGACCGCGCGGGCGGGCAGCTGCTTCGCGGCTGCGACGAGCGGCTGCGCGTCGCTGGTCTTGCCCTCGGCACGGAGGAGCTCGTTAAGCGTCTTGAGCGTGAGGCAGCCGCCGTTCGAGAACGCGTGCACGAGGAGGCCGCTCGACGGGCCGGCGGTGTACCCGCTGGTGCGGGCGCGGAGGACGTCGACGGCGGGAGAGAGGGCGCGGACGAGCGTCGAGGCGGAAGAAGTCCGCTTCGCTCGAGCGGAGGAGGAGTATCGCCGAGGTCGGGTACTGCGTCGCGCGTTCGGAGGATTAGTTAGCAGCCTTGCAATGTACTAGGGATATACGCACGAGCTTGCGGTACGTCTCGACGTACTTCTCGACGTGCTTGAGCTGGGCCTGCGGAGCGCAAGCGGGCGGGTTAGCGAGGTCGTCTTGAGGTGATGAACGTTCGGAGGACGCACGCCCATCCAGCTCGAGATCAGTACAAGCTCCGGCGCCTTCGCTGCGCCGCCTGCTGCAGCGCCATTCAGCGCAGCGGTTGCCGGCTCGGCGAGGTAGACCGCAGGCGAGAGCTTCTTGAGGAGCGTCTTGCTGGCCATGACCACCTTTTTCGCGTAGGTTTGAGCTGTGAGAGGCGGGCAAGCAAGCGCACAAGCCAGCAGAGCGGTGCAAAGGTGAGAAAGCAGCGAGCGAGCGAGCCGCGCCTCGGTTCCACGAACCGGAGGCTTTGCCCGCGCGTTTTGCGAGCGTGCTGCTGGCAGGCTCAGTACCGTTGGCGTGGATGTATCGGACGAGCTCGGAGGGACGAGAGGGCGCCGGTGAGGCGAGCGGATGAGATGCGCGTGAAAGAGGGAGAGGAGAGGGCTTAGCGCTCGAATTGCGCTCAAGCCTTCCGCGGATCAGCCCCGCTGTCAGATTCTCGTGCTCGCAAGGCAGACGACGACATCAGGAAACGACAGAGCGAGTTGCACAAACGGATTAAAGCACATCAAGCACACCTCGGCGCTCCCCCTCCGAACGAGCACCCTGCAGTTCCGCCCACCCTTGCCCGCGTGCGCGCCGCTGCGCCGCTCCTCCTCCTCCTGCACACCCGCCCACCGCTGCGCAAAGTCGCTGCGTAGGAGCGCGTAGTCGCCCTGCGCTGGACGGACGGCTTTGCAGAGGACCATATGCCGGTGACGGGGACGAAGCGGAGCGCGACGTCGTGCTGCGCACAGGCATCGCGGACGGGGTCGAACGCGATTCGTGCGCGCCGCCACGTGCTCGACGCGAGGAAGTGGGTGGATGCGGAGAGCGACGGGACCGGGTCAGGTGTGGAGGCTGCGGCGGTGATGTACGACGACAGGGCCGCGAGTAGCGCCTTGAACTCGGGAAGGGAGGGGGCGTATGACCGTTGGAGGTGGCAAAAATCCGGGAAGTAGTAGAGCTCGATGTGGGCAATGCCGGTTTGGGGGGACTTGCATGCGCCGGTTGAGAGCGAGACCATGACGAGACACGGGATCCGCCTGCTCTACCTGCACGCCCGCCCGCCACTGCACAGAGAGGCTGCGCAGGAGCACGTAGTCGCCTTGCTCTGGTCGGCCGGCCTCGTAGCGGACTATGTGCTCGTCGGGGATGAAGCGGAGCGCGACGTCGGAGACAGCGGACTGAGGGGAAGAGGTAGGGCGCGAGGACTGCTCTGACGCTTGTGGTCGACCTCACCTCTACCGTAGTCAGCTCGATCAGCCTCGGAAGCGGCGATGCCGCAACTAAGTTGACCGGCAGACCTGGAGGTGAAGGCTCTTGAGGCCTGTGCGTACAAAGACATGAGTACCAGATATCAGTTTGCGGGCGGTAGAGGGGCGTACCGCCGGAGGAGCAAAGGTCGCGGAGCTGGAGGGGCTCTTCAGCCTGGCGCTGGTAGTCTGTGACCAAGAGGCGAACGACATTCGGAAGCACTCAACCCAGGTTGGTCCACATTACGCTCGTCAGCGCCAGCCATTGAGGACCGACTGTCAGGGTCTGCACGTGCTGCCTGATGCGTGCGTCCGTGCCGAGAAGTGCGTGGATCCTGATCGCGAGGTCCGAGTCCACGGCGACGTGGTGCCAGAGGACCGGCTGAGCAACGTCGCGCCAGCGCTTCGAGACCCTGCACAACCGTGCGAGCGTCCTGCGATCGCGCTTCGGCGCGAGCACGGTCAGGTTGAGTGGGTGCGGGAGGTGTTCGCTGATGAGGACGAGAAGCTCGTCGGGGACCGAATCGAGCGTGGCGCGGACGCGCGAGGGCTTGTCCTGATCCATCTCGAGTAGTTCGGGCCCTTTTCTGCGCGCTTCCATGCGCTGCTGTGCGAGAGGGCGGGGAGGGAGATGAGGTCGAGCGATGAAGACGGGGAGAGCGAAGGGCGGCACGGGAGGAGTGTGCGCGCCGTGGAGCAGGACTGTGAATGCGCGACAAGCAGGACCAGCGCGGCACAAGCGCGTCCAGCGATGACGGGCGCAGCGGTCGAGGAAGACGAGGAGCGAGCGCTTGTTGGCCCTCCTCCTCGCCGCGTTCACCGGATGGCGACGCTTGAGCTCGTGGAGAGCGCTGCAGGAGCACCCAACCCTGGCCTCCACACCCTCGCCGCTGCCTCCATCGACTCGCGGCCGCTCCTCGTACGTCGCTCCCTCTCCCCACTTCGACTCCCGACTAACTCCCGCTGACTCGCTTGCACACACACAGGTCGCAGCTGTAGGCGCGCGAGTGGATCTCCTCGACGAGGCGTGCAAGCTCGTCCAGGCGCTCCCTCTGCAACACGCCTTTCCCGGCCGTTCAGCCTCCGAGCAGGTCGATGCGGTTGCAGTCGATGCCTCGTCGGGACAAGTACGCCGTTGCTGTCTTCGCCGATCTCTTTGCTGACATTTCTCGTGCAGATTGCAGCCATCTCGAGCCGGCGCCTGGCGGTCTGGGCGGCGGGGAGGGGCGGGAGCTGGAGGGTGCACTCGAGCTTCGCCGTCTCGCACGACGTGCATGCCCTCGACTTCGTTCAGGGTGCGTCACACTCTCCTATACTGCACTCTGAAGTATGCTGACGGACTGTCGAGCAGGCCACATCGTCCTTGCGGGCGCGGGCGTGTCCCTGTACTCGCTCGACCGGATGTCTGCCCTGCCGACGTGGACGAGGATCGGCTTCTTCCCGTGCGCCCGCCGCTTTCGCAGACCTGCGACGGGGCCACTGACATACCTGTAACCTGCAGCTCCGCCGCGCCCATCTCCCTTACTCGCCTATCCCCCTCCGCACTTGTCCTCGCAACGGTCGCAGCAGTGCGTTTCGTCTACTCTTCCGAGTTCTTTCGCTGACATCTGGTTGAACAGACGAGCAGCACCGTCCTTCTCAGCAACATCGTCCCCAGAGCCACCAACTCGCCGAACCGCTTGCAGTTCCGCTCGCGCGCCGCCCACTCCGTGCGGTTGCGGAGCATCTCGTGGCGAGCAAGCGACAACCTCGCAGAGTGCGCCTCGTATAACCTCTCGTCCGTGACCCCACTGACTCCTCTGCAGCTCCGGCCCCGTCCTCTTCACCGAGACCGTCGACGGCGTCTTCCGCATCTGGGGCTGCGTGATCGACGAGCCCGACTTCTTCTCGCTGTGGACGTCGCTCGACATTCACGCCTCGCTGCCGAAGCAGGTTCCGCTCGCGACATGCTACTGGCGGACGCGGGAGATGGAGGGCGGGAAGGGCACGCCGCGGGGCGGGACGGAGGACGAGTTCGTCACGGTCTTCCTCGACGGGTCGGTGCACCTTACGACTGTCTCGGTGTGTTCCTCTGTTGATCATACCGTGATTCCGCTCACCATTGACTGCCTGTAGAACTTCGACTGCCGCCCTCCGGCCTGCCTCTCTCACCATTGACTGCCTGTAGAACTTCGACTGCCGCCCTCCGGCCTGCCTCTCGCAGACGAGCTCCGTCCTGCAGGAGAGCGTCTTCCCGCCCGACCAGCTCGCCAACTTCCGCCACACGTACCTCCTCCCCTCGCGCAGCGGGCCCAACTCATTCCACCTCATCGGGCGCTGCTCGCGCGGCAAGCTCGTCCACTCACGCGCGACCGTCCCCTCCTCGGCGCTCGTCGCCGCCTCGTCGCGACAGCACGCGTTCCATGAGGACCCGCACAAGCCCTCTGTGAGCCTTGTCGGGCGTGTCGTGTGCCTCGCGCCGACGTTCAGGGGCGAGGCGGTTTTCGCGCTTGGCGACAAGGGGAGGGTGCAGAGCTGGGAGCTCGGGGACGACGAAGTCATCACTGAGTCGTTCGTCGCGGACGCGGGCATCCCGCCCGATGCGCTCATCGCAACCTGGTGGAACGGTGCGTCTTCCCCTTCTCCCCCCTCACCTCTTTCAGGAGCTCACACCCCCCCGCCCTCCCACAGGCCGCATGATCGCCACCGCGCACGACCGCACCCTCCGCATTAGCAAGTTCCGCCACTCGGGCCGCTTCCGGCACATCACCTCCCTCACCCTTCCTTCCTCCGGGTCGTCCTTCCGCTCCACGCGGGCGTTCTTCCTCGCGCGCGCGAGCGACGACTCGATCTCGACGACGCTCGTCGCGGTGCTCGAGGACGGGAGCGCGCGCACGTGGGTATACAACCACGCGCTCAAGGCGCTCGAGGAGGGCGGGGAGACGCACCTTGGGGAGGTGAGGCTCGCGGTGCCGCTCCCGCCGCGTGGGGACGAGGTCGACGAGATTGCGCTGCTTGCTGTCGATGGCGAGGGGACGCTGCGGAGGTGGAGCGCAAGCCTGAGCGCGCCGGACGAAGGGTGGAACAGGGAGGGCGAGGTCAGGACGGGGCTGAAGGACGTGGAGAAGGTCGCGAGCAGCGCGGATGGGACGTCAGCAGTCGGTGCGTCGCTCTCGCTTCCATCGCCCTCGGGCTCAACTGACGAAGGGAACAGTCTCGCGCGAGGGCGATAAGTACCGCATATCGATCTGGGACCCCAAGGCGTCTGAGTTCAGGCTCGGGCGAGCAGTTCTCCCAGGTCCTCGAGTGCGTTCCGTTTCTTCCTCCTCTTGCTTTTCTTGCGCTGATTGCTCAGCGTCCGCAGCGAACCTGTCGTCGCCTTCGAGTGGTCTCCCGACGGGCAGACGCTCGCCCTCGCATCGGCACAGGAGGTCTCGCTCCTTTGCGCGCAACGGCTCGACGATCTCAGCGGCGCGCCGAGCTGGGCGACGTACGCGACCGTGCGGATAGATGGGTGCGCCCCGCACGCCGTCTTCATCGCGAGCCCGCTGCTCACCCCACCTGCAGAGTCCTTCCCGCCCCAATCTCCGCCGTCACCTGGGTCGGGGCCGGCCTTGTCCTCTCTGCCGCAGACCACCTCTTCTTCTACTCCTCGCGCCTCTCCACCGGCCTCGACGCGCACGCCCTCGCCGCGAGTCGCTGCGCCCCGCTCCCGCTGCACCACCCGCAGCTGCTCTTCCAGGCGCTGCTGCAGGGGCACTTCGACGCTGTCGTGCGCATCTTGGCTGGTTTGGCGGCGGAGCTCACGCAGGATGGGACGTTGACGCCCGTGCCGATGAGGGAGAAGGCGGAGAAGCTCACGCTCGAGGCGTTTTTGCGGCACCGGACGAAGGTGCGTTCCTGAATCTCTTCCTTCGTGCGCGGAGTGCTGACCCGCTGAGTCCCTGAAGAAGGACAAGGCCGCAAACGACATCTTTCCGCACTCGCACTTACCACAGCGGGCGGTCGCGACCCGTGCAGTCTCCATCCCCCGCGCATTTTCGGATCGAGCTAACTCGCCCGCGCACCGCAGGTCCACGCCGCAAGTCCAACTCTCGCAGGATGACATGTCCCGCCTCCTCGCCGCGTTGCGGAAGCGCTCGCTGCGCGGGCTGAGCAAGCTAGAGCATGAGCATCTCGCGATCCTCGCGCAGACGGTTTTCGAGGTGCGCTCGCCGTGTTATCCGCTTTCCCCGCCCTTTTGGCGATGCATGGTTAATTGCATTGATCGCGCACAGACGCAAAGCCGGACTGGCTCGATCGACGACGACGGCCTGCGGTACCTCGTCTCGATGCGCTCCTTCTACCTCTATCGCAACGCCTCTCCGTCCTCCACCTCGTCAACCGGCCTCAACGGCCCACTCGTGCCGCGCCTCAAGTACCGCGACATGCTCTGGGCATTCCACAGCGAGGGGCAGGACCTCCTTCTCGAGGAGAGCACGAAGGCGGCGAGTGGGAAGCTCACGTGGGAGGCGGCGCGGACGCTCGGCCTCGGGCTGTGGATCAAGTCGCAGGAGACCCTGGTGCACTTCGCTCACTCGCACCCCTGTTCTGCACGGGAGGCTCACCTCCTCGCCCGCAGGTCCGCACGCTCGAGTCGGTCGGCCGCACCGAGTTCAGCCGTCCCGGCGCCGAGGACCGCGACCCGATCAGCGCGATGCTGTTCTACCTCGCGCTGCGCAAGCCGCACATCGTCAAGACGTTCTGGAAGCAGGCGACCGGGGCGACCAGCGGCAGGTGCTCAAGTTCCTCGAGAACGACTTTGAGCTGGCGCGGTGGCGCACCGCGGCGAACAAGAACGCGTTCGTGCTGCTGAGCAAGCAGCGCTTCCGTACGTTCCGTCGCCTCTCTGTACCGATCGAGGAGGGCTGACCGTCCGGCCTTGTCGCGCAGTCTTCGCCGCCTGCTTCTTCCTCCTCGGCAACAGCCTCAAGGACGCCACCAGTGTCCTCATCCGGCAGCTCGACGACTTCCAGCTCGCGATCGCGATCGCACGGGCGTACGAGGGCGGGACGGACGGGCCCGTCCTCCGCTCCATCCTCGAGGAGACGGTCATCCCGCGCGCGTTCGAGAAGGGCTTCCGCTGGCTCGGAAGCTGGGCGTTCTGGATGCTCAACAGGCGGGACCTCGCCGTCCAGATCATCGTTGTGCGTCCGCCCTTCTCGTCTCCCAAGCGCTTCGCTCACCGTCTCTCCGCATGCAGACGCCCCTCTCACAGCTCGCCTCCCGCCTCCCGTACAAGGTCCCCGTCATTTCGAGCCCGGCGCGGGAGGACCCCGCGCTCGTCTTCCTCTTCGCGCAGCTGCGGAGCTGGTCTCTTCAGACCGTCAAGGGCGCCATCGCGGTGCCGGGCAAGACCGAGTTCAACGTGCGTCGTTCTCCGCCATGCTTTGCTACCTTGATCCCGCTCGAGACGCTGTGCTGACGCGAAGCAATTGGCACGCAGTTCGTCCTGCATATCTCGCGCATCCTCTGTCGCATGGGTGCGCTTCCCTCGCTTCTCTCGCGCGACCGTACGCTGACATAAGTGTCCACAGGCTGCCACGTCCTCGCGCTCAACCTTCTCCGTACCTGGCACTTCCTCCCGCCGACCCCGCCTACATCTTCGCGCCCTGCCCTCCGGCACGCGATGCGCCGGTCCTCCCTCCTCCTCAGCTCAACGAAGCTCGACCTCCCGCTCCCGCCGTCGAACCTCCCGAGCCGCGTCGCCTCGCCCGCGCCGTCACACGCGGAGGAGGAGGAGAAGGCCGAGCGCGAGCGGCAGAAGCGCCAGTTCCGCGAGGTGGTCAACACGGTCAAGGTTGAGGCGAAGGCGCCGGCCGAGTTCAGCTTTGATGCGTTCGGGTTCTAGATGGAGGCGGAGGATGTACAGGAGAGATGTGTTGTAACACGACGTTGAGTTGGAGCAAGAGCAGGGAAGCGCGATGGGAGAAGGGCGAGGAGCGCGGTCGGTGCGATTCGCCGGGAGGTGCGCGGGCCCCGCTTATGCTCCTGCTGGCTTCCCGTCCTGCTGAGTGGCAACTGCTTGGCACCGTGTGAGATCGAGCGGAAGCGCGCCGCCAGATGATTCGAACGCAGTTCGACCCGCAGTCAAGAAGCAAAGTCACCGAACGGGCTCTTCTGCTTCAGAGGAACTCTTAGGATGGATGCCTCAAACCCTACTCGTTTCATCAAGCGCGCCCGCAAGCCGCCTCGCCCTCACCACCACCCGTCACGCCCTAACCCCGCCCGCTCCGCCTTCCTTGCGCGCTTCTCCGTCCTCCTCGCGTCCTTCTCCGCCTTTGCAGCGGCCCAGAAGGCCTCGCACACGCGCGGGTACATCATCTCCTTGTCCTGCCAGTCCTCCTTCGTGCGCCAGACGACGCGGACGTCCCGCTCGCTGCATGCGGCGAAGAGCTTCTCGCGCGCGAGGCGGAACTCGCGGTGCTCGTCTGCTACGACGGTCGGCGAGTAAAGGTCGTGCGGGACGTAGAGAGTCAGGCGAGCCGGCGCGCGGACGTCCGAGAGGACGACGCGGGTGAGGGCGTCGAGCGTGCTCGGCGCGCTGCGCAGGCGGTCCGGCGACGTGCTGAGGTGGAGATCCGGGACGGAGATGTACTTGACGTGCTCGAGCTTGTTCCCCGACAGGGTGGACCATTTGCCGGCGGCGTCGAAGAGGATGCAGGCGGCAGAGGTGAGGACCGAGTGCGGCACGAGGGGCAGCTCCTCGAGGTCCAGCTGGAGGACGTCGAGCTGCGAGAGGAGGGACAGCGAGATCTCGGGCACGATCTGCGTATTGCCCCTCATGTTGGTGATGCGGGCGAGGACGAGCGCCTGCAGCGAGGGAAGGAACCGGACTGCGAGGAGGTCCGCAAGCAGCTTGGGGTGCGCGCGCACGCCGACGAGGCAGAGCTCCGTGAGGTGTTCCAGACGCGGTATGTCGACGAGGTTGAGGATGAGGCGGTTAAAGCTGACCTTGCTGAGGCCTGCGGAAAGGGGTGACAGCCGTCAGTTTTGAGCGCGGACGAGGAGGTTCCTCGACACGCACGAGGGCAGAAGCTGAGCGCCTTGACTGGTACCTCGAGGTTGCGCTTGTGCTTCTTGAGCCGGTCCGTGTTCGAGACTTGGAAGTGGAGCTCAAGGAGCGGCATAGCCGCGAGGACGAGGACGAGGAGATCGGGCTGGCTTGGCTCGCGCGCGTTCTGCCCGACTACGAGAGCGCGCGTCGAGAGCGGCCTACCTGCGCGAAACGCCTTGAGGAGGAGGATGTCGAGATCGCCGAGTGTCTCGACCACGCAGTCTGATCCGGGCGTGCTGACGACGCGGCGCCCGTGCAGTGCCGTGACGTGCACGTACTCGAAGCATCGTCTTGCCCGTTCCAGTCGTCCGCATCGCCGCCGTAGCGGCCGTCCTTCCTCGCGCCGACACCGCCTGCAGGTGCGTTTGTGCCGGCGCATGAGCCACTTGACGACGTGGTAGAGCGCGAGCGCAACGGCGTAGTAGGCGGCGAGGGTGAGCCACATGGCACTCGAGCAGAACCGAGCGGGAAAAGGAAGCGAGCAGTGAGAGGGAGGAGCGAGAAAAGCGAGAGCGGCTTGTCCCCGGCAAGTCCGCAGGCTGAAGCGGTGAAGAGATCCTCTCAGAATGCCCTCGCAGAGCTTGACTCCGACGACAGACCAACCTCGTACAGACCCCGCTCAGTAAAACCTCATGCCGTACTTCGCCTCCAGATCCTTGCGGCTCCCCGGCATCGAGTGCACGCCGCCGTCCTCGTCCATCTCTTCAATCCAGCCGTTCTCGCTCGCGGCCGTCCTGCTAAGGGGGTCACCGTCCCGCTCCGACGATGGAGGCAGAGGAACCGCGGCATAGGCCGCCGGCGGCGCCCGCACAGGCTGTTTGCGCCGCGCGCCGCCGACGCGCGCCGCCGTGCCCGCCTTCGACCGCGCCTGCAGCGCGGCGAGCTTCGCCTGGTCGACGCCACCGACCAACGCCGGCGGCGCCTGCGACCGCGGCGCCTTCGCGTCCTTCGCGGACGACGACGCCGCCTTAGCGCGCTCGACGCCCTCCCACGTGCGGAGGACCATGATGTACTGGTTGAGCGTCGCATCCTCCGCCTGGGTAAGCGTCCTCGTGGCGTGTGCCTCCTGCAGGTGCGCGTGGTGCGCGACGTGCGCCGCCGTCATGCCCGCAACGCCCACCTTCGCAGCGGGAAGTCCGAGCCCTGCAGCGGCGGCGGGCGGGGCGAGCACGCCGTTCGCGTCAACTACAGACCGCAGGATCTGGTTGTAGATCGAGAGCATGGTCTCGTAATCGGACCGCGTGATGCTCTCGTCGAGGTAACTGGCCCGCAGCTGCCTGTACTGCTGTACGAGGTCGGGGTCGGCCGCCGGGACGTCGCCATCGAAGGGGTGCAAGGCCTCGTCTGGCGGGAACTTCGACTTGAGCTCGCGGAGCCAGCTACGCTGGTGATCCTGGTCGTCGCAAGTGCAGGATCCCGTTTCGGGGGAGGTATGCCACCCCGCCGTATCGGGCCCGATGACCGGAGGCAGCGACGCGGCGCGCTGCGGCGAGTCGACCGCGGCGGCAGAGTACGACTTGTACTGCTCGATGAGCAGGTGGAGGTCCCGCGGCTCGATCGACTCGTCGTCAAACTGGGCGAGGAGGCGCGAGTGCCGCGCGACGAGCTCGGGATTCGCGCCGCGGACGTCCACCTCGAGGGGCAGCAGGCGGAACCCGGCGGCGGCGTACCGCTTCTTGAGGTCGCGGAGCCACGGCTTGGCAGTGACGACGGACGCCTTCGCGGGGCGGGGCGGTTCCGACGACAGCACCGGAATTAATGAGGTCGGTGCGCAGGTCGGTGAACATGAACGCGTAGTAGTCGCCGTCCGAGGCGTAGCCCGCGCTCGCCGCGTCGCCCTGCGCCGATCCCTCGTCCTCCTCCTCCTCGGCGTCCGAGCCGTCAACGCTCGCCGCCGCCTCGGAGCTCCTCGCTCGACCACTCCTCGCCGCTCACGCTGTCGTCCTCACTCAGCGCGAGCTGCTCCAACCCCATCTCGATCCCCCGCGCCTGCGCGCGCGCGCGCAGCTCTGCGCGACGGTCTCCCCATCGCGGAGGAACGCGCCCGACACGCGCGGGTACATGTCGGGCGTGCCGCTCCAGTCGTCCCTCGGGCGCCAGACGACGCGGACGCCGGCGCGGTCCGCCGCGCGGAGGAGCGCGGCGCGCGCGACGCGGATCTCCCGCTCTCCGGCGGAGGCGTACGCGCGATGCGCGGGGTCGAGGTCCCAGGGGAGGTAGAGCGCGAGGGGGGCGTCGCGCGGCGCGCGGACGAGCGTCTCGAGCGCGCGGACGGTGGCGACGAGGTGCGGGTACAGGTGCGCGAAGTTCGGGTCGGAGAGCTTGAGGGAGGAGAGGAGGATGTACGAGAGGCGCGGGTGGTGCAAAAGCTTGAAGAGCAGCGTCATGTGCACCTCGGCGAGGACGGGGACGCGGCACTGCGCCGTGATCCACAGCGGGACGTGCTCGAGCTCGCCGTACTGGTACTGCAGCGCCGAGAGGCGGTAGAAGAGCTTGGGCGAGAAGTCGGGGAAGAAAGTCTTGCCGTCGGGGTCGACCGTCTTGGCGATGAAGAGGGCGCGGAGGGAGGGGAACGACGTCGGCGTGAGGATGGCCTGGAGGTCCGCGGGCTTCGTCCGCAGCTTCATCAGGCTGAGCTCGACGACGTTGGTGAAGAGGGGCGGGCAGATGGACGGGTGCGAGCAGTCGAGGATCATGTCGACGAGGGTGAGGCGGCGGACCTCTGCAAGTGGGGGCGAGTTAGCGCGTACACGGGCTGACGAGAGAATCAGTCGACGCACTGTTGTTCTCGGTGAGCATAAAGATGGAGACAATCTCGTCGTCGTGCTTCTCCGACTGAAACCGCAGGTCCTCGACGTTCGGGACGGCCTCGAGCACGAAGCGAATGTCGTCGAGATCGTTCAGCTCGCCGTCGAACGTGCCGATCTGGAGCGTGTGGGTGTGCTGGCCGAGCCCGCGGCCGGGCTTCCCGCCGGCTTTGCGCCGCTCGTGCTCGAGCTTGCGTACCTTGGCGAGGTCTTCTGGGGCGAAGAACTTGATGCTCGACCAGAGGAGCGGTTACGCGGAGAGGCGCCACTGGCGCGAGACGAGGCAGCAGTTATAGAGGGTGCGCCGCGCCGTGTGGTGAGAGCCGAGTTCCGGGTCGGCTGCGACGACGAAGCGGAGGATGCGCTTGACGAGGTCGGGCGACAGTCCGCCCTTAGCGACGGCCTTCTTGCGCCCGCGGACCATCCTGTCTCACCCTGTGAGAGGTGCTTGAGCAATCAGCGCGTCGTTTGAGGGGGTGGCTGGGGCTGGAGCGGGGTCACGCAGTTGCAACTGATGAGGAAAGCGAGAGAGGCAAACGCACGACGAGCGGAGCTGGGACCACGACGCAGCGTCCTGATGAAAGCTGCTGGTCGAATCTACCGAAGCAGAACAGCCGCACGAGGCGGTGGGAGCGAGGAGCGCGGTGTGGAGCAAGCTGAGGAAGCGCGGCACTTTCTTCGCCGCGTCCCCCCCGCACCGACTCGAGTCGGCGGATCTACAGAGGGCCTTACAGTCTCCCTAACCCCCACACAGCGCACCCCCGCCAGCCAGTGCGTCCCCGCGCTGTCCCCGCCCCGCCTCGCCTCCTCGCTGACCCTCCTCATCGCCGCAGTGCCCAACGGACGCCCAGAGCGCAAGAACGGCGCCCAGAAGCGCAAGGTCGACAAGTCTGGCCTTGGACGCGCCATCATCAACCGCAGGACCCGCCTCGCGCGCGACCTCGCAGACCCGACTCTCGTGAGCACTGCCTCCCTCCGCTCACTCTTCCTCGACGCACAGGCATCCAGGGGACGAGGCTGACCGCGCTCCACTCTCCTGGCAGAATACGTCGACGATCGAGGCCGGTCTCTCGTCCGTCACGCAGGAGAATGACCTCGACGAGTTCCTCAGCACCGCACAGCTCGCCGACACCGACTTCTCTGCCGGTGCGCCGCGCTCCTCTCCGCTTCGCTGGACCATCTCGCTGACCTCAAGACGCCACTGCAGAGCGCCAGAACCTCAAGGTCGTCATCTCGGACCCGAACCTGAACCCCGCCGCGTCGCACAACCCGTACATCCTTACGCCGCAGCAGGAGGCCGAGCTGCGCACCAAGCACCGCGAGAACAGCCAGCGCCTGCAGGTGCCCCGCCGCCCGCACTGGACCCGGCAGATGACGACCGTCGAGCTTGAGCGTCAGGAGAGGGACGCGTTCCTCGAGTGGAGGCGCGGGCTTGCCGAGTGCGTCGTTCCCCGCTCGTCTGTGCGAACGTAGCGTAATTGACGCGATATGCCCCCCGCAGCTTGCAGGACAACCAGGCGCTCCTGCTCACGCCGTTCGAGCGCAACCTCGAGGTCTGGCGGCAGCTGTGGCGCACGCTCGAGCGGTCCGACCTGATTGTTCAGATCGTCGACGCGCGCAACCCGCTCACGTTCCGTTCCGAGGACCTCGAGAAGTACGTCCTCGAGCTGAACGACATCCGGCACGACGACGACGAGGACAAGGGCGAGGGGACGAGCAGGCCCAAGAGGCAGAACCTCCTCCTCATCAACAAGTCCGACTTGCTCACGCGCGGCCAGAGGTGCGTCTTCGGCTTCTCCCTCTTTATCCGTACCGGTACTGACGCCTCCGCACGTGCAGGGAGCGCTGGGCCGACTACTTTGACGCGCACGGGATCCAGTACGCCTTCTTCTCTGCGGCGAACGGCATCGCACTGCAGGAGGAGCGCGCGCGGCAGGAGGAGCTCGCCGCGATCGCCGAGCAGTCCGAGGAGAGCGACTCGGAGGACGAGTTCGCGCCGGGGATGAAAATCCCCAAGTCGGGCAACAAGCTCAAGGGCCTCGAGACGAAGAAGCCTGCTGCGGCGGCAGCGGCAGCAGCGCCCGCCGCGTCGGCGAGCAGGCCGCGCGTGATGGGCCGCGAGGAGGACACGGACAGCGAGGGCGAGGATTCGGACGAGGAGCTCGCGGGGATCATGCGCCGCGGGATGGGCATCTCGGTCCCCGGGTCGGACGAGAACCCCGGACGCGCATCCTGAGTGTGCTCGAGCTCGAGGACTTGTTCATGAAGCACGCGCCCGAAGGTGCGTCGCGCGACCAGCGCTGTCCCTTCTCTTCGTCGCAGGAGGATTCGGCTGACTCCAGGTGATACCCGCACGCAGTCTCGCTCGCGGCTGGCCACGGTGACGAGAAGCTCGTCGTCGGTCTCGTCGGCTACCCGAACGTCGGCAAGTCGTCGACGATCAACGCGCTCATCGGCGAGAAGAAGGTGTCGGTCTCGGCAACGCCCGGCAAGACGAAGCACTTCCAGACGATCCGCCTGTCGCAGGACGTCCTCCTCTGCGACTGCCCCGGTCTTGTCTTCCCGCAATTCGCGAGCACCAAGGCCGAACTCGTCTGCAACGGCGTCCTCCCGATCGACCAGCTCCGCGAGTTCACCGGCCCCGTCGAGCTCGTCGTCCGCCGCATCCCGCAGCAGGTCCTCGAGGGGACGTACGGTCTCCGCATCAACGTCCTTCCGAGAACGAGGGCGGGACGGGCTACCCCACCGCGGCCGAGTTCCTCACGACCTACGCGAGTGCGTCTCTCCCGCCTCCCTTCTCCCGCTTCTCCTGCTAACCCGGCTCCTCGTACAGTCGCGCGCGGGTTCTTCAGCGGTGGTCAGGGTACGCCGGACCACTCGCGCTCGTCGCGCCTTGTCCTGAAGGACTACGTCAGCGGCCGTCTGCTCTTCTGCCACCCGCCGCCGGACGTGACCGAGGACGAGTTCAACGCCGAGACGCGGTCGCTCGACCACCTCGCGGCGCAGAACAAGCTCCGGACCAAGATGGCGCCGACGACGCGCGTGGGCAAGGGATCGGACTACTATGTCCACTCGCCGGCTGCCATCGCTGCGGGCGTCCCCGGCGCGGCGGCGGGCGGAAAGATGCAGAGCGCCAAGGCGAACGCGCTCGACGAGACGTTCTTTGGCGGCGGGGTCGGCAGCGCCGTCATCCTCGGGACGAGGGCGAAGAAGGAGGCGCACGAGGGCAAGGGTGACGGGAAGAAGCACTTCAAGAAGAAGAAGGAGAAGCAGCGCAGTGGTAGGGGGTACGACTGAGCGTGGCGGGTGCTATCATAGACGCGTCGTGTTGTACTCATCGAGGTGGCGGCGAGAGCGCGAGCGGGGAGGGCGTTCACGCGCATCTGAGGGGTGCTCGTCAAACTGTGCGCGCCTCTCCATGGGCTCGTCTGACTACGAGAGCTCTCCACGGGTAGCCTCCCATGGCTCGGTGTGCTCCCGCTGTTGTGGTTGCTCGCCCTCTCCTCCGCTCGACCCTCTCCCGCTGGTCTCTCTCCCTCGCTTGCTTCGCTCTCTCGTTCGCTGCTTGTCGACATTTCGAGCCCCCGCGTAGACCACTCAGAAGGACACACAAGCGTCCGCGCCGCTCCCCACGCTCCCGACAGTCGTCTCCACCTCCCCGAGATCCTCATCAGCTCGAGCCATGAAACCCGCCTCAAGCTCGTCGACCTCGTCATTGACCTGCGGTGGCGGGTCACATATCTCACTGGGTCACGCCGCTTCGCGGTCTGGCTCTTCACGATCCCGCTCCGCCTCGCCGCGCTCCTTGACCTGATCCTCCGAGTCATCAGTCCGTCCCGCCCTTTCTTGCGCAGGAGCACCGCGCTGACGACTCCACGAGCGCAGCGTTGCTCTTGATCCTCCACTTTGGCCTGATCTGCACTGCGCAAATCCTGCAAGTCGTGCTTCACGCCCGCCCCATCCCCGACCCCTCGGCCCCCTCGAGCAGTTCGGGCTGCCTCCTTCCGCTCGCTTCGAGGTGCGTCACATGCATGTGGGTCTTTCATACACCGACTGACGTCTCTTGCAGGTTCCTGGCCTACATCGTCGCGCTTGTCGGCATGGAGGCGCCGCTTGATGCCTCTGCCCGCCTGCACGCCGCCAGCGAGGCTCACGCAGACGCCGCCGCATACCTCGACTTTGCTGACCATGCGCTCAACGCTTTCGTCCGCTATTATGGGCTGCAGCGTACGCTGGCCGACCTCTCGAAACCGCTTCGTGCGCTTGCGGACCTCGAGCTCGAACTCGTCACCCTGCCCGACTGGTCCACCGAATACGAGGCGTCCGTGACCCTCAGAAGGGTCCTCTCCGGATTGTTGAAGGCCTTCACCGAAGAACCAACACGCGAGTTCGAACCGACGGTGTCCCAGTACTGGCGCAGCGTCTACCTGGTGCTCGGACTTCTGGTCAAACGGCGGATGTGGCGCGTCGCCGACATCAACAGTCTCGCCGACGAGATCTTCCCCGGACGGGGTAGTCTGCCCGCTCTCCACACTGCCAGTGCCGCCCTCACCGCGATAATCATGCTCGACGGCGAGCGTCCGGTGCACATCCCCCACGACTCGCTCGGAAGCAAGCTGGCCGTCGTCTTCAGGACGATCTCCGTCTCTCACACCGTCAATGTGCAGAACATGCCGGCGGATGAGTGGGCCGACGACATCCTCGCGCACATCCGGCACCTCGTCACCAAGTCCACCGCAACTCGCGCGCACGGCCTCCTCCACGGTTTGTATGGCGAGTACGTTGCCGATCACGGCGCTGGGCTCGACGCCTTTAAGACCAAGGAGCGTCTCCACGATGCGATCCTCGACGACGTCCTCCTCCGCGACGAGGTCAAGCGGGAGAAGGCGCGCAGCAGGGGCTGCGCGTAGCGATGGACTCGAAGCGTGTAAGACATTTGTATCGCTGTTCAGGCGGCAAGGAGAGGCCCGCGAGGACTCGCCGTCCAGCATCGAGGAAGCGTCTGCGAGAGAGGAAGTCCTTCGTCCCATCTGCTCCTTCGCGCTCGGGCAGTTGCGCACCAGTCGGAGAGCTTTCTGCGAGCCCTCGTTGCGACGCCGCCCGCCGAGTCAGCCATTCGCCGCAATCACGCCCCCCTGCGCCTCCCCCTCCTCACCCCTTGTCCTCCGCACCTTCGCTCACTTCGCTCGGGCGCCCGCTTGCTTGCCTAGTCATCAGCACAAGACCTACTTCGACCCCCTGCGACCCGTCGTACGCCTCTCCGCACCATCAGTCGCCCCTCACCGCTTCATCAGCTCGAGGCAATGTCGACGGTTCCCGCCGCCGCGGAGGGCTTCACCGAGTACGCCGTTGCGTCGTGGCCTCCTCTGGCCCCGATACAAGTGCCGTCGAACAAGCACTCTACCCTTTGGACTATCGCCATCTTTGGTCGTCTCGCCGCGCTCGTCTTGTACCTCCGCCTCCGTGCGTCCCGTCGTTCCCTCTCACCTGCAGCCTCGACTGAATTCTTCTCGCGCGCAGTCATCCTTGCATGGAAGCAGAATGGCTTGGCTTCCGCTCTCGCGGTCTTCAAGGACTCGATCGTCGAGGTCTACTCGGACGTGCCGAAGCGGATCTTCGGGTGCGTTGGCACACACATCCCGGCCCTCAACGTGTGCTGATGCTTCGCTCTCAGACCTCACTTCGCCCGCCAGCAGGACCTGAACAACGCCCTCGCGCACGTCCACGCCCTCGGACAGGCGAGCGATGAGAACGACTTTCTTGTCAAGTTTGCATCCACCGCCTATGGCGCCTCCATTCCCGAGCCTTCCGAGGACTCTCTCGAACCCCTCGAGCCTCTCCTCTTCTCGCTCGCCTTCGCGCAGATCGACTATCTCGACATGGCGGGCCTCGACGTTGCTTGCAAGGTCGCGCGGGTCCAGTCGATCACGGACGACCTGGATCGCCTCGCCTCGACGCTCAAGATGCAGCTGGAGTCGGGCTTGACAGACATGACAAGGCCCCACCACATCATGCTCATGTACGCGCTACTTGAGAACCTCTCCAACCGCATCAGGACGTTCTCCATAACACTGGGGCCTGCGGTGTATCGATGCGTCCTACACACGTCGGCTACACTCACGCTCGCTGTTGCGCGCTCCCCATTCAAAAGCGGAGTTGCCGCAGTCCGCAACGCGCTCGCCGTCGCCGGTCTCGGAGCGTTCTCTGCCAACGCATCTCACGCTGCCGGCCCCGCCATCGCGCCGCTTTTGGAGCAGGTCGACATCCTCTCGCAGTCTGCGATGCCGCAGTTCAACCCGGAGCGGATCGTCCATGCCATGGCACTCTTACTCAACCTCGTCGAAGCCGAGGTGAACGCGCAGCGCGCCGAGGAAGCGCTCAAGAACGCCATTCTCGACGTACTGTTCCTGCGTGTGGAGATCCGGCGCGCGATCGAGCGGTGGAGGCGCGGCGAGGAGTCGTAGCGGTGCGAAGTTGGCGCGAAGCGGTGCGGATGCTGAACGACGGGTTCCTCGCTTTCCTTCCTTCTCGCCTAGTCCGAGTATCTGAGGCCCTCACTTCGACGACCCCACTCAATTGATCGACGCCGTCGCCGCTGCCACGCACAGCGAAGCCACCCGCTCGTACGGCACAAGCCGCCTGCTGGAGGTGCGCCACCACCTCATCAGCATCGCAACATTCGTGGATCGCCTGGGTGAGCGCGAGGGCGTGCTGGGCGAGACGATCCTGCGCAGGGTGCTCGCGTGGCGCGAAGTGCGGCTGTGGGGAGGCGGCTGGCGGCGGGAAGGGGAGCTGGGTGGAGCTCCGGGAGATGAGCGTGAAATCGACGCCCGTAGCGCGAGCGCCTTCCCCGTGTTCTCGCTTCGCTTTCGACACACTGTCGAGCACATAGCACAGAAGGAGAGCAGAAACGCACGTTCGCACGCCGACCCCCGCGCGTCTACACAAACGTGAACCTCCTCTCCGCCTCGGGCGCGCACATCCTCCTCGCATCCTTCCTCCCCACGATCCGCTCGAGCTTCATCACGTCGAACCGGCTGAAGACGACATGCGCGCTGAGCTCGCTCTCATCGACTTCGGCGTCCTGCACGCCGGAAGGGGACGCGAAGGGGAAGGAGAGGAACTCGGGGTAGTAGGACGCGTGGGACGGCGCGCCGTAGAAGACGACGGTCTTGGCGCCGCGGAGGCGGTACCTGCGCGGGAGGTGGTGGGCGGGGTGTAAGCACGTGCGCAGCGGAGCGGAGCGGAGGAGGGGGAGAGGGGGCGCACCGCCGGAAGAAGTGGAAGCGCTCGGTGACGAGGAGGAACTTGGTCTTGCCGCTGAAGAACGCGCCCCTCGCGCGCGAGACGTCGGGCGTGGGGTGTACTCGGAGATGGCGGCGAAGGAAAAGTCGCTCCCCAGCGACGAGCGCTGCTTGGTGAGGTAGCGCTTGAGGCGGAGGAAATCGAAGTAGGACGGGACGAAGATGATCGTCTGCGAGGACGAGACGGCCGACTTGAGCAGCGTCGGGAGTGTCTGTGCTCCGGCCCGCAGGAGAACAGTCAGCTCGACTCTTACACCAGGCGAGGGAACAAAGCCAGCGCGACACGCACCTTGGTCGTGAACCACTCAAATCGCTTGTCGTCCTCCTCATACACATCCGCCGCCTCGAACCTGCTCCAAACCTGCCTCAACCCCCTCGGCACGCGGTCCAGCACGCCCTCCTCGCCCTCGAGCAGGCCGATCGCGCGGACCCTCCCGGCGCGGTTGAGGCACGCGCGGGCGAACGCGTTGCGGATCTCGGGCGCGTCGAAGGACGAGAGGAGGATCGACTGCCGGAGGAAGGGTGCGAGGCCGTCGAGGTACCAGGGCTTGACGCGCGAGAAGTCGATGCCGTGGTCCGTTGCGGGAGGTGGTTCAGGCGGTCGAAGACGAACTGCGGGTTGAGGCGTGTTAGCAAGCCGCTTTGGCGATCATGCGGAATGGATAGTGCGAGGGCCATGGTGGGAGGACGGCATAGGCGGGACAAGGAGAAGCAGGGGAGACGCACCTGGACATGGTCCCAGTTTGCATCAGCATCACGTCCATCTGGTCGACGATGAGCACCTCGATGCTCGAGAGGAAGTCCGAGTCGCTGCGCGCGGTCAACCCGAAGCATCAGCGAGTGCTTGCAATCGAGGACTTCTGAGGCAAAGAAATCCGCACGCACCCGTCCTTCTCGATGCTCGTCCGCAATCCGAGCGGGCTCGCCATGACCACGTCGGCCTGGTAGAACTCTGCAAACATCTTTGCGCTCTTGCGCGTGACCTTGATCCCGCACCTAAAGCTGTCGTCGATGTTGCCCGCAAACGTCGCGACGTGGTCCGCGGGGTAGTTGTCCGCGTTCGCGACGAGCTTGTCCTCTGCACCTTCGGGGAGCGAGTACTCCGAGACGAAGCGCGGGAAGTTCTCGACGAGGGTGGTCGACGGCGGGAGGTACGTGATGAGGTGCTGCGCCCACGCGAGGGCGGAGTTACGGAAGGGCGTGAGGAGGAGGACCTTGGGGCGCGTGAAGGACTGGTCGAGGGTGTTGCGGGTCGGGGCGGACGACGAGCCCGACTTGTCGAGCGCCTGCTTCGCGAGGAACTCGTTGTTCTTCAAGATGCGAGTGCGAGTCCTGCGGGGCAGCGCGTCAGTTTGAGAGGTTCTAAGAGACGGAGTAAAGCTGTCGACGCACTTGAGAACGTGATTCATCGCGTGCAGAGCGGACGCCTCGCGGATCGCCTCGTGCTCGTCGCTTCCGACTGCGACGCGCGGGAAGAGGACGTCCTGGTACGTCGAGAGGGTGCGTAGCCATGCGGACTGGGTCGGAGGGATTGAAGCTGCAGTGAAGCGGGATGAGCGGAGGAAGGAGGGCAAGAAGGAGCGAAGGAGACGCACTGCGGGAGGACGACGACCGCATCTTGTCGAGAAGCTTGGGGTTGTACTGCGGGCAAGGGGTCGTCACATAAGCCTCGTCGCCATAAGGAGATGGTAGAAAACAGCACGCACCACCTTGAGCGCGTCGTCGAGCGCCTTGACCTTGCCCTCGTCCTCGCTCACACCCTCGGGCCTGAGGACCTGCGCCTCGCCCACGCCGGGGAGGACGGCCTTGGTCTTCTTGACGGCGTCCTTGTCCTCCTCGAGGGCAGCCTTGTCCTTGCCCTGTACGAGGGGCGACTCGGGGCCAAAGTGGCGCGTGAACGAGTCGGCCGCCTCCGCTGCGGGCTCATCGTCGTCGCTGTCCTCCTCCTGCTCTTTCTCCGTGCGCTCCTCGCCACCGTCGTTGTCCCGGCCCTGCTGGACGGTGTCCCGCTCGTCGAGGAGCTGCGCTGCGAGTTCGAGCTTGTCGCTGAGGCCCTGGCGCGCCCTGTCGGTGCGGACCGAGGTGCCCGGCTGGGACTTCTGGGCCTTGCGGGCGAGGGCGTGCCAGTCGCGGGTGCGCTTGGTCGAGGGCTTTGCGCTCTGGACGTTGAGGAGGGTGAGGAGCCGGGTCGACGGCGGGAGGCCTGCCATGTCCTTGACCATGGCGGTGGGAGGTGCGGCGGGGTAATCGACGGTGGCGAGTCGAACTAGCTACACGAGAAGAGCTCCCGAGGTGAGCGTGAAGCGGGAATGGAGCTGAGAGCGGGTCCAGGTCGAGCTCACGGCGGAGTCGCAGCTCTCGCCCGATCTCCCGCTTCGCTTGCTCTGGTTGGCTCGTGCGAGCTGATACGAGGCTCGACAGTGCTGCTAGGACAATGGCACCCGCGCAGGACTACGCCAAGCTCAAGGTCGCAGAGTTGAAGGCGCGTCTCCCCCCACCTCGTCGCCCGCTCCCGCTCACCGCAGCTCTCCACGCCCCGCAGGAGCTCTTGAAGGAGCGCAGCCTCCCTATCTCGGGCCTCAAGGCAGACCTCGTCGCACGGCTCGACCAGGCAGACGCCGCCGCTGCCATTCCCGACCCGCTCTCCACCTCCGCCGATGACACCGCACCCGCACCCCAAGTCCTCCAGGACGCAGCACACCCCGCCCAGCCCGTCCCTGAGCAGCAGGCACTTGGCGGCATGGGCGACGCACCCCCGCCCCTCGACGGCGTAAACCTCCCCGCCAAGCGCGCACTCGAGGACGCCGTCGTTGACGAGGAGGTCAAGCGCATCCGCACCGACGCCGCCATCGCCGACGCCGTCCCGCCAGCAGGCGAGCGCGACTCGGGCACCGCCGCCGGCCAGCCGAGGCAGGTCCGCAACGCGCCCGCCTTCGCGAGCGCGCCGGACCTTGCGCAGGTTGGCGACGGCCCGAACGAGCGTGTGATTGCCGAGGGCAAGGTCTCGACCGAGACCCTCGTCAAGGCGGCGAAGGGCGAGCTCGCGCGGGAAGAGCAGGAGCAGGAGGCGGAAGAGGAGGAGGAGGAGGAGGAGCCGCCTGTGTACGAGTTCGAGCGGGAGGAGGAAGGCGCGCGGCCAGCAGATCTGTACCTCGACACGGTGCGTTGCGGTGTAGTTCCTGAACCGGACCCCGCTCACTCCTTCGCCCCATGCAGATCAACCGTTCCGCACTCGACTTCGACTTCGAGCGCCTCTGCTCAGTCACGCTGTCGCACAACCACATCTACGCCTGCCTCGTCGACGGCAAATACTTCCAGGGGCGCGGCAAGGCGTCGCCGGCGTACGCGCACGCCCTCAACGACGACCACCACGTCTTCATCAACCTCGAGACGCAGAAGGTCTACGTCCTTCCGGACGGATACGAGGTCGACGACGCGTCGCTCGCCGACATCAAGAGCGCGCTGTACCCGCGCTTCACGCCGCAGCTGCTCAAGCGCATCGACGCCGCGCTCACGCCGTCGCTCGACCTCGCTCAGCGGCCGTACTACCCCGGCTTCGTCGGCCTGAACAACATGAAGCACAACAGCTTCATGAACGCGTGCCTGCACCTCCTCCTGCACGTCCCGCCCCTCCGCGACTACTTCATCCTGAACCCGCTCCCGTCCTCGTCCTCGACCTCGGAGCTCGTCCGCCGGTTCGGCATGTTCGCGCGCAAGCTCTGGAACCCGAAGCAGTTCAAGGCGCAGGTCTCGCCGCACGAGCTCCTCCAGGAGGTCGGCAACGCGAGCGGCGGCAGGTTCCGCATCACGCAGGAGGGCGACCCGTCGAGTTCCTCGGCTCCTCAACCAGCTGCATCGCGACCTCGGCGGGACGCGCAAGCCGCGCTCCAGTGCGCCCTCTTTCCCGCCTCCCTTTTCTCGCAGTTGGGCATCGACTGATGTCCCCCGCGCGTGCAGGCATCATCTACTCGGCGTTCCAGGGCGAGGTGCGCGTCGATGACCAGCAGATCATCAAGACGGGCGAGTTTGGCACGAAGCCCAAGTTCGACCTCGACCGCGGTGCGTGAGAGTTCGCGCTGCTCGCTGCCAGAGTCGCAGGGTTGCGGTCTGGCAGCTTTTTGCAAGCGCAGAGCTCACTCCGCCCTCGCCATCCCGCAGATATCAAAACGACCAAGACCCCTTCCTCTTCCTCGCGCTCGACCTCCCCCCTCCGCCCCTCTTCCAGGACGCCGTCGAGTCCAACATCGCGCCGCAAGCCTCGCGGCGATCCTGGCCAAGTACGACGGGCGGACCACGCGCGAGGACACGCAGGCGGGCGTGCTCCGCCGGTGGAAGATCACGCGCCTGCCGCCCTTCCTCGTCGTACTACAAGCGCTTCACGAGCAACCGCTTCCTCGAGGAGAAGAACCCCACCATCGTCAACTTCCCGCTGCGCGGCGTCGACATGAGCGATTGTGCGTCGGCGCTTCCGTCCTCCTCGCGGTCGCTCCTCGAGTGCAGTGCTGATACTTCAAGACCGCCGCGAGCAGACGTCGACCCCGCCGCGCCCGTCTCGGCGTACTACGACCTCACCGCAAACCTGACGCATACCTCCCGCGCGGGGACCGCGCACGCCGAGTCGCAGTGGCGGACGCACGTCCACCTCCGCGCGCCGCGCGACGAGCGCGGAGAGCTCAAGGCGGGAGTCAAGGAGGAGGACGAGGTGGTTCGAGATGGAGGATCTTGCGGTGAGGGAGATCGAGAGGGAGATGGTCAGCCTCGGGGAGACGTATGTCCAGGTGCGTCCAGCTCCTTCGCGTGTGTTCTGCCGCTTGAGCCCTCAGTTCCATGAGGGCTGGCGGGAGATCCTCCCACGGCAGAGATACGCTGACGCTACTCCCCTCCTTCTTCGCCCTTTCTCGTCCTTGTCCTTCCTCCCGGCTCCTCGCTCGTCTCGCCCTCCCTGTCTCCCGCCGCTCGCGAACCCCCCGCGCAGATCTGGGAGCGCCGCACCCCGACCGGGACGTGGGACCTCCCCGTCGAGACGCCCAAGCCCAAAGTGCGGAAGGAGGGTGACCCTGCAGCGGCGGCGCAGAAGTAGACTTCCCTCACGCGATACGGGTAGTGGAAGGACGAACTTGTTGTGCTCGACGTGCGAGGGTGAGGGCGCTAGCCTGTGCAGAGGGAGAGGATGGCGCGCCGTCTGCGATCCGCGGTGACTTCGATCTCTGGCTCGCTTGCTCGATTTCCTCGCTATACAGGCCCCTCGCGGTGCACGTCAGCGGTCGCGTATCCCCGCTCTCGGTGCGGACGTGCAGGACAGCTAGTACGGCTCGCTCGCCGGGAATAGAACTACAGTGTCTCGCCGCGCTCCCCATCACCATCACCCTGTCCGGCGCCCGCTGCCCATCCGCGCCTCCCGCCACGCAAGCACGCCGCGCAGGACCTCGTCGGCGAGGATCTCCTCGCAGTCGAGGAGGTACCGCTCGCGCGCCGCGACCCTCAGGAGCAGCTTGCGGAACCGGAGCACGCGCGTTGGGGTCTGCCCCGCGTGCGCAGCGGCAAAGGCGGTGGCGGCGAAGACGGCGGCGTCGATGTGGCGCGCGAGCTGCGAAAGAGCCCGTCGGCCTCGCGGACGACGGCGTGCTGCGGCGTCGACGCCGAGAGGAAGAGGTCGCGCTGCTGCGCGAGCGCGTCGTCAAGCTGCGGCAGCGCGCCGTACGTCCCTGTGCGGAGCGGGTCGTACGCGTCCGCGATGATGGAGAGGAACGGCCCATCGACGAGTAAAGACCGGGCGAGGGCGGGGGTCAGCCCGCGGAACGGCGCGAGCTGTTCGGCCATTTCGAGCCAGAGCTGCTCCGTCGCTGCGCGCGCCCGCTCTGCGGTGGAGCTCGGGGTGCGGGCTGAGGGGGGTCGCGCCTCGATACGGCGTGCGATGCTCTGAAGGACAGCGAGTGGGCACCGGCGGAGGATGCGCTCCTCGCTGTGCCGGAGCGAGTAGAGCGCGTCGTGCAAAGGCCTGGCCTCTGGATCCGCAATGTTGACGGCTGCGAGCTCCAATGCGACGGTGGAGTCAATCGTCCATTCCCTGCGGGCGCGCTGCGCCGCTTTCGACGCGATTAGGATGTCCTGGACGATCGTGTCCGCCCATCCGCGCGGGGTAGACAAGGCTGGACCCCTCCTGCAAGCTTAACTGGATCAGCCTCGTCGGAAGGACGAGGGTACTGGACGACACCTACCGCGGGAGTTCGGGCTGCGGCGGGATGCGGGCGAGGAGGAACATGCCGAGTTCCCATGATCTGTCAATCGGCAGGTTGAAGCGGTGCCCTGCGAGAAAAATGGTGTGAGAAGGCGCTTGTCCAAGAGGGATCCACGGACGGCGTACTCGTGACGGCAAATTGATGCAGAGTGCGAGCGCGAGGAGGCGGATGACGGCAGCCAGGACAAAGCCGACAAGTGGAAGAAGGCAGGAGGGCAAGATCGAGCGTCTGTAGAAGCTCCTGAGCGAGTCGAACACGCCTGCGAGGGCGTGCCGGTGAGTGCTGCCGGCCATCCCTCTCCCGAGCTGATGAGGTCTTGCGCAACAGAGCACGCGGTGGGGATCGCGGAGCGGGCGCTAGACCTTTCTCGAGACTCAATATGAAGCTGGCAGGTGAGCGCCAAGCGGAACTGGCGAGAGCGAGGAAGGAGGTAAGGGCAAGAGGCGCGCGAGCGCGGAGCGGAAGGGGCATGTGCAGCCGGTACTCACTCAAGCGGTTCGCAGGCGAGTTCGGCTTTCTTCTTCAAATACGAGCCCTCAGTTACTCCGAATCGGCGCGAAGGAAGGAAAGCGAGGAACCCGTCGTTCAGCATCTGCACCGCTTCGCGCCAACTCCGCACCGCTACGACTCCTCGCTGCGGCCCCCCCGCTCAACCGCGCGCCGGATTTCCACACGCAGGACCAGTACGTCGAGAATGGCGTTCTTGAGCGCCTCCTCGGCGCGGTGCGCGTTCACCTCGGCTTCGACGAGGTTGAGTGAGAGTGCCATGGCGTGGACGATCCGCTCCGGGTTGAATTGCGGCGTGGCAGCCTGCGAGAGGATGTCGACCTGCTCCAGAAGCGGCGCGATGGCAGGGCCGGCAGCGTGAGATGCGTTGGCAGAGAACGCTCCGAGACCGGCGACGGCGAGCGCGTTGCGGACTGCGGCAACTCCGCTTTTGAATGGGGAGCGCGCAACAGCGAGCGTGAGTGTAGCCGACGTGTGTAGGACGCATCGATACACCGCAGGCTTCAGTGTTATGGAGAACGTCCTGATGCGGTTGGAGAGGTTCTCGAGTAGCGCATGCATGAGCATGATGTGGTGGGGTCTTGTCATGTCTGTCAAGCCCGACTCCAGCTGCATCTTGAGCGTCGAGGCGAGGCGATCCAGGTCGTCCGTAATCGACTGGACCCGCGCGACCTTGCAAGCAACGTCGAGGCCCGCCATGTCGAGATAGTCGATCTGCGCGAAGGCGTGCGAGAAGAGGAGAGGCTCGAGGGGTTCGAGAGAGTCCTCGGAAGGCTCGGGAATGAAGGCGCCATAGGCGGTGGATGCAAACTTGACAAGAAAGTCGTTCTCATCGCTCGCCTGTCCGAGGGCGTGGACGTGCGCGAGGGCGTTGTTCAGGTCCTGTCGGCGGGCGAAGTGAGGTCTGCAGAGCGCAGCGTCAGCACATGCGACGGCCGGGAGTGTGTGCGAGCGCACCCGAGGAGGCGCCTTGGCACGTCCGAGTAGACCTCGATGACCGAGTCCTTGCAGAGCGCGAGGGCGGAAGACAGGCCATTCTGCTTCCACACAAGGAAGACTGTAGATAGGGAAGGATTCAGTCGAGGCTGCAGGTGAGGGGGAACGACGGGACGCACGGAGGCGGAGGTACAAGACGAGCGCGGCGAGACGACCAAAGACGGCGATGACCCAAAGCGTGCAGTGGTTGTTCGACGGCACTTGTATCGGGGCCTGTGGAGGCCACGAAGCAACGGCGTACTCGGTGAAGCCCTCCGCGGCGGCGGGAACCGTCGACATCGCCTCGAGCTGATGAAACGGTGAGGGGCGTTCGAGGACGCGGGGAGGCGTATGACGGGGTCGCAAGGGGTCGGAGTAGGTCCTGTGAGGCTGTATAGGCAAGCAAGCGGGCGCCCGAGCGAAATGAGCGGAGGTGCGGAGGACAAGGCGCGGGGAGCGGGAGGCGCAAAGGGCGCGACTGCGGCGAAACGGCGTATGGCCGGGCCGCGTTGCGACGACTGTTCGCAGAAAGCTCTCCGACTGGTGCGCAACTGCCCGAGCGCGAAGGAGCAGATGGGATGAAGGACTTCCTCTTTCGCAGACGCTTCCTCGACGCTGGGCGGCGGGTCCTCGCGGTCCACTCCTTGCAGCGTGAACCGCGATACAAATGTCTTACACGCTTCGCGTCCATCGCTACGCGCAGCCCCTCCTGCGCGCCTTCTCCCGCTTGACCTCGTCGCGGTGGAGGACGGCGTTGAGGATCGCGTTGTAGAGGCGCTCTTCGGTCTTGACGAGGTCGAAGTCCGCTTTGGCGGCGTCGACGTAGACCTTCTCGAGTTTGCAGGGGTCGGCGAGGTGCGGCAACGCCCGTGTGACGAACTCGACGGCGAGGTCGTGAATCTCGACCGCCCACTGCTCGATAGCGTCGGCAGGAGGCAGAGCGAGTGAACCGGCTTGCCTGCATGTGGGCCCATCCTGGCGACTGATCTTACGGAGGATCCGCGCCGCGGTCAGGCGGGCACGGCTCGTAGACCATATCGAAGATAGAGGAAAGCGAGTTCGACACTGAAGACGCCCTTTGCGATGCGGTAGTGGCGTTCTGCGGAGTGATGCGCAGCAACTAAGGCTTGATAGGCCTCCTCGTTGAGCGCGAGAAGTCGATCCTGCGTCGAGCAGATGACCGTCCACGTCTGCCTGGCGGAAAGCGCAGCGGCACGGTCCCCCGAGGAACCCGTTTCGCGGTATTGCTCCCATGCTTGTTCAAACCTTGATTTGCAGCGCGTCGTCTGGGAGTAGAGCGAACCGAGGTAGGCATAACGCGCCTTGGCGGACGCGCGAAACGCACGAAGCTGTCGACCGACGAGACCCTCGAGCCAGAGTGCGAGTGGCGCCAGCGCGTCCTGCAGGTTGTGGTCCTCGATAAAGCTCGACAGCGCGTCCCTCGTATCGCGAGTCGTGATCGCAGCAGCCTGCACCGCCGCGGACGCAGAGTGGAGGGTGCGGACGACGGCGATGGGAAGGTCCTGTGGAGAAGGTGCGGGAAGGCTGCGAGGGGTGGGTCGGGTCAGACAAAGACACGATAGGACCCTGGGCAGGCTCCAGCACTGTGACGCACTTGGACAGGAAGGTGGCGAGCGCACCGTTGTGCGCCAGCTGCTCGACTATGCCAGTGCAAAGCGCGTCGACAGCCAGCTTGACGCCAAACTGTCAGACCCTACGAAGCACTATTGGACGATCCTCATAAGCTGCACGCTCACCGCGTGGAGGAAGAGACGACGCACCGATGAAGACGATGTCGAGGAGCGCAGCAAGCCGGAGGACGACGTCGACGAGGAAGCCGATGGGTTCCGGCAAGTACAGGAGCTTGTCGATGAAGAGGTGGAGGACCACGATGCGGTCGCACAGCCACAGCGAGCACTCCATCGCTCCGAGCTGATGAGGATCTCGGGGAGGTGGGGGCGGCTGTTCAGCGCGTGGGGCGCAGCGTGGACGCTTGTGTATCCGCCTGAGTCGTGTACGCGAGTCTTTGTGCAGTCGACAAACAACGAACGGGAGAGCGAGCGAGCGGGGGAGGACGAAAGGACGCGACGACTTCTTCGAGGGGGACGAGGGAGGGGCACTCTCATTGCGGGCTGTTGATTAGGGCGGGGTGGCTGTCAGTATCTGCCACTATGTCCTTTGCGGGCGGACCACCTGTGCGAAGCGCTGTGCGGGCTATCCTCCTCCTCCTCGATTCTCATCAGTTCGAGCGCCTGGCAGGTCGTCGCCGCGTTGCGAGAGCCTGCAAAGCAGCGGAGGGGGCACTGCTGTACTGGGAAAGGATCTCCTGCCCTCCGCAACATCAGACGAAAGCAACTTGCGATCCTCGCGGGGAGGACAACCGCGAGCACGCGCATCTCGAGCTCACGGTCGCGCACCTCTCCTTCCGCACCAAAATGCCCGGCACGACACCTTACGCACAACGGCTCCGCGCATGCTGTCGAGAGACCGGCGGCTATGCGCTCGTTCTCCGCTTTTGTCTTTCTCGCTCTCGCCGACGTGGAGAGAGACGAAGTACCCGACTGCAACCCACCTCCCTCGCTCAGTGCTTAGCGGGCCTACTCCTCATCACTCCCCGTGCCGTACCTCTCCTCGAAGGCCTCCCACGATCCCGGCCACTCCTCCAGCTCGTCGTCGTCCTCGTTCTCAGCCCGGGCGCCCGCTTCGCCGCCGCCACACGTCTGACCCCCTCTCCTTCGAGGACCTCGTATAGCACCTCGCTCTCGGCGTCCAGCCAACAGCAGGTCCTCGTCGAACCAGACGACGCGCACGCCGCGTCGGCGACACGCGTTGACGAGGGTGTTGACCGCGAGGCGCACGGCTGCACTGGCCTGTCCGTCCCAGCCGTACTGGCTAGACGGTCGCCAGCTGTCCGGGAGGGCGACGACGGCGAGGTGGGGGATCACCGCCAGCATTGGCGCGGCGCGGAGGAGGTCGTCGAAGGTGATCGGATCGCCGTACGGGTCGATCTGGTTGCCGAGCGCGACGCGGCGGACATGCGCGACGACGCTTGTCGGGATGGTTCTCCCGATGGGCGTATGGAAGAGGAGGCACCCCGCGAAGGGCTCGATTTCCGAGTCGTCGAACTCGTCCTCCGTCGAGTCGGCCACGCTGATCTGGAGGAGCTCGATGTTCTTGCACGCCCTGAGCGAGTCGAGTGGGAGGTAGAAGTCGCCCGAGTGCTTTGCCCTCTCGAGGTCGGTGACATGGACGATGCGGAGGAGCGGGTTGCGCTTGATGAGCGTGTCGACGACCTTCTCGTTCGCGATGCCGCCCACGAGCTCCAGCTCGTCGAGGCGCCTCGGCAGCATCCTGGGCTGCGATAAGGGGAGCGTGCAATCGTGCAGGGACAGGCGACGGAGGTCTGCGCGCGGGAGCAAGGATGAGCTTTGCGCGACTGGAGGCAAAATGAAAGAGACGTACGAGGCAGGCCAGCGAGAACGCTCAGGTCGATCTCGTCTTGCGAAGACACCGACACGCGGACGGTGTGCACGCGGTAGACAAGCGGGAAGAGCGGCGGCGCCTTGACCATCGCAGCGATGTACTCCTCGAGGAAGAGGAAGCCGACGTCGAGCGCGCCTCCCGCCCGCACGATCTCGGCGATCGTCTGCTCCGTCTTCGCGCGGGTCGCATTCGCCTCGTCGTCCACCTGCGAGCTCCACGCAAGCGTGACCATCTCCGTGCGGACCGCTTCGCGGGCGGCGGCTGCGAGGGGCGGGCACCATTTCGAGTGCCTGAAGCGTGGCGCGCCACTTCTGAGGGGCGAGCTCGAGCGCGTGCAGCGGCGGCGAGAGGCGCGAGGCGATGTTGGCGAGGAGTTCGGCGGGGAGGGACTGGAGGCGCGGAAGGGGGTGGGGGCGTGAGGCGGCCATCGTTGCGTGTGCTCGGTGAGGGTGGGGCGCGTCAAGCAGAGCAGCAGCTCGCTCTGAGGTGGGAGGTCGGAAGGGAAGAGGGAAAGCGAACGAAGGGAGGGGACGGCGCGGACTCCGCCCCTCGGACGGTCCGTCGGGGGTTTGTGCACGAGCGGCGGTTCGTGTGGGCGCCTGAAGAGCGAAACGGGCGGTTCTACGGTATGTACCGAGAACGTCGTGCGGCTGGAAAGGTCAGCAAGAGCATCTCGCAGTTCTCGCGGACGCGGACGACCGGCGGGCGCGACCACGCGCATCTCGACAACCCGTTGCTCGGGCCACGCTCTCCCCTCGCGCACGTAGACAGCTTGCGTACAACCATCTCCGTCTTACAATCATTCCCGTTGCGCCTAGCCCGCTTCGCTCGCCTCCTGCGCCGCCCGCTGCGCGTTCCACGCCTCCCATCCCAGCCACTCGTCCAGCTCGCCCAGCTTCTTCGGCGGCGCGCCCCAAGAGACCGGCCCATCGTCGAGCGCCTCGTAGATGGTCCTCATCCACTCGTCCGCGAGACGCGGCTCGGTGTCGTACCAGACGACGCGGACGCCGCGCCGCGCACACGCGTTGATCAGCGTGTTGGCCGCGAGCCGGTCGGCGGGTTCCCATACCGGCCGCGACGGGTCCCACTGGATTGGGAGGGCGACGAGGTTGAGGTGCGGCATCGACGCGAGCATGTCGGACGTCGCGAGGAGTTCGCCGACGGGGATGCCGTTGTCGTAGTGGTAGTTCCTGCATTGGATTAGAAGGCGTTGGCCGAGGGCCACGATGGAGGGCGGCAGTGGCCCGCCGAGCTCGCGCAGGTACAAGAGCGATGGCGCGAGCTCCGCAAGCTTGGGCTCGAGGAGGGCCGCCTCAGTCGTCGGGTCCCCCGATGCCGTCGAACTGAAACAGCTCGAGGTTGGGCAGCGAGGCGAGCGCGTCGACTGGGACGTACGGGTTCCGAAACTGAGATGGAAACCCGACATGGCCGATCCGGACGATGCGGAGAAGCGAGTTGCGCTTGACGAGGTCGTCGACGATGGCCGGGAGCGCCCTGATGCCGAGAAGGGTGAGCTCAATGAGAGCAGTGGGGACTTTGTTGGGCGTTGAGATCTCGAGAGTGTGGCGGTGGATGTAGAGGCGGGAGAGGTCTGCGGATGTGAAAAAAGGGGTGAGCGGGAAAAGACGGCTTACGGGGAGCAGAGCATGTGCGCACTGGGTAGCTGAGCTAAAACGCTCAAGTCGACCTTCCCGCCGTCCGAGACGTGTACGGTGTGAACTCCGTGGAATCGTGGTGGGTCGGCGACGACCTGGTCGAGTGGGAAGGCACTGGCAAGGAGGTGCAGGAACCCAATGTTGCCGTTGTCGCCAAGAATGGACACCTCGTCACTCTCATAAATCGTGTAGAGTTGCGTGCAGGTTGGTCCGACAGTTCTCGCCTGCTCGGCGAGACGAGGGTGCGCCTTCTCGAGGACGCGCAAGGTGTCGTCCCACTTGTGCGGGACGAAGTCGAGCTCGTACAGTGCTGGCACGAAGTGGATGACGATCTTGGCGAGGATCTCGTTCGGGAGGAGGTCGAAGAGCGACGCGGGGTGGGTGGGTGCGATGTCGACGACCCGGGGCGAGGGAGGATGGGTTGCGGACGAGTGGGCAACGACATGGTCGGGGACGCGTTCGGGTCCGAGTATGTTGAGGGCCGCGTCCGACATGCTGGCCTCGCAGGTGGTTCGAGGTGGGAAGGAGGAAGAAGGGAGAAAAGCGGGAGGAGCGGGAAAGGCAAGGAAAGGAGAGCGGCCGCAGCTCCTCGGAAGGTCCGTCGGGGGCTTGTGCACGAGCGGCGGCTCCCGTGGGCGCGAGCATGCCCTCAAGTCTTGCGAGAGGGGCGGTGGGAGCGCCTATAACTCGCTGCAGCACGTGCCGGGAGCGCAGCGAAAGTGCGGGCAGGGCGAACGTAGTTGGGCCGGCAGTCGAGGCGACAATCTCGCGAAGGCGCCCTCTTCGCTCGTACAGACTGAACCAGAGCGCGCCAGTCCGCAGGACGCAGAGAACACCCAGAGCGGAGAGCCACGACGAAGGACAGAGCCAGCAAGAACGAGAGCCGCGAAACACGAGCCTCACTTCTGCAACTCGCCCACCCCGCTCCTGCGCTGCTTGGGGTGCTGCTATCCCGCCCTGCGCCGTCCTCAGAGAGTCGCTGCGGACCAATTCACCCTACCCGTCGAGCGACTTCAGCCATTCGTCGCGGTACCTCACCCCGACAGGCTGGGTCTCCTCGACGGCCTTGCGTATCTCGTCCAGCTCCGCCCGCGAGAGGGCGAGCTTTTCGACGGAGTTCTTCTCCGACATGGTCTGTGCGCGGTACGACTGGATGCGGCGAGCGAACCGCGTTACACCTGCACCTCCTCCCTCTCCCCCCTTCCTCCGCCTCCAAGCTGCGCCTGCCCGCACGACGCATATCCCGCACTCCCTAGTCCCCCCTCCCCTCCACGCGCGCGCATCGCCGTGAAACAGCTCCGCGGGGTGCGGTCCGCCCCCTCGGGGGGGTCGGTGGAGGGGGGACTTGCAAGAGCCGGCTCCCCCCGCCCGGAGCGGCGGGAGGGGTTTGGTCTCGGACGAGCGTTTAGGATGACCTCCCCGCGGAGGGGGTGTGGAGGTCCGTGATGGTCTCGTCCGGAGGAGGGGGGAATGGGAGGAGCGGGGAAAGGAGGCGAGGGTAGGGGAGGGAATGGGGAGAACTGCCGAGCGCGGGGGGAAGAGGTGAGTAGGCTTCGAGTGAGCAGCGGGGAGCGCTCGGCCACCAGAGCCAAAGAGACGAGCGTCGTAACGGAAGAAAGGAGGGCAAGAAGGCATCGAGGCGTCGTTACAACACAATTTTGACCCAAGAGACGAGGAGATCTCGGACGTGGAATAAGCTCGACAGCCACGGGGAGGGGCTGCAAGCGAATGTATTCGTCCTGAGGATCGGGATCGGGAGCGGGTGTCGAAAGCGCGCGAGAGCCACGCGAGAGAGAGCTGAGCAACGAGCGGAGCGCGAAGGCCAGCACGAGAAAGGGTGCGTGTTTCGAGCCCTTAAAACCCCTGTTCCGCACAGCGTGAAGCGGCGAGGCTCTGCAAACTCGACCCGCCCTGCGCCGCGCGCAGCCACTGCTAATAGCCGCGCGCGGGCGGGGCGGGCGTCCCCACTTCCGTCCCTCCCTTGAAACGAGCGGGGGAGGGGGACGTCGTTGTTGGACGGCATTTATGCCCGCACGCACAGGGTGGACGTGCGGCGGAGATCGGACCGCCCGGAAACGAGAAGAAGCTCGTGCAGGCGAGCGACGAAGACGCGAGGATGGAGAGGAGGAATGGGTTCATTGGCAAATCTGCGCAGGTAGGGATGGTCAGCGAGCTACACAGACAGAAGAGCGGGCGGCGCACCTAGTCTACGCAACCCCGACGCCGCCTCGGAAGGATGTCGCGCCGCCCCCGCCATCCGCGCCCACCTCCTGACGGCCGCGCTCCCCAAAAGGGAAGAGCGCATCGGAGGGTGCGACCCCCGGGCACGCCGAAGCGCGCACGAAGGAGTGTCTCGGCGAGGGGCGATATGCGCGTGAGGGACGCTCTGAGCCCCCTGAATGACCACGTGCCCCCGGGGTGACAGCCGTTGCGCTCGCCGAGGCGGGCGCGCAGGCTGTGTCCGGGCCGGCGTCCTCGCCCCAGAGCGAGGGGACGGGGCGGTGGACGGGGCGGCGGAAAGAAAAGGGCTCGGGGGTGGGAGGGAAGGTGAAGGAGGGGGGAAAAGTTTCGGGAGAGGGCGCGGCGGGTGTAGCGCTGAGAAGCGTGAAGCTAGCAGGTCGTGCAACGCTGCTGAGCTGTGCGCGTGCTGCCCAGGGTGCGAGGGTGCGCGGGCCGAGCGGGGTGGAAAGGCGAGTGACGATGGAGACGAGCGGGTGCTGGAGACGCGCTGCGGGGTGCGGGATGCTCGAGGCGGGTGCTGTCGTTGGGCTGATGGCGATGGAGCCGCAGCCCGAGCCGCTCGAGGGGAGAGAGGGCGAGCCGAGCGAGTGGAGCGGAGCAGAGAGAGACGCGCGCCGAGACGAGGGCGGGTTGTTGTTCGCGAGTAAGCTGCAGCGCAGTAACTCAGCGAGTAAGGACGGGGACGACTGCACGCACCTTTACGACTACGGTACGCCCGTCTGCTCGCGTGCATCTGGCTCTGCGCCCGCACTGACCCCCTCCGCTCCCCTCTCGTCGTCCTCGTCCGCCGTCCTCCTCCTCGTCGTCGCTATCACACCGCTTGCTCTCCCTCGCCCTCGCGCGCCTGGCTGTGTGCTCGCCTGCACAGTCGACGATTAGTAGCAGACGGTGGCCGATACCCCTACAGCCAGCCCAGCCTGCCTCTCGCCTGCCCTCGCCGCGTTCCCCCTCCCCCCGCCGCCCCACTCTCCTCCTCCGAGCACGCCCTCTACGCCGTGCACCCGCTATACGCTAGATCCACCCTACGTGTTCCCGCCCCGTCCCGCCCGCACCGACGCCCACCGCGACGCGGCTCCACCTCCCCACTCCGCGCACCCGGTCGCTCCTCACCCAGAACGGAACTCGGTTCGACCCGCCCCGCAGCCACTCCCAGCATCCAGTAACGACTCTCTCGCCCGCACTCCCGCAGTCGAGACTCACCCCGGCGTCGGCGCTTCTCCTCGCGCCCCCCCGCCCGCCCCTCCTCCTCGCCTCCGGCCCCTCCGCCTCATGGCCATCTTCAAGTCAAAGCACAAGAAGAACGAGGGCTCGGCCTCGAACCGCGCAGACGCGACCGGCGTCGCCTCCCCGCCCCTTGGCGTACCCCCCGCCGCAGGCCACTTCGGTGCCCCTCCGCCCGTCGGCGCGCTCCAGGGCGGCAAGCCCACCTCGCTCAACGGTAGCGTAGGCCGCTCGGGCATCCCCGTCCCGGGCGGGTCGGGTCTCTACAGCTCGGCCGGCTCGCTCGGCAACGGCGGCGGGAGCATGCCGCCGATGCACGCCCCCGTCCCGTTCGCGTCGGGCTCGCTCCCGCCCTCGGGCATGCCCGCCTCCGCGCCTGCACCCGCCCCGGCGCCCGCCTCGTCGCACACGGTCCTCTACCCCTGGTCGCAGCGGCACGTCACGCTCCTCCCGTCGCAGCTCCTCCCGCCGCCCTCGCCGTCCGACTCGCCCTCGGCGCCGCTCACCCCGCTGCTCGGCCCGCCCTCTCCGCTCCCCTTCCCGCGGTACGGCCACTCGGTCAACCCGATCGCGACCTCGAGCCCGTCGGGCGACCTCTACGTGTTCGGCGGCCTCGTCCAGAACGCCGTCAAGAACGACCTCTACGTCGTCCAGGCCGCGCCTTCGGGCGCGAGCGCCGGCGCAGGCGTCCCCCTCCCCGTCGGGATGATCGAGACCCGCGGCGAGGTGCCCGGCCCGCGCGTCGGCCACGCGAGCGTCGGCGTCGGCAACGTGCTCATCGTCTGGGGCGGCGACACCAAGTCGCGCCCCGAGGAGCGCCAGGACGACGGGCTGTACCTCCTCAACTTGAGCACGCGCGACTGGACCCGCGTCAAGACGGTCGGGAGGGCGCCCGAGGGGCGCTACGGCCATGCGGCCGCGATGGTCGGGAGCAGGTTCTTTGTCTTTGGCGGCCAGACGGACGATGGAGGGTTCAGGAACGACCTGTGCTGGTTCGACCTGCAGAAGCGTGCGTTCTCCTCATCCTTCTCGCCCACGCTCCCACCCTCCTCTCCTCTCCACCCCCTCCCGATTCCCCTCCTTCCCCTCCCTCCCCTCCCCTCCCCTCCCTTCCGTGCTCTTGCCAAACCGCGATTGACACTCTCTCACGCGCGCAGTCAAGATGGGCCAGCCGTCGTGGTCGTTCGTCGAGTACCGCCCAGGGCAGGTCGTCCCCCCGCCGCGGACGGGCCACACCTGCGTCACGCACGGCGACAGCCTCTACATGTGCGTGCTCCCTCGCTCGTCGACGGAGCGCTCGCTGCCGCCGCGACGGCGTGCTTGCTCGTGCCGTCCTGCGCGGCTCGTCTAGTGCCTCGTGCTGCGAGCCGTACTGACAACCTCTCGGTCTCGCGTACGCAGCTTCGGCGGCACCGACGGCCAGTATCACTACAACGACACGTGGCAGTACGACCTCTCGTCGGGCGAGTGGACCGAGCTAGCCTGCATCGGGTATATCCCCGTCCCGCGCGAGGGGCACGCCGCGACCCTCGTCGACGACGTCATGTACGTCTTTGGCGGCCGCGGCGTCGATGGGAAGGACCTCGACGACCTCGCTGCGTTCAAGATCTCGAGTGCGTCGTCCTCCCCTCCTGTTCCGGCGAAAACGTGCTGATGAGACGAGTGCGCGCAGACCACCGCTGGTTCATGTTCCAGAACATGGGGCCCGCGCCGTCCGGCCGCAGCGGGCACGCGATGGCGACGTACGGGAGCAAGGTGCTCGTCCTCGGCGGCGAGAGCTACACCAGCACAAAGGCCGACGACCCGTCGTTCATCCACGTCCTCGACACGAGTGCGTCCTCGTTCCCTACGCCTTCCTCCACGAGTGTAGCGCGCTGACGAGGAGGACGACCGACTGAGCAGCCAAGATCAAGTACCCGCCCGACTCTGCGCGCCCGGCCCCGCGCCGCCCGCCGCGCCCGAGCGGTCGCACCACCCGCACCCGCCGCCCTTCGCCCAGCAGCGCAGCAACAGGCGCAGCAGCAGCAGCTCTCGTCCTCCGCGCCGCCCTCCTCAGCGACATCGGGCCTCCCGCAGCCCATCAGGCGCAAGTCGTCCATCCCCGTCACGGCCGGCGCGGGCGGCGTGGGGGCAGAGGACCTCCGCATGCGCGCGGCCTCGCCTACGAGCTCGCAGCGCAGCCACACCCACAGCGAGCGCGGGCTCAAGGCCTCGCACCCACCCCGGTCAGGGAGCGGCGGCCGCGGGCGGGATCGCCGCTGCGATGCTCAACGGGTCGAGCTCGCCCTCGCTCGCGGCTGCGCAGGCGCCGGGGAGCCCCACCCGCAGCGCAGGGGGCGGGGGCGGGGGCCGCGCCCCGCCCCGCCCCGCAAGGCCGGACGACGCGCCCGCGTTCGGCGCGTCGCCCGCTCCGCCGCCGTCCGCGCCAGGGAGCGAACGCGCGCGCTCGCCTGAGGTCTCGCCCCCTCGCGCGAGGCAGGCAAGCGGGGGGAGCGCGGACGGGCGCGCGCCCAGCCCTGCTGAGGCGACGAGCCGGGGATGGGGAGCTTGGCGGCGTTCGCGGCGCAGGACGCTGCGGCCCACGCCCAGCAGGGGCAGGCGCCCGCGGATGCGTTCTACTACCGCGAGCCCGCGGCGCTGGACAGCAGCGCGAGTGCGGGCGCGGGGGAGGAGCGCGCGAACCTCGAGAGGCTGGAGAGGAGGGAGGTGTGGCTTGTCGAGGCGCTGAGGCGGGCGCAGGCGCAGGGCTTTGTGCTCGAGTCGGAGGACGGTGGCGAGGACGGCGAGGAGGCCCTGAGGAACCTTGGAGGCGAGGAGGACGAGAAGGAGAGGAGGGTGAAGGAGCTCGTGGTGGCGATGAAGAGCGAGCTGGCCAAGGCGAAGGTGTGTGCTTCGGCTCCCTTCCTTCGCGCGCACACGATTCTACCCACGTAGTTCATGCTCGGTGTCGAGCCAGAACGGACCGCTGATCCCGGTTTTCCCTCGCAGACCGCCATGGCCGAGCAGCTCGCCTCGCTCAACGAGCGCTTCCAGGGCTCGGACCGCGCGCGCACCGCCGCGCTGCAGGAGGCGTCGTACTACCGCGCGAAGCTCGCCGCGCTCGAGGCGGGCGCGCCCTCCGACGTCGCGAAGGTGGAGCGCGACCGCGCCGCCGCGCTCGAGGCGCAGCTCTCGGGCGCGCTCTCCGCACGCGAGGCGCTCGAGTCGCAGGTCGCGCGCCTTGAGGCGGACGCGGCGCACCACGCCGCTATGCGCGCTACTGCCGACGAGCGTGGCGCCGACACCGCAAAGCGCGCGGACGATGCCGAGGCGGCGCATGCGCGTGTGCTTGCCGAGCTGGCGGTGCTGCAGGGCCGCGCAGGCGAGCACGAGCGCGGGCTTGGCGAGCACGTCGAGAAGCTCGCGGCGGTGGAGTCGAGCCGGAGCGTCCTCGAGGAGGAGCACGCGCGGCTGCGCGAGCAGGTCGGTGAGCACGAGCAGAGCGTCGCGCACTGGCTCGCGACGCTCGAGGCGTCCGAGGCGGCGCTCACGGCCGCGCAGGCGCGCAACGACGAGCTCGCCGCCGCGTGGGAGAAGGCGACCGACGCGCTCGCGACGCAGCAAACGCGCGTCGCCGAGCTCGAGCACGAGTTCGAGGCGCTGCGCGTCGAGCGCGATGCTGCGACCGAACGCGCGAACGAGGCCGAGCGGATGCACCAGTCCACGCGCGAGGCGCACGACAAGTCGCATGCGCTTGCGACGGGCGGGCTCGCGCAGCTCCTCGGGCTGCACCGCGAGCGCCAGGGCATGCGCAATATCGACAACGGCAGCGGCGACGATCTTGCGCCCGAGCACGCCGAGCGCGTCCGCGCCGCCGACGAGCAGGTCGCGACCGTCAGGCAGCTCCACGCCGACGCGCAGGCCAAGCACGAGACGCTCTCGTCGGAGCTCGCTGCCGCGCGCGAGCGCGAGGCGGGCCTGCACGTGCAGCTCTCGACGCTGCGCACGCAGCTCTCGACGGTGCAGGCCGCGCACACCAAGGCGCTCGATGACCTCGGCGCGCACAAGGCGCTCGTCGCGACGCACGAGGGCACGGCGCGGGACGTTGCGCGCGCCCGCGACGCCGCCGAGGTCAAGGCGGGCCTGCTCCGCTCGCTCCTCGCGGACCATGGGCTCGCGGCGCCGAGCGAAGACGAGCTTGCGAGCCGGTTCCCGACTCTGACGGGCTCCGAGTCGCCCGACCAGCTCGCGAAGCGCGTGATCGAGCTCGAGGGCGAGCTCGAGGCGCGCATGCGGCAGAAGGCGCAGCTCGAGGAGCGAGTGCGCGAGCTCGAGAGCGAGCACGGCCGGCTCCGCGACGAGCTCGACCGCGCGGAGAGCGGCGGCGGCGAGGACAAGGAGCGCGCGGGCAAGGCGCAGGAGGAGCTCGAGGCGCTTCAGGGTCGGCATCAGCAGCTCGAGGCGACGCACCTCAAGGCTGTGCAGTACGTCAAGGGAACGGAGAAGATGCTTCGCCGGATGAAGGAAGTGCGTTCTCGCTCTTCCCTCTTCTCTCTCGCCTCTCCGCTCACGTTCACGCCCGTTCGCAGGAGCTCACGCGCTACAAGGCGCGTTGCGAGGAGCTCGAGTCGCCCGAGCGGCAGGCCGAGCTCGAGCAGCTCCGCTCGCAGGTCCAGGAGCTGCGCACGCACTCGGAGACGTCCTCGCGCGAAGCTGAGGAGCTGCAGCAGCGGCTCGCTGCCCTGCAGGGCGAGTATCAGCACACGCTCCGTCAGCAGCAGGACGAAGCGCAGGGCAAGGTCCAGGAGCTCTCCGCCGAGCTTGACCGCCTCGACGCTCAGCTCGAGAAGGCGAACCACGACCTCGAGGAGACGCTTGCGGTCAACGCCTCGCTCAACAAGGAGCTCCAAGCCGCGCTCAAGGGTCCGACTTCGCCTCGCGCGGGTGGCGCGAACGCCTCGGAGGACTACTCGCGCTTGCAGGCCGAGCTCGAGCAGTGCGTCTTGCTTTCTTTCTCCCGACACGCTCTCTTACTGACGCTTACGCGCACTCAGGGCCGAGAACAAGGCCGAGTGGCTCAAGCGCGAGAACGCGACGCTCGAGCAGCGCTGCCGGAGCGCGTACGTCGCCTCCTCCTCTTCCTCCTTCCCTCGCTAACACCCGTGTCCGCCCGCAGCGAGTCGAAGATCGCCATCCTCCTCGACCACATGGAGGGTGTGCAGGACGACCACTACTCGACAAACGGCTCGCCGCACCTCGGCGGCGTCGCGGCGGGCGGGAGCGCGAGCGGCCATTCGCACTCGTCGCCGCAGCAGCACGACTGGCAGCAGCACAACGGCGCGGGATCGGACGGCGCCGAGTCCGACTACGAGGTGGAGCAGCCGCAGCGGAGGGCGTGAGGAGGAGATGAGGACGCGCTTGTTTTTCCTTCCTTTCGTTTGGCACGATCCACGACCGACGCCCCGTTGTGCTTATACCCCCACCACGCTTATCCCTCTTCCTCACTGCCTGATTACCCATCATTCCCTCGCTTGCGAACGCTTGCACTGTACACACGACTCTCCCCTGAAACGGCATACCGACTCGTTCCTCTCCACAGTGCGGGAGTCTGCCGCCCTTCCCGCCGCGAGTAATGAGAGGAACACAAACGAGGGTATGAAACTGCACGCGACGGGATCTTTCTAGCACGGCCGAAGCCAAAGTGTCTACTGCTCGTCCTCGCCGAGCGCCTCGCGAACCTGCTTGCGCCACCGGCGCTGGATGTCGATCATCTCGGTGAAGATACTCATCTTGGTCTCGAGGAGCTTGAGCTCGCGCTCCGACGCCGACGGGTGGACCGTCGTTCCCGGGCGGGACATGCGAATCTGCGCGCGGGGCTTGTCAGCCCCTCGCCAGGAAGAGAAGAGAGAGGAGAGAAGGGGGCGCACCATCGTGTCCCACAGGCGCTCCTTCATCCCGTACGAGCTCTTCTCGGCCTCGTCCTGCGAGCCGATCTTGCCTCCGAGGCGCGCAGCCTCCTCGGCTGCAGCGGCACCGAGCATGGCGGAGCCGAGGACGACGGACGCGGAGTGCGAGTAGGGGAGCTGTACGGGCTTGTTGCAGATGTCGGCGATGAGGCTGTGAAGCGGGAAGAGGGCTGTCAGCACTGGGCTCGTCGGAGAGGCGTGCAAGGAGCTCGACACGGCAAGCGGGACGCACCTCATGAGGAAGCGATTCTTTACGAGGCTGCAGTCGCAGACGCGTCACGCATCAGTACAGCTCGAGAGAGGTTCAAGCAGCTGCGGAAGCAGGGACGCGCGACGCACCCGCCGCTCATGAAGATGCTCTCAATCTTGTGCCCGCGCGCGTTCATCTCGTCGATGATCTGGCGCGTCTGGAGCGCGATCGCCTCGCCCGTCGCGTAGTACCGCAGCGCGAGGTCGCCGACCGTCTTGTCGAGCTGCATGCCGATCAGCATCCCGCGCATGTCGTTGTCCGCGAGCGGGGAGCGGTTGCCTGTGCGCGGAAGAGATGGTCAGCCTCGCGATCGGATGGGAATGGGCGAAACGCTGCGACGCGCCGTGCAGGTCCGGGTAGAGGTACATGTCGCGCGTAAGATAGCTCATAAACGGCGCCTTCTTCTCCTTGACCATCTCCTCGAGGAGCTCCGTCAAGAGCGCAAAGTGGTTCGTGCCCTTCTCCTCAGCCATCTGCTTGAGCTTGGCCGACGCTGGGTGTGTGTCGACCATGAAATCGAGCAGCTGGCCCGTCGACGACTGCCCGCCCTCGTTCATCCAGTCTGCGGGCGGTTCGAATCGATCAGTGCAACGCTCGCTGGCGCTGATAGCGGGGAGAACGGCGACTCACAGCCAGGGAAAATCGCATGGTGGTACGGCCCCCATATGCCGGGCACCTGAACCTGCTCCTCGCTCTGCACGATGTGGCAGGTGCTCGTCCCGGCGATGGCGGCGAGGCGGTTCGCCGCGTCCTTGAGCGTCGTCTCCTTCTGGCCCTCCATCGGCGCCGCGACGGTGCCGATCCAGCCGGCGTAACTGCACGCGCGAGGAGTAAGCGGGGAAGCGAGCGAAAGGGGGAGAGGGAACGCACGCGTCGATGACAGCACTTCCGACCGCAGTCCCCTCCTTCAGCCCAAGCTCCTCCGCCGCACGCTTCGACAGGCCGGCGCCGACCGGCTGGCCGGCCGTGAGGATCAGGCCGTTCTTGCCGGGGATGCCGCCGACCTGGATGAAGTCGTTCTTGACCTGCGGGAGCAGGGCCATCGTCAGCGATGCAGACTGTGAGGGAGACGGAGAGACGCACAAAGTCGCCGAGGCCAATCTGCTCGAAGAACTCGGGGTTCCAGCCCTTCGAGCCGTCGACGCCGGGCGGGACGTACGAGCACTTACACGCCAGGGAGCAGTTCGAGCGCGCGAGGTCCTCCGTCGCGCGGTATGTGAGCCAGTCGGGGAGGTCAAAGAACATGCACGAGGCAAAGAGCTCGGCCGGCATGTTGTTCTTGAGCCAGAGCATCTGCGGTGAAGCAGAGGATGAGCTGCGGGTTACGTACGCAGGGGGCGGTAGCGGCGCACCTTCGGAACCTCCATCTCGAGCGATATCGTCTTGCCGACATAGTTCAGCCACTTGCTGTGAGACGGAAGGGTCAGCTTGCCGTAGAAAAGCTCGCGGGGTGCACCGCCGCGAGACAGGAGAGACGGACCTCTTGGTCGCGTTGATGAGCTTCGCCTCCTTGTGCGCGCGGTGATCGGCCCAGAGGACGATGTCGGTGGTGTAGCCATCGCGCTTCGCTGGGGCGTCCCAGGAGCCAGGGGTGACGGAGACGGGTTCGCCCGTCTCGAGTTTCGCGACGACAAGGGAGCAGGTCGCATCGAAGCCGATGCCGCGCACCTGGGCGGGGTCGACCTTGGATTCGCGGAGGACGTCGTTGCAGGCCTTGCTGATGCAGTGCCAGACTGTGTGCGTTTGGAGCCGTTAGCTTTTTCTGGAGGTGGGGGCGAGAGGAGTGGGGAGGCGACGGCGGCGACGACGCACTCTGGCCCGAGGACTGCTCAAAGATGTCCTTGTCGCGGTCGTCGCGCCAGGTGGTGGTGGCGTAGGTCGACTCTGCGACGATGTCGCCTGCCGACGAGACGAGGGCCGCGCGAGCAGAGCCGGTGCCGCTGCAGGGCGCGCGTCAGCTCGAGCGGTTGTGCGGATGGCCGGTACGGCACGCACACATCTACTCCGATGTAGTACTGGATCGCCATCCTGCGCAGGGGGTGTGGGAGGAGAGCGAGAATTGGGCGGAGGAGAAAGCGGGGACGGCCCGAGCCAGAAAGGCTACGTCACCGTTCGTTTCCAGCGCGGTTTCGTACATAGTAGGCGTAAGAGCCCTGTGAGAACTAGTAGGGAAGGAGCAAGACTGCAGGAGGCGTGCTGAAGGAAGCGAGTTGAGGCCGTTGCGATCTGGACCAACTGATGAAGACGGACCCGCGACCTCGCCGCCCTCGCTCTCCTCCTGCGATCTCTGCTGCACTCAGGACAGCATGGGCAGAAACGTTCAGCTTGCCGACGGCACTCTCATCCCCGTCCCCGGCTTTGGCGCCATGGGTGCGGCTCTCTCTCTCATCCCCGCTCGTCCCCACTCCGCCCGCTCATCCTCAGCCTCGCGCAGGTATGAGCGCTTTCTACGCGCGTGACGACGAGCAGTCCAAACACGCGCTCCGCAAGGCCATAGAAATCGTACGCACCTTCTCTCTGCGCGACACCGCGAAGCGAGACGGGCCGAGGTGGGGGAGCTGACCATCGCGCTCGCACGTAGGGCTGCACCTGCTGGGACACAGCCCACATGTACGGTCGGGGCGCGAACGAGCGTCTTCTCGGCGAGGTCCTCCGCGAGGGTGACAACCGCAAGAAGGTGCGTCTGCTCCAGTTCGTGCGCCTTTTCGGCAGGGTTAATTGCTGATACTCCGCTCCCCGGCAGGTCTTCCTCATCTCCAAGTTCGGCATCGAGATCACGCCGGAAGGGAAGGCTGTTGCCGATGGTACGTCCGCCCTCTCCTCCCAGCACATGCTCGCCCCTCGACACGGCTTGCTCACCCGGTCTCTTCGAGCAGGCTCCCCTGAGAATGTGATCCGGGCGATTGACACGACTATCAAGGACCTCGGCGGGCTTTACCCGGACGCGTACCTTCTCCACCGCATGGACAAGAAGACGTGCATCTGCTATCCCCTTTCCCTCGCACCGGCCTAGCTGACGCTGTTCTTACGCAGTCCAATCGAGGAGACGGTTCGTGCACTCGATGCGATCCGCAAGGAGGGCAAGACCAAGTACATCGGTCTGAGCGAGGTGAGCACGCTGCCGCCGTCATCCTCGCGGTTCTGGCTCACCTGTCCCCTTTCGCAGTGCTCGGCAGAGACGCTTCGCAGAGCTTCGAAGGAGGCCAAGATTGACTTTGTCGAGGTGGAGTACTCGCCGTGGGAGCTCACGATGGAGGTGCGCTTCCTCCCTCCGTTCAAGAACGTTCAATCGCGCGCGGACGACGGCTTGGTCGCTTGCTGTCGTGCCGGGGAGGGCAAACGCTGACCATCGTCCGCTCTGCGAGCAGAAGAATGGAGTGCTCGACGCGTGCAAGGAGCTTGGCGTCAAGGTCCTCGCATACTCGCCCCTCGGTCGTGGTCCGTCCCCACCTTCTTCGTCTCGCAACCATGTCTGAGGGCACGAGTCTTGCTCACCCTTCCGCCACTGCTCTGTTTCAGGCTTTCTCACTGGTGAGCTCCCCGTACTTCGCGTTTCCGCTCGACCGGCACGCTAACTCTACCTGCTCACAGGCCGCTACAAGTCCCCGAAGACTTCGCCGCCGCCGACGGCTCCGACTTCCGCTCGACGCTGCCGCGCTTCGCTAAGGAGAACTGGGAGCGCAACTACCGCATTGTCCAGGTGCGTTTCGCTCTCTCGCCCCCCAGCCTTCCCAAGCTGCCTCCCCTTTCGTCCACTGCGTGCAGGAGTTCCAGCGCCTTGCTAAGGCGAAGGGGTGCACACCCGCGCAGCTCGCGCTCGCGTGGCTGATCCACCAGGGCGACTACATCATCCCGATCCCAGGGTGCGTTGCTCCTCCTCCCTTTCTCTGCTGCATCGCTGACGCAGCCCCGCCCGCAGACCAAGTCAGAGAAGTATCTCGTCGAGAACTTCGCCGCGGGCGAGCTCGACCTCTCGCAGGCGGAGCTGGACGAGATACGCAAGGTCGTGGAGGAGAACCAGCCTGTTGGGACGCGGTACCAGGAGGAGGGGATGAAGTCGCTCGACGGGTAGGGTGTATTGGTGGGCAGCGAGTCGCCGGGGACGGGGCAGGCTGGGATGAGCTGCGCCAGGGCGCAGAAGAGCGGAAAGGGCGGAGAAGGTGGACTACTGAAGTACTGAAGCTTGCCTTTGACCCCTTCCGGCCTCGCTTGCTTTTGCCGTGCACGCTGCTCCCTCATCTGCTTTGTGGTCTTTCCGGGTTCTCAATAGCGCCCTCAGACGGCGAACTAGGAGGGCTTCACGAGATTGTCGCCTTGACTGGCGGGTCCAACTACGTTCGCCCTGCCCGCGCTTTCGCTGCGCTCCGGGCGCGTGCTATCATAGATTAAAAGGCACTGCAACCGTCCGCTCGACGGCGTTCGAGCTCTCACGACGCGCCGCTCGTGCACGACCCTCTCCACGGACGCTCCGAGGAGCGGAGTCCGTCCGGCCCCTCTCCTTTGCTCTCCTCGCATCCTCTCCCTCCGCCCCTGCCCGCTCTCGCCTCGAAGCGAACAGCTGCTCCACTAAAACCCCTACCACGCGCACCTCGCCCGCACCGATGGCCGCCTCGCGCCCCCACCCCCTTCCGCGCCTCCAGTCCCTCCCGCCCGAGCTCCTCGCCAACATCGCCTCGCGCCTCTCGCCGCCGCTGCACGCGCTCGAGCTCGCCCCGCAGAAGTGGGGCGCGACGCTGCAGGCCCTCGAGCAGGCGTGCCCGCCCCTCGCTGTCGCCGCCCGCGACGCCGTCCGCGCGAAGACGGTCCTGCTCGCCTGGGGTTTCCCGGAGGACGACGACACGCCCGAACGGTGCGCCGACACGGAAGAGGTGATCGACAAGATCGTTCAGGCGGGCGGCGCGCCCGAGATCGGCATCCTCCACCTCGAGGAATACGTCGCGGCGATGGTCAAGGCGCCGCCGCTCTTCCCGCTCCTCCAGGGCGTGCACACCGTCCGCGTGAGCATCTCGCTATACGAAGACATCGACCTGAGCGTTCTCGCTGGCCTGCCCAGTACGCCTTTTCCATTCTCCGCGAGACGCGCGCAGCTGACCGTGCCGCGCCGTAGACCTCTGCCGCCTGTCGATGCGCGACTGCACGCTCATCTCGTCGGACACCAGCACCTTTCCGAAGCGCCTCGACGAGCTGGAGCTTATCAGCTGCGTCGCGAACGAGGGGACCGCGACACCTTCTTCAAACACAACCCGCTCCTCCGCATCGTCCATGTCTCCGACCTGGAGATGACACGTGACTCGGGCAACTTCTACCTTCGGCTCGAGTCGCTCAAGGCGTGCGAGAAACTCGAGTTCCTCCAGGTCAGCGTCGACGAGGACCCGCCGCACAACATTCACGAGGCCGACATCCAGACGTTCGCCGCGTCCCTCGTCTTCTGCAGGCCGGTGATCAGGACCATCCCCACGCCCATCCCTACGCACACGCGCTGTGTTGCGCTCTGGCACCGGCCGGATTGGCTCGAATCGACCGTCTTCGACTGCGTGCTCCATACCGCGGAAACGCTTGCGGCAATGCCGAAACTCGCCGTCGTCGCCCTTCCCGACTTCTGGCATCCGACGGGTACCTACGCTTACGACTACGGCGGCGCACTCCCCGTCCAGCTCGCCGTCAACTCTATCATCAACGCCTGCAGGCGGTGCCGCGTCCTTCTCGTCTGGTTCGATGCGGAGCTCCAGATTGCCGGGCGCGAGGAGCGCGTCCTGTACGAGGTCGTCGACGCCGTGACAGCGATGCGGAACACCGCCGGTCAAGCGGGTGCGCGTGACGACGACGACGACTACGAGTTTGAGGAATGGCCGGGCTCGTGGGAGGCATATCACGAGCGCTACGGGTATTGAGGCACGCGAGGAGCGTCCGTGGAGGGAGGTTCCGAGGTAGCTTCGAGTGGCTGGCTGTAGTCCATCGCGATGTCCGTCTTCGCATCGGCACGAGCGAGATTGCCGAGAGCGAGCGCTTCATCAAGCGGCGGGCTTGAGGGTGGCAACCCGTCTCTCAAGCGAACCCGCGGACGCCAGCCCGAAAGAGGCATGCAGTCAAGCAAAGTCCGCTGCGGAAGGAGAGGCGCGAGCATGCGAGCTCGAGATGCGCGTGATCGCGGCCGTCTGCCTCGCGAGAACTGCAAGATGCTTTCGTTTGAGGTCGCCGAGGGCAGGAGATCCTTTCTTGGTACTGTAAGGCCGCCTCCGCTGCTTTATAAGCTCATGCAACGCGGCGACGATGTGCCAGGCGCTCGAACTGATGAGAATCGAGGAGGAGGAGGATAGCCCGCACAGCGCTTCGCACAGGTGGTCCGCCCGCGAAGGACATAGTGGCAGATACTGACAGCCACCTCGCCCTAATCAACAGCCCGCAATGAGAGTGCCCCTCCCTCGTCCCCCTCGAGGAAGTCGTCGCGTCCTTTCGTCCTCCTCCGCCTGCCTCGCTCTCTCGTTCGCTGCTTGTCGACCTTTCGAGCCCCCGCGTACACGACTCAGGAGGACACACAAGCGTCCACGCTGCGCCCCACGCGCTCAACAGCCATCCCCACCTCCCCGAGATCCTCATCAGCTCGGAGCGATGGAGCCCGGCCTTAAACTGTACGAGTACGCTGTGGAGCTGCGCGCGTGGATCAAGGATCTCACTGGGTCACGCCGCGTCGCCGTATGGCTCCTGCGCACCCCGATTCGCCTTGCTGCCCTCGTCGACTTCGTTCTCGTCGGTACGCTCGCATCTCGCTACCGTCACCGGGAGTGCGGCTAACCTGGCTCATCCACAGCATTCCTCGCGATCTTCCGGCTTGGCCTGATCCGCACCGCGAAGATCCTCCAGGTCGTCCTGCTTGCACGTAGGTGTTCGTGCACTGCCTCGAGCCGGCTCATCACCCTCATCACAGGGTGCGCCTCTCGCTCATACCTTACGAGCAGAAGATAACTTCTGGCCTCGTAGCACCCTCGATCTTTTCCTCGCCGCCTTCGTCTGCAGCGACCCGCTTGACGACGCTGCCAAGGCCCTCCGCGCCGCCGCTGAGGCTGTCGAGCTCGCCCTGGAAACCTCGCAGGCAGCCAATCACGCCCTGTCTACCTTCCTCAGCGATCACGACCTGCACCACGTATTTAACGCTCTCGCGGACCCGCTTCACGCCCTCGCTCATGTCGAGGTTGAGTTCCTCAATCTGCGCGACTGGTCGACCAAGGACGACGCCGGGGGCGCCATCGGCCGCAACTTCGAAAATCTGCGGAGCGAGACCCTCGCCGAATCTTCCGATTTCGCCTCAACACCCGTCGAACAGCTCAAGTGGTTGCTCGATGCGATGCTGATCGGTCACGTCTGCAAGCACATCGACGAGCAGCGTACGATCCACATAGAACACCTCGCTCGCGGGCTTCTTCCCGGGCCCGACAGCTTGTGGGCACTCCACGTCGCCAGCGTCCTCTTCTTCGCCGCCATGCTGTTCCCGGGCAAAGGCCACCGCACGTACCTGTCCCCGCTGGGCCTCAAGCTCGTCCTCACGTACAACAGCGTCTCGGGGTGCCATCACCTGACTGTCAGCAACGTCAAGGCCGCGGACGCATGGATCGACGAGCTCCTCGACAGGGCCGAGCACCTCGCTTCGGAGGCCTGCCAGGCCTTCCCATCTGGCCAAGTGGGAGCCCTGTACACGACGTTCTTCGCCGTCGTCAGGGCCGACTTCGAGGTCGCTAGGAGCGAGGAGCGCCTCGACGACCTGATCCTCCCCGCCGTCCTCCTCCGCAACGAGATCAAACGGGACAAGACGTGCGGGAGGGGCAGCGTGTAGGGGTGGACGCGCAGAGTGTTCAGCTTCGGTATCTCCGTTTGGGCTCTTCGGGGAGCGAACCGCGAGAACTGGCCGTTCAGCGTCGAGGAAGCGGCTGCGGGAGGGGAAGTCCTTCGTCCCTTCTCCTCCATCGTGCTCGGGCAGTTGCGCACCATTCGAAGAGCCTTTTGCGAGCACTCGTCGCGACGCGGCCTGATCATACGCCGTTTCGCCGCAGTCGCGCCCTTTGCGCCTCCGCCTCCTCGCCCTTGTCCTCCGCACCTTCGCTCACTTCGCTCGGACGCCCGCTTGCTGGCCTCGTCAACCGCACAAGACCACTCAGAGGCTCTGCGACCCGTCGTACGCCTCCCCGCGTCCCCGAACGCCCCTCACCGTTTCATCAGCTCGAGGCGATGTCGACACTTCCCGCCGCCTCGGAGGACTTCACCGACGTTGCCGTGGTTTGGTGCCCTCTGATGCTACATCTCCAAGTCCCGACAAGGAACCGATTCTCGCTCTGGGTCTTCGCCGTCTTTGGTCGTCTCGCCGCGCTCGTCTCGTACCTCTTCCTTCGTACGTCCCGTCGTTCCTCACTTCTGTGGTCGCTACTGAGTCTCATAACACGTGCAGTGCTCCGCGCGTGGAAGGAGAATGGCTTGTCTTCCGCTCTCGCGCTTTGCAAGGACTCGGTCGTCGACGTCTACTCGGACGTGCCGAGGCGGATCCTTGGGTGCGCTGCGGCCAGATTCTTCCGCTCGGCATGCAACTGACACGTCCCTCCGACAGTCCTCACTTTGCTCGCCAGCAGAGCCTCCACAAGGCGTTTGCGCACCTCCACGCTCTCGGACAAGCGAGCGTCGAGGTTGATTCTTTCGTCGCGTCCGCTTCCACCGCCTACACCGCGGATATCACCGAGCATTCGGAGGATTCGCTCGAACCTCTTGAGCCTCTCCTCTTCTCGCTCGCCCTCAAGCAGATCGACTACCTCGACATGGCGGGCCTCGACGTTGCGACCATCGTCGCGCGCCTCCAGTCGATCACTGACGACCTCAAGCACCTCACATCAGTGGTTAGGACTCAGCTCGACGCAGATTCGATGGATATGGCGCGGGCGTACCACACGATCTTCTTGCACACGCTAGTCGAGGATATCTCCGACCGCATCCAGACGTTCGCCGAGAACATGAGGCCCGCGGCGCATCACGCCCAGATGCAGGAGCTGTGCATCTGCACGCTCGCATTGGTGCGCTCACCCTTCACCACCGGACTCGCTGCGGTGGCCGAGCCCGAGGCGCCCTCTGCCCTCGCAGCGGATGCTGCCGGACCCGCCATCGAGCCGCTTCTGCAGCAGCTCGACCTTCTCAGGCAGGCAAGCTGCCATGCCGCAGTATGACCCGCACCGCATCGCCCGCCTCATACCGCTCTCGCTCGACCTCGTCGAGGCGGAGATAGCGGCACACGCCGTCGAAGAGGCACTCGCCAACGCGATCCTCGACGTACTGTACCTTCGTGCGGAGAACCAGCAGGCGATCGAGCGGTGGAGGCGCGGCGAGAACTCGTATTGGGGCGAACAGGGCGAGATTTGAAACGACGCTTTCCTCTTCCTCCTCCTCCGTCGCTGCTCATCTCGCCGACGATTGGACTCCGTCTTCTTGGAGTATGCCTGGCGGTGGGATGGATGCGGAGCGGAAGCCGTCAAGCGAGGAGGTCATGTACGCAATGCGAGTCGGTGGAAGGCGGCTACCGGCAGGCTGTAACGGATACGCTTCCTCGCACTTCTCCCCGCGCATCAGTAAGGGGAGATGCTATCATGCTACAGTTTTTACAATCCGCCTCTCTCTTCAATACCATCCTGTACAGCCTCCGCGCCTCCCGCGCGAGCCTTCTCTTCCACCCGATCCGCATTCCCCGTCCACGGCTCCTCCCCCTTCTCCCCCTCCCCCTTCTCTAACCCCTTCTCCCTCCCCGCCTCCACCCCGCCCCTCTCTCGCTCCCTCACGCGCAGCGTTCCCCACTGTAGCCGCCCGCCAACAAAGAGCAGCACGGGCGGGAGCATGAGCGCGGTGAGCCCCGCGCTGAGGACGCACAGCGCAAGCCAGCCGCGGCGCGTGCCCACGGCGGAGAGGATCTGGCCGGCGATGATAGGGCCTGCAGTGTGTGCGCGCCGGGTGAGCGGGGAAGCGGAGGTTTGGGAAGGCGGAGGAGGGGGCACACACCGATCAGAGCGCCGAGGGAGTAGGCGAGGTTGAACGCGCCAAAGACGTGCGCGGTCGAGATCGAGGGCGTGTCGGCTGCGACGATGGAAAAGTCGACGGTCGTCGGGGTGATAAAGAAGGAGACGGAGACGCCTGCGAGCGGGAGGGGGAGTGTCGTTAGTCGAGAAGCTGGGCGAGGGACGGGACAGCCTACATAGTCGGAAGGCGAGAAGAGAGCGGAGACCACCGAGTACAGCGAGGAAGAAGATGAAGAGCGGCAGCGGGCCGCGGATGATGAGCAGGGCATAGGCGGGGATGGCGAGTGCGACGCCTGCGAGCATGATCCACTTCGTGCCATAGCGATCGGCAACCTGCAGAGCGAGAGAGTGAGCGGGGGAGGGAGGAACGCAGTGAGGCGAAGGCGGAGCGTACCCATCCCGCGATGGGAGAGCCCTGCGGAGGGAAGAGGCGGGTCAGTTCAGCTCCTCGCGTGCAAACAGTTCGATTACGCACGAAGAACGTCGGCACCACCACGCCGAGGAAGACCAGCCCCGCGCCCTCCGAGTTGAGCCCATACTGCTCCTCGACCCAGAGCGTCAACCCCGTCTCCTGCAACCCGCCGGCGACGATCCCGTTCACGAGCGTGACCATGAAGCACGTCAGAGCGCGCGGGTTGAGCATCATGTGCAGCAGGCCGAGGACGTGCGGCGGGAGGCGCGAGTGCGGCGGGCTCGTCGGGCGTAGCGGGCGGGTCGGACGGGTCCGAGTCCTTCGTCTCGCTCGAAGCGGTGGCTTCCGGCTTGTACCCCAGCGCCTCGAAGTTCGGGATGGTGTGGCCCGCGCGGATCCAGCGTATCGCCTGGTGCTTCTCGATGATGAAGATGCGGAGGACGAGGTCGACGAAGACGAGGACGAGGGAGAAGACGAAGGGCGCGCGGTAGCCGAGGCGGTGGTAGAGTACGCCGCCTGCGCGCGAAGGGGGTTAGCGGGGAGAGGGGGCAGAGGGGGAGGCGAACGCACCGACCGGAGGGCCGATGGCTTGCCCGCAGCTGAAGCCGATCATCACGTAGCCGAGTACGACTCCTAGTCGCTCTTCGGGGACAGAGTCGACGACGAGGGCACTGCGGAAGGGAGGGGTCATTCGGCTGGACTGAGCGTCAGAGCGGGAGAAGGGTCGGCGCACAGACCGATCGTCCAGAGGAATGTCCCGCTGAAGCCTCTGCATGAGCAAGAGCCGATGAGTCTAGGTCGAGAGCGAAAAAAGGGAGCGAGGTAGCCGACGCACTGCAGGATGCGCGCAACGAGCATGAGTTCGAACGTCCGCGATTCCATGAACATCACGACCGCTGCACGGCGTCATTGTCAGTCCTCGCGTACTACTTGCGCAGAGGGATGTGGGGAGCGCACCCCCCGCCATGAACAGCAAGCTCAGCGTCAACGGCAGCTGCCTGTTCTTGTACGCCGCGCCGATCCACGCCGCAACGGGGGACGAGACGATGAGACCGCCCGCATACGCCGCGACGAGCCAGCCTGTCTTACCGCCGATGTCGTCGTAACCGAGCGCCTCGAGTCGGAAGGGGACGACGGGGACGACGAGGGAGTAGCTCGAAAGGTCGACGAGCACTGCGAGCGCGGTTGCGTCAGCGCGGCGGACGACGGCGAGGGAGGGAAAGCAACGTACCACCCCAGCCGACGGCGAAGGCGATGTACCAGGTGCTTGAGCGGTACCGAAGGAGGAACGGCGGTCGGCGGTGCGCGTACTTGCTCTCACCCGGCGCAACGTCTGCCGCCGAGTCGCCGTAGCCCAGACACGCACTAATTTGCTGCATTGCCCTCGAGAGCGGCGAAGAATGCCTGTCGCGATGGCGGCGAGCGTGCGATGTCAATGAGCTCAGCAGCCGGCGAGGGGGGCGAGCGGGTCGGTGGAAGCGTCGTGCGCTCTGCCGCTGGTCGCGAGCAGGCCGGTTCAGACGTCTCTGAAGGCGCAGAAGCAAGGACTCGTGCGCGCGGGAGGGGAAGCCAAGGAGCATGCGGGTCCATCATCGTCGAGCGAGGACGGCGGCGCCTGGCGCTTGGGCGCGTCCGATCGAGCGGGCGGAACCAAGCGCGGAAGGGTGGAAAAGGCCGGTTGAAACGTCTGAGTGGCTGGAGGCGAGGAAAGCGGAACCCGCGGTGTTTGGGAAGGTCGACCGGCTCGCCTCCCATCGTTCGAGCTGGGCTCGCCGTACCCCCGAAACACTTGTGAAGCTCTGTGTAATTGCTGCTCACGCGCCCGCGCACTCTCTTGGGATTTGCGGCCGCCTCCCCGCCTCGGGCACCTCCCCCGCTTACACACGCTCTTTCTCCCTCCCACCACCACTCCAGCGTACCATGTCCTCGCAGCCCCCCTCCAGCGGCAAGACCGTCGTCTTCGCAAAGGCCGTCGCCAAGCCCGGCAAGGGCGACGAGCTCCAGGGCTTCCTCCAGGCCGCCGTCGCGAGCGCCAACTCGGACCAGGAGCCGTACACGCTCACGTACCGCTGCGCGCGCCACGGTGGTGCGTCCCTCCTTTCTCTCACCCTGGCGGCAGACTGCGCTCCCCCTCGCTCCCTCTCTCGCGCTCTCCCTGCCGCCTCGGTGGGAGGACCCGGCTACTCTGTCCGAATGCTGACGACTCGTGTACGCCCACAGACGAGTTCCGCCTGTTCGAGGAGTACGACCAGGACATTGGCGGCATCGAGAAGCACAGTGCGTCCCCTCCATCCGCTCTCCTTCCGCTACCCGCTCCCCTCCTCGCCGGAGCCGCGCTGATTCTCCGGCTTTTGCGCACCCGCAGAGGCGCAGGAGCCGTTCCAGAACCTGCTCAAGTCCGGCCTCGTTCGGACGTCAAGATCGAGTTCTTCCAGGAGATCCCCAAGCTCTAGACAGTGGTTGAAGCGATGGTCGGCGGGAGGGCGCATGAACTGAATTACAAGAAGGCCCGCGTGCGGGTGCAGTTGCAGTATCCCGTACGGTGCGAGAGCTCGCTGGCAGCCGCTATGCTTGTGCCGTCATCGCTTGTCCTCCTCCAGTCGGAGTCGGGGTCCGCCTCCTCGCTAGCGGCTCCACCGAGCCTGCGGCCTAGATAGCCGTGCCCTCCTTCCCACCACGCTTATCCGAGCGGGTGTCATCGGATGAGCTAGGCGCGCGGAGCCAGCAGCCGAAGGAAGCTGTGCTGCTCCGCCTCATCCCTCTTTCTCCTCAGCTGCGGGAATGTAGCCGAGGGCGGCCCACGTGCGGCGTCACCGGTGCAGCCTCCGCTCCATGCTCGCCGCGTCGACGAGGTGTAGCAGCGCAGATGCCTGCAAGGGCCGAGAGCCCGGCGTACTTGCGGCTCGAGCGTGGAGCGAGGCGGGGCGGGTGCGAATGTGCAGCGAGCGCTCCGGCAGCGCTCGGCGGTCCGGCGACTTCGGATGCCACGGCGCTGAGCAGGAGATGCAGGGCCCCCGGAGGGCAGGTCAGCTCGTCGAGTCCTTTGTCCCGTTGGCGCGAGGAGGCGGAGTAGATGGACAGAGCAGTAAGCGGACATCACTGCGCTAGCACGGCGACGAGTCGATTGCAGCACAGCACAGCACGGCGCTGGCCGTCCGTGCCCTTGTGAGCGAGTTTACGCGACCGAATAATGAGGGGGAGAAAGTGAGGACGGCGGGACGGTGGTGGCACGCAGCGAGCCAGGCCGAGAATGTTTGAGCACGGCAAACAGAGTCCTGCGAGTCCAGCCAGCGTAAGCGCGAGTCAGCCTGAGCCAGCGGTGGCGGTGGATGCTGGCCAACCCGTCCCCTCCTTGACGCTCGCTGCTCTCACTCGTCCCCACGGCTCTCCCGCAGAACAGCCAGTGCCATGCCGCCCAAGAACAAGAAGGGCAAGAAGGGAGGCAAGGACCTCGACGACGATGCGCACTGGTGCGCCGCTCTCTCCCCGCGCTCCGTCTTTCTGCTCCAGAACTGACGAAAACCCTCCCGCATCACCTGCGCCCCCGTGTGCTCGCCCGAACCGCCCGCAGGGAGTCGCTCGCGAAGAAGGATTCGCCGCTCGCATTTCCGGGCGTTGAGAGCCCCGCCGCCGGCGCCGACTCGGACGACGACTTCGCGCCGGCCGCGCCGCGCGCAAAGGGCGGCAAGAAGGCCAAGGGCGGGTTTGGCGGGTTCGCCAACATGATGGTCGACGAGGGCGGCGACGACGATGCCGCCGAGGAGGAGGAGGACGCCGCTCCGCGCCGGCCGCGAAGGACGAGGACAGCGATGACGGCCTCCTCGCCATGGCCAAGAAGGCCGCGGGCAAGAAGCCCAAGGGAAAGAAGGGCAAGAAGGGCGCCGCCGTCGACGACGACGCCTACTTCAACCCGGAGGACGACGCTGCGCCCGCTGCTGCTGCCGAGCTGGAGGAGGACCTCGCGGCGCCGCGCGGGGCGGTCGACGCCGGCGACGACTGGATGGAGGAGGAGTTTGGCGGCGCGGCCAAGGGCAAGAAGGGCAAGGGCGGGAAGAAGGGCGGGAACAAGAAGCAGCAGCAGCAGAAGAAGGGCGACAGCGACGACGAGCTCGACCAGGTCGTCGAGCAGGTCAAGGCTGTCAAGATCGACGAGCCCAAGCCCAAGCCGGCGTCCCCCGCGCCTGCGGCCGCCGCTGCGGACGACGAGGACGAGGACGGCGAGCCGAAGCGCATGCTCTCGAAGAAGGAGAAGGAGAAGCTCAAGAAGGAGAAGGAGAAGGTGCGTCGCCCTCCGCCATCTTTCCGTTACTCGAGCTCACTCTCTCTCGCGCGCAGGCCAAGAAGAAGGCGCAGGCCGCCGCGAAGAAGGGCTCCGAGCCCGCTGCCCGCCGCGTCCGAGGCGCCTGCCGCGGAGGCTGCCCCCGCAGCGGACGACGGCGCCGGCGACGAGGACGGCGAGGGCGCCGCCTCCGCCAAGAACAAGAAGAAGAAGAAGAAGAAGGCCGGCGCGGCGGCGGCGGCGGAGGAGCCCGCGAAGAAGGGCAAGGGCGGCGGCGGGCAGATCGCGGCGCTCCGCGCGCTGATGGAGGCGCAGCAGAAGGCGCGCGAGGAGGCCGAGCGCGCGGCCGAGGAGGAGCGCAGGCGCATCGAGGAGGAGGAGCAGCGCGCGGCCGAGGAGGAGAAGCGCAAGGAGGAGGAGCGCCTGCGGAAGAAGGAGAAGGAGCGGGTGCGTGCTTCCTTGCTCTGTTCTCCCTGTCGACAGCGCTGACCATGCCCGCGCATATGCAGGCGAAGAAGGAAGAGCTCAAGAAGAAGGGCCTCCTCCTCACGCCGAAGCAGAAGGCCGAGCGCGCTGCCGCAGAGGCGCGCCGCGCCGCGCTCCTCGCCTCGAGCGGCGTCGCCGTCGCCGGCCTGCAGCAGGGCGGCGAGAAGGCGCCCGCAGTCGCCAAAGTGTCGTACGGCGCGCGCAAGCGCGGCGGCAAGCAGGCCGAGCAGCAGGCCGCGTCGCCGGCGCAGTCGAAGCCGGCGAGCCCGGAGCCGCCCAAGGTCGAGGAGGTCGAGAAGGAGGAGCCGAAGGAGGAGAAGAAGGAGGAGGAGGAGGAGGACGTCAAGGACAGCTGGGATGCGTCGTCCTCGGAGGACGAAGCGCCGAAGGAGGACGTCAAGGATAGCTGGGACGCGAGCAGCAGCGAGGACGAGGAGGAGGCGAAGCCTGCGCCCGCCGCCGCCAAGGGTTCGTCCCCGCTCTCTTGTCCCCTCTCCAGACGCCCGCTCATCTTCGTCTCGTCTGCAGCGATCGGCAAGGCCGCTTCCGCCGAGAAGCCCGCCGAGAAGGCTCCCGCAAAGCCCGCTGCGAAGGCTGTGCCTGCTAAGGGCAAGGGCAAGGCCGCCGCTGTCGAGGAGTCGTCGTCCGAGGAGGAGGACTCGGACGAGGATTCCGATGAGGACTCGGACAGCGACGACGACTCGGACGACGACGACTCGTCGGACGAGGACTCGAGCGAGGAGGAGATGACCGCCGTCGAGCGCCAGGAGGCGAAGCGCAAGGCCGAGGCGAAGGCCCGTCGCGAGGCGCGCGACGCCGAGGCGCTCGCCGCCCGGAGCACGGAGAACCTCCGCTCGCCTATCTGCGTCATTATGGGCCACGTCGACACGGGCAAGACCAAGCTCCTCGACAAGATTCGCCAGACGAACGTCCAGGAGGGCGAGGCCGGCGGTATCACGCAGCAGATCGGCGCGACCTACTTCCCGATGGAGGCGATTCAGAAGCGCACGCGCGTCCTCGGCGACGCCGACATCAAGGAGTACAAGCTCCCCGGCCTTCTCGTCATCGACACGCCCGGCCACGAGTCGTTCACCAACCTGCGCCAGCGTGGTTCGTCGCTCTGCAATATCGCCATCCTCGTCGTCGACATCATGCACGGCCTCGAGCCGCAGACGCTCGAGTCGATCCGCCTCCTCCGCGACGGCAAGACGCCGTTCATCGTCGCGCTCAACAAAATCGACCGTCTCTACGGCTGGACGCCGATGCGGGACGGCGGGTTCCTCCAATCCTTCGAGCAGCAGGCCCGGCCCGTCCAGCGCGAGTACGAGAAGCGCCTCGCGGACACGATCGTCGCGTTCGCCGAGCAGGGCCTCAACGCCGTGCCGTACTACGACAACAAGAACCTCGGCCGGAACGTCTCGCTCGTGCCGACGTCGGCGCACACGGGCGAGGGCGTGCCCGACCTGCTCATGCTCCTCGTCAAGCTGACGCAGGAGCGCATGGCCAACAACCTCATGTACATCTCGACGCTGCAATGCACCGTCCTTGAGGTTAAGGTCATCGAGGGCCTCGGCACGACGATCGACGTCGTCCTCGTCAACGGCTACCTCCACGAGGGTGACAAGATCGTCCTCTGCGGTCTCAACGGCGCCATCGTTACCCAGGTCCGCGCGCTCCTGACGCCGCAGCCGATGAAGGAGCTGCGTATCAAGGTGCGCCCCTCACGCCTCTTCCCCTGCTTCCGCCGCTGACCTGCCGCTCTTTCTCGTCCGCAGGGCCAGTACGTGCACCACAAGCAGATCAAGGCGGCGATGGGTATCAAGATTGTGGCGCCCGACCTCGAGAAGGCGATCGCGGGTTCGCGCCTGCTCGTCTGCGGCGAGGACGACGACGAGGACGAGCTCCGCGAGGAGGTCATGTCGGACCTGACGAACCTCCTCTCGCGCGTCGACACGAGCGGCCGCGGCGTGCACGTCCAGGCGTCGACGCTCGGCTCGCTCGAGGCGCTGCTCGAGTTCCTCAAGAGCGACGCCGTTAAGATCCCGTCTCGGGCATCAACATCGGCCCCGTGTACAAGAAGGATGTCATGCGCTGCGCGACCATGCTCGAGAAGGCGCCCGAGTTTGCCGTCATCCTCTGCTTCGACGTCCCCGTCGACCGCGACGCCGAGGAGCAGGCGGAGAAGCTCGGTGTCCGCATCTTCAAGGGTGTGTTGCTGCGTGCTTGTGTCCCCAAGCATTCACTGACTGATGCTCGTCCGCAGCCGACATCATCTACCACCTCTTCGACCAGTTCATGGCCTACAAGAAGGCCAACGACGAGATCCGCCGCGAGCAGTCGATCGGCAAGGCCGTCTTCCCGTGCCGCCTGCGCATCCTGCAGTGCTTCGCCAAGCGTGACCGTGCGTCTGCGCCTTCGTGCCTTTCCCTGTGTTGTCGAGGCTGACCCTTCCGCTGGCAGCGATCATCCTCGGTTGCGACATCGAGGACGGCACCCTCCGCGTCGGCACGCCGCTGTGCGTCGTCAAGACGGACCCGACGACCAAGAAGAAGGAGATCATCTCGCTCGGCAAGATGTGCGTCCGCGCTCCCTCTCCTTCCCAGCTTCCTGCTGACGTTCCCGCTCGATCCGCAGCACCGGCCTCGAGATCAACCACAAGTCGAAGGACGTGATCAAGAAGCACGAGGCGGGCGCGGGTGTCGCTGTCAAGATCGAGCACGCGTCGTACGAGTCGGCGAAGCAGTTCGGCCGTCACTGTGCGTTCACTTCCTCCCCTTTCACGTCTCGCACTCCCGTTGACTCGCTTCTTGGGCCCCGCAGTCGACGAGAAGGACGAGGTTGTGTCGATGATCACGCGCGAGTCGATCGACGTTCTCAAGAGTACCTTCCGCGACGACGTGTACGTCCGCCTCCCTTCCGCCCCCCATCCCCCGCTGACCCTCTTCTCGCGCCGCAGCTCCAAGTCCGAGTGGCAGCTCATCGCCAAGTACCTCAAGCCGCTGCTCGACGTCGCATAAGCGCCTCCGTCCTTCCGCCCCCGTCGTTCCCCTCCCCTTCCTTCCGTCTCGCATAGCTCCGGCACTCCCTATTCCCGCCTTTCCGTGTTGGCCTCCCCGTTTTGGACCCGTAGCTCGCATGCATGTACACTTTTAGACGCCTCTGCCGCATGTTGATAGTCTCGAAGAGCGTACGCGCCGCCAGGAGCGTCGCTTCGTCTTGAACCGCTCGCTACACTCGCCATCACTCGGCCGTTCGAACGGCAAAGGTTCACTTGGCCTGCGCGTGTCCTTCTGGTGCTCGTCCGCTTCACTGCCACACGCCCGACGGCCTGCGCCGTCGTCCCCGCCTCATCAGTTCGTCTACTCCCGCTCATCACGCTGCTCGCCACGGCACTCATGCTGACGAGCCGGCTCATGCAGGCAATCTTTGAGTGTCGACCGGCCAGCGCAGAGCACTCGACCGCCCTCAGAGCTGCTGCGCGACACACGAGCTTGCACCCGTTCGTCCCGCTCGCTCGTTCCGGCCTTTTCAAGGGGCGAGCTGACAGATCCCGGCATTTACAGACTCTTCCACACCACTCTCGCCATGACCGTTCCGCCTCTCCCGGCCGAGGTTATCAACCTCGTCTTCGAGGAACTCGCCGACGACAACGACCTCATCCTCTCGAGAGACCCCTCGCAAGTCGGTCGCGCGGAGCGCAGCCCTCGTGTGCGGCGACTGGTGGCACCGCGGGATGGCCCTCCTCTGGAAGGTCGTCTTCATCCACTTCAACGAGCGAAGGTACCTCGAGTTGCTATTGCGTCTCGCCGAGGCTCCGCGGCTTGCGAAGTTCGTCAAGGTACTTTACCTGGTATGGGCGGCCAGCGACGACACGTTCGATCTGCCGGTAGCGCCCCTCATCGAGCGGTGCCTAAGCCTACGCAGGCTCGAGATGACAGAACCGCCGTTCGCCGTCCTCGAGGAGCTCGTTCAGGCGGCAAAGGGCGGCGAGCTCGTGCACGTCACGGGCTTAGCGCTCAACTGCACGACACGGCAGCCGTACGAGCCCGCGGACCTCTGCACCATCCTTGCCGGCATGCCCAATCTCGAAACGCTATGTCTTCAGGGCGACATCCTCGATGCCGGTGAGGGACACCTCGCCGACCTCCGCCATGTCGCACCTCGAGCTGTCACACTCTACCTTCAATCAGACCGGCTCGACACAGACGATGCAACCGCGTTCGTCCTCCTCGTCCTCGGCCAGATGCGCCTTGATCGGCTCAGCAGAATCAACCTCAAATTCGCGTCACCAGACCAATCTGCGGTCTTGCGCGTACTCGCCCTCGCGCCTCGCCTCACGAACCTCGGCCTCCACTTCCCGCCGGATCCCGTCTTCACCGACGCCCTCCCCTTCCTCATCCCGCTCCTCCCGACCTTCGGCGCCCTCGAACACCTCTCGCTCGACACGGGCGACTTCCGCAACCCACCGCATCCACCGCGCCGCGCCGTCGCCGCGCTTCTCGACGCCCTTCCCCCGTCCCTCACGCACCTCACCCTCCCCTTCCCGCTCGAAGCGTCCGAGCCGCCTCTCGCAGCGTTCCTCGCCACGCGCGCAGCCGGTCCGCTCGAGAATGTCCTCGCACGCACGGGCGCCGAGGCGCTGCACGAGTCGGTGCGGGACTGGCGGAAGCGCGTCGATTGCGAGACGGGCAAGGTGGTGTGGTACGATGATATGGCCGAGGTCCGTCCCGTCCGCTCAGTCCTACTCTCGCGCCCGTTACTGACTCGCGCTCGCGCATAGAGGTACGCACGATATGAGCGCGAGTCGGCTGAGCGCGAACGAGAAGTGGACGCGCGCGCAAGGTAGCGGGTGAGGCAATGCAGAACCAGCTTGTCTCGAGTTGCAAGCGGCTCGCTTGTGTCGCTGCTTTCCTTTGAGCTTGCCCCGCAAGGCAGACGGTGTACAGAAGAAGCTAAGCGATGTTTCAAGCTCGTCAAGCGCACCGTACGTCCTTCACACGGCCGTAACCCTCGCGAGCGCGTCCCGAACAACCTGGAGTTCGAAAGCCTTCGCCGCGTCCCTCCTCTCCGTCAGCTTGACGAGCTTGCGGAGCGCGGTGTCCTCGCGTACCCAGTCCGGCCACAGCGCGACGTCGGCCTCCTCGTCGAGGAAGTACGTCTCGACGCCCCTCGCAGCGCACGCGACGAGCAAGGCCGCGTACGCCGTGTACGCAGCCGCCTTGAACTGGTCCTGCTCCGGAGCAGGACCGAGGATGGCGATGGACTCGTCGAAGCGCAGGCGATCCGGGAGGAAGAGCGTGTCGATGTGCCCGAGACGGACGAGAGCCGTAACGAGGAAGATCGCCGGCACCTCACGACCCACACGCTCGCGCGTAACGGGGATGAGGTTGGGGGACAAGACGGTGTACTTCGCCGTGGAGACGTGGAAGGGTTTATTCCCGCGCCCGCTGGAATGGGCGCGCACGACCGCCGCCGAGACGGCGTATGCGTCGCGGTCCTCAAAGACGGCAACGACGCGTGTCCCCTCCGAGTTCATGCGCTGCTGGTCCAGGGCGTAGTCGCTGATGGAGATGTGGAGGAAGCGGAGGCGCGACATGAACTCAGGCGGGATGGACGGCGACGGGTGACTGCCCTCGGCGACGACGCGGACGAGCGCGAGAGCTTCGAGCCTGGGAAGGCTCGTCTCGCGGAAGAGGGTGGGCGGAACGAAGACGCCCTGGAGGACGAGATCTTGGAGGTGTGGGAAGATGCGCGGCGGGGTGCGCTCGCCCGCTGCGACGCGCAGCCTGAGGCCGTTCCCTTCGATGACGAGGTGCGTGAGGTCTGTCGGTCGGTGGTCAGATGGTCCTGGTTGGAGCGGAAGAAGGAGCGACCCACTCTCGAGACTCGCCAGCAGGCCTACGTCGAGCTCGCCGCCTGCGACGTCCTGATTGATCGTGAGCTCGACGAGGCTCGGGGTCTTGCGGATAACGTCCATCGGATCGACGCGCTCGGACGTGTCCCCGGGGAGCTCGAAGCGCTGAAAGTGCTCGTACTCGAAGATGCGCACGAGCCCTCCCTCACCCCCATCCGTGGTGACGAGGTGGTCGACCTGGCTCGACGCGTAGGGGCGGTACCAGACGTGTTCCCACAGGAGCTCGCGCGCGACGTCCTTGAGGCTCTTGCAGACGAGCTGGCACGCGACCAGGGAGCGCTGGCGCGCGAGGAGGGCTGCGGCGTAGGACGGCGGGGCGCCAGCGGGAGGAGGGTGCGCGAGGGAAAGGATGTGGCGAGCCAGTTCGACGGGAAGGCGGTCGAGCATCGTTCTCTTGTGTGTGTGTGCGAGTCCGAGCGGGTCCTGAGCGAGGCGAGCGGAAGCGAGTGAAGCGGAGGAGGGAGAGAGGCGAGCACGCGCAACTGCCGCGGGTCAGGGTTGGCGATGTCAGCGCGGCGCCGCTGATGCGCACTCGAGATCGGAGAGCATTGCCGAGCACGAGGGTAGGAGCTCTCCTGCACGGAGCGGGAAGCCAGGGTGGACTCGCTTCCCACCTCGTAGAGAGCCCCTCTCGATGCGGAAAAGCGAAGCGTTTCAAGCGGAAGCACCCCTACCCCCACCCTACAGCTAGCTCAGATCTGGCAGGAGGCGGTCCCAGTCCTCCCAGGAGTCCGTAGTGGTGCGGAGCGGCTTCATCCACCGCACGCGCACGCCCCTGTCGGTGAGCGCGGCGAGCGAGTCCTCGCAGAACGTCTTGACCGCCTGCGCGTAGCCGTGCTTGTCGTGTTGGTCAGGGCGGAGGAAGAGGGGGAGGAAGCGGTCTTTAGGGTGAGGCAGTGAGAGGGAGCGTCGAAAAAGCGACGAATGTTGTCCTCGCCATGCTCCACGTTGAGGAACGCGTTAGGTCCGTACATGCCGAGTGTAAGGTGCTGGACGGGGACCGAACCGAGTGCGTCCAGGCCGATCGGTGGTTCGTAGTAGTCCCAGTCGGCAATGACCATCGTCTCGCTTGCCCATAGCGCACGCGGGATGTGCGCGTACTACGCGAGGTGAACGCGGAGGATCTCAAGCTGTGCGACGAAGCTGTCCGAGAGGGCAGGAAAGGTGGGATGTGTTGGCGTCGAAACCTCGACAAGCGCAAGCGTACTCAGGTTGGGCAGGGCGGAAGCGGTGAAGAGCGAGGCCGCGCAGGTGGAGTCGAGCGAGACGGCGCGCAACGTGAGGTGCTTGAGGGCCTTGAGGGGCGTTCTACTGCCGTGCATGGAGAGAACGGCGGGCGCGTCTCGGTATCGACCGAAGAGGGAGAAACGCTCAAGCTCTGCGTGCGCAAGGTCAGTGTCCAGGAGGTGCGCAGCGGGCGTATGAGCGTACTCTTCAGCTTCGCAAGCGTCTCCACCGGCACGTTTGCGCGGTAGACGTATTGCATGCGGAGCCGGAGGTCGCGCAGGTTCGCCAGCGCATCGAGCAAGACGAAGATGTCCGGGTCGAACGCCGTGAAGTCCTCGCCCCGATGACGCCTGCTCTGCGAGTAGTCAAGCACCTGGACGACTTCGCCGGGAGCCGCCGAGGTGCGGGTGATGGCGAGAAGGCGGGCGAGGTCCTCGATGTCCTCGCCGAAGATGAACGATCGCCAGTACCGCGGGCGCGCGACGGTGTAGAGAAGTTTGCAGACGCGACTGATGCGGCCCAGTGCCCGCTGGCTTGCACGGCGGTTGCGCGCGTCGTCGCGGAGGACGGAGCGGTGGTATGGCTCGTCGACGGCGAACCAAAGGATGAGCTCGATCAGTTCGACGGGGAGCTGGTCGAGCATGGCTGTGCGGTTCTCTTGAGCGTGTCTAGCCTCTGTCCAGCTCGAGTCGAGTGGTGCGGAGGAAGGCAAGCTTCATCAGTTGCCCTCGTCCGTCTGCCATTACTCCGCCAATACCCCGCGCTGCAAGGCTGGCGAGGATGTCGAGCTACCTGAACAAGCTCCCACCACCGCCTCCACCTCCCCGCGCAGCCCCCGGCGCCGTCCCCACCTCGAGCGACCCGTCCGCGTCGACCCCCGCCAGCCTCGCCCCGCCCGCGCCACGCAAGGGACACCGGAGCGCGGGAAGCCTCAGCGGACACTACAACGACGCGCCTGATCTCGACATCGTCCGCCAGCCGAGCCAGAAGCGCTCGCGCGCCACGTCGAGGGTCGCTGCCTCGCTCAACCCCTCCCCACCTCCCTCAAACGGGGCGTCCACCGCCGCCGCTTCCAGCTCTGCCGGGTCTATCACGCCGGCCGTACAGACCGCCGAAGCTATCCAACCCGCTTTCATCGCTTGCTCGCCGCCTGCTGGCCTGCCCAGGCTGCTCGACCTTCGAATCCCCGTTCTCGCGCTACTCCCCTGCCCTTCTACGCAGCTTGAGACGCTGTCGGGCACCAGGGGCGAAGTTCTGAGCAGTTCGCCCGCCCCGGCGAGGAAACTAGATGGTGGCCGCCCCTCCCTCATGCTGCTCCTCCCTCTAGGACTGCATTCACGCCCCCTCACGCTCATCTGCTGCACGACGACCGCATACCACGCTTCCGACCACTTTGACCCCCTTAAATGCTTAGCGAGACCCTCGACGGCCCTCAGCGTTCCGCGCGCAAGTAGGGTTTGCTGCGGGATCGGCACGGTGCGTCTGGAGGGACTGGGTCCGCAGGATGCAGCCCGTTCCGCTCCACACCGGACAACTCGGGACGCCTTTCACGAGGAGTACCCGTCCTCGGCCGCTCCCTTGTCTTCGACGGCGGAGGCGGAGACGGGTGGCCCTCCTGCTTGAGGGCGGAGGCGGCGGGGGCGATGGACGGGTCGCACTGCTCGGGGGCGGCGGCGGACACGGCGGGTGACTGGATGTGGTGGGGAACGGATGGTGAGGGAGGCCAAAAGGAAGCGATGGCAGAGGGACAACTGGGAGGCGGAAAGGGGTTGCGGGGGCGGTAACCACGGGCGGGACGCAAGCTGCAGATCGCACGCTGACAGCTCGCGACCCTCGCGCGTGTACAGGGTTAGCACGTCCACAAGTCGACCGAGAAGCGGGGGAGCGAGAAGCGAAGAACAGCGGGGTCAGTTGCGGGTTGGTGGCGGGAGAACAAGCAGAGGACGAGCGTGAAAAGCAGGCCTCTCCGGCTCCGCTCCCTCGCGGGCACGTTCCTCTTCCTCGCAAGTGGGTCATGCGTACAATGCAACATCGAGAGGGCGAATACAACGGTAGGAGCTGGGTATGCGGGAGCGGGGCGAACGGCGGGTTTACTCGTCCTCCTTGGGCGGAGGCGGGCCGCACGGCTGGAGCATGCGCTGCGGAGCCGGGGTCGGGGTCAGCAACACATCGACAAGTGCGCCATCCGCCTAAAGGAGCATGTCCCTCGGCGCGAACGAGAGCCAGCGGATGGACGCGAACGCACCTCGGTCAGCTCGAACTTCATCCGCGCGCACGACTCGCCGTCCGCGATCGAGAGGTACTGGAGGAGTGCGGGGTGGCCGACGATGGAGGACGAGGTGTCGCGGTGCTGGTTCGTGAGCCACTCGCTGTCGGCGGCGGGCCCTGGGTCAGCGGGGGCGGGGAGGGAGCGAGGGGAGGCGACGCACTACTTGGTAATGTCTGCGTGCCCGGTGCCTGCAAGCAAGGAGACTGCGTCAGTCACGCTGTCTGCGGACGTCAACCTCGCCCGCGCTCGTTCGGGCGCGTGCGGGAGGACCCCAACGACGCAGCGGACGGACCAGTGTAGCGAGCGTGGAGCTGTGCGATTTGAGTGTTTGCGGTGTGCCTGACTTCAGACTGTTGAGTGCGATGCACGTTCGTGCAGCACGACGCATGCGGTAGGGCGGGAGGTGAGGGGTCGAGGTGATGAGGAGGACGATGGCGAGACGCGGAGTGGTCAGCGGGCGCTCGTTCGAGTTCGGGCAGCTGAGAGGGAGTGCCTACCATGGTGTGAGATTGTGCGAGTGCTCGCCTGGCAACAGGTGCGGGTGGGGACGAGCGAGAGCCTCGTCTCGTCGCCATCTCCCGCCGCGGCCCTCTCCCGGTCTCCCTTCCTTACAACTCGCTGTATTCCCCGCTAGAGCAGCCACCATGAGCGACTCGGACCCCAGCGCCACCCTCGCGACCCTCACCTCGTCGCTCACCGCCCTCGAGTCGGCCCTCGCCCCGCTCCTCGCGAAACCCCTCGACCAGCACCTCGAGAACGAGGACCCGCTCGTGCAGGCCTGCGCTCAGGTCCTCGCCAGCTACGTCGTACACGACCTCATATGGGGTGCACCCTCCCGCTCTCCTCTCCTACCACTCCGCGCCGACCCTGAGCTCGCTCGCAGTGTACCTCAAGACCGCCGGCGTAGACCCCGCCGCGCACCCCGTCATGGCGGAGATCGTGCGCTGCTGTCTCTCTTTCCGTCCGACGCGGCGCTGACGCAAGAACCGCCCGCAGGAACGCCTCAAGACGTACTTCGGCAAGCTCAAGGGCGCAGAGCGCGGCGTCCCCGCCGCAGGGGAGACTCCCGCCCGCAGTACGCTCCTCTACCCCTTTTCGCAGAGCACGCGCTGACCTCACCCGCACCTGCAGCCCGCATGCAAATCGACCGGAACGCCGCCTCGCGGTTCATCAACGCTGCGATCGCATCCCAGCGGGCACAGGTCGACCCGGCTACACGCCGGCGGAGGGGAGGACGCCGAGGCGGGCCCGAGCGGGACGCACACGCGGTTCAGCGAGGACGAGGATGCGGAGGAGGAGGTGGAGGCGGTCGGAAGGGCGGAGGTCGATGCGCTGCTGGAGGACAGGCCGGAGGACGAGGAGGAGTCGCCCGCCGTGGAGGAGGGCGAGGCGATGGAGGTGGAGCTAGTGGTCGTCCAGGAAGAGCCCAGTGCAGGCACGCCGGCGAAGGGCAAGGGGAAGGAGGCCGGGAAGGGGAAGAAGCGCAAGTCGCTCGACCCGTTCGCAGGTTCGTCTCCTCGCTCTCATATATCGCGGACTCTACTCATGCTCTCTTGCAGGCTACGACCAGCCGAAACCCTCCACGCCCCGCTCCGCCGCATCCGCCCCCAAGGCAAAGGCGCCGAAATCCGTCGACTCGCCCGGACGCGCTCGCGCACGGAGGCGACCTCGTCGAGCGGGTCGGGTGCATCGACGCCTACGGGAGCCGGAGCGGCGGGCGAGGAGCGTGTGTCGAAGAACGCGCGGAAGAAGTTGAGGATGAAGCAGGGGGCGAAGTAGGGCGGCTTTCGCGTGCGGATGCAACGCGCTACGCCCTCGATCGTGCGCCTCTGGGGTGCGCTGGCCTCTTGAAAGTGCCCGGGGAATCGAAAGAGACGCAAGCAGCGGAGTCCGCTCCGCGGCATCGCCCCTGCTCGGCTTGCTCTCCTCTCCTCTCGCGCGAATCTCAAGCCTCGCGCCCGTCCTCCCTCCTCCCCGTGGCTTGGCTCGTGCATCCTGCTCGCTGTTGCTCCTGCGCGCCTGTGGTACACACTCTACCTCCTGCTGGTGACTTTCCGCCCCTCGACGCCGCCCGCACCGCCCCGGCGCGATCCGCGCGCTCGACGTCCGCATCACGCCGCACGCTCCACCATCTCTGCTGGACGTGCCTGCGCATAGAAGGCGTTAGAGCCCCATGGCAGCTTACCTGGTTGCCTGAGATGGGCGGATCGAGCGATTTCGCGGCGGTCGGACTGATTGTAAGCGCCAGACGCGAAGGCGAAGCGGCGATTACGGGGTGTCTCCGTGAGACGCGTGTAGCAGCAGGAAGACGGTGTAAGGCGCGGGATTGCACGATATACCGTCTAGCAGAGTACAACTCTGGAGAAGAGAGAGAGGGAGAGACGACGGAGAGGGTGCAGAGGGGAGCGTGCGCTGGTGTACGCGGACAGCGCATACAAGGCGTTAGAGCCCCGCGGCAGCTTACCTGGTTGCCTGAAACGGGCGGATCGAGCGATTTCGCGGCGGTCGGACTGATGAAGTTGGCGAGGGCAAGGACGGGCCGAGCAAGACGCGAGGGACGAGCTACGCTGTCGCACATCCTCCTGAGGCGGTTTACACTGCGCTCGTCACCGTCAAACGAGTGCAGTGCCGTTGCCGCCGCATGCAGCAGCACCGCGGCGTCCGTCATCTCGGCGTCGACGAGCGCATCCAGCACCTCCCCACCCGCGCCGGCCGACCCCGTATGCACCGAGCAGCCCTTGACGATCACAATGAACCCTTCAGACGAGGCATTGGCGCAAGCGATCCCTCGCCGCGCGAGCGCGACGCTCACCGACGTCGGCTGGGCTCGATCTCGAAGTGCGCACTTGCGGGACCCGATCCGCTCTCGAAACGGCTGCTTTTCCCGCCCCGCCGCGATGGTTGACATCTGTGACGACTCGCTGTTTCGTCATGCGCTGATGGCTTGCGAACGGGGAGAGGCTTTCGCTTCTCTCCTCTCTCTCCAAGTCAACGACACTTCCGCACACTCAACACCCACCCACTTCCTCACCCCGCACCACTTAGCACAATGTCCGCCAACAACAGTGACCGCTTTGACAAGGACGAGGCGATCGTGCGTCGTTCTCCGTCGAAGCCGCCCACGCCCCACCTCCCGCTGACGTCTCCTCCCCACCTCCTCCTTCCCTCGCACGTACAGGTCCCCGACTCGCAGGTCGGCCAGCAGCTCGAGGGCGTCCTGAACGGGCCGGACGAGCCGTTCACCACCGACGACGACATCAACGCGCCCGAGCCCGAGGGCGGCGACTACGAGAGCGTTCGCGGGAACGAGATCTCCAAGGGTGCGCACCCTCCCACCCCTCCCCGCGGGGAGGACAAGAGCTGACGTTGTTCGACCTCCCTGCAGGCGAGTTTGAGAACGACGAGTTCGACGGCGTCCGCGAGGAGAACATTATCGACGGCGATCGCTCGACGCGCGCGAAGAACTTCGCCAAGGCGGACGAGGAGGCCGACCGCGTCGTGGAGGAAGTCGTCGAGGCCAACAGTGCGTTCCACTTCTTCTATGTCGTCGAAGCCCACTGACGAGACGCGCACGCAGTTGGCCGCTCGAGCGTCTAAGCCGAGACGCACGCCGTCTCTCCCTGATGCGACGCCTCCATAGCGGCGTCGCCGAATCCAACAGTAGTAGCCTTTTGTTGCACCTGTAACTACGTCTCGTCGTCTTTCCCGCGCGGGCCTCATTGCTGCGAAGGTCGATCGCTCCTGCACGCGCTTGTCTCCCTCGCTATCCCGTGGTCACTCGCTTCCTTTGCTCACTTGATAGTCTCCCGCTCGCCACTTCCGGCTAACTGAGGACGCCGTCGTCACGCTGCTTGCACGGCTGCCTGCGTCTGTAACCGCGACTGCGCGTCTACGCCCCATCCCTCCCTCTAAGGCTCCGCCTCACTCTTCACCAGCTCCTCGACCAACTCCACAGACCCCTTCAGACGGTCGTCCGCGCGCCACGCGTCGAGCATCGCGCGCCAGTCGGCCCACCACCAGCGGTGCGTCTCACGGTCGGGCGAGGACGCGGGGAGGGGGTCGAGCCACTGCGCACAAGGGGCGGAAGAAACAGTAATGAGTTAAAGGGAGAGAGGAGACCAAGAGGGAATGAAGGGAGGGAGGCGCACCGGCTTCTCGACGATGTAGTGCAGCACCGCGACCCCATCTTCGCCCCGCTCGCGCCCCTCGATCCGCCTGCCCTCCTTTTCCTCGAACCAGAGCTCCGGATGCACCCACCTGAACGTCTTGATCGCGTTGAACCTCCAGCTGAGCGGCGCCCACCGCCCCTCGAACACCTCGCCGAGGAGGTCCTGGTCCGGCAGTGCCATGCTCGCCACGCTCGGGGACGTGTGCAGGTACTGCACGATCTCGGCGTGCAGTGCCGTGGAGGGGGCGAGGACGACGAGGCCCGAGTTGAGCAGGCCGTAGGTGCGCTTTCCGGCGAAGGCGGACGCGGGCGGGGGCGCTCCGCCGTGGGTTTGCGCGTGCGTATAGGCGCAGTTGGCGGGGGTGCAGTCGGGGAGGTACCAGTCCTCGTTCAGGGGGTTGCAGACGCAGGAGTGGGAGGCGGCGATCCAGGAAGAGGAGGGCTGGAGCGAGGGGTCGTCCAGGAGCGAGTCGATGGGGGCGAAGACGGTCATGTCGCAGTCGAGGAGGACGACGCGCTGCGCACGAGGAGGATATGAGCGTGGAGCGGGGCGAGGAGGGGAGGGACGCACCTCGTACTCTGTCAGCGCGAACGCCTGCAGCTTCGACCAGGTGTCCTTGAATCGCTCGGCGATGAGCAACATCTCTCCGCGCGGCTCGAGCAGCTCAATGCGCTTCGTGCGCATGCCCTGCTTGTGTGAGGTGAGCGTGGATTGCAGACGAAGGCAAGGAGCAGGACGGACCAGCGTCTCGAGGAGGGCGATGCGCTCCTCCGGGAAGGACGGCGTCGTCAGCACCACGAGCGGGTACTTGGTCCCGACCTGCTTCAGCGTGTGGTTCAGAAGGAGCTGCGAGAAGGCGTAAGCTGCTCGATCTGGGTCCAACACGGAGTGAGGCGGAGCGCACGAGGCCGGGGAGATAGCGGTCGTTGGTGAGCAGGGTCACGAACGCCCGTCGGGGCACAGCGTCGGAGGTCATGGCAGCGTAGAGAGAAGCAGCAAGCAGCGATGCAGAGCGAGCACTGGGAGCGCAGAGCGGAGAGCGAGCGATCGGGAGAGCCGCCCCGCGTCTCCAGATGCAGACGGCCCGGATTGGCTGGAGATGAGTGACGCGTCCGCGCGCGTCCGCGCCCCGCCTCGCCCGCTCGGGCCAAGGGAGGGAGTGGGCAGGGCGAAGAAAGGAGGGGCACGAGCCTCCATCACATCCGCCTCGCCTGCTGCACAGTGCTCGCACGCTGAGCCAGAGCAGCGCTCCTTCGTCCGCACGCCCTCCCCTGCGCTGCCCTCGTCCCGCACCCCGCTCGCACCTCTTCAAGCCTCTCCACCCCGACCAGCAGCAGCAGGAGCGACGCAGCGAACCCCCAGAGCATGGGCGTCCTCCCGCGCACGCGGCAACCCTCACATCGGACGGCGTCGCTCTCGTCGGTCGGGGCGTTCACCTCGTCGCCGTCGCACGTCTGGCGGAGGCCGCACCGCGTCGCCCTCGTCCTCTTTGCGACGCTCGTCCTCCTCACCCTCTCGGCCCTCGAGATCGGCGGGCCGGCTGCGCTGTCAGAACCGCACTCGAGCCTCGACGAGCTGAGCGCGCGCAAGAAGGAGGATGTGATGGACGGCGGCAACGCGACCGCAGAGCCGCAGGCGGCGCAGCTGGCAGTAGTCGAGCTGCCTCAAGCTGCCGCTGAGCCGGCAGAGCTGTTCGCGCACGAGGCGGACCTTGCGGCGGCGGACGAGGCGGGACGAGCGGGCGTCGAGGCGGTGCCAGCGGCCGAGGATGTGCCGCTGCGAGCGGGGCAGGTGGACCAGGCCTTACCAGTGTGTAAGCGGTCGTTACTGTTCCGCTTCGCAGGTGCGACGTTCCCCTCCCGCACTCACCGTCGACCCGCCTAACCCTTCCTCCCGCAGGTCTGCACGGCTTCGGTTCCGAGGTAAGTCTGCTCCTCCGCGTTGCCGCGGTAGCATCGCACTTCGGCTACACGGTCTTCCTCGACTCGACGTCGTGGAACTACGGCGCGTGGGACGACTACTTTCTCCCGCTCGACACGCCCTTCCCTCCGTTCTCTCCCTCCGACGCGCCTGCCCAGCCCTGCAGGATACCGCCGCTCACAGTCAAGCGCTTCAAGATGGCGCTGAGTCCCGACGAGCTCGCCGCCGCCGCCGCGCCCGAGCCGTTCACTCCGAACTGGTCGAAGAGAAACCACCTCGTTTGGCATACGCGCGACATGGACGGCCTCGACGCAACCTTCCTTCGCCTCTTCGCCGACGCTGAGGAGCTCACTGCGCTGCATCGCGACGACCTCGACGGGCTCGCTCGCGGAGGTGCGAAGCCCGCTTTCCTCGCGCCGGAGGAGACGCTTTCAGCGGTGCATGAGCGCGGGTTCGAGCAGCTCAACCGGCTGGCGTCGAGCGCATGGAGGCCGAACGCGCTCGTACGGGACATGGCGGATGGGCTGGAGCGCAGACTGGCGCTGCCCGTCAGGCGGGTCGAAGGGGCGAAGAAGGCGGGAGACTTGCTCATCGGTGTACACGTCCGGTGCGCTCCTCTATTCCGCCTTCCTTCGCTTCCGACACTGACGAGGCCGCCGCCCGCAGACTCGGGGACAAGTTCCTCGAGACGGACCGCATCGGCCCCGTCGCCTACGCCCCCGACGCAGCCGCCGTTGCCCCGCCCTCATCCACCGTTCCCGGCCTCCACCGCGATCTCCTCACCTCGTACTTCGCCGCCGCGATCGACAGCGTGCATTCGCTTCTCTCCCTCCCTTCCATCACGCGGCACCTCCCCCCGTCCTCCTCCTCTTCCCCCGAGCGCATCCGCATCCTCCTCTCCCTCACCGCGCACTGGGCGTCGCGCGACGCACGCGAGAAACCCACGCTCGCGCTGATGAGCGATGACGACAACGCGGTCGAGGCGTTCCGGGCGCACCCGCTCGCCAAGCGCTTCCGCATCGTCGGGACAGCGGAGGTGCCCGGCCCGCCGCTGGAGCTCGTCGAGGCGGACGATGGACCGCAGGAAGAGACGGAGGAGGGCGCCGAGGTGGAGCTGCCTGAGGATGTGGACGACGAGCCCATCCCCGGCGAGAAGCGCCTACAACGGCGGAGGCGGAGCACGCACCGCTCGAAGCCGCAGCGGGTCCTTGTGCACAAGCCGACGCGACTGCACGCAGCGACGCCGGGCAAGAAGGAGAAGGCGGCGCGGGCGGGCGGGAAGAGGCAGGGCGGCGAGAGCGAGATCCCCGCTGGCTTCGTGCGTTGCGCTCTCCCTCTATTCCCGCTACAAGTATACGGCTCGTACGCGTAGCTGAAGGCAACGCCGACTGACTGAACGATCGTACGCCCGCAGAACGAGCTCGAATTCAACGCTCTCCCCCTCTCCTCGCGCATTTCCTCGGCGCGCCTCTTCGTCCGCGACCTGACTGTCCTCGCGCGCCGGTCCGACGCGCTCGTCGTCACCGGCTCGAGCAACGTCGGACGGCTGATGATGCTCCTGTTCGAGGCATCGAAGGAGGACGGGCGCGGCGGGAGGAGGGAGCTGAGGAGCTTGGACACGAGGTGCGCCCGCCTTCTTTCTCTCCCGCACCGTTCAGTGGACTGATCGCTACCTGTGAGCAGATGGTTCCCCACCGCGCGCTTCACCTGATCCACGCCGCCCTTCCGCCCTTTCGCCTTACGCCCTGATCCTGCTCGCCCACCAGGTACATAGGCCAGTTGTACCGCCAACCCACCGCTCTTGTCGTCATACCCGGCTCCTAGAGATACCCCTCGCCTTCCGCTGGCCGGAGCGTCGTAGATATCCCTTGCGCCTGCCCCGGCTCGCGCGCTATTCCACCTGCAACATAGCGCATCCCTCCTCTGCTCGCTTTTGGTTTGCTCGCTCCACGCTCCCGCATTTCTGGCTCTGCAGTACAATCGCTGTTCTGGCTTTCCGGCCTGAAGACCGTGCCCTCCTTGCTCGTCGCGCTCGACCTTCGCAAATCGCGACAGGAGGTCTTCCTCGTCTGCGGCCTTTCTGCTCGCGCAGCTCGCCGATGATCTTGCCTCCTCTCCGACGGAGTGCTTCGGATCGCTCTCACCCCCGGACATGCGCCTCCTCCAGCACCACCCTCTTTTCGCTCCTCCCCTCCCGCGTCGTCGCAGCTCTCGCGTGCGGCCTCCCTCGCTCGAGACGGACACCCTTCGGCACAGCTGACTCGCAAAGAGCGCGCAGATGCACGCCCACCCCCTCCCGGCGTCGATCCCCCGCCTCGCCCCCGCCTGCACCTTCGACGCCCAGTGGGTCAAGACGGCCGACTGCGGCTCGGCCCACTGCGCATACTCGGCCGCGTACGTCCCGCCGAGGCAGTCGCGCTGAGCCGGCGAGTGCTGGGCGCGTAGGAGGCGGGGACATCGGGTGCGTTGCGCGTGGTCGAGGACGGAGCGGAGGAGCACTGACCTCGCTCCCCCTCTTCGCCGCTCTCGCAGACAAAGCTCTTGGCGGCTGGACCGCTTCACCGTCGACGACGCAGCGCCGGCGCTGCTCCCCTCTCCTCCTGAACGTGGTCCCCCGCTTCACCGCCTCCCTCGCCTCGTACCCTCGCTTGCGTCCCACGATCCGCATCTCTCCTTTCTTCGCCCGCTTGTTGTAGCATAGAGTGGAGGCTTCGCTTGCATTCGTAGAGCTGGACTCGCGCTGCTCGTGCGGCATCGCTAGAGGGAAGCGCTTTCCTCGTAATCACGCGCATCTCGCTCGCTCACAAAGACGAGAAGGGGATGAGTGCGGCAGCAACCGTTGAGTTTGCATATCCTTGTGCCCTCCGTTGAAGAGGGCTCGAGCTAGGGATACAAGCAGCATGGCGAGATTTGACTGATTAAGGGGTACGACAGAGGGGAGGGAGAGTGACCCGGGAGCGAGCGCGATAGACCTATAGAGAGAGAGAGAGACCCAACAAATGACGACAGACTGCTGATACGGACATGACCTCGTTGAGAGGTACCTCGTTGAGAGGGTGGGCGCACGCGACCAGGTTTACTGGTGCGCGGCAAAGTGGAGCGGGCCGCCGAGCTTGCGCAGGCGCTCGCCGAAGATGAGGAGGAGCGTCACGAGGATGGTCGCGGCACCGACGATCGCGGCTTGGACTGCAGAGAGCAGAGTCAGTGATGCTGCGAGGGGAGGAGCCGTGCAGGGCGTGCGAGAAGAGGAGAGTAAACTCACTGCCGAACGAGACGTCGAAGCCGGCACTCTCGCCCCAGCCAAGCTGGAAGTAGCTGTGGAACGAAACGCGTGGTCAGGACGAGGCCCGAGGAGAGCGGGAAGAGGGACGAGGACGAGGACGAACCCGACGCTGAAACCGCTCATCGTGCGCGCAAGGTTGACGAGCGCCGAGACCTCGCCCGACGCGGAGGGAAGGTAGTCGAGGGAGTACGCCGTGATGCCGACCGAGGCGATCATGACGCCGACGACGTACATGCCCCAGCCGATAACGACGGCGGCAACGTTGAGCTGGTGCTGGAGCGCCTGGCCGACGATGATGAGGCCGGGGATCATGAGCGCGACGGCGACGTAGTAGATGGGCAGGCGGCACTCGGGCTTGAACAGGCCGTTGTGGCGGCGGACGTAGCGGTGCGCGATCCAGTCGTTCGCGTAGTGACCGAAGACCTGCGGTGTGCACGAGGTCAGTACAGCGCGCACGGGAATGAGAAGCAGAAGCACGCACCTCGCCAAGGACGAGCGCGACAAGCGGGGTGAAGTACAGGAACGAGATGGTCTTGAGGGGGAAGCCGTAGCCGCCGGCCTCCTTGGGCATGCCGAAGATAATGGACGAGGTGATGTTGATACCGACGGCCCACATGAACGAGAGGGCGTAGATGACGAAGACGAGCCACATGACGGGCTTGGCGAACACCTCGACGAGGCGCATGATGGACGGGATCGCGTTCGGCTTGTATTTGCGCTCGCGGAAGCCGGTGATGCCGAGGAGGTTGAGGACGCGGCCCGAGATGCCACTCGGACGCTCAGGCTGAACCGCCAGCGTGCGGTCGTACCACGTCTCGTCGGCGAAGAGAACGATGAGGACGAGGACGACGCAGGAGAGGGCGAAGACGAGCCAGAGCACGGGGCGCCACTGGCCGTCAAGGCCGTCGACCATGAAGCCGCCGAAGAACGGACCTGTAGAGCGACGCGATATCAGTCACTGTAGTACGAGGTGGGAACGAGAGCGCCCGCCCAGGGGCAAACGCAGGCCAGAAACGCACCGCAGTAGGGGGAGCACAGGAAGATGCAGACCCAGAGACCGATGCGGCGGGCGTGCTCGTGGTGGAAGTACATGTCCTTGACCTGCGCGGGCAAGAAGGTCAGTCGAGAGGTCGAGTAGGGGGGAGCGAGCACATCAAAACGCACAAAGGTGAGGCCGATGGTCTGACCGGCGGTGAGGAAGAGCGAGGTGAGAGGGCGGAGAGCATAGTAGGCGCCGAAGTCGTTAACGAGGACGGAGCCGAGGATCATGAAGGTGCCGAGGAGCTGGGTCCAGAAGAGGACGGGCAGGCGACCCCAGAAGTACAGAGGCGGGATCCAGATAAGGCCGCCGATTCCGAGGAGGAGGACGTTACTGCGTGCGCGCGAACGATCGCGGACAGGAGGAGCAGGAGGAGGGAGGTGTTTGGGTCAGCCTCGGTCCGGCCTCGAGCTGTTGAGCGCCTCCGGCACAACAAGGGGAGGAAACGCACAGGTTGCCCGCCTCGTTCACCTTCGTCGGGCTCAGGCCCCACTCCGCGCCCTGCGACCCGAGTAGCGGGATACCTGCGAGTGGTTCGAGTCAGCTCTCCGCTTGACGCGACGCACGAGCCGGCGCTTGCGCTCAACGCACCTGCACCAGACTGGAAGTCGCCGACGAACGCTGCCAGCGCAACGATGATGAGGATCGTGAACTTCTTGCGCTCCGACCAGTTGAGCGGGTCCCGGGGGTCGTCCGAGGGTTGCGGCACGAGAACGGTCTGCGGGGGATTGGGCACGTCAGCTCCGCCGCGTAACAGCATCGTACGAGGTGGATGCGCGCACCCGCCCGTCCTTTGCGACCTTGAGACCGGCGGCCTGAGCATCCTCGACCTGGAGGATGAGGTTGCCGCCATCCTTCTCGACCTCGCTATCGGAGCGGAGCACGGCCGCGCCAAGGTCGTGGTCGGGTGCGTGGGAGGACCCCTTCTCAGGGTCAGACTGGTAGGTCGACATGATATGAAGCAGCGGCGGGAGGGTGGTGAGGAGGAGGACAAGCCTGCCGCGCACAAAGCTGGGGTCAGCGAACGCGCTCGTGCGCGGAAAAAGTGCAGGGCGCCGCCGTGGGAGCCTCGATCTCACCTCAAGAATGCGGAGGTGGTTGTGCGGAGTTGATGCGAGGATGGAAAGTCTGGACTGGGGCGCCTGGGGCAGAGTCAAGCAGCGGGTGGCGGTTTCGGTGGCGCGGCGAGGGCAGGCGCGCGGTGCGTCTGCAGAAAGCGTGCAGGAGGGTGAAGAAGGAAGCAAGAGAAGCCTGGAGCCCAGCGAGCGGGCGATGGAGGCGCTCGCCGAGCAAAGGTCACGCCCCTTGGTCCCCCTCGACCCCGGAGAGCGCCTGTCCGGTGCCCCACGATATGGAGGCCTGCGATTGCAAGCTCCCCACCTGCCTGTCCGGGGCGGTTGCGGGCGAGGTCCTGCAGGACGTCCAGCGGCTGAACAGACGCGCCGCCGTTCGTCGGGAGCCGGCGCACTCGGCGAGGCGCCCCACCTCCACGCCAGCCATCGCCCAGGGCGCGCGGAAGCGTCGACGGCAGCGCAAGGGAAGAAGGCGACCCGGGCGAGGAGGAGGACCGCAAGAGACCAGGCGAGACTCCGGGGGCACCGCGTTCTCCGCGGACCCTCCGCGGACCTGGCGATCCCTCCTCTCCCACTCGCTGGCCGGTGGGTAGAGCTCTCTGCACACCCGCGTCCTCGCCAACGGCGCGCACCCGTCAACACCAGCTCACCATTCTGCGCGGCCTTGTCCTGCGCTGCTCCTCCGCCTTGCGATGGCGACGGCGACGTGGATGTGGGGCCGGACGCTTGCGCCTGACGCTCTCTCTTGCTCGCTCATCTCGCACGCACGCTATGCTAATCCTGCTCGTCGCAGCGCTCGCGGCTGCTGTCGCGGCAGCCCTCCCCACCGACCAGACCGTCTTCGAGGCGCCGTCCCGCTTGGGCGAGCCCTTCGCTGTTCGCAATGGTTCCCAACCGTCGTCCTTCACTCCCTTGCTTCCGCCCGCTATCCCGCTCGCCGTCAAGTCACCCTGTGCGGCCCGTCTCGCGCACTAAGGTGGAGCGAGCGCCGGGCTGACCCTTCGCGACCCTCGCAGATCTGAACGCCTGGCTATCCGCAGGTGGGAACGACGGCTCGAAGGGCTACCTAGCAGGCTCGTGGGCACAGCACTGGCCCGTGCACTACGCGGGCTCGGAGCGTGACCACCGTCTCTCGTGGGCTGGGCTCATTAGCGTCGACGGCGAGGTTTTCGAGTTCCTCGGCGCAGCATTATCTGGCGCAGGCGCTTCTCTCGGCTCGAAGAAGGCGGCGCGGCAGACGGCTTTCCACTACACGGCGACTTGTTCCATCTTCACGTTCGAAGCGGGCCCAGCCAACTTCACCGCGACCTTCCTATCGCCCATCACACCGAACGACCTCGTCCGCCAATCCTCCCGTTCTCGTACTTGACCGTCGACGTCAGCAAGGAGAGTCTCAAGCATCACTCCATCTCCGTCTACACCGACATCTCGGGCGAGTGGGCGTCGGGGGATGCGAGCGTCAATCTAGTAAGTCCCGCTCGCTTCTCTGTGCGAGTAACCCCTCGCTCATTCCGGGTACGCTAGACCTGGACGTACACGAGCGGGTCTCGTGTTGGCGTGCACGCCGTCTCGCGGCAAAAGCAGCTCCGCTTCGGCGAGGCCGCAGAGCAGGCGGAGTGGGGGCGGGCAGTTTACGCTACAGCTCTCGTGAGTCCCGTCTCCGACTTCGCTCATGGCGCTCCTTGTGCTCATGACTGTATGCAGCGTGACGGCGTCGTCGCAGGTTCCGGACCCGCCGACCAGCTTCGCTCGCGCTTCATCCGGCACGGCCACCTCGACGGCTCGCACGACGCCCAATACCGCCAGGTCAACGACCGCCAACCCGTCTTCGGCTTCAGCGTCTCGCTGAGCGAGCAGGAGCCGTCTGCGGTATTTACAATCGGGCACGTTCGGGATCCCTACGTTGTGCGTGTTCTCCTCCTCTTCGCTAGCTCGGTTCTTGCCAACCTTCCTCACTTTCGCTTCACCCCCACTCCTCACCTCGGCGACCCTCGCTCAATATCGCTCCCGTGCTTCGTTCCACTCGCAGAACTACGTCACGCCGCACGGCCAAGTCGACCTCTCCGGCTTGTGGACGACGCGCTGGCCGCACTACATCGACGCTTTGTCCTTCTTCCAGCACTCCTTCTCGCGCTCGCTCGCCGAAGCCGTACGCTTCGACGACACCCTCCGCGAGGATGCGAAGCGCGTCTCGGGCGACAACTACGCCGCGATCGTTGCGCTCTCGGCGCGTCAGGCGTTCGCGACGTTCGAGCTGACGACGGGCGTGGGCGAGGACTGGAAGGAGGACAAGGAGGGCGTGATGGCGCACCTTAAGGAGATCAGCTCGAACGGCGACATGACGGTCAGTCTCGCTTGCTACTTTTGCCTCGGGACGTGGGTGTGCTGACGGAGGAGGCTGACGCCGCCGTCGTCTCTCCTGCTCTTAACTCTGGCGCAGACCATCGATGTGATCTTCCCGCTCCACCCGATCCTCCTCTACGCGAACCCGACGCTTCTCGCCCATCTCCTCGAGCCGCTCCTCCGCTACACGCACTCAGGCCTGTACCCGAACCGCTGGCCTGTGCACGACCTTGGGACGTATCCGAACGCGACGGGCTACAACGCGGGCAACGACGAGCCTATGCCCGTTGAGGAGGCGGGGAACATGCTGTGGTGCGCCTCATGCACTCCCGCTCGCTCCCCCTCAGCAGAGCACTGATGCGCTCGCCGCACAGGATGGCGCTCGCGTACTTCCAGTTGACGGGCGACAAGCCTTGGGTCGAGAAGCACTACGAGGTCCTCAAGCAGTGGACGACCTTCTTAACCGACGACGGCCTCGTCCCCGCCGAGCAGCTGAGCACAGACGACTTCGCCGGTGCGTCCGCCCTCTATCGGGATTCTTGGCTGCTCGCGCGATCGCTGACCAGCGAGCGCTGGGCAGGGACGCTCTCGAACCAGACGAATCTTGCGATGAAAGCGATTGTCGGCATTGGTGCGCCCTCTCACAGCTTGTCTCGCGGCCGGAGGCTGCGCAACTTAAGACTGACCATGGTTGCCCATCTGACTCGTAGGCGCGATGGGCGAGCTTGCGAACGGAATCGGGAGGTGGACAGATTGGGTGCACTACCGTGCCGTCGCAAAGGTGCACTCCCTCCCGCTGTCGCCGTTTACGTCCGTGCGCCGCTTCCGACAAGCCGACTCACTGACTCACGCCCCACGCGCACAGGCTTATGCGGAGCAGTGGTCGAAGATGGCGCTGACGGACAAGGGCGGTGCGCGGCATGCGAAGTTGGCGTACCAGGATGAGGATTCATGGGGCACGCTCTGTGCGCCGCGCGTTCCCCTCCCCTTCACTACTCTCCGCATGGAGCACCCCGCTAAGTAAGCTCGCTGACCTGCCCCTCGCCCGCAGACAACCTGTACGGCGACCGCGCGCTCAACCTCAAACTGTTCGACCGCCAGCTCTACAAAGACCAGGGCGTGTGGTACAGCTCGAAGTTCGAAGAGTACGGGCTTCCGCTAGACTCGAGGCATCCGTGGGCGAAGGTGCGTTCCCGCTCGTTGTTGCCCTTCTCGCTCGAAAACAGTGCGCTAACCCTCTGTCTTTCCCATTCTCCCGTCTCCCGTTGCACACCCAGACCGACTGGCACATGTTCGCCGCTGCTTCCGCGACGGACGCGAAGGGCGGGACAGCTTCGTCGACCACCTCGTCAAGTACCTTACAGCGCGAAAGGTCGATGCGCCCTTCCCGGAGTGCGTCTCCACTCCAGCCGCCTCTCGTTATTACCTCACTGAGCCGTGCTTCGTCGCTCCTGCTGCCCCTCCGCGCCCTCCTGCCGCCCCCTCACTCCGTCTCCACGTCTCGCCGTCTCCTTTCCTCCCGCCCCGGCCGCAGCCTCTACGAGACTCCCACCGCCTCCTTCCCGGGCCGCGAAGGGCTCGACTGGCCCATCTACTTCATCGCGCGCCCGGTCGTCGGCGGGCACTTTGCGCTCCTCGCGCTCGAGAAGGCGGACGGCGCGAACGGCGTTGAGGAGGACCATTTCCGCGGGTAGAGGAATGAGGGGAGCGGCCGAGGAGTATGTAGCATCAGCTTCTCTTGTGTATGTGGATAACTCGGTTGTGTAGCATGGCCTGGATCGCATGTAGCCGTGCGCGTGGCGACCTTGGGGACGCGGCCGGGAAAACCAGGGAGGGAGCGGGCGGCACAGCTCAGAGACAAGTGCACTCGGGCGAACGCGTAGCTGCAGCTTCGCTTGGGTATCTGGGCGCAAGCAAGAGGTCAGGCAGCCTGCGCCGGGCGAGCGATTCCTCCTCGGCGTTGTTCGAGCTGATGAGGATGTGCCGCCGCGAGCAACACGTGGGAGCAGCGCTGCCCGTTCAGGCCGGGAGATAGGGGAGTAGGCCAGCATATCTGCAAGCCCGCGCTCTTCGGCAGGCGTGAGCGCGAGATGGGGAGGAGCGAACGGTGACGCCCCCCTCCTTGTCCTCGTCCACACGCTGTGTCCGCGCTCAACCCGCTCAATCGCGCTGTAGACACGCTCAATTCCACCGAAAGGATGCCTCCACACCCACCGAAGACGCGCGACCTCTTCCCGAGCATCCCCACCTCCCGAAGCTCCACCTCCGCTGCCTCGACCTCGCCGACAAGGGTGCGCGCGACGTTCTTCCACGAGCAGGCGACGGACAGGCTGACCCTCGCGAGCACGCAGGCAGCGAGGTGTTCTTCGCGCACACGTCTTCGCCGCACGCCGTTCTCTCCCTCGCCGCCTCCAACGTCCTCCGCCTCCTCTACCCTACAAAGGACTCGCACCCGCCCCGTGCGCTCCATCACGCTGCACCTGCGCTCCTTCGACGGCGTCGCCTACACCTGCGGCTCGCACCTCGACAACGAGCACAAAGAGGTGCACCTCTCGCTGTCGTACCTCGCGGGTGTGGCGGCGCGCGCTGGCGGCGATGGGAAGCGCGTTCGGCAGGAGATCGAGGGCGTGCTCACGCATGAGCTGGTGCATGCATTCCAGTATGACGGGGGAGGGACGGTCCCCGGCGGAATGATCGAGGGCGTCGCGGACTGGCTTAGGGGGGAGGCGGGGCTCGCGCCGCCGCATTGGCGCGAGCAGCCGGGCGACGAGGATAGGTGGGATCAGGGCTACGAGCGGACGGTGCGCGGCGCTTCGCTATTCCCGCATGTCCCCAGCGCTGACGTCCCCTCCGCACAGGGCTTCTTCCTGTCCTACCTCTCACGCCACCTCGACAACCCGCACCTCGTCCCGCAGCTCAACTTCGCGCTGCGCTGGGAGGACGGCGCGCATCTGCGCAAGCTTCTCGGTGGGAAGGACGTTGAAGACTTGTGGGAGACTTACAGGCGGAGCTTCGAGAAGAAGGAAGACGAGGAGGACGCGCCCGCGCCGATCCCGACGCATGGGCCGCGGTCGGGGTACGGCGTGAAGTACTAGAAGCGCAGGACTGTGTAGACAGGGTGTTGTTGTATCCTCACACGCGTTCACTCTCGTTCTCCCGCTTGTTCGTCGGCTTTCGCTCAGGCCTGCATCGCATTTCGCGCAAGGACGGTGGATCGCAACGCTCCTAGAACTGTACCAACGCCAGCGCTGCTAGTCCTGCGCCGTGCAATGGGTCAGTCCGCCTCGCCCAATGCGAGAAAGAAGCACACCTCATCCGACTCCTCGCCCTCCGAACGCTTCCACCCCTCCCGCCCACTCTCCTCATCCACCACCCCACACTCCCAGCTCACCTCCCGGCGCACCTCCAGCATCGCGTCCCACTCCACGCTCCTCCACTCGCGCAGCCGCGCGCCGCGCTCACCCCCTCGAGCGCGTGGACGAGCGCGTCCCGCGCGCCAAAGTCGACGTCGAGCGCGACGAGCTCGACACGCGAGTCGGGAGCGCGAGCGCCGCGAGGAGGCGGTGCGTGCGGGTGCGCGGGGTCGAGCGCGGGTGGCGGGGCGCTGAAGGATGTGAGGGCGAGCTTGAGCCTGCGGCGTGCGGGAAGGGCGGGGAGCGCGGCGGTGATCGACTCGAGGAGAGGGAGGAGGTCGACGGTCGATAGGTACAGGGTGAGGGCGGTGAGGTTGTGCGCCGCGCGGAGGAACCGGTCGAGGGTGGTCGAGGGGAGGCAGTCGCTGATGAGGACGAGGTTCTGGACGTGCGACGGGTCGAAGAGTGAGAGGTACGATGTCAGAAGGACGACGCGGCGGGATAGGCGTCCGGCTTGAGGTCTTCAATTGCGAGCGTGATGAAGCGTGTGCGGAGGACGGGAGTGCCTTGAGGGAGCGGGAGGAGGCTGCCGGCGGGGACGCGAAGGGAGACTGCGATACGTTTGGCGCCGGTGAAGAGGGGGAGGACCGAGAGGAGCTGCGGCGGATACGCGGCGGATGGCGATGCAGTCGTGTCGACCTCGAGGTAGGTGATGTGCGGGATGTTCGGGGCCTGCGCCGCTCGCGGGAGCAGGCGCAGGGCGACGGTCGGCGTGACGAGGAGGATGCAGTCGGTGAGACGATCTAGCGAGGCGAAGACGCGTGCGAGGTCGAGCTGGATCGCCTTTTCCTCGTCCCGCTTGCTGACCAAGATCTGCAGCTGCTTGATGTGCGGCGCCATCCACTCGTCGCAGAGGATGCGCTCCAGCAGGTCAGGGTTGCGGTGGAACCCGACGACGACGTTCCGCCATACGAGCTCCGTTCCGGCTTGACGGAAGTTGCGCGCGATGAGGGCGGCGGTCCGGCCGACATCGCGGCGAGCACGGAGGTCGAGGGGCCTCTGCAGCGCTCGGTGTCGGGCTCGGATCGAGGAAGTCCACGATCGTTCGCACGACGTCGTAAGGGAGGGCCGAGAGAGACATGGTGAGGGGGAGCGGGGCGAGAACTGGTCCGTTCGTGCCGGGGATCGTCGTTAAGCTTGGTGGGCCTTTTTAGATGCTGCTCCACGCCTGCAAGCGAACGCCCGGAGCGTGAGCGGATGTACAAGCGGTTCAACTGATGAGAACCGAGGGAAGCCCACGCACGGCGAGCGAGACAGCGGGGAAGCGGAGCGCGGTCAGGTGACCTGAGCAAGCGTTTCGAGCGTGCAGCCGAGCCGCACGGAGCAAAAGTGCTTGCTGGGCGGAGAGCGTCTTGGCGAGGAAGGCGCCGGTTCAAGCTCTTCCTTCGACCGCGTCCTCGCCTTCGCATGGTTGTCTGCGATGGCCACCGACGCTCCCCTCACTAGCGCACTTCCGCCTGAGGACCGCCTCTTCGCCGTCCGCGCGACGCCCAACGGCTACCTCGGCGCATTCGCAGCGAGGGCCATCCCGCGCGGGACCCTCGTCCTGCACGAGCAGCCGCTGTTCGCCATAGACGCTCCACTCCAGGCGTACCTCTTCTCGCGCGCTCAGGCCGGCGGCAGCGGCGGGCCCACCCCGTCGAGGGCGAGGAGGAGGACGAGCCGGCCAAGGACCTCGACGAGTTCCTCGACCGCAACATCCGCATGGTTCTCAGCTGGAAGACCGAGCAGCAGCGCCGCGACTTCTGGGATCTCGCCAACACTCGCCTGGACCTTCCTGCAGCGCAGGGCATCTTTGCGACCAACGCCATCCAGTGCGTTTCCCCTTCCTCTCGTTTTGTGCAGCAGTGGGTTCCAGCCCACCGGCGCACATGACAGTCTGCGACGTGGAGCTGACGCACGTACCCTCGCAGAACGGCGGGCGAGGTGGGCGGCCTGTTCCTCCTCCTCTCGCGGTTCAACTCGTCGTGCCGGCCCACCCTCTCCCGCCCCGCCTGGAACCCCGCGACCGGCTCGACGCGCCTTTACGCTATGCGCGACATTGCCGCGGGCGAGGAGCTCACGTGGACGTATCTCAACGTCACGTACGAGTTCGAGGGCGTCGAGTCGCGCAGGGCAGAGATGCACCGCGTGTTTGACTTCGAGTGCGGCTGCCCGGCGTGCGGACCCGGCATGGACGACGAGGTGCGCAAGGCGAGCGAGCGGAGGCTGCTTCAGCTCCTGAGGAGGCTGAAGGAGCGCATGCTCGGGAGCGCGGAGCCGGTCACGCAGGAGGACCGCGAAGCGCGCAGGGCGCTCCTCGGCCGCATGGCGCAGCTCTCGCGCGAGGAGGAGCTGTGGGAGACAGCGGATAACTTGGAGCGGGCCCTTGCGGAGGCGTAGAGCATAGAACCTAGACTATAGAGCACCGTTGTACTGCCTCATCCTCTCTCTCCATCCTTTGTCGCCGCCACTGTGGTCAGCACTTCGCGGAAACGGTTTGCGGGGCGTGGACGGAGTGCTGGGGCTGCTCAGCTTCTCTCCTGGCGGCAGAGGGCGACCTGGACGAGCGAGAGCCGCTCCTCTCCCTCTGCCAATCTTCTACTCTGGCATCCACAGCTCCGCGGGACTTCTCGCTTGCTGACTGGGCTCCAGGCCCGCTCTACCCGGCCTCAGGCCAACTACAACGCTACCCCTGGTCTTCTCACCCCGTTCCCTCATCAGCTCCCCCACTGCCGCGACTCTTCACCCGCCAGCTTGCGGACGCTGTGAGGCGCATGAGGCGCTCCCACCACAGGTTAGGATACGGACCATCCAGGCCACTGTCCGCAGAAGGCTGCTGTCGTCCTTCGCCGTCGGGGCGTTTTGATCCGGCCTGGGGGGGGTGCGCGCGCACCCCCTCGCGGAGGGGCGTCTTCGAAAATGGCCCCCGCCAGTTTCCCTTCCCGCCCGCTGTACGCTGCCCAGCCCGAGGAATAGCCCTTCCACGACCACGTCCAGGTTGCGCAAAGCCTCCGAAAGCGCGTCCTCGCGCTTCCCTCGTCCCCCCTCTGCGCTTACTCGACCGCCGCTGTGCGCAGTGTCTCGCCCTCTGAAGGTTGGCGCGCGGGCGTAAACACGTCGCAACGATATCTCGCGCACCGCACAAGGCGTGACAGCTGCCGACAACGCCCCACGCCCGCTGCTTGCCTCCGTTCTGTTCCCCTCGCTCCGCCAGCATTCGCTCCTCTTGCCCCTTCAACTCCCAGGTCGCGTCTTTGTTCACTGCACCGGCTGCTGCGGCAGTGGCCACTGTCTTCCCATCATCAGGCCTCGTCTCCAGGCGCTGAGCTTTCTCAGCAGCGCAGCGACCTCTCTCCACCCTTCAGGCAGTTCAACCTTGCGGAATTCGACACCTCGACACCCCTCCGTCTCGAAATCAGCCCGACGACCCAGGATCGGCTCTGAGGCACCCGCACTGTCCTGCTACCACCAGAATGTTTCGCTCTCCCTCCTCTCTCGCGGCGTTTCGATCTCGACGGGAGGGTAGCACGTGCTACCTACCCACCCCGACGAGGGCGTCTTCGAGGAATCGCCTTCGCCAGTTCACCTTCCCTCGCCTGCTCATTCTCGCAGTTGCGCTCAGGGACCCTCCACGATGGCGTCCAGCCCCGAGCCGGCTTCATGCGGCTTCTCCTCGCACTTCCCTCACCCCGCCCGTCTATCCACTCCCGCTCGCTCTCCAGCTTCTGTCGCTTATTCGGGGCCCTCCTGCGTTGGCCGACACCTCGGAGAGCATGGCACAAGGGCGATGAGGCATAGAGGACCGGCCCGAACGGCCGAGGGTGCGGTCCATCCACCGCGCTTCCCCTCCCTCTCGCACAGCAGAGCTGTCGTCCCCGACACCGACTTCCGCGTTCGCGTATCGCACCACTGAGGCGTGGGTAAGAGCTCAGAGCTGGCGAGAAGGGGTTAGAGGAAGCGCTGACGGAGGCATCGCTTGCAGAAACCTGCTCCTGCTGCAATTGCACTTCCTCCTTGTCACGTCTCGCATGTGTCTAAGCGGCACTGACAAGTGTTACAGCCACGAACGGTACATCCAAGCAGTAAGCAGTGTCCGTCCCTCCAACCTATGCCCCGCCCGTCGCGTGCCTCACAAGCCCCTTGTCCCCCTGCACGCTCTCGCCCGCCTCGCTCCCCCTCCCCTTCCCGCGCTGCCTCACCGCGCCTACGACCCACGCGCCGAGGTACGCTGCGATCCACACACCGACCAGCACCCAGAAGACGACCTTCACCCCGCGCGGGACGGGGCCGTCGAGCCCGGTGCCGCTCACGAAGCGTGGCCACTCGCGGTACAGCCCGCTCGCTGCCTGCGCCCAGCCGAGGGCGACGAGCGTCAACCCGAGGAGGATGTGCGCGAGGCGCGGAACGCCGCGCGTGCGGGTGTGGGCGGGCGGAGGGGCGCCGCTGGGAGGGCGGAGGGACGGGCGCGAGGCGGTGAGCGGAGTGGGGCGCGTGAGGTGCGCGCCGTAGCCGAGGATGGTCTGGAGGAGGACAAGGATGAGAAGGGCGAGGCCGAGTCTGCGGGCGAGCGAGCGAGAGGGTGAGCTAGAGAGCGTGGGAGGCGAGATTAGGAAGGTCGAGCGCACCTGCGGTGGAAGTCGCTGAACGCGCCGCGCGCCTCGTGCGTCCCGAGCGCAAAGCAGACGATGATAAGGACGGCGGAGAAGGCGTTGAAGGCAGCGTGGGCGGGGAACCAACCGAAGCAGTCGCGGCCGACGCGCGTGGCGAGGATCGCGAGCGGCATAAAGACGAGGAAGGCGAGTGAGCCGAGGGTGGCTGCCGGCAGAGCTGTCAGCTCCAAGCCTCTTAGAATAGTAGGGGACGCACCATGCGCGATGAGCGTCTTGACCTTGCTCGACCTGCCCTGCCCCGCCCACTGCGCGCCGTTCGTCTGGTCTTGTCCGGCGGTCGCAGCGGCGACGACAAAAGCCTTGGACAGGTCGAGCGATGTCGTGCCCATGGGCTGCCAAGGCGCGAGTCAGCATCGCTCAGCGAGAAGGGCGAGGGTGCGCACCTGGTTGTGCTGGCTGATCCTCGCGCCCTCATCCGTCCCACTCGGCTTGCTCGACGACGACGCGTAGATGAAGCTCGTCGAGGCGTCTTCGAGCGCGGCGGACGTCACGCGGCTCTGAGTCGGGTAGCTCGCGCCAGGGTCGCGGAGGCGGGAGAAGGCGACGGCGGAGAAGGGCGACGAGGCGTCCGCCGTAGTGAGCTCCGGGACGAGGGTGTAGAAGTCGTTCGTCGAGCCCGTAGACTGAGGCATGGTGTGCCCGCCGCTGGGGAGACGGTGCGAGAGCGTCCAGGCGACGGACGAGCCGGAGACGACGGGCCAAGCGAGGAGGAAGTCCGCGTTGGCCATGCTCTGCGGGCGGGTCGGAGGTGTCAGCGGGCATTTACGCGACGGTATAGGAGACAATGCACAGTTCCGCGCCCCGTTCCAAGCCACCCCACATCCGAGGGAGCGGTCGAGGTCGCGTTGATGACGAAAAGGGCGTGCGCTGCGGGCGAATAGTAAGCGCGGCTCGGACTGCGTCGGCTGGTCCCTGACTGAACGCACGCGAGTTCTGGACGACGGAGAAGTCGAAGCGCGGAAGCTGGACGCTGTCGCCGCGAAGGTCGCCCGTCGTCGAGGTCGAGAAGAAGGAGGCGGCCTGCTCGCTCGCGAGAGCCTGCGCGACCGTAGCGAGGCCGAAGAAGAGTGCGAAGAACAGCGACATCTTCTTCGAACGAGGTCGAGCGAGAGGAGGAAGGGAAAGAAGCGCGAGCTCCCCGGGGCGATCCTGGGCGAGCGAGAGGAGGCGCACGGCCCGAGAGCTCTCGCAGTCGCTGCAGCTTCACGCGTCGAGCCACCAGGAGAGCGAGGGGCGGTGTCAGAGCAGTGGCACTGCGCTCAGCGTGCTGCGAAACGGCCGAAGCCGAAGAGGAGCTCGTGACGAGGGGCGGGAGGTGGGGGCCAGAGGCTCCAGCTCCTTCAAACGTGCGCAATGTGCAGGACGCAGCTTGCAGGTGCGTCCAGCGTGCTGGGGAAGCGTGCACACCGCGAGATGCGAGAGAAGCGCGAGGGCGAGGTTGACCTCCTCGAACGGCTTTCACGCGCATCTCGCCCGCAGTCGAACGTCAAGCCTGTTTGCCCGGGGGACGAATCATGGAGGACAGCACGTTGTAGGACATTCTTCATGCCGGAGGCGACACGGCCGACCACACCACACCGCTCAGAACCCTCGCCGCCGGATGCTACCGTCGAGGTCTGCGCACCACTTCTCCAGCTCCGCCTCCTTGCGCAAGGCATCCTCGACCGCACTGGCAGCCTTCGCCTGGACCTTCATCGCCGCGTCCCGCGTCTGCTCCGCACGCCTTCGACGCGCACGCACCATGCCCAGCTCCAGCTCGAGCCTGCGCTCCTCGAGCTCGGCGACCCACGCCTCCCGATCCGCCGCGCGTGCCTCCCCGCTCGCGCGCTTCTCGCGCGACTTGAGCTCGCCGATCTGCAGCCCCGCGGAGTACAAGCTCGTGTGCGCTATGCTGAGCTGTATGAGCCGGTCGAGCAGTTTGTCGCGGTCGGCGGGTCGAAGATCAGACACCGTCGTAGCAAGAACTGCTTCGAGACGGGCCGTGATCCTGTCTGCCTCTCGGCCAGGGAGCCGCGCCGGGGCTTCGCTGGGTGTAAAGGTCGGCGGGACGCACGGGGCGACTGGCGAGGGCGCACGGGTGTCGAGGGCGGCCGGTGGCCGGCTGCGGGCTGTTGACGTGAGCGCGGCAAGTCAGGACGGTGGGGATGGCGAGACGTACCTGCTATCAAGCTGTTTGAGCTTGACGCGTTTGACGCGCGGTGCGGAGTGCTGTGAGCGTTGTCCTCCGAGCCAAAGGCGGACGCAGAGAGCGGTGAGCGAGCACGTGGAGGGGGACAGAGCAATCGCTTGAGGGCATTGTCCTTGATGCGGACACAAGCAGGGTCTTTACAACGCTTGGCGAGGCAGGACACGGGACGATGTTGAAGGACGAGGGGACGGGAAGGGGGAGGGAGTCTGCGACGGAAAGTCATGTAAGAGATAGCCTGGCGCCTGTAGCAGTCCGACTGGGCTTTTGCGACCGACATCGCGCGAGCAAGAGTCTGAGTGAGGACGAGGACGGAGCGAGAGAAGCACCTTGGCCCCGAACCGCCGCGTCCATCCGCCGACCCGCTGGTCCGGAGCTGCTGACTGCCTGAGTCAACTGCTGTACTCCAGTTCAGGGCTTCCATCGCGCTACAACCGCCGCTCGAGGTCAACACGGCCCTTGTCCTCGTCATCCTCGCAACCCCCACCTCGAGCCGAGTGCCGTCGCCCCCTCGCTCGTGGAGCTCGCGGAGGACCTGGTCAAAGTGCGCACACCTCTCTCGCTACCGGGAGACGCGCGCAGCCTCGGAAGGAGCAGGGATGACGCGGTGGAGGCTGTGTCTCCCCCGAGGGTCGACGGTCGGAGCGCACGGAAGGACAGGCTGGGACAGCGGAATGGCACGCTGAGGACAACGAGAACCGTCACACTGACCCGCCGAGCACCCGCAGATGGTCAGCGTCGTCGTGTTCGCGCTCACGTACATCGCCGGCGGCCTCACCTTCCTCCCACTCTGCGCCGCCCTCGTCTTCGCCGTCCTTTTCTACACCTCGCCTGTCGTACACGTCCCTGACAAGACGGGCATCCCACCTCTCGCGACCAAGGCAGCCGATGACGCCGAGCCCGTCACCGTCTACCGAGCGGGCTGGCTCACCGTTCGGCGCACATACGAGCCGATGAAGGAGGGCAACGGCGACGGGACGTACGCCGGCATGCTCGCGTCGAGCTACCGCTCCTTCATGGACCAGCGCAGCCGCGACCCGCGCCGCTCCAAGCCCAAGGACCGCTTCTTCGCCGTCCTCAAGCAGAAGACGCTCTTTCTGTACGAGGGCGAAGACCAGGCCGAGTGCTGGGCTGCGATCGACGTCGCCGCGCACGACGTCGTCATCTTCCCCGAGGGCAACGTCGATGGCGAGCTGTGGGTCAAGCGCACCGCCATCGAGCTCAAGCCGCGCAAGGCCGCAGGCGGCAGCGGCAAGAAGGACCAAACGGCGAACCCCGCCGCTGACGGGGCGAGCCCCGAGGACGCTGTTCAAGATGCGGAGACGGGCGAAGCGCTGCCCTGGTTCGTTTTCGCCAAGGTCAACTCGGACAAGGAGGACTGGTACGCTCCTCTGCTTCTTCTCGTCTTTCTCCCCACTCACGCGCTCTTCCGCAGGTTCCACTCGCTCGTCCTGTCGTCGCGACTAGGCTACCCCGATGCGGCCTCCGCCATAGCGCAGGACCGCGCGCTGTTCGAGCCGGCCGACATGGCTCGCTTGATGGAGCAGATCGACCAGCAACCCGACTCGATCCCGATGCGCTGGTTCAACGCGCTGCTCGGGCGCGTTTTCCTCTCGGCGTACCGCACGTCGACCCTCGAGGACTACCTCACGTCGCGCATCGTTCGCAAGCTGAAGCGCGTCAAGACGCCCGCCATGCTCTCCGAGATTCAGGTCCGCGAGGTCAACGTCGGCGCGTCGGCGCCGCTCTTTTCGAAGCCGATGCTCAAAGAGCTCACCGCCGACGGCGACGCCAGCATGGAGGTGCACGTCGCGTACGTCGGCGGCGTCCGCGTGACGATCGAGACAGAGGCGACCGTCTCGCTCGGGTCGCGCTTCAAGCCTTACTCGGTCCGCCTCGTCCTCGCCGTCGTGCTGCGCGAGCTCGAGGGCTCGCTCCTCGTCAAGATGAAGCAGCCGCCGTCGAACCGCATTTGGTTCGGCTTCCGCGAGATCCCGCGCATGGCCCTATCCGTCGAGCCCGTCGTCTCGACCCGCCAGATCAAATGGTCGCTCGTCACCGGGCCGATCGAGTCGCGCATCCGCGAGCTGGTGCGCCCCTCCTCCCTTCCCGCGCCCCTTCCCCGCTGACTCGTATCCCTCGCGCAGATTGCCGAGTCCCTCGTCCTCCCGCACATGGACGACCTCTCCTTCTTCGACACGCGCGCGGCCCCGCACTCCCGCGGCGGGATCTACGGCCCCTTCCTGCGGCGCGAGCGCCCCTCGTTGGAGGAGGAGCTCGACGCGCCTGCGCGGCCGGACCGAGAGGTCGTCACGGAGGAGAGCGCCGAGGAGCTTACGCCGGGTGCGGACGCCGCGACGAGCTCGACGGAGGAGGGTGCGCCGCGCCGCCGCAGACCCGAGGCGCGCAGGAGGCGCTCGAGCGAGGGCGACCACCCGCTCGACCTTACGCCGATGAGCGCCTCTCCCGCGCCCGAAGGGCGACGCCGACCGCCACGCCGTCCGCAAAGAGTGGCGCGCCGAGCACGAGCGCGAGCAGCAGCAGTGTCGCGAGCCTCGCGACGGGGCTGAGCGCGAGCCTCGCGAGTTGGCGCGAGAAGAACGCTGCGAGCTCGTCGGGCGCGAGCAGCGTCTCGTCCAGCGGTGGCGCAGAGGGCAGGAGGAAGACGAGCTGGTTCGCCAAGAGCTCCAGCTCGGCGACGTCGTCGCTTGCGGCGGCGGACAAGCTCGGGCGGGGCGAGTCGAGCGACTCGCTCGCGAGCAGCAGCGCGAGCACGACTACGGAGGGCGCGTCGGCGAGCATGCCGCAGGAGGAGGTCTCTGCCGCCAAGCTCAGGGAAATCCTGACGAAGCGGGCGGAGAGCAGGGAGCGCGAGAAGGAGAAGGAGCGCGAGCGCAAGGCCGCCGCAGTCGAGGAGGAGGACGAGGCCGACGCGGAGGGCGGCGAGCAGTCGGTATTGTCGCAGGAGGCGGGTTCGTCGAACCTCGCGCTCACGGCGTCGGCAGATGCGGACAAGAGTGTCCCGCCTGCCCCGAGCGGCGACGCGCCTCTTCCGCTCAACGACCCCGCCGCGAACCCGCCTCCCGCTGTTGCGTCCTCGCCTTCGAAAGGGCCGCCACCGGCGCGCGTCGCTGGTCAAGACACTGCCTGACCCGCCTGCCCTCTCGTCGTCGCCACCGACACCCGCTCCGTCATCGCACCTCGCACCGCTTCCCTCTGCGCCTCCACCCCGGCGGCACTCCCCCTCCGCGTCCGTCGACTCAGCGTCGGGCTCCTCCGCCGCAGGCGCAGGCACGCTCCTGGCGTCCTGGCGCACCCGCGCAACGGACAAGGAGGCGCTCGCCGCGGGTGTCGCGAGCGCGAAGGAGTCGATGAAGCGCTGGGGCGCGAACTGGGCCGCGAAGCGCGCTGCCTCACAGGCAGGCGCGGCGGGCGGGCGGCCAGAGGATCTCGACCGCCCCGTCGGGGAGAGCCCGGCGAAGGACCGCGAGGACGGCGCCGGCGAGCGCGAGCGCGAGGCGTACAGGGACTATCGCGCAAGGGCGGCGAGTCCCGCTCCGAGCGCGCGGCGCGCGGGCGAGCCCCGCACACCCCCGCGCGCCACGGCGGCTGCGGCCGCGCCGGGGTTCAGGCCCGCGCAGAGCTCCCTCCCCGCCGTGCAGCTCTCGCCGTCGCATGCGGTCGGGGCGTCGCCGGTGAAGCCGTCGGCAGGAGGAGGAGGCGGGTACAGGCCCGTGCAGATGATGGCGCTGCCCGGGATCAAGGACGAGGAGCGCCGGAGGAAGGTCAGGGAGGACCACCTCGGCGGCGGCGCTGGAGCCGCGAACGCAGGCGCGGGCGATGCGAGCGCCAATGCAGAAGTCGCGACGAAGCAGACGGGGGAGCCTGCGAACGAGCCGGCAACGGCGGACGACGCGGCGGAGCAGGCGCGCAGGAATGCCGTCGAGGCGGCGGCGGTCGTCCCGCCCGCGCCCGTCGAGCTCGTCGAGCCCGCCGAGCCGTCATCCACGATTGACACGTCCGCTGTGGCGGCGGTCGACGCGTCATCGAAGGAGGACGGCCTCGCGGCGCCGAACGAGCGCCTCCTCGCGCCCTCGGCAGCCCCGACCCCGCCGCTCACAGACTCGCCGCAGCCGCTCGACGCGCCGACGCTCCCTCCACGTCCTCAGGAGCACGGCGAGACGCCTGCACCGCCGCTTCCGCCGCGCAAGGACGAAGCCGAGGAGCCCGCGCACGAGGACAAGGGGGAGCCGCCTGCTCTGCCTGCACGGCCCGGCGATCGCGTCCCGCCGCCGCCGCCGCTCCCGCCGCGTGAGAAGGAGCTGGGGAGGACGAGGCGGACGAGGCTGGGTGGGGACTGGACGACTCTTCGGAGGCGGCGGTCGCGTCGGGGTGATGAGGGTGATGGAGACTGTGTAGCGCGCTCTCGTGGCTCGTTTCGCTGCAGCTAGTTGCATTTCCTCGTACACACGCTGCGAGTACGGCCCGGTCACTCTGGGAGAGTGGGGCGAAAGTCGCGTCGCGCGGAGAGGGACGAGTCGCGGCTCTCGCTCCACCGCGTCGCCCTCTCGCAGGATGGCAGTCAGTCCGCCCCTCTGCGCTCCGTAGACGACTCTGGGGAGCGCGCGCACGCTTCCCACGCCCGCTGAGTCCCCCACTGACGCTCCCCATCTCGCACCGTGCCACCTCGCCCAAGCAGTCGACGTCGAAGCTCCCGACGCCCGCCCTGGACGGCCAGGACCAGCTCAGCGACTACATCCCCCAGAGCAACGAAATCTCGCGCGTCCCCTCCACCGCAGGCGACCCCCCGGCCACCGCCGCCGCTGCTGCCGACGATGAGGACGAGGACGAGGACGACGACGATGGCACCGAGTACGACTCGGAGGGCGACAAGGTCATGAAGACCGGCGCCAGCTCCGGCACCGGCAAGGGCAGTCAGAAGAAGGAGGCAAAGCGCAAGCTCGACGACAAGGTGCGCTCCCGCTCTTCGATCTCTCCTGACTCTCCCAGGTCCGTATTGCTGACGAGGACGGCCCCAACGTAGCTCGCCTCGCGCCGCACGACCCAGGCGTCGCTCAAGTCGGGCGACTCGATCAAGCGCTTCACCTACCTCCTCGGCCAGACCGACCTCTTCAAGCACTTCTGCGACCTCAAGGTGCGTCTCTCGCCCATTCTAACCCTTCCTTTGACTCCGCTGATGACTTGACTCGCACCCGCAGGCCCAGCGCGACCCCGAGTTCTCCAAGCTCCTCGCCGAGGCGGAGAGCGCTGGCAAGTCCAAGGGCCGGTGCGTTCTGTTCTCCGCGCTTGATTCCCACACTCGAGCTCACACTCTATCCACTGGCTCGCAGCAGGGGCAAGGCGGCGCAGTCGCGTGGCCGCAAGTCGGAGAAGGACGAGGACGCCGAGCTCCTCGAGGCGGAGAAGGAGACGGACGGGCTCGCTGAGGGCGAGGGTCCCTTCGTCTTCACCGAGTCGCCTGCGTGTGCGTGGTACTTCTCTTCAGCCGTCAAAGCAGGACTGACACCACCCGTGCAGACGTCAAGGGTGGGCAGATGCGTGAGTACCAGGTCCAGGGTCTCAACTGGATGTGCGGCCTTCACTACAACGGCATCAACGGCATCCTCGCCGATGAGATGGTGCGGCTCGCTCCTCCCTCTCCGTAGGGCCGCACTGACCCACCCCGCGCGCGCACAGGGTCTCGGCAAGACGCTCCAGACGATCTCGTTCCTCGGCTACCTCAAGTTCATCCGCAACATCCACGGCCCGCACCTCATCGTTGTCCCCAAGTCGACGCTCGACAACTGGGCGCGCGAGATCGACCGCTGGGTGCCTTCAGCGTCGTTGTCTTGAAGGGCACGAAGGAGGAGAGGGTGCGTCGCGCGCAGCCTTTGCCGGTCTCGCTTATTTCCGTGCTGCGACTGACTCCAGGTTTACGTTCCCTTGCACAGACCGAGCTCATCCAGCAGCGCATCCTCCCCGGCGACTTCGACATCTGCCTCGCATCGTACGAGATCTGCCTGCGCGAGAAGGCGGCGCTCAAGAAGCTCGCATGGGAGTACATCGTGATCGACGAGGCGCACCGCATCAAGAACGTCGACTCGATGCTGTCGCAGATCGTGCGCCTGTTCGACACGCGCGGCCGCCTCCTCATCACCGGCACGCCGCTTCAGAACAACCTCCACGAGCTGTGGGCGCTCCTCAACTTCCTCCTCCCCGACGTCTTCTCCGACGTGGCCGACTTCGACGCCTGGTTCGAGAAGCAGGGCGACACCGCCGACGCCGAGATCGCCGCCGCCGCTGCCGAGGCGACCGCCGGCTCGACTGAGGACGCCTCCGCCGTCGCGAAGAAGGAGGACGACGCGTCGAACAAGGTCGTCAAGCAGCTCCACGCCGTCCTGCGCCCCTTCCTCCTCCGTCGCGTCAAGATGGACGTCGAGAAGAGCCTCCTCCCGAAGAAGGAGATCAACGTCTATGTCGGCATGACGGACCTGCAGCGCAAGTGGTACAAGATGATCCTCGAGAAGGACATTGACGCCGTCAACGGCGCGAGCTCGAAGAAGGAGGGCAAGACGCGCCTCCAGAACATTGTCATGCAGCTCCGCGTGCGTCCTCTTCCTGCTTCCTCGTCCGATTCTTCCCGACTAACTCGATGCGTGCTTACAGAAATGCTGCAACCACCCGTACCTGTTCGACGGCGCCGAGCCCGGCCCGCCGTTCACGACGGACGAGCACCTAGTCGAGGCGGCGGGCAAGATGCTCGTGCTCGACAAGCTCCTCAAGAGCATGAAGGCCAAGGGCTCGCGCGTCCTCATCTTCTCGCAGATGAGCCGCGTCCTCGACATCCTCGAGGACTTCTGCCTCTTCCGCGAGTACCGTGCGTCCCCGTCTCCCTCCTCCCGAAGTCCTCTCGAGCTTACGCCCACCGCGCGCGCCCGCAGAGTACTGCCGCCTCGACGGTGGCACCGCGCACGAGGACCGCATGGAGCAGATCGACGCGTTCAACAAGCCCGACTCGGAGAAGTTCATCTTCCTCCTCACGACCCGTGCCGGCGGTCTCGGCATCAACCTCGTCACGGCCGACGTTGTCGTCCTCTACGACTCGGACTGGTGCGCTCTCTCGCTCTGTGGTCGCTCGGCGCACGACGCTGACCGCGATGATTCGCTCCCGCAGGAACCCGCAGGCGGACTTGCAGGCGATGGACCGCGCGCACCGCATCGGCCAGACCAAGCAGGTCTACGTCTTCCGGTTCGTGACGGAGAACGCGGTCGAGGAGAAGGTGCTCGAGCGCGCGGCGCAGAAGCTCCGGCTCGACCAGCTCGTTATCCAGCAGGGCCGCGCGACGCAGAACACCAAGCAGACGAACAAGGACGACCTCGTCGACATGATCCAGCACGGCGCCGAGAAGATCATCAACTCGAAGGAGTCGATGGCGGTCGTCGACGACATCGAGGAGATCATCCGCCGCGGCGAGAGCAAGACGGCCGAGCTCAACTCGAAGTACGCGCAGCTGTCGTTCGACGAGCTCCAGATCTTCAACAACCCCGGCGCGCAGGGGACGACGACGCAGTGGGAAGGCGAGGAGTACGGCGGCCGCAAGCAGGGCGGCGTCGGCAAGCTCGCGAGCATGCTCTGGATCGAGCCGTCCAAGCGCGAGCGCAAGACCAACTACTCGATCGACGAGTACTACCGCGGCCAGCTCAAGGGCGGCCCCGGCCGCCCGCCCGGCACGAGGGGCCCGCGTCGCCCGAGGCAGGTCGCCGCGGACGACTTCAAGTTCTTCCCGCCGCGCCTGCAGGAGATCCAGGAGAAGGAGCAGCTCTACTTCAAGGTGCGCTCTCCCGCTCCTCTTGTGAATGCTCTGCTGACTCGCTTTCGCCGGCCCGGCCCGCAGAAGACGAAGGGCGAGCAGGTCACGCTCCGCGTCGACCCGAACCTCACGCCGGAGGAGCTCGAGGCCGAGCGCCAGGCTGAGCAGGAGGCGATTGACGCGGCCGAGCCGCTGACGGAGGAGGAGAAGCAGGAGAAGGAGGATCTCCAGGTCCTCGGGTTCAACGACTGGACCAAGCGCGAGTTCCAGGCGTTCATCCGCGGCACCGAGATGTACGGCCGCGACAACTATGCGGCTATCCAGACGGAGGTCCCGGCCAAGTCGGTTGACGACATCCGCGAGTACTCGCTCGCCTTCTGGACCCGCTACACCGAGATCGAGGGTGCGTCCCGTTCCTCGCCTCGTCCTGTGCAGGGCTGACTTGGACGCCTGTGCAGACCACGAGCGCCTCATCTCGAAGATCGAGTCGGCCGAGGCGAAGCGCGAGAAGGACGACAAGCTGTGGGCACTGCTCAAGCGCCGCGTGGAGGAGGTCAAGTACCCCCTCAAGGAGCTCAAGGTCGTCTACGCGAACCAGACCAAGGGCAAGTCGTACTCGGAGGACGAGGACCGCTTCCTCATCGTCGAGCTCGCCAAGTACGGCATCAACCGCGAGGACGTCTACGAGCGCATCAAGCGCGACATCAACGAGTGGCCGGCCTTCCGCTTCGACTGGTTCATGAAGAGCGTGCGTCCCACTCGCCTTTCTCTCGCTTCTCTCGACCATTGCTGACCCTCTCACTCCGCAGCGCACCGTTCAGGAGCTGGGTCGCCGGTGCTCCACGCTGGTCGGGCTCATCGCGCGCGAAGCTGGCGACGGCGAGGACGGCGACAGCTCGCTCATCGCCACCAAGCCGAAGCGCCCGCGCAAGACCGCCGCGGAGAAGAAGGACGAGAAGGACGGCAAGGCGTCTGCCGCGGGCGGGAGCGGCGCGGGCGCGAAGCGCAAGGCGTCGACCGCGGCGCCGACGCCCGATGTTGAGGCGAGCGAGGACGCGTCGCGCGCGAGCACGCCCGCCGCGCCGGTCGCGAAGAAGGCGCGCAAGTGAGCCGGCTGCGGCATTGTTGCGGGGTGGCGCGCAGGGGAGGTGGTGGAGATGTGTAGCGGATGAGGCGGAGGAGCGCCAGGAGGAGGTGCGGCGATGACGGTGACGAGTGTGTGTGCTTGCTTGTAGACTGTCCCTCCCGTGTGCTTTTCTCTCGCCCTTTCTTTCTCGGTGCAAACAGGCTTGACGTTCGACTGCGGGCGAGATGCGCGTGAAAGCGCTCGAGGGGGTCGCCTCGTCCCTCCCGCCTCACAGCTCTCCCGATGGGCACGCTTCCCCAGCACGCTCGAAGCTCGAGCAAGCCGCGTCCTGCGCACCGCCCGCGCCTGGAGGAGCTGGAGCCTCTGCCCCCACCTCCCGCCCCTCGTCACGAGCTCTCGTCGGGTTCGCCCGTTTCACAGCACGCTGAGTGCAGTGCCACCGCTCTGGCACCGCCCCTCTCTTTCCTGGTGGCTCGACGCGTGAATCTGCAGCGACTGCGAGAGCTCTCGGGCCGTGCGCCTCCTCTCGCTCGCCCAGGATCGCCCCGGAGAGCTCGCGCTTCTTTCCACTCGACCTCTCCCTTGAACCCGCCCGACGAGGATGCTCCTGTTCTTTGCGCTCTTCGCTGCCCTCGCTACAGTCGCGCAGGCCCTCACGAGCGAGCAGGCCGCCTCCTTCTTCTCGACTTCGACGGCGGGCGACCTTCGCGGAGACACCGTCCAGTTGCCGCGCTTCGACTTCTCCGTCGTCCAGAACTCGAGTACGTCCCTTCTACGATACGTCGACGCAGTCCGAGCCGCGCTGACCTAGTGCCCGCAGCGCACGCCCTCTTCGTCGTCAACGCGACCTCGACCGCTCCCTCCGATGTGGGCTGGCTCGGAACGGGGCGCGGCACGGTCGGTCCACTCCTGCACCGTCGGCTGAAGGCCCGCTGACACCTCCGAGACGCCCGCAGACCATGACCGACGCGGACTTCCTCCTCGCTTGGCCCGTCGTCTCCGGCTCGTCCGTCGCCTGGACGCTCTCGCACCGTCTCCCAGGCGGCGGACACACCATGCCTCAGTCTACGGGCTCGACTAGCGACTTCTACACTCTCGTCCCGGAGCTCACCACCGCGGACGCCTCGTCGCCGTTCTCCAGCGTCGCCTTCTCCCGCCTCCGCGACCCCGGCGCGAGCTATCCGACTCAGAGCGGCGTGACGCCCGCCGCGCTCGACGACGCTTCGACGAGCTTCATCTACGCGTCGTCGTCGAGCAAGCCGAGTGGGACGGATGAGGGCGCGAGGATCAGCCAGCACAACCAGGTGCGCTCCCCTGCTCCCTCTTCCAAGTCTCTGCTTACCCTTTCATTTGCAGCCCATGGGCTCGACTTCTCTCGACCTCTCCAAGGCTTTCGTCAACGCCGCGGCGACCGCCGGACATGACCAGACGAACGGCGGGCAGCAGTCGGGTCAGGGCAGGTCCAGCAAGGTCAAGACGCTCATCGCGCATGGTGCGTCTGCTCCCGGTCCTACACGAGTCCGCACTGGCTTCAAGCCTTCGCAGCGACCCTCGGCTCGCTCGCCTTCCTCGTCTTCATCCCGCTCGCGATCCTCATGGCGCGCGCCGGCCGCGACCGATTCGGCTGGTTCCCCGCCCACGCCGCGCTGAATGCCTCCGCCGCCATCCTCGTCGTCATCTGCTTTGCGCTCGGGACGCACGAGGCCGGCGGGGCGTTCAACGACTTCCATCGCCGGTGCGCTCGACCTTCCCAAACCTCGCTTCCCACTCTTCCAGCTCACCCTCTCCCTCGCACGCCCGCAGACTCGGCCTCGCGCTCCTCATCCTCGTCCTTCTCCAGGCCCTCCTCGGTTACGGCGCGCACCTCACCCGCCCCACGCCGCTCACCTCCTCCCGCCCTTCGCTCCGCCCTCACGCCAGCTCCCCCGCTCCCGCCCGCACCCGCACGCACGGCGTTCCGCGCCTCGCGCACGTCCTCCTCGGGCTGACGCTCGTCGCGCTGGGCTGGGCGCAGGTCGCGAGCGGGCTCTACCGCGAGTGGCCGCGCTTCGTGAGCGGCGCAGGGCTGGACGGCCCCGTCCCGCGCGGGGTGAAGGCCGTCTTCTGGGTGCTGGTCGGTGTGTGGATCGCGGCGTACCTCGGCGCGTGGGTGGCGGGCGCGGCGAGGAAGCGCGGGAAGGGGAAGGGAAGCGAGGCCGGCGAGAGCGCGCAGGGCGACAAGGGGCTTGTGAGGCACGCAACGGGCGGGGCATAGGTTAGAGGGACGGACACTGCTTACTGTTTGGATGTACCGTTCGTGGCTGTAACAGTTGTCAGTGCCGCTTGAACATGAGCGAGACGTGACGATGAGGAAGCGCAACTGCAGCGGGAGCAGGATCCGCAAGATGCGTCCGTGAGCGCTTCTTCCAACCCCTTCTCACCAGCCCTGAAGCCTTACTCACCGATCCGCTGTGCGGGGCGCGAGCGTGGAGGTCGGGGTCGTCGAGTTCAACTCCGCCGTACGAGAGGAAAAGGCGGCGGGGCGGAAGGACTGCACCCTCGGCCGTTCTGGCCGGTCGTCCATGCCTCATCGCCCTTGTGCCATGCTCCTCGAGGTGTCGGCCATCGCAGGAGTGCCACAAAGGAGCGAGAGAAGCTGGAAAGCGAGCGGGAGTGGACAGACGCGCGGGGCGAGGGAAGTGCGAGGAGAAGCTGCATGAAGCTGGCGCGGGGCTGGACGCCACCGCGGAGGTTCCCTGAGCGCAGCTGCGAGAACGAGCTGGCGAAGGAAGGTGAACTGGCGAAGGCGACTCCTCGAAGCCTCGCTTCGCAGGGGGGTTGCACGTGCAACCCCCGTCGAGATCGAAACGCTGCGAGAGAGGATGGAGAGGGAAGGTTTCTAATGAGAGGCTGGGCACTACAGGGTGCCGCTGTAACCGCTCCTGAGTCGTCGGGCTGATGTCCGGGACGGAGGGGTGTCGAGGCGTCAAATACCGCGAGGTGGACCCGAGGGAGAGGGACGCCCGCTGATGATGGAGAGCTCTGCACTTGGGAGACGACGCATGATATTCGGAGGATACAAGTCGCTACTGCCGCAGGCACCACAGCGCAGACGGTCGCGACATGGTTGTTGCCGGGGCGGACGGAGCGAACTCAGGCGGAGCGAGGGGAACAGCACGGAGGCCAGCCGCGGACACAGAACGGTGTTGGCAGCTGTCACGCCTTGTGCGGTGCGCGAGATGTCATTTCGACGTGTTTGCGCCCGCGTGCCAGCTTTCAGAGGGCGAGAAACGGCGCAAAGCGGAGGTCGAGTGGACTCGGAGGCGGGACAAGGGAAGCGCGAGGACGAGCTGTCGGAGGCTTCGAAGAGGCTGGACGCGGTCGTGGACGGCTATTCGTCGGGCCGGGCAGCGTACAGTGGGCGGGAAGGGGAACTGGCGGAGGCCGTTCCTCAAAAGACGCCCTTCGCGAGGGTGCGCGCGCACCCCCCCAGGCCGTATCAAAACGCCTCGACGGCGAAGGTCGACGGCAGCCTTCTGCGGATAAGCGCTCGGGATGGTGCGTCTCCTAGCATGTGTCGGGAGCGCCTCGTGCGCTTCACAGCGTCTGCAAGCGGGCGGGTGACGAGTCGCGGCAGTGGGGAAGCTGATGAGTGAACGGGGCGAGCAGACCACGGGTAGCGCTGTGACTGGCCTCGGGCCGAGTAGAGTGGTCCTGGAGCCCAGCTAGCAGGCGAGATGTCTCGCGGAGCCATCTGTGCCACACGAGGAGGTCGGCGTAGGGATTCCGAAGAGGAGCGGCTCTCGCTCACCCAGCTCGCCCTCTCCCGCCAAGAAGCGAAGCTGAGCAGCTCGAACGGCACGCACACATCCAGCAGGACTTTTCCACCGCGCACTGGTCTCCCCGCGCCATGCTGAGCCAGCTCAACCTCCCCGCCGTCGACTCCTCGCTGAACCCGTTCGCCATGGCCACCAAGCGCGGTGCTGAAGATCCACCATCCTCTCCTCCGATCAAGCGAGCACGCACGGCGGCCGACGCTGCGAATCCGCTCCAGCTGAAGCCGCTCGGGAACCTCATGTTCTCGCCGGAGCATCGCCAGACGCGCTCGAATGGGCTGGGCAGGCTCGCCGTTCTCCCCGATGAGCTCCTGCTCAGCTCGGTCTTCACCCTGCTCGAAGGGGAGGACCTCGTCCGCTTGGCGGGGACGAGCCGCGCCCTCTTCGCGTGGTCGTCTGTGGAGGGAATGTGGAAGGGGCTGTACATTCAGGTGCGCACTCGCTCCGAATGGTCTACCGAGAAGCGGAGATGCTGACGACGCTCTTCCGCCGCGCAGAAAACGCAGGGCCGACTACTCAAGTGGCACGGCTCGTGGCGGTCGTCCTACATTTCAACCTTCCTCCAGCCCTCTCTCATCAACTCGGACGAACCCCTGCCGTCGACCTCCATCTCCACGCCGACCTTGCACTCCGACGTCCTCTTTCAACCCGCCCTCTGCGCCGCCTTCGACGCCCGCACTATCTTCAACTCGCCCTCCTTCGTCCCCTCCATCGCGCGCATCTCCGGCGTCGGCGTAACGCCGTCCACCCTGCCGCACGATCCCGTCATCTTCACGGGCTTGATGGACGCTTGGGGCGCGATGGACCCCTCGCCCGCACGGCGCTGGACGCTCCCGCACCTCGCCGCGCGTTTCCCGAGGCAGCTCTTCCGCGCCGAGGCGACACTCGCAACGCTCCCGGACTACTCCACATACCACAATGCATGCCCTCAGGACGAGAGTCCGCTCTACCTCTTCGAGAGCGAGTTCGTGCGCAAGACGGAGGCACGGGCGGGCCGAGCTTCGGCGGTGACTACGACGTCCCGCCGTGCTTTGGCGAGGACCTGTTCTCTGTCATGGGCGACGAGCGACCGGACTACCGCTGGCTGGTGCGCTCCCTGCTCTCCCTCTCCTGAGCTTGCGCTGACAGGCTTGAGCAGATCGTCGGCCCCACCCGCTCCGGCTCGACCTGGCACGTCGACCCGAACCATACCTCGGCGTGGAACGCCGTCGCAACAGGCGACAAGGCCTGGGTCATGTTCCCTCCCGACGTGACCCCGCCGGGCGTCTATGCCAGCGCGGACGGCGCGCATGTCGAAGCGCCGCTCTCCCTCGCCGGTGCGTCCGCTTTCACCCTTCCGGTCTTGCCAACCACAGGGTGAGTGCTGATTAAGGTATTCGCGCACGGCAGAGTGGTTCCTGTCTTACTACCCCGCGGCGAAAGCGACTTACGGCGCGCGCGCGAAGGACGCCGCGACGCGCGGTAAGATGCGTGAGGGCATTTGCCGCGCCGGCGAGGTGCTGTATGTTCCGAGTGGTTGGTGGCACAGTGCGTTCCCTCCCGCGCTCCCCTTACCCGCTCCTCGCTCACACTCGCCCTGGCGTCCGCAGTCGTCGTCAACCTCTCGCCCGCGATCGCCGTCACGCAGAACTACGTCTCGCACCGCGAACTCCCTGCCGTCCTGCGCTTCATGCGCGACCGCCCCGCCCAGGTTTCGGGCTTTAAGCTCCGCTCCGTCGGCGCCGCCGCGACCGGTGTGGAGGGCGGGCTCGATGAGGACGAGTGCAACGAGAGCGGCGGCGGCGAGGTGTTCGGGCGGTTTGTTGCGGCGCTCAGGGCGCGCGGCGGGGAGACGACGGCGACGCTCGAGCGCGCGCTGGAGGAGATTGGCGGGGAGGAGCGCAGGGTGAAGAGCGAGGCGGACGAGGGGGAGGGGGAGAAGGCGAAGGCGAAGCGGAGGGGCGCGGGCGGGATCTGGAGCGCGCTGAAGGAGGATCAGGCGGAAGGGGAGGAGGAGGGAGGTTTCTCGTTCGGGTTTGGGCTTGACGAGGGGGAGTTTGAGGAGGAAGAGGAGGAGGAGGAGGTCTTGGACGAGGCGGAGTAGACGGCGCGAGCTGCCTTTGCCATAGATGCGCGTGCACGTCTCTACATACTGCATCTGCACTCCGTACCTACAGGTGCACGCTCATGCCGAGCCACCGCTGGGTCGAGTCTCCCTCCGCGACCACCCTCTCCCTCCTGCACTTCACGCTCATCCGCTCTCGCTCGCACAGCGCACCTCGCCTGTCCTGTACTGCTCGGAACAAGTCTCAGGAACACGCTCGTGTCAATCCCACGCGCCCCGGCTGCGTCCCCATTGCGCTCCCCTCCTCATCACCTCGAAGGTCCCGAGCCCCCCTCTTCGTCGAGCACCGCCCGCCAAGCCGCGTAGGACGTCCTCAAGCCGCTCGAGTACCTCAGCAAGTTACGTCGAGATGGTCCCGTACATCCCCCTCGAGCTCGTCGACCTCATCGCCTCGTTCGCCCTCGCCGAAGAGGACAAGTCGGACGACGCGCGGCGCGAGCGCAAGCGCCTCGCCGGCCGCATCGCACGAGTCTGCAGGTCGTGGTATCCGATCGGCCGCGCGTATCTCTGGCGGACCGTCAGGCTCCAGCCCGGCAGGGTGGACGTCCCTTCCTCCACCGGTCGTACCCGCTCCGTCTTCTCGTACACGCGCGAGCTCGAGGTCGTGTGCGACGAGAGCAGCATGAAGCTGGACAAGACGTTTGCGCGGTGCCGCCGGGACAGCGCCGTGCTGAGCGCGTCGTGCTCAAGGGCGCCGGGGCGTGGGACGCTTGGTTCGACGCCGCACCACGCGCGCCCGTTACATTCGATCCTCGCGCTCGAGACTGGTGTCGAACCGCTCTTCTGGAACTGGCTGCAGCGCTTCAAATCCATCCTCGCGGGCGCGACCAAGTTTCCGGCACTCGAGGAGTTGCACCTGCGCCTCGATGCGTCGACCGTCTGCCGTATCCCACGATCGTGGCCAGTCGTTAGCAAATACGCCACTGTCACGAGCCTGACCTTCGAGTCACGCTTCTCGAGCCGCCAGGAACTCCCGTTCCTCCAGGCCATCCCCCGCCTCGTCCACCTGCACCACCTCACTTCCCTCGACCTCTTCTGGCACGGCGACCTCAGCGCGCTCATCCACATTGTACAGCAGGGTCCGGCCCTTCGTCGTCTTGCCCTCAGGTGTCCGCGTCGTCCGGTTCGGGACGTCGCGACCGCCCTTCAGCCGTTTCTGCCCACAATGAGCAGCCTCAAGACCCTCGTCCTCGTCGTTGGCTCCGGGTCAGGACCACACGGCGGCCTGTTCTCCTCCTGGCGCGTTCCTCCAGGCCCTTCCTCCTTCACTTCGCGAAGTCGACGTCGGCTGCCATTTCAAGGTCAGCCCCGGCGCGCCGTCGGTGCTGCTTGACTTCCTCGACTCTCGTATCAGCGGGCCGCTCGTGCGCTGGACGAGCATGGTCTGTGTGCCCTACACGGTGGCGCAGTACGCTCGCGAGACGTGGATCAAGACTGGCGGCGAGGGCGAGACGACCTGGGTGAGGAGTGAGGGGGGTGGAGCGCTTGGACCTTGTGCCTGCAATCTAGGCTCGTCTGTGACCTCTCTGCAGTGTGAGAAGCGCCTAAGCGATGGTGCTTCGCGCTGGCAAGATGCGCCTGATCGCGTCGAGGAGAGCGAGAGGAGCGACCGCGCAGCCGCTTTCTCTTGTATCGCCGCACTCAGAGCTTATTCTCGAGTGCTCGCCGGCTGTTCGCCCGCTCTGAGAGCGACTTTGCTCGAGTGATCGCCGTGACGGCCAAGGTCGGCCGGCGGCCCTTCCTCCTCGCTTCTCACGCGATTCCTGCTCGGGTGCACCTGCGCTGCTCTGTGCCGGCTCAGAGGACTCCAGCGCACCCAGAATGGACCCCGCAGTGCCCGCCTCGCTGTCGCACGACTTGTCGGTCCTCTGGACGCTCGTCTCGCGATTCGCGCTCTGGACGCTTCACAAGGCGGTTGCCTGGGTGCGTGGACCTCTCTGTACCCTCCACTGGAGCACACTGACCTCCCACGCGCGCAGTCGACCCGCGTCCTCGGCTTCGTGACGCTCACCGTCCCCTCGTCGCTGTTCGCGCTCCTGCACTACTCGGCGTCGCTCACCTTCCAGCTCACGTTCGTCAAGATCCTCGCCTTCGTCGCCTTCATCGCCACCATCGCCAGCTACGTCTGGAAGTCCGCTACCTCAACCGCTACACCGAGCTCCGCGACCTCCCCGGCGGAAGCCGCATCAAGGGCGACGAGGGCTTTGACCTGTGAGTCGCGACTCCCACTTTCTAATCCAGGGTGTATGTGCGTTGGGCAGCGGGATGCGGAGTGCGGCGATGGCGGGGTCATCGGGAGGGGCGGTGTGGGGCGCACCGGCAAGCTGTCGCTCGCGCAAGCAGCACTGCGGATCTTGTCCTGCTTGCCTTCTCGCTGACCACCTGATCTGCAGCCACCCCGACCTCGCGACGGACCAGGCCCCGAACGGCTTCCACAACTACCTCGACGAGTTCCGTGCGTCTCCCTCGCTTCCGCTTCGCTCTCACCACGATCCAGCTGACCCGCCCGGTGCTCGCAGTCTCCGCTATCAAGGTCTTCGGATACCTCGAGAAGCCGGTCCGTCTATCTCAACCCTCGCATAGAGCTACTCGCTCACTCCCGCTTGCAGGTTTTCCACGAGCTCGCGCGGCACCTCCAGACACGCCGTCTCGTAGCGGGCGACACGCTCGACCTCGCGAAGGACAAGTCATTCTACATCGTCGTCGACGGGAGCGTCGAAGTGTACGCGCGCAACCCGTCCGATCAGGATGCGCCCGAAGATGGGTATGCGACGGACGACGAGGACGGCAAGGGCTGGCAGCTGCTCAACAACGTCGAGAGCGGCGGGACGCTCTCGAGCCTGTTCACCATCCTCAGCCTTTTCACCGAGGACGTCAAGCTCCGCTACGAGGAGGACGAGCACGCCGCTTCATCGGACGACGGGATGGACGAGCGGCGTGACGCCGACATTGCCGCGTTCGATCTCGACCATGACGGCCCCAAGCGCGCTCGCCCGCCTTTCCCCGGGCACGCGAGCAGCGGTGTCCGCCAGTCGGACACGGAGGATGCGGACGAGGAGTCTGCGGGTGTGACGGAGCGCGAGGACGACGAGGCTCTCAGCCCCCGCGACGGCCTCGCCTCGCTCGACACCGCCCTCTCGCCCTCCGACTCGCGCTCGAACGCGACGACACCCTCGGGCATCCGCTCCCCCGCCTCCGAGCAGGGCTTCTTCGCCCTCCCTCCGACCTCCTCCTCCGCGTACACGACTTCCCCGCCCGCGAGCACCCTCAGCCGCTCCTCGCGCGAGGCTCTCGCCGCGCCGGCCCGTCCGCAATGCCGAAGATCGACGCGCGGCGACCGTCCCTCTCCCGACCCGTGCCGATGCCGCGCCCCTCGCTTGCCGCGCGGCACCCACCGTACGCCGCGCGCAAGCGCTCGACGCGCTCGTTCGGGACTGCGAAGGCTGGCGAGGGAGCTGCGCAGCGGAAGGGCGAGGCGACCATCGCGCGCGCGGCGACGGACACGACGCTCGCGGTCATCCCCGCTGAGGCGTTCAGGAGGTTGACGAAGAAGTTCCCGAATGCGGCGGCGTGAGTTCCTCCTCTCGGGTGGCTGGACCAGCGGTGTGGACGGTGCAGCCTGGCACTTCTCCCCTGCTTGCTCCAGTCCTACGCGGGAAGACGAGACTGACCGTTTCCGCTCGCAGCCACATCGTCCAGGTCATCCTCACGCGCTTGCAGCGCGTCACCTTCCTCACCGCGCGTAAGTCGGGCTTACGCGCGAGGTGATTCGCACGGAGGAGGCGATCAACGACCTCGCATGCTACCCGCTCCCGTCTGCCTTCTGGGAGTCGGGCGGCATCCAGCGCCTCCGCGCGCGCTTCGTGCCCGAGACGAAGCTCAACGGGCCGAGCTTCGACGGAACGAGCGGCGACGAGAGCGAGAACGACGACTATTTCTCGGTCGGGCGGCGGCTCAACGCGGGCGCGAAGCGCACGAACGCCCGCGGCGGGTCCAAGGGGCGCGGCGAGCGTCGCGGCGGCGCCGCAGCGCGGAGGTCAGGCCTCCCGCTCGAGACGCCGTACGCCGGCCCGCGCATGGGCGATGTCTTCTGGGGCTCGGACGAGGACTCGCAGCGCGACGAGGGCGTCCGCCTCAAGTTCCGCGCGACGACGCCCGCTGCGTCGTCGTTCGCGTCGTCGAGCTCGGCGGGGGCTCCGCGCCGCGCCGCAAGCGTAACGCGCTCGTCCGTGAAGGCGGGGCCTGGCCCGACGCTCACGCGCAAGGCGGGCGACCTCCTCACGATGAGCAGCGTCACCGAAGACCTGCGTGGCGTCGGGAGCCCCGTCGTGCAGACGCCGCGCCTCGAGCGCATCATGGCGGGCGTGGCGGGCGAGGGCGAGTTCGATCTGCGCGGCGCGGTCATGGAGTGCATCGCGAAGGCGATCGGGCTCGTCCAGCCGCACGTCGCGTCCCCGTCGGCAGACGCGTCCCCGAACTTTCGCCCGACGGAGCACCAGGGGAGCTCGCGCCCCGGCGGGCTCCGCGACCAGGCCGCGTTCAACTCGTCGTTCGGCTCGCTCTCGTTCCTCGGCCTGCAGGGTTTGCACGACGACGAGTCGTCCGTCACATCGTCTTCGGCGCACTCGGCGCTGCGCGGCGACGGCTCGCACGGCATCGCGCAGACGTTCGCGAGCATGGACCTCGAGAACGAGGTCGAGATCCTCTACTTCCCTAAGGGCAGCGTCCTCGTCAAGGAGGGCGAGCGCAATGCCGGCCTGTATTTCGTCATCGAGGGCTTCCTCGATGTCAGCATGCCCGAGGCCGAGTCCACGCTCGCGGCAAAGGGCCGCACGACGGAGCAGAAGGACGAGGCGAAGCCGGCGAACGCGTCGAAGGGCTCGACAACCCACCCAGGGGACGTCGCACGCCTCGACGCGCTCCTTCCGCGAGGGCGGCGGCGTCGGCGCGACGGGCCCCAGCACGACGCGCAAGCCCGCGCCGCCGGCGTCGGCCGTCCCGCCACCGCACGCGCCGAAGCCCAAGTCGATCCCGCTGTTCACCGTCCGGCCGGGCGGGATCGCGGGCTACCTCTCGTCGCTGTCGGGCTTCCCGTCCTACGTCGACATCACGAGCAAGACCGAGTGCTACGTCGGGTTCCTCCCCGCCAAGGCGCTCGAGCGCATCATGGACCGCAAGCCCATCGTCCTCCTCACGCTCGCCAAGCGCCTCATCAGCCTCCTGTCGCCGCTCGGTGCGTGCGGCTTGCCTGATTGTCCGTGAGCGAGACTGACTGACCTCTCCTTCGCAGTCCTCCACATCGACAGCGCGCTCGACTGGATGCACGTCAGCGCCGGCCAGGTCATCTACCGACAGAACGACGACGCCGACTCTTTCTACATCGTGCGCTTCCCGTCACTCGTGCCCATGGCACCCGCTCACGCTCGTTCTGCCCACAGGTCCTCAACGGCCGTCTCCGCTCCATCGTCGAGCGGCAGGGCGGCGGCGTCTCCATCCAGGCCGAGCACGGCCAAGGCGAGTCCGTCGGCGAGCTCGACTGCATCACGGCGTCGCCCCGCCCGTCGACGCTGCACGCCATCCGCGACACCGAGCTCGCGCGGATGCCGATGACCCTCTTCAACGCTATCTCGGTCCGGCACCCGCTCGTCACGATCCAGATCAGCCGGATCATCGCTGCGCGCCTGAGGAGCCAGGTTGCGCGCGAGGCGAAGATGGTCGGTGGGCTGCCGAAAGAGCTGGGCGCGCCGGGCATGGGTGATGGGAGCATGGGCAAGAACAACTTCAACCTCAAGGCGCGTCTGTTTCTGCGCTCAATGCGCAATGAGTGCGCTGGCGTTGCTTCGTGAATGCGGCTGACAGATGCTCGCACCGCCCGCAGACGGTCGCCATCATCCCGACGAATCGCCATGTCCCCGTCTCCGAGTTCGCGTCGAAGCTGCACCAGGCGCTCGAGACGATCGGCGCGCCGACATCGTACCTCAACCAGGCGACGGTGATGCAGGTCCTCGGGCGGCACGCGTTCAGCCGGATGGGCCAGCTCAAGCTCGCGGGCTGGCTCGCTGAGACGGAGCAGAAGTACCGCATCGTGCTCTACGTCGCCGACACGGCCATCTCGGCGCCCTGGACGCAGACGTGCATCGGCAGGCCGACTGCATCGTCGTCGTTGCCGACGGCGGCGCCGACCCCGACCTCGGGGAGCACGAGAAGCTCCTCGTCGGAATGAAGACGACGGCGAGGAAGGAGCTGGTTCTCCTCCACTCGGAGCGCAACGTCGTTCCCGGGACGACTCGTCGCTGGCTCAAGGTGCGCCCCACTCTTCCACTGACAACGTCCAGCTCCGCTCATCTCCCTCGCCCGCAGAACCGCCCGTGGGTGCACGCGCACCACCACGTCGAGATGCTCGGCGCGACTCCCGAGGTCGACCGGTCCACCGTCGAGGACCCAGCGGCGGTCATCGCGCTGCGAAAGATCGCCGCGCGTGTCGAGCTCCAGATCAACAAGTACAAGAAGACGGGCCGCGTCCCGCTCCGCAGCGCGCGCCCGCACAGAGCGACTTGCGCGCCTCGCCCGCCGCCTCTGCGGCAAGTCGATCGGGCTCGTCCTCGGCGGCGGTGGCGCCCGCGGCATCTCGCATCTCGGCGTACTCAAGGAGCTGCAGGAGCGCGGGATCCCCGTCGACATGGTTGGCGGGACGTCGATCGGCGCGTTCGTCGGCGGGCTGTACGCGCGTGAGGGCGACCTCGTCTCGGCGTACGGCCGGGCGAAGCGCTTCAGCGGGCGCATGTCGACACTCTGGCGCATCCTCACCGACCTCACCTACCCCGTCGTCGCCTACACCACCGGTGCGCCACACTTCTTCCCCTTCGTCCGGTGCTTCCGCTGACGCTGTTCTCCGCAGGCCATGAGTTCAACCGCGGCATCTACAAGTCGTTCTACGGCACGCACATCGAAGATATGCGAGTTTCGGGTCCCTCTCGCGCTCTCCACGGCCACAACTGACTCTCCCGGACGTGCGCAGGTGGCTCCCTTCTTCTGCAACACGACCAACATCACGCACTCCCGCATGGACGTCCACGTCGGGCTACGCCTGGCGATACGTCCGCGCGTCGATGTCGCTCGCGGGCCTCCTCCCGCCGCTGTGCGACGAGGGCGACATGCTCGTCGACGGCGGCTACGTCGACAACCTCCCCGTGTCGGTCATGCTCGCGCAGGGCGCGGCGAGCGTCTTTGCCGTCGACGTCGGGAGCGTCGACGACACGAGCCCGCGCAACTACGGCGAGAGCGTCAGCGGGTGGTGGCTCCTCCTCCAGCGGTGGAACCCGTTCGGCAACGCGCCCAACATCCCGAGCATCACGGAGATCCAGGCGCGCCTCACCTAGTGCGCCCTGCCTTTCCCTTCCCTCTCCTCGAGCGAGACTGACAAGCCCGCCCGCCCGCAGCGTCTCGAGCGTCAAGACCCTCGAGGAGGCCAAGGCGACGCCCGGCGTGCTCTACATGCGCATGCCGGTGACGCAGTTCGGCACGATGGAGTTCAAGCGCTTCGGCGAGATCCTCGCCGTCGGGAGCGAGTTTGCGAGCTCGCTCCTCGACGAGTGGGCCGAGAAGGGCGAGCTCCCGACGGGCATGGAGGGCGACGTCGAGCCCGTCAAGAAGCAGAAGCGCGGGCAGAGTATCCGGAGGAACTCGATCTGAGCGCGCGGATGGGCAAGAGGAGGAGAGGAGGAGCCGAGAAGACCTGTATCAACCACTACCCCCTTCATCGCAGATACCTTTCCCCCGCTTACCTTGCAACAGCAGCACATGTCGTCTCTCCGCGCTCGCGTGCCGTGAACGGGAAGAATGCGAGTGCAATGCGAGGGAAGCAGGTCTAGTCAAAGGTGATCTTTTTGCCCTGCGGCTGGATCGACGCGCTCTGCTTGAGCGCCTCGGACTGCTTGCGCTTCGCCTCCCACGACGGATGCATCTTCTCCGCCGGCGCACCCGGAGCACCAGCCGCAGCCGCAGCGGCAGGCTTAGGCGCGTCGCGCTTCTTCCACCCGAGGTCCGCCTGCGGCGGGGCGAACTCGCGCCGCTTGCGCTCCGGCTCGGGTGCGGCGGTTGCGTCGCCCGCTACGCGAGCGGCGCGGCGCGCGGCGCGTGCGGCCTTGTCGTCCTTGATCTTGGCGATGGGGACGAGGGTGCCGCCCGTCGACTTGACCACGTGGTTCGCTGCCGAGCCGTACTTCTTCTCCCAAATGCTGCGCGCGCGCCGTATTGTCAGTGCGAGAAAGAGAGAGAGCATGGAATAGAGAACGCACGCTTGCCGCGCACGCTGCCCGCGCCGGTTCTTCCGCGCGCCCTTCTTGTCCTCCCGCTCGAGGTCCTTCCCCACCGCGCGTCCTCGCCATCCGAATCGGAGTACGAGACGTAGCCCGCCGCGAGAGAGGGCAGGAATGACGAGGACGTGATGGGCTTCAGAGGCGCGGCCGACCGGGCCTTCTTTGCGGGCGGAGGGGAAGGGGAGAGGGACGGCTGCCGCCGCTTGGACGCCTTCGCGGGCGGGGCGGGGACGGACGAGACGGAGGCGCCGTCCTCGTCGTCGTCGGCCTCCGAGCCGGACCACTCGCCCTCGCTCCCAACGCCGTCTTCGAGCGCGGCGAGCTCGCGCTGGATCGCAGCGTCCTCGTCGTCCTCCTCCTCGTCGCCACTCGGCCCTTCGTCCTCCGAGAAACCCGCCGCAGGACCCTCGTCCGCGCTGCTCTCCGCCTCGTCGTCGTCCTCCGCCTCGCCGTCCGCCCCGCCACCGATCAGCGCCGCCTCAATCGCCGCCATCCGCCCCGGGTCCATCGTGATCCCCTTCTTCGGCGGCAATTCCTTCTCCTTGCCCTTGCCGCGGGTGTCAACCTCCTCGCCGAGGCGCTTGCGCACCGCGCGGCTGACCTCGTCCCATGCCTCGCCGATCGCCTTGTGCGCGAGGACGCGGTTCCGCGCCTTGCACTCGGCTGACTTCGGGTCGAGCTCGGCCCAGGGAGTCTTGGGCGCGGGGAGCGCGGCGAGGAGCGTCGGGAGGAGAGGGGAGGTGCGCAGCGAGTGCAGCTTTGAGAGGCGGGTGGTGAGGAGGTGGGTGGGGATCGCGTCAAGGTCGAGTTTCTGCGGAGCGAGTGGGTCGTCAGGAGTGCATCGAAAGGTGGAGAGGACTGTCAGACGCACCTTGAGTGCGGCGAGCTGCGCCTCGAGGTCGGCAAGGAGCCCGGCGTCGACCTCACCCTCCTTCGGCTCGCTGCAGGTGAGAAGGGTCGGGTTCAGCGCGTTCGTCGGGAGAGCGGGCTCACGACGCACCGCGTGGTCTTGAGTTTGCGGGTAAGCTTCTGCAGCTCGAAGGTCTTGCTCTTCTTGACGGCCTTGTGGACGAGGCGGACGGCGTGGTGCTGCACTCCACGTGCGGGTGAGCGAGCGCGCAGCTCGAGAGGAGCTCCGAGACGCACCATGTAGGCCTTCAACGCCTTCTCGACCTCTGCCGGGTCCATCTCGCCGTCGTCCCCACCCTGCGCTGGCTTCCGGCGCTTGCCATGGGGCTGCGGGCAGCGGGTGAGCTAGCGCTTGGCTGGACGGGAGAGTCGGTGCACACCTGCTTGCTCGCGTAGTCGCTCTGGCGTTTCTTGCTGTGGGTCGACATGGGTGGAGCGTGGAAGGCGAAGCTTGGTCCCGCGCCAACTGATGAAGCTCCCTCTCCTCCAAACCGCGTCCTTCGCTGTCGCTGGAACGCTAGGCTGCACGCCGAGACTGCTCTGCAGCAACGCGTGACCGCTCTTTAGCTCGAACCGCCATGCTCGACACTCTCCCCGACGAGGTCATCCTCCTCGTCCTCGAGCATCTCGCCCCGAAACCCCTCGTCCTCAGCGGCTATTTCTACGACCAAATCACGCTGCGAGCGCTCTGCCTGGCGTCGCGCCGATACCGCCGTCTCGCACAACCGGTACTCTGGCGCAACGTCGCCTTCACCGACTCGACGCGGTACGGCAAGTTCGTCCGGCTCAAGGGCGTCGACGCGCTCCGCGACCACGTCCGCTACCTCGTCGTACAGCCCGTTCGCCATTGGGAGGACGATCACGACCACGTGATTGATCCGGCCAAGTTCTACGCCATCCTGCCCCTCCATCCCAACCTCGCGGGGCTGCGACTCTACGGCAGCAATCTCTTCCGGCGGCGAGACTGCTTCGACCTTGAGAGCCTGCGGGCGAATCACCGTGCGCTACTTTCTACGCTGCTCGCTGTGCGGAGGCTGACTTGTGCGCGCGCGTTGCCAGATCTGCGCCGTCTCTCCCTCATAGATCTCGACTGTGCGGGTGCCGCCAATCTACCGCAGCTCGAGCAGCTCCATCTGGATTGCGTCACTGTTGGGCCAGCCGAGCTCTCGAGCTGGCTCGATTCGGCGCACCTCCCGCGACTTGTCGCCCTCTACCTCGGCAACCTGCACGAGCCGTCCGTCGGTCACCAATACTCCTTCTCTCCTCGTCCTCATTTCCTCACTCAGCTCGAAATCTACAACACACCCGACCTACAAATGGTCAGCGCCGCCGAGCTCGCCTCTCCTCCAGCCCCTCCCGTCGCTTTCCTCAGCTTAGATCCTTTTACGAATCTTCCGCGGCACGTTCTGATCGTGTCAGAGGGAGAAGACGACTTCGACCCGATCTTCGACTTCCTCCACAATCAGGCCGACCAACTCAACGCCGCCGCCCCACCCCAGCCGCGCGAGCCAAGCAGCCTCTGGCTCCCGCACTTCGTCCGCGCGGCGGCGTCCGAGTCGTCCGGGGTCAGCGCGCGCTCGATACGCTTGGCGAGGCGTGCGCGCGTGCGGGACGGCGCCTGATGTGGTGGGAGGGCGAGCTGGCGGAGGGCGAGCTCGTCTCGCACGAGTTCTGGCATCATGCTCGCGAGCTCAAGGCGGCGAGGGCGACGGGGGCGTAGGGAAGGGCGTTCTGCGCGCAGTCGGGCGAGAAGGAGGTGTAACTACGCGGTGCTTGCTTGTCGTTGGCTTGTTCCCGAGAGGGCGAGCGGAAGCGGGCGGTCCTTCCCTTCGCGCACACCTCGCCCGTACTGGTGACCCCGGCACCTCACTCCAGAGAGTCTTCTCGTTCAGCAAGCGTCGGCAGAACGCATTCCTGTCGAGAGTTCCCTCCCGCTCCGCCCTCATCGCCCCTTGTCCTCCGCCTCGACCTTCCCTCCCGCTGCACCGCTTCGCAGGTCAGAGGACCGCGCCTATTACCTCGTAGTCGCCCTACGAGACCCACACGAGCCCCACCGCCGTCCCCGCCATGCTCGACCGCCTTCCCGACGAGCTCCTCGTCGCGGTCCTCGACTCGCTCGCCGCGCCCGCATACGCCCCCAGAGCGTACGAGGCGCGGCAGGGCACTCTCAGAGTGCTCTGCCTCTCCTCGAGACGCCTGCATCGACTCGCTCAGCCTCGCCTCTTTGGGCACATTCGCATCCACGAGCGCACCCGCCTCGACCAGGTCCGCGACGTCGACGACGAGGCCCTGCGCGCCCATACGAAGGTGCTCCAGGTCGAACCATACAATTTACGCGTGCGCCGGAGGAGGACAAGTACTCGCCGCTGGAAGCCGTGGCAGCGGGACTGCTGTACCCGAACGTCGAGGAGCTCCGGGTCGAAGGGCGGTATGAGGCGTTCGACATGCAAGGACTTGACGAGTTTCCTGGTGCGTGTTTTCTCTCGTATGCGTATGTCACCACCTGCTCACGCGCCGGAAAACAGGTCTGCGCCGCCTGTCCCTCTTCCGCGTCGTCCTCGACGACTGGGCAACTGTCCGCCTCCCCCATCTCGAGCAGCTCCGCCTAGAGGACATCCGCGTCGATCAGGCGGCTCTCGAACGATGGCTGGACCCGGCATTCCTCCCTTCCGTCAAGGCGATCTACCTTTCCGACCTCTTCGATAATCGGGAGCGGATGCCGCAATACTTCCCTAAACTTACGCCCGCAATCCTCGCTCAACTCGACTTCGTTCAAACCCGAATCGAGGAAGAAGGCGCCCTCCAAGCGTACGGTCGGCACGACGCGCCGCCGTTCCTGTTCGAGCTGCACCGCGAGCCCCCTCCGACTGGCATCGTTCCTCGGCACGCCCTCGTCGACTTGTGGTTGTACTACGAGTTCCCGGTCGACACTCGACTGTGGAAGGCCTGGGCAATCGTCGGCATGCTCGCGGACCACGTCGAGGCCGTCGCTCGAGGGTCCGATGGCCAGCCCATGCGCACTCTCTTCCTCCCAGCCTGCTTCGCGAACCGCGCGAGCACGGGAGGAGCTGGGGAGATCCGCAACATGATCGCCGACACGGCTCGGCGGCTCGAGCGCCTGGGAGTCCCGCTCAGCTTTGCAGACGCAGCGGGAGGGCCCGGGTACGACCTCTTCTCGCCTGCGTTCTGGGCTGAGGCCCGCAAGATGAGGGATGCGAGGGAGGGAGGGGATTCACGTGCGCTGTAGGCCTTGTGCAGCAGTTGGCGTTGTTGCGGGTCCTGGTTGAGAGTGACTTGGCTGCTTTCTCGCTCCTTGCTCGCGGCTCCCTCTTCTCCCGTCTCTGCTGAGCGTCTCGCACCCCTTCTCCTCTTCTCCCTCTTCGCCATTGACGCACATCGTTGACTTTGTCACCGCGATGCGGACTCCGGCAGGTCCGCGGCTCCCTACGCCTCCGGAGAGGAGGCGGTTCACCTCTCTCGCTCCTTCCCCTTCCCGTCACTCGCGTCCGACATGCCGTCCACCTCCATCCACACTCCGGTGCATCCGTCTTTGCGCCATCAAGTCCGCACCCTCCCTCCTCGCGGCTGCACCGCCTCGACCGCCCTCCCCGACGAGCTCCTCGAGATGATCTTCCGCCTCCTCCCGCCCGACAAGGACGGTGACTACCGGGCCCTCTACCGCCTCTGCCTCGTCTCGCGCCGTGCCGTTGCACAGCCGTTCCTCTGGGAGGTCATCTCGATCCAGCTCCCCTCGTCGCCGGCGGAGGCGTTCGTCGAGGCGGCAAGGACGTTCGGCCAGTACACGCGTCACTTCGAGCTCACCGCGGCCAGCGAGGTCGACGAGCAGGCAGCGGACTTGGCGTCCTACCTGCCGGCGCTCCGCTCGATGGGCGAGCTCCGAGTCCTCCAAGTCGACGGAATATCGGGTTGGCGGGAGCCGCGGTGGTTCACTCTGCCGAGGACAGACCATCCCTGTGCGCACAGTCACCCGATCTCCTTTGGCTTCCGATCTAACAGCCCGTCTGCACCTCGAGCATCTTGGCTTGGTCAACCTCCGCGGGCTATCATTTCCTCCCTCCCTCGCCGCCAATCTCATCTCCTCGACTTTTCAGGTTCAGGCTACCACCCCGATGTTCTCCTCGGAGCGGGCGCCGGAAGATGCCGAATCTGCGCGCCCTCGCGGTCGACGCCCTCTACGCGTCCGGTCTGCCCGACTACCTGCTTCCTCAGCTCGACATGCTCCAGTTGTACGCGCCGCGCGCCGTGGACCGTGTGTACCTCCCACACGCGCCGCACGATACCGTCCCCCTTCTCCTCTCCCTCCCGATCAGCAACCACTACGAAATCCTGTTCCCGACCTTCCCCTTCCACCTGCACATCGACGCCGTCATGATCGACGACGTCAGCCACGGGCACGGCGCCGGCGTTGCGTACCTCGTTGCGTACCTCACGCGCCTGACGGAGCTCGTCAAGCAGGGCGGCGTCGTCAAGTCGCTCTGGCTCCCGCGCGACCTTGAGAGCGCGGGCTCGCCCACGAGCGCAGACGCGCAGAAGGCGTGGGACGCGCTGTGCGCTGCGGCGGAGGAGGCATGCGTGCCGGGTAGGCTCGTCGGCGGGGCGGAGGAGCCGAGCCCGCTCGTCGGTGGGCGGCTGAGTTGGGCTTTCTGGGAGCATGCGAAGGCGCTGAGGGCTCGCGGTGAGACGTAGGTTGTCGGAGGCCTTGGATGGAGCTGAAAGGACGCGATGTTGGCTTGTCGAGGGCTGTCTTCGGGAAGACGAGCAGGAGGAGGTGACGGCGTCTCCCTCGACCTCGCCCTTTGCGGGCTTACTCGGTCTGCCCTGACCAGTGAGCACGTGAGAGCCCCGTTAAGCCCAATGAAAGCTGGCCCAGCGGATGCCACCTCGCTCTTCGCTCTCATCACCCCTTGTCTTCCTCCGCTCACCCCGCTCCGGCTGCACCGCTCTGCAGGCCTCGGAGACTCGTGCGACTGCTCGTAGGACACTTCGAGGACCATACCATTAAGCCGAACCACTCCGCAAGATGCTCGACCGCCTCCCTGACGAACTCGTCCTCGCCGTCTTTGCGCATCTCGCCAGGCCCGCCGTCGACCGGTGGGACTACGTCGAACGGCAGCGGTCGCTGAGGGTACTTTCCCTAACATCCCGCCTGTGTCGTCGCCTCGCCCAGCAGCTTCTCCGGCAGCAGGTGCGGATTGAGGGCTCGCGGGACTCTGTGCATCTTCGCGCGCGGTACGACATCAAGGCGCTCGGAACGCACGTGCGTTATCTTGACATCACGAACGGCAGCCCTTATCGACAAGAGCACCACGGCATGCACTGTAACCCGGGCGAGTTTGCCGACGTCTTCCCGCTCCTCCCGAACCTCGAGGATGTCAGGCTCGGCGGGCAAGGCCTCCCTCAGGATGCTGCTCCGTTCGATCTTGCCTGCCTCGCGCAAAACCATCGTGAGTGCAGTACTCCTCTATCAAGAACGGATCTAACACGCCGCTCTCCATCGGCCTCGTCAGCCTCAAGGTCGTTGATTCGAACCCGACTGCGCCGCTGCACGAGCTCAAGGAATTGCGTCTTGATTCTGTCCTGGTCGATCCCCTCGTCATCCATCCATGGCTCGACTCGCAGCGTCTGCCCGACTTGCGCGCGCTTTTCATTGACGGGCTGCACTTCTCCGGCCCCAACCACCATCCTCCCCCCCTCCCCCCTGAAACCAATCTCACTCGGCTTGAGTTCGTCCAGACGCGGACGTTTGACTGGCCAATTCCGGCAATTTCGCCTTCCGCGCCGCCTGTCGCTGTCGAGATCACCTCCCTCGACCTTCATCGGCTCCCTCAGCATGCCATGCTACAGCTTGCCCTCCCCGACGACATCTCGGTCACTACTGTACGCCCCTATGTCGACGCGCTCCTGCGCAGCGTGCAAGACGAGGGCGACACTCACGAACGGAATCGCCCGAGCCCCGCCAGCCTCTGGGTCCCGCGTTTCTTCCAGCTCCCGGCGATATTCGACGCAGACTTCGAAATCGCACTCGACAACCTTGTAGACGCGTGCGGACAGGCGAATCGCCGCTTGATGTGGTGGAAGGGCGCGCCGGTTGAGGGTGAGCTCGTCTCGCACGACTTCTGGCGGTACGCGCGGGAGCTCAAGGAGGCGGGAGCGGCGGGGGCTTAGGAAGAGACGGTGTGTGTGCTTGTGGAGGAGGCGCGAGTGCAACGAGGCGAGGTGGGCTTGTCGGTGACCTGTTTCTCGAAAAAGAGAGCCGAAGCGCGCAGTCTCTTCCTTCCTTGTGCCTCCACCGCAGACCCGACCGCCTTCTTCGTCTCGTAAAGCGTTCTGGCTCTGTCGATGATGAAGGTGTCCGAGGGATCACGCCCAAGCCTCGCCGGGAACAAGGAGGAGGGGCGCTTTGACCTTCTCAAGCGGGCCGCAACCCCTGCGGCGCACTGCCACCTCCTGTCGCGTGACTCAGGGCGCACGCAGTCCGTTCACGAGATCGAGGAGTCGCCGCGGTGCTCCTGCGGAAGCCCCAGGGAGGCTCCGAGGAATGGGCGCTCGGATCGCGCCCAGATGAGCGGGACGAGCCGTCTCTTCGCTTGCTCAACGCGCCTTCGTCCGTTTCGGCGACCTTCGCGGGCTCAGGTCGAGTTCAGCCTACGCCACGCCTACAGCCGACCAGCGAGAATGCCGCACCGCCTCCCCGACGAGCTCCTCCTCTTGATCTTCGACGCCCTCGCCCAGCCCGCCTACACGCGCGACGAGTACAAGCGTCGGCAGCAAGCACTCAGCGCCCTTTCTCTCGTAGCCCGGAGGTACCGCGACCTCGCACAGCCGCTTCTTTGGGAGGTCGTCCGGGCCCAGGAGCGAGCGCACCTCGACAAGATCCGGCGGATCAAGGACGGCAGCGGTTCTCCCACACGCACCAAGCTCTTCCACGTCTCGACGAAGACCGTCGCTACCGGCGAGGAAGAGCCAGTCTCGCCGGACGAGGGAATCGAGGCGGCGAAGCTCTTCCCCGACGTCGAGGAGATCCGCATCGAGTGCGTGAGGTCGCCGCTGGACCTAACCTTGCTTGGTGCACACTCCGGTACGTTCTCCTACTGAGTACGGGCTCGACCAGTCCGCTCACCCTCGCCGCTGCAGGTCTTCGCCGCCTCTCCCTCGTCAATGTCGACCTCAGCAGTTCTTCCCCCGTCCACCTTCCGCACCTCGAGCAGCTCCGCCTGGACAGGACCATCATCCCGTCGTCGCTCCTCACGGAGTGGCTCGACCCGTCACACCTCCCCTCCCTCGCCGCCCTCCGCCTCATCGCGCTGTACGAGGCGCTCCACGCCGGCGCCCCCGCGCTCGACCTCTCGCCCGCGTTCCTCGCGCAGGTCGACTTCATCCAGACCCCGGGCTCTCCCTCGACGCGCTGCAGCGCTTCCACAACTCGGTCGACCCGCCGTTCCTCTTCGGCTCGAGCCTCAGCTCGATCCTCCCGCGGCACCTTATCCTCGCGGCGCACCAGTTTGACGGCCGGGCGAGGGCGACGACGACGCTAAAGCGCTTCGGTGCGCAGGTGGACGCCGCGCCGCCCGTCGAGGGGTCGCACCCGCGCGTGCTGCTCCTCCCGCGCTGCCTCCAGGCGCTCGCAACGAGCGACGAGGTGGTTGCGATGGCGCTCGACACGTTCGTCGCGACGTGCGCGCGCAAGGCCGCCCGGCTCATCTGGCACGCCGGCGCGGACGATGACCTCGTCTCGCGCGAGTTCTGGAGGTACGCGCGGTAGCTCAAGGCCGCGAGGGAGGAGGAGGACCGTGGGCGGAAGCTGTAGAAGCTGATTCGCACGGTAGTCTCATCGCCAAGTGGAAGTACCGGTTGTACAGGTCGATGGTCTCCAAGCGGGGGAGCAAATCGTGGGCGACCGGCACAAGCGCAATCGTAAGCAGGAGAACGGCGAGCGTCTCTCGCGAGCGATACGAACGGACCTGCGGTGCAACAACGACAACAAGCGGACGACAACCAGGAACCCCTCCTCTCCTCCGCCTACCCGAGCAGGATGCGGAGCTCCTCCTTGCGCTGCGCCTGCAGCTCGACTTTGGACAGCGTGCGGCCGATGCTCATCCTGCGCGAGGCTCTTGGGTCAGTACCAGGGTCGGAAGAAGGGAGAGGAGGGAGACGCACGACGCGAGCTCCATCTTGCGCTTCTGGATCTTGAGCATGTTGGTCTCGATCGAGTCCTGCATGACGAACCGGACCGTCTGCACGCTGTGCGTCTGCCCGAGGCGGTAGATGCGGTCGACGGCCTGGTTCTGCGGGCGGGCGGGGCGGGCGGGAATCGAGGCGCGGAGTGTGAGGAGGATGGCGAACCTCGACGGCCGGATTCCAGAACGGTTCCATCAGGTACACGCGGCGGCCAGCCGTCAGGTTAAGCCTACACGAGCAGGTGAGTCAGCGAGAGGAAGGGGCAATAGAGGGGAGGAAACGCACCCGACACCACCCGCCCGCAGCGAGACGAGCAGCACCTCGCACTTCGGGTCCGACTTGAACGCCGCCATCGCCGCGGAGCGCTGGTCGCGGTTCATGCCGCCGTCGAGGCGGTCGTACTTGATGTGGTTGTCGTCGAGCGCGTCGCCGAGGCGGTCGAGGAGCGTCGTCCACTGCGAGAAGACGACGGACTTGACGATCTCGCCTTGCACGGGCTGGAACCCGATGGTGGTACCCGCCGGGGCGACGTAATCGGGGCTGTAGTTCTCCGAGTGCGGGTTGACCTGCGAGAAGGGGAGGAGATCGACAAGGAGGGCGCTACGGACGGACGGGGCTGGTCAGCAGGGTGATCAAGGCGGAGGGCGAGGGGGACGCACCGGGTCTTGGTGCTGTGCTCGAACAGCCGCGTCGCCTTGCCCTTCTTGCCCTTCTTGACCTTCGGCGCACCCTCGTCCGCCGACCTCTCGAGCGCCTTCTGGTACTCGCGCGGGCCGATCTCGATCGCGTCGAGCGCAGGGAGGATCTCCTCGGAGCAGACCTTGCAGACGGCCTTGACGTCGCTCTTCGCCGCGGGCCACTCGGGGCAGACCGTGCTCTTGAAGCACGGCGCGCAGTAGACATGCTGGCACTTGGTCACGACAGCGGCGACGTCGTCCTGCGCGCCATTCGCCGCGCCGTCCTCCTTGGCCGAATTGGCGACGGACGTCGCGCCCGTCTGCGTCTTGGCCGTCTTGCGCGCGCGCTTCGCCGGCGGCTTCTTCCCCGGCTTGACGTCCTCGTCGCCGCCGAGATCCTCGACGTTCGGCCGTGAGAAGGCCTGCATCGCGCAGCTGCACTCGGAGCAGTCGCCGCCGCCTGCGTCGCGCATGAGCGCGAGGAGCTGGATCGCGCGCGGCTTGGAGATGCCGTGCGCGCGGATCGTCTCGACAAGGTCGCCGCCTCCGCCGCTGCGGTCCTCAGTGTCCTGCAGCAACGCAGGGTGAACGCAGATCTGGCGGAGCTTGAGGAGCTCTTGCAGAATCGAGCAGAAGTTCTTCATGACCGAGTCGGTCGCCTCCATCTGCGCAAAGTCGTGCTTGTAGCGCTGGTGCCGGCTCGCGTAGAACGCGCGCTCGGCCTCGGTGAACTGGAGGTGGACGAGCGCGTTGTCGATCGGCGGGAGGGAGAGGATCGGCTTGCCCTTGGCGTCCTTCGTGTCCTTCGTACGACGGAGTGCGATGTAGCGCATGATCGGGCGCTCGGTGCCGAGCTCGTCGCCCTTCTGCGCGAGAACGCCGATGTACTGGTTCCAAACGTGGCGGTCGGTGAACGGCTCCAGACGGAGGAAGCGGACGAGCGAGAAGATGTCGTTGAGCGAGTTCTGCAGCGGCGTGCCGCTGAGGCAGATGCGGCGCGAGGTCGAGAGCTCGCACGCCGCGCGCGCCTGGATCGTCTTGTGCTCCTTGATGATGCTGCGGGCGGCAGAGGCGGGTGAGCGAAAGTCTCGGAGCGAGAGCGGAAGCGCGACGTACTGCGCCTCATCGAGGACGACGCGAAACCACTGTATCGCCTGGAGCGGGCTGACGCCCGAACCATCGACGGGGCGCTTGCGTTTGCGCTTGTTCTTCGCCTTCTCGGCAGCAGCCGCGGCGGCCTCGGCCTCGGCGTCGATGACCTCGCCGGGCGGGCGCTCGAGGATGGTCCCGTCGGCCGCGAAGCCAAAGACCTGCATGATGCCGTCCTCCTCCTCCTGCGCCTTCTGCGCCTGCTTCTCCTCCTCGTCCTCGCGCGCCTCCTCGGCGCGCTGCTGCTTCGAGAACTCGGTCCCGACGGTCGAGAACGTCGTGATGACGACGTCGTGGTCCGCGAGCTTCTGCACGTCGCAGCACCGCGACGCGCCGTGGTAGATGTAGATCTTCAGCGGCGGGTCGCGCTTCTTCTTGCGCTTGTCCGCCGCCGGCTCGGGCGTCGACCCGTCACTGATGCTGTCCGAGTCGTCGCCGCCGCCGCCGACAGCGATGTCGCCGTCTTCGTCGTCGCTGCTCGCAACGCGCATCTTGCGCTTGAGCGCCTTGATCGCGCGGAGCCCTGCTCGAGCTCGACGCTCTTGCCGCCGTCCTCGTCGAGCTCGACGTGCGCCGTGTGCTCCTCGAACTGGCTCTCCCAGTTCTGCACCGTCGAGAGCGGGCAGACGATGAGCGTCGCGCGCGAGCGCACCTCGAGCTTGTCGAACCGGCTCTGACCGCGTCCTCGCGCTTCTTCTCGCGCCGCTGCTTCGCCTGCTTCTTCTTCGACAGCGGCCGGCCCGTCGACGAGCCGGACGACCCGTCGGCGTTGACATCGCCGGTGATGCCCCACAACTGCGACTTGAACTGCCCGACGTCCACTGCCCGGCCGGCACCGGCGATGTCCGCGGGCTTGAGCTTCTCCTCGAAGCGCGGGTCGAGCTTGTCCTTCGTCGGCGCCTCGTTCGCCCACTCGCGCGCCTCGGGCAGCGTCGTGCATACGAGCGAGATGATGACGATTGTCTTGCCGAGACCCATGTCGTCCGCGAGGATCGCGCTGCGGGCGTGCTCGGGTCAGTGCCGCTTCTGAACAGGCGGGAAGAGCGCGACGCACCCCCTGCTTGCGGCGGTGGCTTGACGCCCTCGATCTGCAAGTCGGTCACGACGCTCCGCCAACCCTTCGGGCGGCCGTAGGTGTCCGAAACGCGCTCCCACAGCGCGACCATGGTCGGCTTGCTCCCGCGCGGGTCGCGGTCGGGGACGTCGATGAGCGTCTCGCGGTCGAGGAGGAAGGCGAGCGCCTGCTTCTGGTGCGGGTAGAGCTTGGTTGCGACGATGGGCGCTGCGGGGATCGAGCGTCAGCACGGCGCAAGAGTGAGAGGAGGGCGAACGGGCGTACGTGGCGTGACCTCCTCCATCTCGACACCGCTCTTGAGCTCCATGAGCACGTTCTGCACCTGCTCCCGCTGCGCATCGACCGCCTTGACGACCCTCTGCGCGTCCATCCCCGCGCCGCCATACATCCCGCTGACGAGCGCCTGCCTGCGCCTCTCGGCGTCGGCGCCGCGCGCGCCAACCCCGGCGCGGGGTTGTGCGGGTTCGCGTACCGCATGCCGCCGTAGTTCTCGGGGCGGTACCCGACCGACTCGTTGAGGTACATGGGCGGGTGCGCGCCCTCGAGGAGGGCGGCCACTTCGGATACGTCGAACGGACGGGCGAAGAGGCGGAGGCGGAGGCGCATCATGACGGGCTGCACGCACTCGCTTCATCAGTCCAGGGGCGAGAAGCGGGAAGAAGGGAGAGGACGCACGTTCTGCTGGCCTATGCGCTCGAGGTACGCCTCGCAGTAGAGCTTGCCGTGGCCGCCCTGTGATGCCCGTGCCGTGCCACCCGTCGCCAAGCAGCGGGCCGAGCACGTCGGCGGCCTTGTAGTCGATGAAGCCGAACATCTCCTTGCGGAGCGGCGTATACAGGCGAGCATCTCGCGCCAGCTGCCCTGGCTGAATGCGGGCTGGTCGCGGAAGATGTGGACGGGGAGCGGGCGAAGGAACGCCTGCCGCGCGCGCTCGTACTCGCCCTGCATCGGCTGGAGCTGCTCGGCGGGGACGGGCGTCCCGTCGGCGTACGTCTCGGGCGGGGCGGGCGGAGGGCAGATCTCGACGACGCGGTTGAGGATGAGGCCGTACGTGAAGACGTCGCCGATGCAGACGGGCGTCTCGTCGATCACGACGTCGTCGTCGTCCGAGACGGGCTCGGGCTTGGCCGGCGGTGCGAGGACGTCAATGTCGCCGTCGTCGGCAGTGAGATCGAGGACGTCCTCTGCGCGGCCCTTGCCCTTGTTCGGGCTCGAGCGGGGCGGGACGAACGGCGCTGCGGGGTGCGGCGCTGCGCGGGCGGCGGGGGACTGCTGAAGGTAGGCGGAGGGCATGCGCGCCGACGCGGCGGAGGATATCACAGGAATGCGGCCGAGAGGGGCGGACGACGATGCGGAGGAGGAGGCGGCGGGATAAGCCGCGGGATGGTGGTGCGACCCTCCTGCGACTGGCCGTGCGGCGTGCTGTGGTGCAGAGGGCGATGCGAACGCTGCGAACCCTGACGGGCTCCCCATTGTCGCAGCATGCGCTCCCCCTCCTCCTCCCGCGGCGGCGAGGGGCGACCGACTCGACCCAACAACGGCGGCCCAGTCGCGCGATGCGCTGCTCCCGTGCACCGTGCCCTCTCCTCCCGCATGCGCTGCGCCTACCCCCGCCCCCGGCGCAGAGTCCGCGGCGCCGTAGAGCCAACCGTCGAGTGCGCGCCTCGCCGCCCGCGGGCTGAGCTGGGCGGGCAGCTGGCGCTGCTCCGGCTCTGGCGAGTCTTCGGTGAGGTCGACCGTGTCGAACTGGCTCTGCGCGCGCGGCTGCTCGCGGGACGTCGAGGTGGAGGCGGTGCTCGTCGTCGGGAGCGCGGGCGCGAGCAGCGGGTGCGCGTCTTCGGTGAACCCGTTCGCAAACTCCATCGCAGTCGGGTGAGCTGGTCGGAGAAGCTCCTGCGCCGCGAGAGGGCGAGAGGAGCGATGAGGGCGGAGGAGGACGAGGGGAAGCGGGCGAGTTCGTCCGCCACCTGCTGCTCCCGAGGTGACTAGAGGGAACCTGTAGAGCTCTAAGGGGCCTCGGGAAGCGCGCACACTTGTCCGACTCAGCGGGACACAGTGCTGACTGAGCCGCTCCCCTCTCACATGCCGAGCAACCCCGGAGCGGAAGTCAGATCGCGGTCAAACTGCACAGACGGGTAGAAACAACAAGCACCGCACAAGAGACCTCGCGAACCCACCGGACGCGCCCGATCATGCCGCCGCCGCCATCGCCGCCTCCATCTCCTCGATCCTCCGCTGCCTTTCCTCCTCCTCCATCTCGTCGCGCATCCTTCGGAGCTCCTCATCGTCGCTGTCCGCCCTCCCCTCCTCCATGATCGCCGCCCCGGCTGCCTCGTCATGCCGGCCCTTCTTGCGGCGCTTCCCGCCCGCAGGAGGGGCATGGTCCGCCTCCTCCTCCTTCTTGCCCTTGCGCTTGCGCCCGTGCGCCCCGCCCGCGGCGTCGTACGTCCCGCCGCCGGCCTCGATCTCGGCGCGCCGGCGATTGATCGCGTCCATCGGGTCCTCGGGGATGGGACCCGACAGGTCCTGCCCTGTCGCCTTGGCGTACGCGTCGACATCTGCGCGGTGGACGAGGGCTTCCATCAGCACCTTCCGCCAGAAGCGAGAGAGCGGAAGAGTACGGGGAGGACGCACCGACGGGCTTGCGCTTGTACATGAGCGACGTGATGTAGTTCGGGTCGCGCTTGTCCTCCTTGTTGAACTTGTTGCGGATCTCGCGCCTGCTCCGGCTCGGGAACAGCGCTGCGATCATCTCAAAGTCGGTCCCGAACTGCGAGACGGCCTGCGAACGCTCTCACGACGGAGTCAGCTCACGCCGGAGGGGCGAAGGCGGACGAGCGGGACAGCGCCGACGCACGTCGAAGAACATGTCCGTCTCGAGTTTGGTCCACCGGGCGACGGCCTTGCGCTTACCGTACGAGTTGGAGTTGACGAATCGGTCCTGCGCCGACTCCTCGATGACCTCACGCGGGCCAAGCTGCTCGTCCTGCGCGCACACTCCCTGCTGTCAGCCTCCCGCCTCGATGGAAAGAGGAATCAATCGAGACGCACCCCGCCGCGGTTGATCTGCAAGCTCGACTCGTCGACGACGAGCTGCCCATCGATGATGCGCATCTGCGGCGCGTACTGCGTCTCGACAAAGTCGTCGTTGACCTCGCCATCGCCGTCCTCGTCCTCGTCGCCTTCACCGCGGACCGTCCCGTCCTCGTCGCCGCCCACGACCGACGTGCCCGCGCGCGGGCCGTCCTCTTCCTCGTCGACCTCCATCTCGGGCAGGCCCGCCGCGTTCCCGGCCGCCACGGGCGCGGGCGCGGGCGTCGCGCTCGCCTCGCGCCCCGGCTGCACCTGCACGCCGTCGGCCTCCTGCGCCTCGCGCTCGTCCTCGCTGTTCCACTCGCCCTTGGCCTTGAGCTTCATCCTGCGGCGCTTCTCCTTGAGCGCAGCCTTGCGGTCGAGGCTCTTCTGCTCGAAGAAGAGCGTCCGCTCGCTCGGGCGTCCGATCGCGAACTTGGGCCGCACGGTCGCCAGGTCCGCCATGAGCGTCTCGGACGGGTCGACGGCGCGGAGGTCGACGGGCGGGGCTTTCGCCTTTGCGCCGGCCTTCTTGCCGCCCTTCTTCGCCTTTTTCTTCTTTGGCGCCGCGCCATCGTCGTCGTCCTCCTGCTCGAGGTCGTCGCCCTCCGCATCCTCGCCCGACGCGAGCGCGTCCTCCTCAGCGTCGTCGTCCTCCTCATCGTCCGAGCCGAAGACGAACGCGTCCGCCTTGCCCTTCCCCTTGGCCTTCGCCTTCCGCGCCGTCCGCGCCCTCGCACGCTTCTCCATGCGCGCATCAAGCGCCTCCATCGCCGCCTCGTCATCCTCATCGCTGCCCGCTTCGCTCGGGACGGGCGACGCCGCTCGCGCCGCCTTCGCCTTGCCCTTGCGCGCGGCGGGAGCCTTCTTCGCGGAGGCTTCTTCGCAGCCGGAGCGCGCTTCGCTCCCGCGCAGGCGCCTTCTTCGCCGCCGCAGCGGGCGGGGGCATCTCCTCGTCGTCGTCCTCCTCCTGCTCGCCCGGGGCGTCCTCGTCTCCCTCGTCCTGAACCGCCTCCTTCCTTGCCTTGCCCTTCTTCGCCGCCGCAGCCGACGCGGCAGCAGCAAGCGCGACCTTCGGCACGCGGCCCTTCGCCTTCGGCTTCGCCGCGGGCGGGGCGGGCGGCGCCTCCTCCTCTGCGCCTCTTCGGCGCCGTCGCTCGCAGCGGGGAGCTCCTCCGCACGTGGGCGACGCGGGCTCGACGACGCCGGGCGCGGGCGCGGGCGGGAGCGCGACGGCTTTGCCCTTTGCAGGAGAGGGGGTCTTGCCCTTCGCGGGGGAGGGCGCCGGCGCCTTCGCCTTCTCTTTGCCCTTCGCCGCGGGCGGGGGCGCCTTCTCCTTCGCGCCCGCGGCAGGGAGCATCTCCTTCCTTACCGGCGAGACCGACGCGCTCTCGCGCTCCTCCCGCTCCTCGCGCGCGCGCCGCTCGGGCGACTCGGTCGGCGGCGCGGCGCCGACTGCGAAGGCGGTCCCGCGGGAGGGGCTCGGCGGGGCGGTAGCGCGCTGCGACGAGGAGGACGCCGGAGGGGCAGCGAGCGGGCCGAAGGCGCTGCCTGCGGTGCGCTGCGGCGAGGAGGAGGGCGCGGCGGGAGGGGGGAGGGTGGCGGCTGCGCGGAGGGGGGACTTGCGCGGCTGAGAGGGCTGAGAGGGCGCAAAGGACGTCGCCTGCGTGAAGGCGGAGGAGGAGGAGGCGGAAGGGTCCGAGGGTGTGAACCCGAATGCGGTCGAGGAGGCGAAGGAGGAGGCGGGCTGCGATGACGAGGGGGCGGTGGGGTCGCTCGGGCCGAAAGGAGGGAGCCTGCGTGCGCTTCGGCGAGCTCGTCGGGGCTGCAGCTGCGCTCGAGGACGGCACTGCCTGGCCGGGGAAGCACCCGGGGCGGGACCCTCTGCGGCCTCCTCGTGGAGCGGGTCGAGCGCGGGAAGCGGGAGGGCGTTGCTGCGCGGGGTCGGACCGGCGGTAGAGCTCGCTGCGACCCTTCACGGTGTGCGCGCGACGAGGATGCGGCGGGGGCGGCGGGGGCTTTGCGCTTCGGGGCGAAGCGCTGCCCAGACTTGTCTGTGCGCGGAGAGTGGTTAGCGAGGCAGCGAGTACGCTCGGAGTGCGCACGCACTGATCCGTCCTGCTGTCGACATTGCGCGCGGAGGGGACGAGCGAGAGAGGCGAGCCGCCTGTTGACCGTGACTGCACCCGCTTCCCTCGCTCTGAGTGTGCGCTGCTCACTCTGGGCAGCTGGAGATGTGACGTTTGGCCGCTTCGTACTCGCTCGAGGTGCTCCCGCGCGATGAGGCACCCTGCTCGGCCCCCTCCTCCTCGTCGAGGTGATGAGCCCGCCCCGCTACAACGCAGCTCCGGGTGTACGTCTACGCTCGTCCAGGATGACCAGACCCCGCCGCTGCACTGATCTGCGTGGCCTCAGCTTCACTCGCGGGCTTTTGGCTGACTACTTCCCTCCGCCGCTCGTCCAGCCCTCCCTCGACTCCCGCGTTCGGCGCTCTCCCATCCCCTGTGTCGCGCCTTGGGAGGACTGCACGCTCCAGCTTATCCCACGGCTCCGCGCGGCGATGCGTACCATCCGACTCGCTCGCTCGCTCGTATCGCATGCACCTGCTCTCGTCCTCGCTCGCATCGCTCGCTCTTCCCTCGCTCGCATCCGCGGGGACGCGCGACTCGCGCACAAAGACACGCTCGACAACGACATCATCATTCGCCACCTTCCTCCGTCCCCACCGTCGCGCAACAAGCCACTCAAGACACGCCCACTCCTCCTCCGCCGGGCAACACGCTCCATCGGGCACAGGGTGTAAGTGGAAAAGAGAGTGTGAGAGTGAAAAAGGGGGTGGCAAGCAGGAGAGAAGGGGGGAGAGGGAGACGGGGGGGGGGGGCGAGCCCAGGGGAAGGCGCTCTTTTCGAGGTGGAGGAGGGGAGGGGCGAGTGCGGATGCTAGAGAGACAGGGTGAGAGAGGGAGGAGGAATTAGGCGTAAGGACAGGGAGGCGAAAGTGTATGGGAGGAGAGGAGACAGCATAGGAGAAATGTGGGAAACGAACGACGGAAGCGAGAAGAGAGAAAGAGGGCACCCATGGGGCAGGCTCACGCCTTGACCGCGACCTGCGCCGCGCCGCCGTTGGGCTTGACCGCCTTGGCGCCCTGCCCCGCCGCGGCGTTGAAGTTGTGGTGCGGCTTCTTCTTCCCCTCCTTGCGGACGAACCCATCCTCGTCCTTCTTCGGGCCCTTCTTTTCGCCCTTGTCGCCCTTCACCGCGTCCTTCTCCTTCTCCTCGCCGTTCTCGCTCGCCGGCGCACTAACAGCCGTCGCAGCGCGGCGGGCGAGAACGCGCGCGTCTTGGGCTTCTCGGGGAGGACGACGCTCGCGCCCCTCGCGGCGGCGCTCGCCCACCCACCCATGATCTTTGGCGGCGCCTGCGCGGGCGCGGCGGGCGCGGGCGCGGCAGGCGCGGCATCCGCGGCATCGGCGTGCGAGACGAGGACGAACCCGTCCGCCTCGTCCGCCTTGGGCGAGGCGGGTGCCTTCGCCTCGACGGCGGGAGCGGGCGCAGCGGGCGCGGGCTTGGGCGCCTCGGCCTTCGCCGCGGCCGACGAGGCAGCAACAGCGGCAGCGGCCGCAGCAAAGCCGTCCTTCTCGTGCGCGGGCGAGAGCGGTGCCGCGGGCGAGAGGGCGGGGAAGTCATCGCCGCTGGGCACGCGCTGAGCTGCCTGCTGCGCCGCCGTCGTGTTCGCAACGCCAGACTGCTGCTGCTGCTGCGCGGCGGGCGCCGACTGCTGCTGCTTGGCCGCGGCGGCGGCACCGGCGTGCGGCGCGCCGTGGTGGTTGTGGTGGTGCCGCGCGGGCGGGATGTGTCGCGTCAGGCCGTTGATGGCCGCGACGAGCTGCGGCGCGGCGCTGCCGGGCGGGAGCGAGCCGTTGCGCGGGCCGAACGCGCGCTGCTGCTGCTGGCCGGCAGCGGCGGCGGCGGCAGGCGCGGCGGGCGCGTCGCCCTGCTGCGCCTGCGACGCGGCCTGAGCCTGCGCCGCGCGCGCCTCCTCGACAAAGCGACGCTGCTGCTGCTGCTGTCCGGCCATGCGCTCGCGGTACGAGTACCCGCCGTTGAAGACGGCGCCGTTCTCGAGCTGGCGCTGCGCAATCGCCGCCGGGTCGAGCTGCAGCGCCGCGACGGCCGCCTGCGCCTGCTGGACGTGCTGTGCGTGCGCCTGCTGCGCTTGCGCCTGCGCCGCCGCCTGAGCCTGGGACTGAGCCTGCGCCTGCTGAACCTGCGCTTGCTGCACCTGCGCCTGTGCGGCGGCGACCTGGTGGTGCTGGTGGTGGTGGTGCACCTGGTGGCGCTTGATGTTTTGCGCCTGCTTCATCGCCTTCTGGCTCGCGAGCCATGCAGGGGGCATCCCGCCGCTCGCCTCGGGGTGCTCGGTCCTTCCATCCGAGCCGATCATCCCGCGGCCGAGGAGGCGCGCGTCCGACCCGTCGGGGAGGAGGTGCGCGAACGGGCACTCGTCGCCGTTGCGGCAGCGGTTCGCCTCGAAGAACGAGCACGGCGGGCGCGCGCCGCCGCCGAACGAGCGGCGCTTGATGCCCGGCCCGCCGGGACCGACGGGGAAGCCGTTCGGGCCCGGCACGCCCGAGATGGAGCGGCGGGGGATGCCCGGGCCGCGGGCCATGGGTGGCTTGGGGAAGCCGTTAACCGCGGCGGCAGCAGCGGCCATCGCGGGCGGGACCATGCCAGCCGGGAGAGCGGCGGCGACGGGAGGTGCAGGTGCGGGGACGAGGGGAGCAGCGGGAGGAGGCGAGACGGCGGCGGCGGGAACGGCCGCGGCGGGCCCCGAAGTCTGGAAGAAAGTGTGCATAGAGGGGGCGGGGCGGGGCAGGGGAACGCCATCGGCGCCGAATGCGCTGGGCGGGGAGGTCGCGGAGGGCGCGGGCGGGAAGGCGCCGTACTCGGCGCCGGCGGGGAAGGGCGGGTAAGGAGCGTAGGCCTCGGGGGCGGGCGGGAACTGCTGAGGGGTGGAGGCGGCGGGGTAGGCGGGAGCGGCGACACCCTCGACGGGCGAGGGGACCGTCGCGGGGAGAGGCGCGAAGGTCTGCGCTGCGGGCGAGGGCTGAGCGGAGCGCTCCTCAGGCGAGGGGATGGCGACAGGAGGCGAGACGGAGGGGATGGGGACGGGGGCGACCTCGGCGGGGACGATGGGCTGAGGCGCGGGCGGCGGGACGGCGTAGTACGGCTGAGGCGGGAACTGCTGCTGGTACGCCTGCGGCGGGTAGCCGCCGAATGGCGGCGGGAAGTAGTACCCCGCCTGCCCGAACGGCGGCTGGTAGCCGTAGTCCATCGCCTGCTCCGGGTAGTACATGGGCATGCCGCCCATGTACGCGCCCTGGTCCATCGGCATCGGCATCGCCGGCGGCTGCGGCACAAGCGCGGGCTGCTGCAGCTGCTCCTGCTGCTGCGCCGGCGCGGGCGAGCCCGACTGGCTCGGCGGGATCTGCGCCGCGACCGACGGCGACGGGGGCACGCCGGGCGAGCCAGCGATGCCCGGGATGCCGTGCGAGAAGATGCAGTGCTCGCCGTACTTGCACTGGCCGAGGGGGAAGAAGCGGCAGGGGATGTTGCGGGCAACCTCGGCAGGCGGGAGGTTGACGGAGGCGCTGTCGGCAGCCGAGCCGTTCGGCGAAGCGGCGCCATTGGCTGTAAGAGCGAAGGAGAGGGTCAGCGAGCTCGAAGCGTGGTGAGTGATGTGAGCGACGGAGGTCCCGGAGCGTCCGGAGGTGCGGCAGCCGCGACAACGCGCCCTGGACTCGCGCGGCGCCTGCGAGGCACTCCTGAGAGCACCTGCGACCACCCACGCGAGCGCGCAAGGCGCGCCCGCCATCGCGCGCAAGCGCTCCCCCTCCCGCCCGGGTGCATGCGCCTCGCCCGCCGCGCGCCCTCCCCCGCGCGTCGCCGCCCGCCGAGCCGCGCAGCGCCCTCCATCCGTCCCTACACCCCGCACAGCGCCGCGCCGGCTCGCCCTACGCGCTCCAGCGCGCTCAGGAAAAGTTCTCTGCGCGCCGGGCGCAACGCCGAGCTCCGTCCTGGGAGGTCGGTCGAGCGGACTCGTCCCGTGCTGCGGGGCTCTGCGCGCTGCAGGGATGAAAGCAAGAGAGGTGAAACGCACCGTGGGCCTCTCCATTCACGCCCTGCGCGCCGTGGTGAGCCTGCGCGGCGGAGGCGTCTGCCCCGGACTCGCGCTGCTGCTTGATCGCGTCGGCGCCTGCGGGCGGCTGCGCGCCCTGCGGAAGGGCGGCGGCAGGCGCAGGCTGGGCGAGGGTCTCGGGCGCGGCAACCATAGTTCGCTGGACGGGGCGCGGCGGGCGGGGCGACGGGCCGGGAGGAGCGAGGGTTGACTCGGGGGGCGACGAGGCGTCGAGAGAGCCTGTAAGTTGGACGAGGTCAGCCTGGGGGTACTAGAGGTGGTTCTGGCTAGTCTACCTTTGGTCTACCGAGCGAGCTGGCGGAAGCGGGCGGAGCGACGGAGGGCAGCGTGAGCGCGCCGCGGGGAGAGGCGCGACCGCCAGCATCACCCGCCAGGCGGGTTGTGCGGGTGTTCAGCGTACTCCGTGTATGTGCACGACTGCATCATGCGTGTCGCGCGGGCGCAGGAGGACGTTGCTACCGTTCAGCGGGTGACGCAGCGTCGAGGTGGGGCAGGCGGGAGAGCCGGCGACGGGCGGGACGGGGGGAGCTGCTGCTCGTTTGTATGGGTACTCGGCATGTTACGTGCCACGCTCAAGAGCATGCACAGCGGAAAGAGCGATGCGAGGGAAGCGGGGGAGCGTGCGAGCGACGAGCGTGTGGCGAAGCGGGCAAGATGACCATCGCCCGCCTTCTGGCTGTAGAGCGCACGCCTGCGTCGTCCGTACGAGTGCACGAGCTGTCGAGTGAACTGAGCCGCGAAAAAGGGAGAACGGAAACGAGACGTCGCTTCCTCCCCTCGTCCCCCTGAAGAACGATGGGTCGCTCTCGCACAGCCTCGCCGTGCTTGACAGAGGCAGCACTGCAATGCCGAGGAGGAGTACAACAAACACGCCCTCCGCGATACTTCCCGTCCGTCTATCCCGCCCACCTCTTCCTCCTCGACGGCGGGCGACCCCTTCTCGCGCCCGCACACAGCGCCCGCTCACAGCCCCTCCTCGGCGAGCTGCTCGGCGATGGTGCAGAACATCGAGATCGGGCGGAACTTGATCTCGTGCCCGACCACGCCGCGAACGAGTAGCGCACCTTGCCAACCCAGCCGATGAGCTGCGTGCGAGGTGAGAGGGTGTGAGCGTGCGGTTCGAGCTGAAGAGGAAGCGGTACTCTGCCACCGAGAAGCAGCACAGAGCGTAGGAGGAGCGGAACGCACGTCGAGGTGGTTGACGTTGTGCAGCGTCGCGCGGTAGTCGCCCCACTTGGCCGACTCGACCGAGACGAGCCCGTCATTGGCGCCTGCTGTACGCACGAAGCATCGTCAGCACAGTCCCCCAAGCGTTCCAAGGAGGTAGATCGACCGTGTGACCCTCTACAGGGCCACAGACGGGCGAACGCGACACGGACCGCTTGAAGGAGACAGACGCACCTTCGCGCTCGTACACCACGCCCCACGGGATCCTGAACGCGTTGCTCCAGCTCGGCGTGAACTCGGCGCCGTAGCTGATGTACTTGACGGAGGGGTCGTCGGGCGTCTCCTCGTTGAAGCGCGCCATCTTGGTCCTGCGTCGCGGCGGTACGAACAGGGTCAGCTTGCTGGCTGAGGAAGCTCGCTCGCGGAGGGAGCGAGGGAAGTGTTCTGAGCCTAAGAAGAAACCGAGCACGTACGTCGTCAAGTCATCGAACGCCTTTCCCCCGCCGGGCACACCCACAGCCTTCATGACGCTCAAGAACGCCGGGACGCGCTCCGCGCCGAGGATGTCCTCGAGGAGGTAGTCGGCAAAGCTCGACCCGCGGTGCGGCGTCGAGATGGTCGTCAGCGACCGGACCTTGAAGTTGGTCGGCTTGAGGCGCGATGAGGAACCGGCCGTCAAGACCGCCCTGCGCGCGCGGGCGGGGCGTCAGTGCGATGGAGGAGGGAAAGGAGGGAAGGGCGCACCATCGAGTGGCCGATGAGGTTGACCTCGCGGCCGGGGAAGCGCTCGCCGATGAGCTGGCAGAGGACCTTTGCGCGCTCCTCGATCGACGCACTCGCGGGAACGCGGCCAATCATGACCTCGACACCCATAGCCTGGAGCGCCTCCTCGACGCCGATCCAGTACGAGAACCGCAGGGGCTTGAGGCCGCCGGGCCGAGGTAGTCGAACCCGAAGAGGCCGTGGCAGAAGACGATGGGGAGGCGCGGCGCCTGGTACTTCTCCTTGAGGATCGAGAAGAGCTCGGCGTTCTCCGACACCTCCTCCTTGATCGCCTGCCGGTCGCCCTCGTCGACGAGGTCCTCGACCTCGGAGGGGCGCGCCGTCGGGCCCTCGTCCGCAGACGGGTGCCGCTTCGTACTGTAGTGCCGGTGCGGGTGGGCAGGCGGAGAAGAGGGCGACCTGGCGGAAGAGGTGAAGAAGGATGCGGGGGACGAGTTGAACGGATTCGAGATGGTGAGCGAGTTGAGGAGCGAGGTGGATGAGCTCGACATGCGGCTGCTGGTCGAGGCGAGCGACGCGGCGGCCGAGTCGGTGACGCTGGTGAGCCGGATCGTGGTCGAAGCGAGAGAGGCGGAAGCGGTGTCGGTGACGCTCGAGATGGTCGTCTGGGAGAAGAGGGAGGGGAGGAAGGACCCGCCCTTAGTCGGCGGTGATCGCGGCGGAGAGGGCGGGAGCGCTTTGTCGGTCGATGCGCTTGAGCGGGGTAACAGGGGGCGCCTCATCCGCCTCGAGTGCGACCGAGTCGACCGAGCGCGACGCCGCGAGCGTCAGCTCGTCGAGGCTCGCGTCCAGCAGCTGCGCCTCGAGCTGATCTTGCCGCGCCTGCGTCTCGTGCTGCTCCTGCGCCTCCTCGACAGCCTGCTTGCCCGCAAAGAGCGAGAGGAACCCGCGCGACGCGTCGTGCGCGTCCTTGACCGGCGGCGTGGGCGGGAGCGGGAGCGCCGCGGCGCCTGCCGCCGCCGACTCGGGCTCGACAACCGCGAACGGCCACCACTTAGTCCCCAGCTCAGCTCCGACAACCCGGCGTTCCCGCCCTCCTCCCGTATCGGGTCGACCTCGACGCTCGACCTCCGTGACCGCGGCGTCCGCGTGGTCCCGCTCAGCTGCAGACTACTCCGCCGCGCCATCGCATCGGCAGCGCTCTTGTTCATCAGGCTCTGCAAGCTGCTTATGCTCGAGCTGCGCGGGCGGGGCACGGCGCGCCCTGCGCTCGCTGCCGGCCGCGCCGAAGTGGGGGAGGCGCCGGTGCTCGAGGAACGCTCCATCGTCGCGGCTGCCGGGCGCGGGGGCGAGTAGGACGAGCCATTGGGGCGGAGGAGATCCACGAATGAGGCGTTCGAGTGCGAGAGGGACGACGAGGGGAGGGTCGGGCGCGTGAGCGAGTCGAGGACGAGGGGGGAGGCGCGTTGAAGGGGTGAGGACGGGACGTGCGCGAGCTGAGGCCTGCTCAGCGAGGCTGGCGAGGCAGAGAACGGCGACTCTGGCCTCTGCTCGTCGTGCGCGGCGGGGTGCGGTCGGTTCGGCGTGACGGGCGGCGAGGAGGAGGACGAGGGCATGCGGCGGCGCAGGACCCGGACGGGCTGAGTCGAGAGCAGTGTGCGAGCCAGCTTGGGCTAGTCGCGCACTCGCAGAAGCACGGCGAGGCGAGGCGAGCGGGAGGCGGACGACAACCAGCGTCACCTCCTTGATGGAGACGAGGAGGACACCGCCTCTCGTAGGAGTGGGCGGACCTGCCGAAGCTTACGTACGAGCTCATCAAGACTGGCTATGGGGGGCGCCGCTGCCTAGAGAGCGTTGCGAGAAGCGTTGTTGCCGTCTCGACTGGAGCGGGTATCCCTCTCGACCGCGAGACGAGCTGGCTCTGCAAGACCGCGATACAACGATGACGAGCCTACCGAACAACAGAGCCTGCCTGGATGCTATCGAGGCGCAGGCGCTCAGGCTCTTCGACATCCCACCCCGTCCATGCCTCGGTTGCGCCCTCCTCCGCCGTCTTGAGCCACGTATTGCGATGCAGGAACCCCGGCACGTGCTCGGCGTACGACAGGTCGATGCAGCTGAAGTGGTTGAGCGGGCGGCGAAGACGGTTGTCGAGGAACGCCTTGAGGGCTTCCCAGGCGACCTCGTCGCACGCCAGGTCGATGTCCACCGTGACGCCGATGAGTGCGGCGGGGAGGCTGTGTAAGAAGGCGATGGCGTCTGAACTGCTAGCGGTGATGCACGAGGCGAACCGCGTGTGGTGTTGCTGGAGGAGGAAGTACTGGAGGGACGACAGTTGCGGGAGGAGGGGGACCAGCTCGATCACGGCATCCTCCATGCCCCGTTCGTCGGCGACGGCAATGGCCAGGTACTGCAGAGACGTCGTCTCGCGCAGAAAGTCGACCGTGTCCTCATTGACGGTTTCGACGTCGAGGTGCAGGACCGTGAGCGCGTCGAGGACGAGCGCGGTGTGCAGGCTGAGGATGGGGAGCCCGCCATGTTGGTATGGCGCCACGACGCAGCCGCTCGAGACGGAGAAGCTCCGACGGCGAGGTCGGCACGCGACCGGTATGCGTCATGCCGCAATAGCGCCCGATGACGAGCCGCAGGTTCCGCAGCGAGGCGAGCTGCCCCATCTGCTTGAACATGCGGAGGAGGTCGTTTATGCCATCGCCATACAGCGTCAAGACGAGGGTATTGACCCTCGAGGCCGTCGGGCAGCCGGCGCGCCAGCCGTAGAACCAGTCGACCGCACCGATCCCCGACAGGTCGACACGGCGCAGGTTCTGGCAGCTCCGCCAGATGATGCTGAGGACCGGGATCCTGGGCATGCCGCCGGACACGTCGTGTACAACGACGAGGTGCTCGACGGACGGCGCCAGTCCGTCGAAGCCGCCGAGGTTGAGGAGGGGGCCGCCGAGGGTCGTCGACAGGCGTTCGAGCACTCCGTCGCGCCCGTGCATGCGGATCTCGACCGTGCGGAGGTACTGGTTGAGGAAGGGTTGGCGCCACCGGCGGCAGACGAACGAGAGCTCGAGCATCGTCTTGCGGCAGGCGCGCTCGTCGTCGGCGTTCAAGTCCGGCGCGTCGACGATGAGGTCCCTCAGGTCCTTGGCGATGCGTTCGACGAGTTCGAGGGGGAGCCGCTCGGCGGCAGAGAGGCTGTGCTCGGTACGGGCGAGTTGAGGTCAGCTCGAGGGGCGCGGCGTGGGAGCGGAAGGACGCACCTCGGTACAGACAACGAAATGGGTTGCTTGGCGGTCGATACGAGCGTCGACGACGTTTCGGCCCTGCAGCGCGTCAAGGTAAGCCGGGCGGAATGGGAGATTGAGGCGGAGGAGGGACGCACGAGGAGGTGCAGGTCTCGTCCATCGGCAGCGGAGGAAGCGAAGTGTCGAGGCCATCTGGACGAGCGCAACGTGGGGAAGCTGAAGCAAGTAGGGCGAGCAGAGTGAACCGGAGGACAAGGTCGAGCTGCGCGGGATCGTGGAGGACCAAGGCTGGACAAGGGGGTGCGAGCGCGGACGTCTCCTCTCCGCCGTCCGCGGAAGGACGCCCTCGTCCGAACAACTTCACCGCTCGTACCGTGTGACAAGCGCGAAGCAAAAGCAGTGATACCGATGTCAACACTGACCGCGCGCAAAATGCCCCGCGAGGCCCCTCCTCCTCCTCATGCAGTGTCCTTCGCATCGTCCTCCTGCGCCGGCTCCTCGGCGGCGGCGGCAGCGAGGTCCTCGACGATCCAACCGGCGCACTTGCGGGCGAGGGAGGTCGAGTGGGCTGCGGAGACGCGATGGTCAGTATCAGGTGGCCCCGAGCAGCTCCGTGACGGCTGCGGGGTTCGTTTGGAGAGCGCAAGACAGGGATTAGGACACGCACCCTCATCGAGGACGAACGCATGCGGCATCCCCTCGGTGCACCTCTGCCTCCTCCGCCTGCCCTCCTCGCCAAACTTGCGCTCCAGCACGCCCTCGATCTCGAGTACCGCCTCCTCCGTGACCCACCCGTCGACGCCCTCCGCCGCCCAGTAGAACCACACGCGGTCGCCATACTGCTCGAGGAGCGCGGCGTCGAGGTCCTTGACGCGTGCGAGCTCCTCGCGCGCCGTCGTCAAGGCGGCGACGACCGTCTCGGGCGAGGAGACGAGTTTGGCGGTCGTCTCGGCGCCGGCGCCGGACTGGCCCGTCAAAAGCGAGACGAGGCGCGTCGCGAGCGAGGTGGGGAGGTAGGAGAGAGCCGAGGTCGAGTAGAAGACGGGGCGGAGCGCCCAGGACGAGAAGAGAGGCGAGAGGCGGCGCCCGTTGGGCGTCTCGGCCATGCGCGAGATGGTGGGGAACAGGGCGTGGACGGCCGAGATGTATTGCGGACGCGCCTTGAGCATCTGCGTCCGTAGGTTCCGTCAGTACTCCTTCTCAGTCGGTTTGCGCAAAGGCGAGCACAACGCTACCACTCACCTGCAGGCCAAACCAGGCGCCGATCGAGTGCCCGAGGACGACGAGCTTCGGCCCGTCGCGTGTACCGAGCTTGTCCGTCTGCGCGAGGAGCTCGACGAACGTGACCTTGTCCGTGACCTGGTCCTGCAGGCTCGGCAGGTGCTGCGGGTTGAACCCCCGGTCCTCTTTGAAGTCGGGGGTGTGGCGGAGGTGCCCGACGGCGTAGACCTTTGTCTGTGAGCGGAGGTCGGCGGGGAGGGAGTTCCGGAGGGAGGCGAGAAAGGAGCGGTAGAACCCGACGAGGCCGGGGTTGCCGGGGATGAAGAGGAGGATGAGCTTGGTCGGGAGGGACGGGTCGATCTGGTCGAAGGAGAGGACGTCCGCGGGGTGGTAGAAATCGCCCGGGAGTGGACCGTAGCGGCGGTTGAGGGTGGGCTCTGGCGGAGGCGGAGGCGGACCGGTGAAAGCTGGCAGGATGGTGTCTGCGGTCCGCACGGCCGGCGTGCTGGACCCGGCAGAGCTGGAAGTGGCGGTGGACGCCCCGTTCGAGGGAGGTGGGGAAGGGTGGAGCGAGGCAGCGACCCTCGACGTGGCGCGCGAGCGCTTCTGGCTCGGCTGGCGGACGACGTCGAGATCAGGCGCGTCGTTGTAGTGTCCGCTGAGGCTGCCTGCGCTCCGGTGTCCCTTGCGCGGCGCGGGCGGGGCGAGGCTGGCGGGGGTCGACGAGGGCGCGTCGCTGGAGGTGGGGACAGCGCCGGGGGCTGCGCGGGGAGGCGGAGGCGGTGGTGGGAGCTTGTTCAAGTAGCTCGACATCCTCGGCAGCCTTCCAAAGCGTAGTATTGGCGGAGTAATGGCAGACGGACGAGGAGAACTGATGAAGCTTGCCTTCCTCCGCACCACTCGACTCGAGCTGGACAGAGGCTAGACACGCTCAGGGGAACCGCACAGCCATGCTCGACCAGCTCCCCGTCGAACTGATCGAGCTCATCCTTTCGGTTCGCCGCCGACGAGCCACACCATCGCTACGTCCCCGGCGACGACGAGCTCAACTGCCGCGCGAACCAGCGGACTCTGGGCCGCATCAGTCGCGTCTGCAAGGTCCTCGACACCGTCGCGCGCCCGCGGTACTGGCGCTCGTGCATCTTTGGCGCCGACGTGAACGACCTCGCCCGCCTTCTCGCCATCACCCGCAGCTCGACGGCCCCGAGCGAATTCATCGAAGTTCTCCACTACTCGCAGAGCAGGAGACACCGGGACGAATTCTTCACGCCGTTCGACCCGGGCCTGATCGTGTTGCTCGAGGCGCTGGCGAACCTGCGCGACCTCCGGCTCCGCCTGGATCTCGTCTACCGCGCAAAAGTGCCCATGGAGACGCTCGCGAAGCTCGACAGTGTGTCTGCATTTATCCGTCTCCGTCTGTCCCGTACTAACCTTCCCGCCTGCAGAGCTTGAGCGTTTCTCCCTCTTCGGTCAATACCGACGCGCTCGCCGTTCTATCCTGGCAGGGCATTCCGACGCCCCTCAAGGCACTCGAACACCTCACGTTGCACTCCGTCTCGCTCGACGCCGCTTGCGCGGCCTCACTCTTCACCGCCTCCTCCCTGCCCAACCTCACGACGCTCGCGCTCCACGAGATCACCACCCCCAACGGCTCCTTCCCTGCCCTCTCGGACAGCTTCGTGGCACAGCTCGCTCTCCTCCGCGTCGACCTCGCAGACCACGCGCACATCCCGCGCGCGCTGTGGGCGAGCGAGACTGTGGTCTTTGCCGACTGGGACTACTACGGAGTGCCGATCGGCCTCGACGCGCTCAGATCGTGCCCCGTTCAGCACCTCACGTTCCCCATGGACGGGCCCGACGCGTTTCTCGACGCGGAGCGTGGCGAGACCAACCTCCGCCGCCTCCTCGACGTCCCCTCCCACTGCCCACCCTCAAGACCGTCTTCCTCCCCATCTTCCTCCGCCCTGTGCAACACGACAAGCACGGCTACGCGCATGCGGTCAAGATGTTCTGCGAGGACTCGCTCACGGCGCTCGAGAACAGGGGCGTGCGCGTGCGGTGGATGAAGCCGCTCCGCACCACTACGGACCTCTGGGAAGACTGGGACCGCCTCCTGCCGGATCTGAGCTAGCTGTAGGGTGGGTAGGGGTGCTTGTGCTTCAACGCTTTGCTTTGCCGCATCGAGAGGGGCTCTCTACGAGGTGGGAAGCGAGTCCACCCTGGCTTCCCGCTCCGTGCAGGAGAGCTCCTACCCCTCGTGCTCGGCAATGCTCTCCGAGCTCGAGTGCGCATCAGCAGTGCCGCGCTGACATCGCCAACCTTGAATCGCGGCAGTTGCGCGTGCTCGCCTCTCTCCCTCCTCCGCTTCACTCGCTTCCGCTCGCCTGCCTCGAGACCCGCTCAGACTCGCACGCACAACGAAGAGAACGATGCTCGACCGCCTCCCCGTGGAACTGTCCCGTCACATCCTCTCCCTCGCGCACCCTCCTCCCGCTCGCACCCCCTCCTTCCCCGACGCCCTCCTCGCGCGGCAGCGCTCCCTGATCGCGTGCCAGCGGGTCTGCAAGAGCCTCAAGGACGTCGCGCGCGAGCTCCTGTGGGAGCGCGTCTGGTACCGCCCCGAGGCGTCGAGCCAGGTCGACCACCTCGTTACGACCGAGGGCGACGAGGGAGGGCTCGTGCGCACCTTCGAGTACGAGCGTTTCGAGCTCGGCGGGGACACGCCCGAGTGCGTCGACCCGATGGACGTGATCCGCAAGATGCCCGACCTCGTTGAGCTTACCGTCCGCGAGAATGTCGACGTCGAACTGGACTTGTGCGTTCTCGTCGGGCTGAAGAGTGCGCTCAGTTTTCTCGCATTCGCCGTCAGTTGCGCTAACCCGACTGCGACAGACCTCGTGCGGCTCAGCCCCGAGGGCACAAAGGTCGAGCTTGGCGGCTTCGACGACCTGACCGTCACTGCGGCGGATCTCGTCATGCGTCAGCTCGAGCACCTTGTCCTTGAAGGCGTCTGCAAGCCGGCCAAATTCGACGACACCTTCTTCGAGGTCTTCTTCGCCGTATGCACTCCCGCCCTCAAAACACTTGCCTTCTCTCGTCTCGAAGCGGGCGGGAAGCGCGTCGTCCCCGGCGTCTTCAGGGCGCCCTCCCTTCAGCTCGACGCCCTGCACCTCTCCCTCGCCGAGTACGCCCGCATGGCCCAGCCGATTTGCTGGAGCGGGACGCCCATCGTCGCCTCCCTCGACGAGTACGGTGCGCGCGCCATCTTCGACACGTCGCTCCCCGACCACGAGGCCCAAGTCGCCCGCGTGTGCATCCTGGCGCGGCGTCTCGTCCTCTCGTTCGTGGAAGTCGAACTCGACTTTCCCCGGCGACAGGGTCGTCGCATCGGCACTCGTCCTCGCGCGCGCGCTCGTCGTCGCTGGGCATGTCGAGACGCTCTTTCTTCCGAGCCGCCTCCGCGTCAACGGCCCCGTGTACCAGCTCCCCATGCTCGACGTTGTGCAGCGCCGCGAGGCCGCCGCCGACAAGATGTACGCCGCGCTGCGGGGGGCGTGCGTCGAGCATGGCGTCGAGACGTTCTTCCTCGACGAGGAGGCGGACATCACGCAGTGGCCCGCGTGGGCGCAGGCCGACCCGGCGCTTAGGCGCCTCGTCGCGCTGAACGAGGAAAGTGACGCGGGGGTAGACGCGAGGAACGACGCCGCGGACAGCCTGTTTGAGATGATCTTCGGATCGGAGGCGGGGAGGAGTTGAGACGGCGCAGAGGTTCCGGATCTGCTTAGTACGCTTGCTTGAGTCGCTTGAGACGTGGGTTCCCTTCTGTAGATCGCGGCTTCGCAAGAGATGAGAGCGGCGAGCGAGCACCCACGTACCTTCTCAAATCGATTGTTACCGCTGCCCTTTCGTCTCTCGCGCTTTTAGCAGGCCATAGAGATACCCTTGCACTCAACCTCTTTGTACGAGGCGCGAGTGAACGCAGCTGTCTTGCGAGCGAGATCTCTTGTCCAGCTCGTCCGCATCCTCCTTGCTCCAGTCTCCCTTCTGCGCATCTCTTCATCGCTCCTCAAGCATGCAGCCCGTCAGAACGCTTGCCAAGCCGTCACAGAGACTCGCAAGCAGGTCCCTGACAACGCGCGCGGCCGGCTTCAGGCCCTTCGCCCGCCCGCTCTCGACGAGCGTCCCGCCCTACACCTACACAGACTACGTGCTCGCCGCCGGCGCGGGCGGTATGATGGCCTACGCAATGTACTCTGTCTACCAGTGTACGTCGCTCTCAACCTCACCGTCCCTCGCCCTGCGAACTGACCACCGTCCGCGCTGCCGCAGTCGACCGCAAGCTCTCGCACCTCGTCGAGCTCGTGCACCGCCTCGACCGCGACGACAAGGCGCCCAAGGAGCTCGAGCAGAGCCGCGCGGACTACCTCCGCTGTGCGTGCCACGTCCCCTCTCGCTCACATTGCGAGGGACTGACTGCTCCTTCGCGCAGACGACGAGCTGATGCGCTTCCTCCTCCTCGGAGGGTGCGCGTCCGAAGAGGCCGTGCGCGCACTCGTCGGCAAGAACGGGCAGGCGAGCGGGAAGGCAAGCGAGTCGAAGGAGGCGTAACGGAGTGAGTGGAGGGGGGGCGGTAGCTTGTTGCTCTTGCTTGTTGTCGCCATACTAGCCGCAAGTCGTCGTCGTCTCCCATCTGCTCTTCGTACAGGAGCGCGCCTACCCCTCGGCTCGTTCCAGCAATGACAAGAGACCGTCGCGGGACCTTCTCAAACTGCTTGCCCTGGTCGGGTCACCGCTTGCTCCGCTTCCTAAAGCCCGGCGCAACGAAAGAAGGTGTGCTGGATCACGCCTCGTATGTACAGGTACCGCCGCTAGCGTCCTCCTCCGCTCACCGTTCACACTGCGCCGCCTCACTCCCGGCCGCTCAATGCTGCAAGCGCTCAGTTCCTGCGCACGATCAGAGGATCAGCGTCCGTGATCTCGCTCGCTTGCACCAAGCGCACGGCGCAAGCTCCGCCTGTGCAGCGGGAGTGAGCGAGGAAAGCGGAACGCACTCCTTCTCGGCCTTGCCTTGATCTCGGCCGCCTCGCCCTGGCGCTGGACGCCGACGCCGTACTCGTAGACGAGCGAGCCGCCGAGGTACGCCGAGTAGAGGAAGAGGGGGATGGCGCTGCACGGCGGGAGCGATGTTGCGGGGCAGGCGGAGCGAGAGGGGCGGGCGGAGGGGCGGAGCGAAGGGACGGCATGGTAGGGAGGGCGTAGCGGGCAGAGTCGAGGGGTTGGAGAGGGCGGCGAGGGCTTGTCAGCAAGGTGCAGCAGGAGGAGGAAGGAAGAAGCGGGACGCACGCAGCGGAGAGGAGGGCGTTGGTAGTCGGGAGGACGAGCTGCGACGTCTGGCGCCGGACCCACCTGTGCGCGACGGAACAACGCTCGATCAGTACGCGTGCTCGCGCCGAGCGAGGAGCTGACTGAAGGCAGTGCCGGAGACGCACCAGTTGTACGCCGCAATACCGAGGACGATGTCGTTCAGCGTCGCGTGCGTGAGCGTCGTCTTGAGCTTCTCACCTGTGCGGACCACCACATCCACCATCAGCCGGGCACCCTCGAAGCGTAAGTGCGGCCAAAAGGCGGAATCGCGACGCACCGGCGATGTCCTTCTTGACAGCCGCATCGGCGACCGTCGTCTTCACCGCGCCCTTCTGCTTCGCCTGGCCGGCCCACATGCCGTACCTGCACGTGGAACGAAAAGAAGAAGGAGCATTCACAGGTCAGCGCTTCTGCCGCTGCGAGAGCTCCCTGACGAACACGCGCGACGCACAACTCCGCAACACCCGTCGCGATACTTGGCAGTGCGGCGATCATGCCCGCCGCGCCCGTGTAGTGGAGAGGGTGTTGATGACCGCCGCGGGCGGGAGGAGCTTGAGGTAGTTCAGGCCGTGCGAGAGGGCCGGCGCGAGCTGGAGCGCGTCGAGCGCGAAGGAGATCGACAGGAGGCCGATGGGGAAGTGCACTGCGAGAGGTTGGCCCGGTATAAGCTCGTCAGCTCCGTCCGTTTGCGAGGGACGCTGGAGGAGCACGGGAAGCGCCAGCACGCACCGGTCGCGGGGTGGAGCGGGTGGCCGAAGCTCTTGACCTGGCCCATGCCGGTCTGCGCGACGGGCTGGATGACCGCGTCGGCCTTCTTGGCGAGCTGAGCAGAGTCGGGCATGGTGAAGTGTGAGGGTGGTGAGGTGGGGGGAAAGAGCTGCGGGCGCGGGAGCGGGTCAGCGAGGGTGCGCTCGTCGCGAGTGAGCGGGTGCGCACCTTGATGAGTTGGTGCGTGAGTGAGCAGGAGGACTCAGGTGAAAGCAGGAAGCAAAGGGAGGGAGAAAGCCAATCGTCACTGCTCCGACTTCGACGTCAGGGGGAGAGCGCGATCTCGAGCCCTCGGATTCGGCAAGCGAGAAGTGCGCCAGTCCGACGCTGCGGGATCGCAGAGCATGCTCGAGTGCCCTCCCAGCCCACCCGAGGCCGTCCCGCTGCAGCAAAGCCCGCTACCCCCGCCGCGAGCTGATGAGGAGGAGGAGGGGGGCGTTGCAGCGCCGTTCAAGCGCGTTCGCGCTAGTTGTGCGGGTCTTCAGGTAGCCTGAGAGCACTCGGCAAGCCTCAGCGCATCCCCGCGGTGCGGTCGAGGGACAGGGTCGTTGCCAACCCGCCCGGCTCTCGCACCTCCTGCTCCCGCTCACCGCTCGCTCTCGCTCCGTTGGCTGGAGAAGGGCACAGAGAGCACACTGCAACTCAGGGACAACGACTACGAGGCCAAACGGATCTACCGAAACGCGAATCTGGGGGTATCTCGTCTCCTCGCTACTCCTCAGAACCACATCTCGCCGCCGCCTCCGACCGCCTGCTGCACGGGCGCGTACGCCTGCGCCTGCGCCTGCACCTGCACCTGCATCTCCTCCGCCCGCACCGCCTCCAGCGACAGCGACAGCGTCAGCCCGGCGCTGCCGCCTGCCCCGCGCTGGCAAGGTCGAGCCCGAGCGAGCCGAACAGGTTCTCGTAGAACGTGTCGTCCATCCATGCGTCGCTCAGCCCGCCGGTTACGACGAGGGGTGCGGGCGCCGGGGTGAGCGCGAACGGCGGAGGGGGGAGGTACGCCTCGAGGGAGGAGGTCGACGACGAGGAGGGGGAGGAGGAGAGCGCCTGCGCGAAGAAGTCGGCGCTCGGCGCGCTGTCGGGCGCGCTCATGGCGGGATGGACCACGGCGCGGCGTGCTGCTCGTACGGCGCGGCGGCGACGGCGGGGAAGGGCGGGAAGTGCGCCGCGAGCGGCGTCGGCGTCGTGAACTCCATCATCGGGACCTCGACCTCGACCTGCTGCGGCGGTGGCTGCGGGAGCTGGAACTGCGCCGCGTACGACGCGAACGCCCCGCCCGTGGGCGACGACTCGCCGACGGGGATGTCGCCCTGCGCGAGGTATGTCCCGCTCGTCGGCGACCACGTCGCGCTCGCGCCCGACGAGGACGACTCGGCGCCCGACTCGGCGTACTCGACCAGCGATGAGCTCGAGCTCGAGCCCGACACGGTGCGGCGCGCCTGCTGCTGGTGCTGCGGAGGCGGGCGGCGCGTGAGGTCGTACGGCGCCGCGCGGTGCTTCTTGTGCCGCCGCTGCCGCTGGTTCGCGAACTGCTCCTCCTCGCTCGGTCAGCTTCTGCTCTCTTCGAGGACAAGGAGGGATGGACGCACCCAGGTGAGGATCTGCCGCTCCGACAACCCCGTCACGCTCGCGAGCTCGCGGCGCTCGGCGCGCGAGACGGTCTCGTGCGCGACGAACGCCGCGTTCAGGATCGCGAGCGCCTCGGGCGTGAACGTTCCCGGCTGCTGGTCGTCGGCGGGTGGCGGGGGTTGCGCGTGCCGCGCCTGCGCCGAGCGGACCTCGTCGAGGACCTGCTCCTCGCAGTGAGCGACGGCCTCCGCATACTGTCGCTTACAGGCCGCGGCCAATGCACCGCTGTACTGCACCATGTCGTCATACTCCGTCACGTCGAACAGCTGCTGCAGCTCAGCGATTCGCACGACGAAGTGGTGCATGCATGCACGAGCGAGCTGGTCGCTGCCGCGGACGAAGATCTCGACGAGTTTGCCGACCGCCGCCTGCGTACAGCCTAACCGCTCAAGCCTGTCATGGAGGCTGCTGGGCGAGAACGGCAGCTCGAGTTGCGGAGTTGCTGGTGGACATGCTGGGCTCGAGTTGGAAGCCTGCCGAGGCAGATGCTGGCTCTCGCGCAGGAATGCGTCCGCCGCTCGAGCTAGTTCTGCGTGCAGTGTGGCTGCCATGGCTGTGGTCGGAGCAGTAGAAAGGAAGGTGCAGGAGAAGCGGTTCGGGCTAGCCCTTTGTCCTCCCGCACGCGCCCACCCGCTCTGACCTTCTTATCCTCCGCTCACGCCCTGCCTCTCCAGCTTGCGTCCTCGATGGTTCTGCTCTCGTACCTTCACATCACTGCTTGCGATGACCTCCGCAGACGGTACGATATGCCGCCAACTCGCGACGCTTGAGGAGCGCTTCCTCGCGGCGCTCCTCGCGGGCAGCATCGAGACAGTCGCCCCTTTGTGCGAAGCAGTCTTCCAACAAGCAGCAGATGCACTCGACGTACGGCAATTGCGAACAACGACTTTGCAGCAACTCCACGCACTCGCCAGCCGTATTAAGATCACCAGCAACCAGCTGCGACGCCTCGATCTCGCCTGCTCGGATACAGAGGTCGATTTTACGCGCAGGGCTCGAGCGATCCTCCACACCAAACCCGCTGAACAGTCCACCCCTCCCCCCGACCCCCGCGAGGACGACCCCGCCGCGTTCGCGCCGTACCGCCGGTGGTTCGTCGACCACTTCGCCAACCCGTACCCGTCGCCGAAGGACAAGGAGGCGCTCCTCGCGCAGGTCCCGCGGCACAACAAGACGCAGCTCGACACCTGGTTCGTCAACACGCGGCGGCGGTCGGGCTGGCAGGCGCTCAAGCGCGCGCACACGAACGGCAGCGTCGAGGACATGGTTCGCCTCCTCCGCGACGTCGACGAGGGCGCCCCCGCGGTCGGCGACGACGTGCGCCGCAAGGTCGAGCGCATCCGGGCGTTCTTCGACGAGGGCGCGCGCGACAAGGTCAGCGACGAGATCCAGGCGATCGTCCGGCACGGCGTCCTCGCGCCGCCGCTCGCGCCTGCCGAGCGCGCACGGCGCCGTCTCGACCACCGCGCAGCTCGCGGCGTCGGCGGCGAGAGCGCGAGCGCAGCGGGTGGCGACCGCGAGCAGCGCGGCGCGAGCGCATCGAGCAGGCCGAGGGGCGAGCTGAGCGCCGGCCGCCCGCGCCGCGCACGCACCCCGCACCTTCTCGCGCCCGCGAGCGGTGCCTACCCGGACTCGCCGAGCGAGATGTCGCCCCTCGCGGCGTTTGATGACGCGCCGCGGTACCCGTCGACGTTCTCGTCGCCCGCCTCGTCGACGGCGCGGACCGTCTCGGACTCGTCGAGCGCGTCGTTCGACTCGCTCGTCTCGTACGCGTCGGCCGAGTCGGCGTACTACGACGCGCCGGCCGCGTCGTCCCCGCCGGCAACGTCCTCCCTCCTCTCCTTCGCGGGGTCGCTTCCCTCTTCCTCCTCGGCGCACCTCCCTCCCCCTCACCCGGTGTCCTTCCGCCCGCGCGCCGGCCGCGCGGCGCCCTACCCGCCGTCGTCGTCGAGGCCACACCCGTACTTCTGCACGGTGAACGAGCTGCCGACGTCGTCGACACTGGCCGGGTTCGCGGCGAGGAGGTGAGGCGGGAGGGTTGTTGCACAGACACTTGGTTTAGTTAGTTCCCCTTCGTCTTTCGTTGTCCTTGTTGGAGCCATGCATTGCAGTCTTGCTGTCCCCCACGACGATGCTGGCGAGAGGGACTTTGCCGCGGGAGCTTCGGAGCCGGTCGAGGAGGAGCGGCTCCTTCCTCGTCGTCGCTCCGCTCGTTCGACGCTGCTGGTTACTTGAGCGCACTCTCGACACTCTCCCGGCAGCCGCAGGAGCTCTCGCGCCATCCAGCCCCGCCCTCGCCGTTCGACACCGCCCCTCGTTCTCATCACCCCGCCGGCCCTCGCCGCCCCTTCCACCGCGCGACACAGCATGGAGGCGGAAGAGGCGCTCGTCATTGCGCCCGAGAAGCGCACCTACGTCGAGCACTTCGTCCTCGTCGCGTCGTCTTGCTCCGCCATCGCCGCCCGCCTCTGCACCCATCCTCGTGCGTCTGCGCCCTCTCTCTTCACAGGTGGACGAGCTGACCATTCGAGTGCGCGCAGTCGACACGCTGCGCATCCGCATCCAGACGGCGGGTTACCCAGTCCCGCCTATACGGGAGCTCGTGCCGAAACCGCGGATGAGGAGCCTCTACGCAGGTGCGCTCCTTCTCCCAGCTTATTTGAGGCAAAGCTGACTCTGCTGGCATGAGCAGGATTGCCCGTCGCGATCGGCTTCTCCGTCCCAGCGCTGAGCGTCTACCTTGCGACTTACGAAGGTCCGCCTCGCCCTCCTTCCTCCTCGCTCTCGCTCGAGCTGACTCCGCACACCCACCCGCAGCCTCGAAGCGCTATTTCAGCGAGAACTGGCTGCCGAGACACGAGCAGCCGACGCTGCTGCAGCAGCTGCCGGTCTTCGTCGCCGCAGGAACGGCGGCGGAGTGTGCGTCCCCTTCGACCCTTCCGCCCTTCATCGGACTCGCTGACCATACAGACTTCCGCAGTCGCCTCGGGCGCGATCTGGACGCCGCTCGACGTTCTCAAGTCGCGGTTGCAGACGGGGCGGGAGGACGTCAGCCGTTGCGCTCACGCGCAAGATCCTGCATAAGGAGGGCGCGATAGGGTTGATGAAGGGCTACTGGCTGGGGACGTTCATCTTCGTGTGCGTCCTCCTACACCGCGTGTGGAGGGGTCGTGCGGTGTGCGCGCGGCTTCCCACGCTGGACGGCGTCTTTGTAGAAATCGGACGCTAACGCTCACATCACGCAGACCCAACATCAGCGTCTACTGGTGCATTTACGAGACGCTGAAGCAGCGCTTCATCCCCGGCTACTCCATCCATGGCGGCCCCTCCCCGTCCCCCTCATCCGACTCTCCCGCCGCGCCCCCCTCCGCCGACTCGCCCCTCGCCGCCGCACCTCCCTCCCCCTCTCTCGACCACTCCATCCTGCGCAACATCCCCGTCACCTTCCGCTACACGCTCTGCTCCGCCACCGCCTGCTCCATCGCCGCGTGCGTGACGACGCCCATCGAGGTCGTCCAGGCGCGGTGGCAGACGTCGGGTGCGGCGGGGAAGAGCGCCGCGGGAGGAGGGATCATGGGAATCGTGAGAGCTGTGGAGGCAGGGCGGGCCGAGGGCGTTCACACGCGGGCTGGGTATCCGGATCGCCTATGCTGTGCGTGCTCCTTCCTCTTCTCCTTGGTGTGCGCACGTGCTGACGAGCGGTGCAGATCCCCGCGAACGGTATCTCGATGACGGTGTACGAATCCGTCAAGCGGTGGAAGGGCATCAGCTAGACCCCGGCCTCCCCTCCCACCATCCTTCTCTCCTCTCCTAGACTCTCCACTCACCCCGCACATAGACTCGCATACAAGCATGTTGTCACGACGTAGACGCTAGAAGGATGAACTGCTATTGCTGCTACAGGCTGCGGATCACGCTCATGTGGCTGGGGAAAACCGCGAGGGGGCGAATGGCTACAAGGACTGCGACAGCTGAAACTGCGTATGTACACCGACGATGAAACCCAGGAGAAAGGCCTAGTACGCCTCCCGGTATATATCCCGCGCATGCCCCGCCCTTCATCCCCGCGAGCCCGCCGCCCATCGGCCTCGGCGCCCTCAATCGCGAGCGCTGCATCCCCCCTTCCGCGGAAGCTCGCTCTCCTGCCCTGCGAGGACGGCAGCCGCTGCCGCTGCCTCGGCGGGGTACCACCGCGTCCGCGCGGCGGGAGCAGCGGCATCCTCCCGCTGGAGATGCGCTGCGACACGCCCGCGCAGGGCGCCCCGCGCCGCCTGCACCGCAGCGTCTCCAGCTGCGCCCTCAGAGTGAGGGTGCAGCTCCTGCAGCGGGATCGCGGCGGGGCGTCCCCTCCCGCGCCCGCCAGTCCTCCCCGCGCTCGCCGCGCCCGCCGCGTGGCTCAGCGCACTGTGGAAGCTCCTCGCCTGCGCGTCGTTGATCTGTGCCTGGACATCTCGAACGACGAGGAAGGCCGGGCCCGACGCAGAGGAGGAAGCCGAAGTGCTTGTCGGTGAAGGAGGGCTGGAGGGAGCCGATCACGGAGCGGGGGTCGCGGATCAGGGGCGAGGGGGGGACGAAGGCGGGCCGGGCGTAGCAGGCCGAGGTCTCGAAGCCCCAGATGGAGGCGCTGCCGGCGCGAGGAGGGGCGGGTCAGCCAGGAATTTGGGGGAGAGGGGAGGAAAGATGCACGAAATAGCGTTGTCCTGCACCACAAGGTTCCGCGCGTCACTCAGCGCAATTGCGTACCCAAAGTACCCCGTGTACGACGAGAGGCGGTTCCGGAGGATCTCGCTCGCGAACGGGATCTCGTGGTCGCCGATGAGCTCGTCCGTCGCCCAGGCGCCCGCGCCCGTCGCGATGCCGATGCGGACCATCGCGGACGCGGCGTGGATGCGGTTCTCGCTGCGAACGCGAGCAGGGGTAAGCTCGAGAAGAGGGAGAAGGGAAGAAAGGAGCACGCACCGGACGGTCACCCCGCCGAGCTCGCCCGCCTTGCCGCGGAAGACGGGGTTCGCGACGAGCGAGATGCCCGCAAGCATGTCGCGGTCGCGCGCGACGATCGTGTTCTGGAAGACCTGCGTGCCGGGCGAGCCCCGCACGGCGATGCCGACGCCGGAGACGTCGCGGATGGTGTTCTCCGAGACGGTCCTGCGGGCGAGAGGATCAGCTTCGGGACTCTTGCAGGTGAGGGGAGAACGACGCACGAGTGCGCGCAGGCGACGCTGATCCCGTCGGTCCAGGTGCCGGGGCGTTCCTGCCCGAGGTAGGCGGGCGGGCCGTCCCGCAGCCTCGACAGCTCCGACTGGAGGAACGCGTCAAGCGGGGCGTCGCCAGCAGTGTGTACGACGTTGTCGGAGAAGACGACGTCGCGGCACGAGCCTGTCTTGCCCTCCGCCGCATGCATGACGGCGTACCCCCTCGCGCCCCACGCGTCGACGTTGCGCACCTCCTGCGCGCCGGCCTCCCCGCCCACGACGATGAGCGCGTCCGTGCCCTCGAGCCCGCCGAGCTGCTCCCGCCCGCCGTCGACATGCAGGTTGCGGATATGCACGCCGCGACAGGCGTCGCAGTCGGCCGCGACGGCGGTCGTGAGCTCGCCCGAGTAGTGCCCCTCGGGGTTCTCGATCACGAGCGTTGCGCGCGAGTGGTCTTCCGGGAAGCCTTTGGTGTAGATGGCCTGGCGGGCGGCGGTGAAGGTGATGGCCTCGCCGTGCGAGTCGATCTGCGGGAGCATCCTGTCAGCTCTCTGCCGCCCGGGGTGAGATGGACAGCACCCACGGAGACTTGCGCATACGGGCACAGCACGACGGCGGCACCCTCGCCGCCTGAGCGGAGGAGCTGGTTGACCTCGAGCGCTGTCGCCGATTCGATGCAGTCTACCAGCGCAAAGTGCTGCTGAGTGCCGGCAAGGGCTGTGCTGAAGAGCAAGGACGAGAGCGCGAGTGCATGCCGCACGCGAGGTCGGGCGGGCATGGCGACGAGAGGCGTCGCGAGGTGGTGGAGGAAGGAGGACGAGCGAGGGCAGTCGAAATGAAGGGAGCGTGCTCCGCCTGCGGATCGTGCTCGTCGAGATGCCCTGAACGAAGTGCTGCTGATGCGCCGGAGCAGCCTGGGAACGCGAGCAGCCGGCCGTCCGCTGCCTGTCGAAGGCGGAAGGTGCGGCAGGTTCCTCGACTCCACGAGCGCGGTGCACGACGCACGAGCCGTGCGTGCGCCCGGCCGATACGAGGTCGCTGTCTGAGGCGTTGGCGGTACCGTGGGAACCTCTGCTGGACGGGCCGTCGGCTGAGGACCGTCGACGTCGGGAGGTGGGGCGTCTCCCCGGAATGCGCGTGTGGATGGGCTGGGTCAAGTTGCGCCTTGGCAGCTGGTCTCGAGAGACGTGAGGCTCAGGCAGGCAGAGAGTCCCGCGGTGCGACAGCTGCGAGCAACGAGTCCCGAGACGAGCTCAAGAGGCAGCAGAAGGAGCGAGCGAGCGGAGGGGGCGGGACGCAGCAGCGGGTCGCGGATCAGGGCTCAGGGCTGGCCGGGGCGGGATCGACAGCAAGCTCCATGGCGGGTATGAAGGGCACGGCAGGCTGAGTCGCGCGGAGACGCCGGGGAGAAACCTGCGGCGGGGCGCTCCTCCTCGAAGCGGCAGGCGGAGGCGACCCGCCCCCTCCGCCGGCCAGCCTTGCTCTTCCTGGCCAGGCCTCCGTCACGCTGGCGGGCTGCACGTCACCCCCGGGCCAGCCCCGCCTCTACCCCGCTGCGCCTGCTCGCGCCTGCCTGCTTCGGCGCGAGTTCATCAACGAGGTGTGCCCGCCCCCGCCCCAGGGTGTCCAGCCCAGCCTGCCGACGTACAGAGACTGCGCTGGTCGGCACAGGGCAGACGGACACGCCGGCACACCCCTCGCAGAGCTCCCGCTCCTTCCTCGTCGTCGCCCGCCTCGCGACACAACCGGCTCACAGCGGGGCCCGCACCGCACGCCGAGCCTGCGCTGTGCAGAGGCCCTATCCCCGGTGGGACAGATTGACAGGCCCAGCCGAGCAACCCGAAACAAGGCACTCTCTCCCGGCCAGTGTCTGGGCCGGCCCCCCTGCCCCCTCGTCCATCTGTAGCGGCGTCTCTCCCTGTCGCCTCGGAGACGTAGGGCGGCGGCCCATGTCTGCGATGCAGTCCACCACCGAGCATCCCGCCCGTCGGCCCAACCGCTTTTCTCTCCCGTCCTCCTTCTCCCCCTCCCACCGCCGTCCTCGACGCGCCTCGCAGCCGTTCGTCCCGCCACCTGCTGCACCTCCGCCCGACCTGGCGCACCAGCCCATCCCCCTCGCCCACCCGCCGTACATGCCGATGTACCGCCCGACAACGCCGGCCTCGCCAGGCCGCTCCTCACCAAGGCGCCGCCCTCGCCTCGTGCGAGGCGCGCGCCGAGCGGGGTCGAGGAGGACCTATGGAACTTCACCTCGACCGCGCCGAGGACGTCGCCGCCGGCATCGCCAGTAGCGGTGCACAGCCGGTCGTCGAGCCGCGACAGCTCGTCGCGCTTCAAGCGCCGCCTTCAGCGCTGGACCCGCACGTCGCGCGACCTCGACTTTGGCTGCGCCGGCGACTGGTCTGAGGGTCCTGCCGACATGGTGCGTCTTTACTGGCTCTGTACGCGCATGTGGGACGGGAGCTGACCTCGAGCGCACGCGCAGGGCGACGCCTTCTACAGCAGGCACCCCGGCGGCAGCAACCGCACCTCGACCGCCTCTTCCAACGACGATTCCGCCGTGCGTGCGCATTCGCGCGGGCCGTCCACCTCGTCAAACTGGTCAGTCTCGACAGCGGCGTCGTCGATGCCCCCCTCGCCCACCCTCGGCTGCATCGCCGAGCTGCACCCTCCGCCCTCCCCGCCGACCTCGCGCATCCCGCTCACGCCGCGCACGGCGCACCTCCGCCGTCAGTCCGACGAGCTGGCCGGTGTTGATGCCGTTAACGAGTACTTCCACCGCGTCCGGCTCAGCCAGATCGAGGAGGACGACGGGTCGCGTGCGCGAGCCGCTGCAGCTCGTCGACGGGACGAGCCGCGAGACGCCGCCGTCGTCGGTGACGCACACGCGCAAGGCGTCCACAACTGGGCTCGCCATATTTGGCTCGTCGTCCGAGGAGGAGCTCGAGTTCGGCAACGGCGGGTTCGAAGTGACGGCGGCGCCGCCCGCAAAGGGCGACAAGCTCTCCCCGCGCTGCACCACTCGCGCTCCATCTCGCACGACCTTGAGATCGAGTTCATCGAGACCGGGCACACCACCTACACGCCGCTCTCCGTCACCCTCGACGACCACTTCTCGCCCTCGACCTTCATCCTCCCCGAGGACGCCTTCGCCTTCCCGGTCTCCTCGCCCGCGACCACCTTCGTCGTCATGGACACGCCGTCCGCGGCATCGACCTTCACGGCCGAGTCCGCCGAGTCGTGCGAGACGGCTGCGACGGGCTCGACGGCGACGGCGACGACGCGGATGCACCGCCGGTCGCCCATCGCGGCGCAGGACATCTGCCCCGCGCTCGACGAGCTCTCCGAGTACTTCAGCACGGGCATCCCGGACCTCTCGTCCGGTTCGTCGACGACGAGCTCGTCGTGCTCTTCGGGCGGCAGCTCTCTTGCCGACCTCGCCAAGGCGCCCTCCTCCTTCGCTCCCGCGTCGCTCCTCCCGCCGGCGCCCATCTCCCCGCAGCGCAAGCACACCCCGCGCTTCCCGTCGGTCTCGTCGTGCCCGTCGCCGCGCCTCGTCCAACTCCCGCCGCCGACGAGGCACCGTCGCCAGTCGTCGAGCTTCGCGGCGGCGCAGCGCGCGAAGATGGCCGCCGCCGGGTACGTCAGCCCGACGCTGTCGGACAAGCACGTCCTGTACGACTGGATCTAGGCGCCGCCTTCCCGATTTCCGTCTCGTCGCCGTCTTTCCCATCATGGTCCCTTCATCCTGTTCATTACCCCATCATCTAGCATTGACACCCAAGCATACGACGAGCTGTATCCCCAATCTGTAGCTGCGCAGCTGCGCGCGTGTCGTCCCCTTGTATCCCGTTCTTCTCCCCATCCTTCGAGAGTCCGCAGCGGCGGCTCACCCGGCCTCTCGTCCGTGTCGCCTCGAGACTCCCGGCCTCTCGCTCTGCATGCCATCCTCGTGAAACACACCTTCGCCAGCGTCGAGGGAAGCCCTCCTGTCGCAGCGGACGCGAGGGGGAGATGCGCGAGCGACTTGCCGTTTGCGAAGGTCGCCATCCTCGGTCACCTCCCCTCCTCCTCCTCCGCATACTACCCTTTCGCAGGGCGCATCGACCCACCCTCTCCCACTCTTCGTGCGTCGTGCGCGCATCGCGCGGGCTGCAGCGTGCGTTTCCCACCGCTCAGCGCGACGGGGAGAGGTCCGTGCGGTCCAGGCCTCTCATCCGCTGCGAAGCACGTTGGTCTTCAGAACGCGCGATCGCTCGAGTCGTGCTGGCGTGGGCAGATCGCCCGTGCCCTCTTGTTGGTCGCCGGGGCTCACGTTCGACGAAGGCGTCTCTGCGCGTCGCGCTGGCGCGAGCGCTCCTCCTTCCCTCGCTCCTCCTCGTCGCTTTTGACAGCCTGCTTCTTGCTCGTTGTCCGTCGTCGCTTGCGCCGTCCCTACGCGCGTCCCTTCCCCCGCCGCTTCCTTCTCTCGATCGCACGACCGCCGCCCCGCTCGTCCGGCTCAATCTCTCCGGCGCCCCTCCTTCCCCTCCCTCCTCCTCCCGCACTCCCTCCCTCCTTCGTCGACGCGCAGACGACGATGGTCTACCTCCCGCTCGTCTCGGCGCTCTCCCCCGCCGGTGCGGGCGCGTCCTCCACCGCAGCGGAGAAGGGCGCGTCCAAGTTGGGCAGCTCCGCCGTCCTCTTCGCGCGGTCGACCATCGCCGCCGTCTCCGGCCTCGTCCTGCAGAGCGGGATGCCCGCGCTCGAGTACCCGACGGGGCTCACGAGGGGCGTCGTGCCCAAGGTGCGTCGTCGTTCGCGTGCTCGAGAGGGGAGGAGCTTTCTGCATTCCTCGCGTGCGCAGCTGACTCTCGCCTGCGCGTCCTGCAGAACATCCACTCGCACAACGACTGTGCGTGCTCGTCTCACGCTTGGTACTGCGGGCGCTCTCGACTGACCCTCTCGACACGGCTGCCTAGACACCCGCGCCGTCCCGCTTCTCGACGCACTGAGTGTCGGCGCCAAGAGCGTCGAGGCGGACATCCACCTCGTCGATGGCGAGCTCTACGTGCGTCCCTGATGATGCCCTTCTAAGTGGAAGCGGTCTCACGGTCGATACGGCGCGCAGGTCGGACACAACACCGTCTCCCGCTCTCCGTCGCGGACGCTCGACGAGCTGTACCTCGGTGCGCTCGTGTTCCTCTACTTTCATCTGTGTGAAGACGCTCACATACTGCTCGCAGACCCGCTGCTTGAGATCCTCAGGCTGCGAAACCCAGCGTCGCCCTTCTCAAACGAGACTGCTGCGCTCACCAAGTGCGTTCCACTCCGCCCCTTCCCTCGCGCATTCGCTCATGCTCTACCACTCGCAGCGGAATCTACGAGTACGACCCCTCCCAGACGTTGCAGCTCATGCTAGACTACAAAACCAACGGGACCCTCCTCCACCCCGTCGTCCTCTCCGCCCTCTCGCGCTTCCGCAACCTCGACCTCCTCACGAATTTCGACGAAGACACCTCCACGCTCACCGTCCGCCCCCTGACGATCGTCTGCACGGGGAATTGCGCCCTCTCGCACGTCCTGTCGCATTCTCCGCGGCGGGACGTCTTCCTCGATGCGCCGCTCGAGGACATCGCCAATCCGGAGTACACCCGCGGGGTCGCCCTCCTCGCGAGCACGAGCTTTAAGCGCATGTTTGGGTGGATGGACGGGTGGGATGTTGGGCCTGAGAAGAGCGAGCGGATCAGGGCGCTGGTGGAGGTGGCGAGGGCAAAGGGGATCAAGACGCGCTTCTGGGAGACGCCGAGGTGCGCCTATCGCTCTCTATATTCTCTCTGTGAGCGCGAGGCTGACGAGCGGGGAGCATGCAGCTGGCCCAAGTTCGTCCGCGACGAAGTCTGGAAGGGCCTCCTCCTCGCCGGCGTCGACTGGCTCAACGTCGACGACCTTGAGGCCGCTAGCAGGCTCTAGCGTGCCCTTTTGCCCCTTTTCCGTCGTCCCTGTTGTCGCTTCCCGCAGAATCCGCCGCTAGAAACGCTAGATGAGGACGGTTGTGTCGAGTAGAGCGGGCTTGCCCGCGGTTGTTGCTCTCCTAAAAATGTAGAACCTGATGTCCTGGTCTGTTCACCTGCACTACACGAGATGGGAAACGCTCGATACGATTCAGAGGGCCGGAGCGGGAGAACGACCGTCGAGGCTGACCTTCTCAAGCTCGCGCGCACGACCGCCTCTCTTGCCAAAGCTGCGCCGCTCGACGTTCTGGAACAATGACCACGTTCGACACGCTCAAGCGCTACGCCCCTCTCCCCCGCTCACTGGTCGTCCTCGACCGCCTCCCAGCTCCTGTGCGCCCCAAGCGGCATGCCCTCATCGCTGCCTCCTCCTCCCAGTCCTGCTCCGCGCGTTGGGACTGCGTCTGCAGCTCGACCGTCGACGACGTCGGCTTGCTGGACGCGGCCGAGGTTGAGCGCGACTGAGGCGCTTTGGGCTTGGCGGCTTCCGAGGCGGGCGCGGCGGCGGCGGTGGCTTCGACGGGGGAGACGGGCTTGTCGTCGGGCTCCGCCTTGGAGGGGTGCTTCTGCATACCAGAACGCAGCTCGCAATCAGCCACGGCCCGCACGATAGCGGCTGAGCCAAAGCGGCCGCAGCGGGACGCGCCTCGAGCCAGAGCTTCTCAATCTTCTTTCGGAGCTTCTTCTTCTTGATCCCGGGCTGAACCTCCTTGAAGAGCTTGCGCGCCTCGACGCAGAACTGCTGGTACTCGATCGTGTAGATGAACGCGCCCGTGTCGGTGTAGCCGGGGACGGCGGCGGGGATGGGTGAGTAGGGAGGAGGGCTTGCGGGCGGGAGGCGGGTCAGCGCCATTACAACGCTCAGGGAAAGCGAAGATGCGCACTGGACATTTCGTCGGCGGCGTGGCTGGGCATGCTGTGAGCTGCGGGTGTGAGGAGGAGGATCAGCAGTGGTCAGACGGCGCAGGCGCCGGAGGCGCGAAGCGAGCCCATCGCATGCGGTGAAGCCTCACTGACCTGTCTGGGTGGTCTCTGCTCACGCTGAGGGCTATCAGATCGGGAGGGGCGGAGGGAGGGGAGAGAAGGGGGGAGCGATGTCAACCTCGTGAACCTCGCCTTGCACCGCTCGAGTGGGGACAGGCACGCGTGCAATCCCTCTGATGCACGTCCACAGCGCTTCCAGGCCAGAAAGGCAGCCTACGCGGGTGCGGGCGCGTTGACATCGCGGGTCGACCTTCGCAACCCGCTCCATCCGCCTCTTTCCCTCCTCCCGCTCACTCGCCCGCGCTCAACTCGCTCAGTCGCACTCGAGGTACGCATTTACAGGCTCCGCAACCCCTCCGGAGCCTGTAGCTGACCGTCCCACCCTTTCTGCATCTCTGCCCCACCTCCTCCTATTGCAGTCCACCCTCTCATCGTCGCAACTAGCGCAAACGCCATGGCCAAGAACATCAAGACCGTCACGCAGGGTGCGTGCCGCTTTCCGCCTTCTCGAACACGCCACGCTGACGTCCTCGCGCGGTTTTCCACAGCCGACCCGAGCAAGAAGGACACCGGCTCGTCGTGCGCCGTTCCTTCCCACGCTCTTCATTCCCCTCCGCATTGACCTCAGTACGGACCCCCGCAGGTCCGAGCACTTCGCCGCCTGGCGCAACTTCTACGCCGTGCGCTCTCTCTCGCCCTGGGTCGCACGCTCCTTCGCAGCGCCGCTGACCTTCCACTCGCGCATGAGATCGCACAGGCCGAGAGCCAGCGCCTCCGCGCCAAGCACCCCGGCATGAAGGGCACGACGCTCCGCAAGCGCGTCAGCAACGCGTACAAGGTGCGCACCGCTCCTCCGCTCTGTCCGTTCCCACGCTCCGACGGCGAAGTCGCTGACTATCCGCTGGGGACCACGCGCAGAGGGAGAAGAGGCAGCAGAAGACGGGCAAGGAGAAGGGCGGGAGCGGCGACCGCAAGTAGGTGAGTCGAAGGGCGCATGAGGAGGGAGGGGAGGAAGCGCTTAGTCGGATGGTTGTAGCGTACGCGCGGGGCTGTTGGACTGTACAGCTAGGCGGGATGTCCCTGTGCCCGCGGAAGCGGAAAACAGGAAACGAGCGAGGGAGCGAGCGCGCGAGACGGTGGAAGCAAGGACAGCGACGAACGCCAACTAGCGAGCGAGCGGCAGCTCAAACCTCTCTTTCTCGCGGACGACGCATGCGAGATGGGGAGGAAGAGACCAATGCAGGCCGGGCCCGGCACCTCGAGACAAAGCACACCCTCGGGCCCTCCCGACGCGACCAACACGCGCGCCGAGCTCCCTCCCCGGCTCCCCCGAGTCGGAACGCAGCAAAGGCGGGTAGGCCTTTACCTGTTCGACTTGGCGACACGCTCGAGCTCGCTGTGCGGTGATGGAGGTCAGCACGTGCGGGGGGCGAGCGGTGAGGGACGACAAACTCCTTCTTCTTGATGGCGTACGAGTTCGACGAGCCCTTGGCAGCGTTGATGAGCTCGTCGGCAACTGTGCAAGCCGAAGACGGAGTCAGTGATATCGTTCGGTAGCGCAACCACCCGACGAAGGAAGCGGCGACGCACGGCACTCGGAGATGCTCTTGACGTTGCGGAACGACGACTCGCGGACACCGATGGTGATGAGCGAGACGGCCTGGTTGACGCGGCGGAGCGGCGAGACGTCGACGGCCTGGCGGCGGACGGTGCCCTGCGAGCCGATGCGGGTCGAGTCCTCACGCGGGCCAGTGTTGACGATCGCGTCGACGAGGACCTGGATCGGGTTCTGGTCGGTGAGGAGGTGGACGATCTCGAACGCGTGGGCGACGATGCGGACGGCCTGTGTGCGGAGAAAGGGAGGAGGACGAGGAGTAAGCGACTGGGCTACGCGATGGCATAGGGCTCCAGAGGCGAACGGACCATCTGCTTCTTGCCGTTGTTGCGGCCGTTCATCATGAGGCTAGTGCATCACGATGACGGGTGCGCGAAACGCGGGCAGAGGAAGGCAGAATCGGGGAGGATGGAGGGGGAAGGGGAGGAAGGGTCAGCGCGCGGCCCTGCAAGAAGTGGAGTGCGCACCGCCGTCCCCGCCTCGCTCGAGTCGTCCACCACATCTTCCGTGATCCTCCTGCACCGCGGCGCCCCTCAACTCGCCAGTCAACCTCGACATGCACATCCGAGCTCGAGCTCGTTCGGGGCGGGTCGTCGAGCTCAATCCGCGTTGCGGCTGGAAACAGCGCCTCACCTGTTGACGAGGCGCTCAACGATGGGCATCTGGGCCTTGCGGAACTGCTTGGTCGCATAGCGACCGGCAGTGTGCGGGAGGAGCACCGGGTTGCGGACCTGGATGTAGTCGGTGAGGGAGATGTCCTTGACCTCGACCTCGGACGGGTCCCACTTCGAGAAGAGCAGGACGCCGTTGGCGTTCGCCTCGACAACGCTGTGGGTGGATGCGGAGAGTCAGTACTGGTGCCGGGGAAACGGTCATGCTTGTTCCCGCCAAGCTCGGCATGCGTGGTAGACGAACTGCTGCATCGCCCGGTAGATGCGCGCACAGTCGCTGTGCAATCAGGCACGCCGCCAGATGTCCTCATCTCGACCCGTTGTCGCCTCGTCCTGCTCAAGCCCGAGTGAGCGGCTGCCCGCACGCGTGTCGCCCCATTCGTCTCATACTGGCGACAGCGACGCATGCGGCTGTCGAGCCCGCACTTGCGCGCGGTGTAGCCACGGAAGCGGCGGGGCGAAAAAGGCGGGAGGCGGTCGACGACAGTGACGAGCTGTAGCTCGCGCTGCTGGCGGCGGGGCGCGGCGAACGCGGCGCCGTCGGAAAGAGCGGGTGCGACTTGCCTGGTAGGCAGGGGCGCAAAGTCGAGCGACATTGTTGGGTCGAGGTGAGGCGAAGAGAAACGAGCGAGGGCCGCGCAGTCCCGTCGCGGCGAAGTCTTTTGCGGCGGCGCGCGCGCCTCGACCGCCGCGCTCGCCCCCGCCCCAGCGCAGCCCCCCCTTCTCCTCGTCCTTCCGAACCAACCGCTACAATGGCGAGTCCTGCCCTTCCTTAGCACCAGCCTTGAGCCTCAGCACACCCAGCGCGACCCGCCCACCCGCGCGCGGCGCCGTCAGGCGACGAGCAGCCGCCTCAGCTCCGACCACCCACACCGCGTTTTCGCGCAGCTGGCGCACGGCGCAGCGAGTGCGCCTGGACGGGCGCGGACGACGCAGGGTCGCTCGAGGGGGGAAATGCCGCTCGAACGGGCGCAGGCGCTCGTCTGCGGGAGGAGCGCGAGGCGCAGCTCGTCCGCCCGCCTCGAGCGTCCGCACGCGCACAACCACCTCCCCGCGTCGCGCGAGAACGGCGCGCTAACCGCCGTCTGACCGTCTGCAGGAGTCCGCTTCCACCAAGACGCAGGTCAAGCTCGCCAAGGTCGTCAAGGTCCTCGGCCGCACCGGCTCGCGCGGTGGTGTCACCCAGGTCCGCGTCGAGTTCATGGACGACACGACCCGCTCCATTGTCCGGTGCGTCCCACGGCCACTCACACAGCTCTACGACTGCGAGCTGACGATGAGATGCGACCCCCGCAGGAACGTCAAGGGCCCGGTCCGTGAGAACGACATCCTCGCTCTCCTCGAGTCCGAGCGTGAGGCCCGGTGCGTGCTGCTTTCGTTGGCGTGCACGACGAGTGCAGAACTGACCGTTGCGACCCGCCCGCCTCCGCCCCACTTCCGCCCCGCCCGCCGACCACCATCACCAGCCGCCTCCGCTAAGCGACGACTCTCCGCCTTTCCCTCCCTCTCCTCGATATCACGCCATCCCCGTCCGACCCTCTCCCTCTTTCTCGACGCCCTCCCCCTGATCGGCCCTCTCCCGCGCGCCTCCCCCGCACCGATGCGTCGTTTCGCCTCCCTCCCTCTCTCCCCGAATCGGAATGGCCTGCTGTCTTCGGGCGGTGTGTCGAGGCGGATGGTGTGCGGATGGGCTGTAGGGATGGTGTAGAGATGGGAAGGCGAGGCCAAGGCTGGTTTGCGTGACCTGTTGTGTTCACTCGGGCGTGGGCGGGAGAGAAACGAGGTGCGGCGGTCGTTCGTGGGTTGGTGGACGGTGCTGCCGCTCGTTCAGACGGTGTCGTGCGCTCTGGCAAGGCCCTCACGGAGCCGTCGCCGCGTCCGCACTCGAGGTGGAGCTCCTCCCGCTCCTCCCTCCGCAAGGTCTCCTCACTATTGCTCGCGCAAGCCAGCAAGGTCTGCAACCCCTCCAGTCCAGCAGCAGAGGAATCGTTCAGCATCCCGCAGTACCGCGCACGCGCTCGGCAGCCCCTCGCTGCCCCACCCTGCCTCCTCATCGCCCTCCGCTGCTCTCCCTCTTCCCGCTCACCGCTTCCCGCGCGCTGCGATCATGCCCATCCTGCCCGCGTCCGCTTCGCTCGCCTGGAAGGCTGGCGCTCTCCTCAGTGCGTCCGCCCGCTCGCTGGCCGCCTCCTCGCCTCCTCGGCATCGGGAGCTGACCTCCTTCTTCTGCGACTGCCGCGCAGCCTCGAGCGGGATCATGGCCGGCGCGTTCGGTGCGCACGCGCTCGCGCCGAGGCTGGGCGAGAAGACGGCGACCTGGGTGAGCTGGTTGCTCCCTTGGTATCGTTGGACGACTTGACGCGGTGGGGCGCTCGCTCGCTCGAGCGGAGCTAACTGGCTAGATACGGTCGATCTTTCGATGCAGGGCATGGCAAGCCAGTACGCGATCCTGAATGGCAGTGCGTCTCCTCACCCCCCTTTCCTCCCGCTCTCGCTGACCCTCCCATGCGCGCAGTCGGCCTCCTCGCCATCTCCCAGCACCCGACCTACTGCAAGCGCCTCTCGGTCCCGCTCATCATCGCCGGGACGACGCTCTTCAGCGGAAGCATCTTCGCGCTGCTGCTCTACCGCGACAGGTGCGTCGCGATTGTCCTTGCTTCGCTCTCGGCGAGGTCAGCTCGCAGAGACTAATCGAAGGCGTACCCGCGTACAGGATGGGCTCCTTCGCGCGCATCGTCGGCCCGACGACGCCCATCGGCGGCCTGCTCATGATCGGCGGGTACCTCTCTCGTACGTCGTGCGCTCGCTCTCCTCGGTCTGCTGCCCGTATGGGCGAGCTGACCGTGCTCACGAGTCATCGCCCGTACATAGCTCTTCTAGTCACCACCAAGCCGTACCTGTTGTACCACCGCCGCTATAGCAACTCACCTCACCACTCCGCCGTGTCCGCTGCGTTTCTGGCTTCGCGCTTCCCACATCCGCTTCGCGCTTCTCCGCCCCCGCTGGTCAACACTTCGCGCGCACGCGCGCTCCGCACCTGCACACTGTCGCCCTCACGACGGAAGCGCTTGCCGCTGCCTTCGTCTCCTCACTGTTCTCCACCGTCCGCCATTCGACGCTGTTCCTCTCTCGCTTCCCGCTCTTCTGCGCACAGGGACGACTCAACCCGCTGTACAGTACGGCAACACCGCGGCTACGCTACAACAGACCGGAACAAGCGCTCCTCCCCCTCCTCGTCGCGCCACCCAGCGCGCTACTCCTCGTCCCCGCTCCCGCTGTTGTCCTTGTGCGCCTTGCGCGGCCCGTCCTGCTCCTCGGCCATCTGCTCCTTGTGCTTCTGCGCGCTCCACCTTACGACGTCAGCGCACTCCCGAATGAGGGGGATGGTGGAGGAACGCACGCGGTACAGTCCGCTCACGCGCTTCTGGATCGTCGCGTGCTTCATACCGGGGTTCTTGGCGCGGAGCTTGGCGCTCTCCGTCTGCGTCCAGCGTACACACTCGTCAGGTCAGTTCTGCTACTCCGGAGGAGTATGGGACGGGCGAGGGAGAGGGCGCCGGCGCACGGCGAAAAAGTCGCGCCAGGCCGCGAACTGCGGCGGGCTGCGCGAGGGGGCTCGAGGAGGTCAGTCAGGGCGCGGAAGGGCGCGAGAGAAGGGGGAGGGCGCGCACCCGGAGCTCTTGTCCTTGTTGTTGGCGCCGACTGCGGGCGCGCGAGCGGGGGAGGGTCAGCGGGCGCGCCGTAAGAGGAGGGGAGGTGAACGCACCCTGCTTGATCGTCTTGGTGTTCTTGGCCATCGTGTTTGCGTGTTGTGAGGGCGTGGACGAGGCGGCGGCGAGGAGGCTGAGGTGGGGGATGAGCGCGAGGGGAGTGGGACGGTCAACAGTTGCTTCCGGAGGGGACGTTGAGCAGCCAGACGCGTACATGGAGCGCGTACGAGCGAGTTGAGCGGGGGCGAGAGAGAGGAAGGAGGGAGAGAGGCGAACAGGCGCGTGAGCGGGGATGTCAACATCGCCGCCAGCGCGATAACACCTTCTTTCGACGCGTTTGAAAAGCTCTCGAGGCTCTCAGGAGACTGTGCACCCAAGTAGCGTTGCAAGCGACGCGAAACAAGCCTTTCTCCCCATGTTGACATCGCCCCCCTCCCCCGCCTTCAAGCGGTGCCCGCACGTCTCACGCCTCAAAGCGGTCCAGCGCCTCCTGCTTCTGCTTCTGAGTGATGCGATCGATCGTGCTAAGTCAGTACACGCACCCTTCGCAACCAGAAGGGCAAGGGAGGGCCGCTCGACGCGCCGACACGCCCTGGTACGCCTCGCCCGCCTTCTTCTGGATCTCGCGCGCGCTCATCTGCGGGTGCTGATCGCGGAGGCGCTCCTTCTCCTCCTGCGGGCGGCGCAAGGCGAGCGAGGGAGCGCGAGGGGAGGTCAGTTGGGCGCGCCGGGAACGCCGCGGATCCGTTTACACGGCAAGAGCAGCAGCGGGGGAAGACGCACAGCGTAGAAGGTGTTCCAATCAGTGTAGCCGGCGCTGCGGGCGCGCACGAGAGGTAGTAAGCGAGAGAACGAGGATGGAGGGACGGGAGGTGGGGCGGGCGGCTCACGCGGCAGACTCTGCGTCCGGACGGCTGGTCAGCGCGCTCAGCGAGAGAAAGGGAGGGCACACGCACTGGCAGCCTTCTTGGTCCTCTGGGCAGCGGACTTGGGCATGATGAAAGGCGGGTCGAGGTGGGCTTGCGGGGCGAGGGCTGCGCATGCGGGCATGGGAGGACTCGTGAGCGGGTCCAGCGGGTGCAGAGAGCGGAGTGACGCGTACCTTGAGTGTGCGCGCGAGTTGAGCTGGGAGGGGTGGGTGGAAGGAGGGAGAGAGGCGGGAGAGGAGGTCGCGCGCGACTTGGGAAGGTCCGAGCGAGGCGGGGGGCGCGATGTCAACGGCGGCGCACCTCGTCTAGAGCGACTATACAGACTAGGACGTACTCCAGGATCTCAGCTGCCGCGAGAGGCGCGTCCTCGACTCCCCACGAGCGAGCGAGAGCGGGGAATGAGGTTGACTTCCTGCTCGCCCTCCTCGCGCAAATCTCGGCCAGCTGGGCCCTTCCACTGCAGCGCATCTGAGAGGGGAGGGCCGAGACCTCTGCGAGACGCGAAATCAGCGTCGCCTGCTTCAGAAGCTGCGCAGAAACGAGGCAGAACGCGGTTGACCTCCTCGTCGGGCGGAGGAAGCGTCCCTCTGCGTCCTCGTCACCTCCTGGTCCTCGCCCGGTCAGCTTCTCTTCTACAGCGCTCAGCAAGGATGCAAGCGCAGCCGTGGCAGCTCGCAAAGACGCGATGGCCGCCCGCGAGCGGCTCCTCTGTTTGGGAAGGCCTTCGCTCCTCCACCTCGTCCGAGCCGCTCGTACACCCGCATTGACTCGTATCTATGGCGCACACGGGAGGCCAGAGAGCGCAAGCAAGCGAGCCGAGGCGGACCCGCGAAGGACAAGGATGTCGCCATCCTGACCCCGCGTTCCGCCAGCGAGGACCACCATCGGGGGGCGCTCTGGCGCAAAGGTGGGCGGGCTCGTCGCGAGAGCAGAGTCTGCACCTCTCCCTCCGCCCGCGCACCAGCACCCGCATACTCTCGCTCAGCCAGAGAGCAGCTCCCCCTTTGCGCCGGACCCCAGCTCGGAAACGGCGCCGCTCCCCCCGCACGGCGAACAAACGACTCCGCCGCGATGGACTCCCTCTCGTCCGCGCTGTACAGCAACCTCGACTTCAGCGCGCTCCTCCCCGGCCTCTTCAAGCACGGCCCCGCTGGCGCTGCCCCCGAGCGCGCACCGGCCCCCACCGCGGCGACCAGCACCGCACCGTCCGCGCCGAGGTCAGCTGCCCAGGGCGGCCCCTCTCCTGCCGCCTCCTCCACCGCGCCAGAGGGCATGGCCAAGAAGCGCAATGGAGCACGCAACAGCAAGCACGCAAAGCACAAGGTGCGCGCGCGACTCTCTCCCTCTCTCCCACTTCTCCCCTCTCCGCTCCACCGCGAGGCGGGGTGACCGGCACGTGCGGCCACCCTCTCGCAGCCAGGATCGGGCACGCTGACGTCTCACACACTCGCTGGGGCAGCAGAAGAAGCACGGCAACGCACCCGCACAGCAGATCAAGGCGGGCGTGACCCCCTCGAGCGCCGTAACCGGTCCGCCCCACCACCTCGCCTCGACCTCGACCGCGCCCCAGGGCAAGGACGGACAGGCCTACCCGCCGCAGTTCTACAACGACGACCTCAGCGCCGCGCCCCTCTTCCCGCCCCCGCGCCGCCCCCAGCCCACCCACCGCGAGCTCCCGCGCGTCGAGCTAGAAGGGGACCGCGTCCAGAGCCCCGCCTACTCGTCATCCGAGCACGACGCGGGCTACTACTCGGCCGCGTCGTACCCGGGCATGCACCCCGCCGACCGCAAGGGGCCCGAGTACGCCCTCGACGACGACGACGACGACCAGCTCTCGTCGTCGTCGGCCTTCTCCGACTCGCCCTCGTTCGCCTACTCGGACGACGACTACGTGTCCGACGAGCTCGACCTCGACGACGACGATGACGACGAGGGCAGCGGCAGCTCGGCCGAGGACGGGCCGAGCGACGGCTTCAAGCTCGACGAGTCGGACGAGCGCCGGCCCTTCCCCGACCCGCGCCTCGCCAAGCAGCAGAAGTACCTCCGCCGCACGGCTGACGACATCGACGCCAAGGGCAAGGCCGACGCCCCCGCGCACGTCTACGTTGAGGCCGCGTCGCCCGTCTCGCCGCAGTCGCCCGTCGTCGCGCCGTCGCATTACGCCCCATCCGCGAGCTACGTCCCGTACCTCGCTACGGCCGCGCCCTCTGCCTTCCCGTCCGCGTCGCACGCAACGGTGCACTACGCCCCGGTCTCGTGCGCGACCTACGACGATGCAGCAGACCTCGCCCTCGCAGCAGAGGACTTTGACCCTCTCGACGGGCCGTACCCGCGCGGACGGTCAAAGCACCCGCGCCTGCTGTGGCGCTCTGCGCTCGACTGCGACGCGCTCGCCGTCCTTGACGCGCACCACGAGCGCGTCCGCGGCGGGCCGCTGCCGCGCCTTGCGCTCGCCGATGGCGCGCGCCTGAGTGCGAGCGGCGTCGAGCGCGAGAGGGAGCATGCGGGCTTGGAGGAGGATGAGGTCAAGGAGCGGGTGAGGCGCGCGAGGAGGCGCGACCGCGGCGCTGAGGGAAGGAGGACGTGGAGTCAGGCGGGGAGGAAGTGGAGCCGCGAGATTGAGCGCGTGGGCCTCTGAGGGACGGCGGCGCTCGCTAAAAGTACATACACTCTGTCTTTCTCTCTCTCTCGGTCTGTTTCGTGCCCCGGTTGTGCATGCTTGCCGTCGTCCCCTCTCCCCCCTGCCATTCTCTCTCCGCCGTCGCTGTCCATGTCGTCCTTAGTACCGTATCCCCCCATCCACCCGCAGCGTTACCCTCCCTCTCACTCTCTTGCAACGCATTGTCCATCTCACCCCTGCTCGCTCGAGAGGCGCTACACATTCCGACAGAATCAGATCTACTCCTCCTCCTCCCCCGCGCTCGCCCTCCCCCCCTCATGCAGCGCGAGTGTGCTGACCGCCCCGCCGACGGCGACGAGGACCATGACGAGGAAGACGAGCTGGCCGCCGAGGAGATGGTGCGAGACCGAGAGGGCGAAGAGGGACGAGGCGCAAAAGGGGCCGATGGAGCGCATGAGGGAGCTGCGCGCGCGTGCGCGAGCGGCGTGGGTGGGTCAGTATGATGTAGAGGACAGTGTAATGGAAGAGAGGAGAAGGAGGAGTGGACAGGAGAGAGAGAGGCATGGGGCGCACCTGCACATCTGCGCTACGCCGTTGAGCGTCCCCAGCAGCCGCCTGCTCGGTGCCGCATCGGTGATGGTAATCATGTTCGTCGCGTACGCCATGTTCGCGCTGCAGGACTCGTCAGCCTACTCCTCCTCGCGGAGGAAGAGGGAGGAAGCGGGACGCACAACGACTTGAGCAACAGGAACACCACCAGCACGCTCCAGACCGCCTTCCGGCCCTTCTCCCTGGCGCACCAGCTCATCACGGGGAAGAGCGCAAACACGAGCGGCCAGAGCGACATCAATGCGCGGTACAGCGGCACGGTGCCCGCGCGGCGCTGCAGCGGCGGGAAGAGGACGATCTGGAACCCGACGGCGGAGAGGCCTGAGAGGGAGAGGGCCGTGCCGATGTCGGATTCTTGGAAGCCTGCGTGTGCGGCGGTGGTGAGTGGAAGCCGGGGACGGACGGGGAGGGGCCGCACCGAGGCCGCCGATCGAGATGGGCGAGTAGCAGAAGAGGATGAGGAGTGCCTGCACATAACGGCATCAGTTTGGCGCTCGAGTCGACGAGAACAAAGGGAGATGTACGTCGAGCGCAACCGTTTCGAGCGCAAGCATGGCCTACGCGCGCGAGGCTCGTCAGTCAGTGAGGCCAGAGGCGCGAGAAGGGACGCACGTAGGTCGCCAGCGCCGCGCACACCCTCGTCGTGAACATCGACCTGAAGCTCGGCGCCTCCCTCGCGCGCGCCTGCGCCGCTCCCTCCTCCGCGCCCAACCTCCCCGCGCTCGCCTCCCTCGCAGGCGTCGAGTACCCGCTGTCCGTCCCGTCCTCTTCCTCGAGCCTGCGCACCTGCCCCGGAGGCGCGGGCAGCGTCGTCGACGTCGCAGCGACGAACCGTCCGTGCCGCGAGACGCTCTTCCTCCTCGCGCGGACGGCGCGCGCCTCCTCCTCGTCCGCCTGTGCAGCGGCGTCGGCGGCGACGCGCGAGGGGGAGAGCGTCTCCTCGAGGAAGAGGAATCCGACGATGGCGCCGAGGAGGGGGAACAGCGCGCCGATGAGGCAGGGCAGCGCGTAGGGGTTCTCCCGGAGGAAGGTCGAGTGGCCGAACAGGCGCGGGAAGTGGTCCACGGGGTGGGAGAGGTACCCGCCGAGGAGAGGGCCGATGACGGACCCGAGGGACCAGGCGAGCGGGAGGAAGGAGAAGGCTCGGCCTTGGTTCGACTCGTCGGTTATCTCGCCGAGAACGGACTTGATGACGCTGCGGGTCGCTCAAGCGTCAGTCGGCGGGATTGCGTGAGTGACGGAGTACACGCACGCAACGTTGCCGTTCAGCGCTCCGCCCAGGCAGCGCGAGACGACCAGGCCGGCGAACGACTTGCTCAGGCCGAACGAGACGATCGAGACGGTGACGCCGGTGAGTCCGATGATAAGGACAGGTTTTCGGCCTGCACTGAACGATCAGCGCTGACGGGCGGGCGAAACGAGCGAGAAGAACCGACCGATACGGTCGGAGAGACGACCCCACGCGAGCACCGTCGCAAAGGTGGTGAACGCGAACAGCGACTCCTGCGCGACCCCCGTCTGGTCAGCGTGGTCTGCGTGCTCTGGAGAGGCCGTACGTACGATGATCCCGGCGTAGTAGCCGATTTTACGGGCGTCGTCCGTGACACCAGTGTCGGCAACGGCTTGCGCGACGAACGGGAAGATCAAGGTGAAGGCAATGGGCTCGCCGAAGCGCATCAAACACAGGACAGCGACTTGCTCTGCGCAGAGGAGCAACTGTCGGCATGCCATCTCATCGAGAGCGCGAGGAGGTTGGAAGCGGGCGCACTGAGGGGTAGTGGGGTTGCCTGGACAACGGGCGCCTGCCCTTCCTGTCCGAGCAGCGGTGCCCGCTCGTTGTCGTCCTGCGCCGTGCGCGCATCCTGCTTGGTGCGCCGGAACCAGCTCGACATGCCGGTCGAGCGGATCGAGGCGAGGAAGGCGAGTAGCGATGCGGGCGCTGTTCGAGCAAGCGAGCGCGGGTACAAGGGAGGTATGGAGCTAGCTCTTGATGCCGCAGAGCTGCCTCGGCGCAGCGAGGAGGTGGGAGATGCCGACCTCCTCATCGCCGGACTCGAGGCGGATCCTCGCTTGCGCACCAGCGCTCCACTCCTGCCAGCTGTTTGCTGGCTGAGCCGCATCGCGCAGCCCTAGACCTCCGCCAAAGCTCCCTTTCTCGCACCGCACGCTCCCGTCGCTCTTCCTTTGTCCGCGCCATCCTCATCAGTCGGCCGAGCCGACTTTGCCCTCTCTCTCCCTCCACGCCTTGTGGAGAACCCGTACGACGCGCTCAGCATGACGATAGAACCCGCAACTACCGCCACAACAGTCGTCACTCGCATCCCTGAAGAACTCGTCGCCTCATCTTCGAGGCCATCCCCGCCGACGACGACCAGGAGCGACTAGACCGCCGGCGCACGCTGTACCGCTGCTGCCTCGCCTCTCGCCAGCTCTTCCGCGTGGCACAGCCTCTCCTCTGGGCGCGCATCGCTCTGCAGTGCCGCACCCTTGCGCAACCGCACGACCCGCTCGCCCTTCTCATCGAGAGCGCGACGAGGGTGCCTGCGCTCGCCCGGCGCGCCCAGTCGATCGAGATCGACTTCGAGAACGGTGGCCTACCGCACCGCATTGCGCTGGGGCGGATCGTGGCGGTCCTGCCGAAGCTGCGGGAGGTGAGGTTGCGGAACCTGGACAAGGGCCAGATGGACCTGGTCGATCTCGAGCCCCTCGCAGGTGCGCAAACTCGCTCACCTCGGTCGAATCGATCACTTACCGCTCATCGCGCAGAACTCTGCCATCTTTCCCTCCGAAACGTTCGCCTTGCCTTCTCCGCCCCCGTCTCCTTCCCCCACCTCGCGAGTCTCGACCTCGTCAACGTCGTCTGCCGTCTCGACATTCTCGACGACTTCCTGGCTTCGGAGTCACTTCCAGCCCTCCGCACCCTGTCGCTTCGACGATGTCGACATCAAGCAGGCCTCGCGGCCGACCGGCGCTTCTTCCCCTCGCTGGACCACGAGCTCGTCAATCGCCTCGAGCTCATTCAGCTACGCGTGAGCGACCATGGTCGCTTACCATTGCATCCCATCCCCGCCGTCCCGCCCGTCCTCTTCGCCTTCGACCCGATCAGCCAACTCGATGGCGTCAGCGTATCCGGTCCTCCCATTCACCATCTCAAGCTCGCCGATCATTCCACAAACGGCTCGAACCTGCACCACCGCCTTGCCGAGGTCCTCTCCATGCGGCGCGTCCACCCCGAGCTGCGCCTCGTCCTCGCGCCCTCAATCATCTCGCGCGTCTCGCGCGCACCCAGCGCAGCGGGCGAATTGGTTCGCGCCGCCCTGCGCGAGCTTGCACGCGCGGGGATCGAGGTGCGCACGTTCATGCGTGGCGAGAAGGAAGACGGGGCGTCCCGAGCGAGTTCAAGAGGTACCTCCGCGAGCAGGCCGCCGTTGGGGCGCGGGCGCCAGCGGGGAACATGCGAGGGTGGAACGGACCGCTCAAGGAGGTCCCGGCGGAGGTCGTCGCAAGGGCGGCCGAGCTTGCCGCACGGGCGGAGATGCTGTCGTGGGGGAATGCCGGCCTGTGAAGGGAGGTGGAACTCGACTCGCCTGACTCCTTTCCCCTTGCGGGCTGCTGACTCACTTGGTCTCGCGCTTCTGCTACATCGGTGGACCGCTGGTCGGCTTGCTGGTGCAGTCGCGACGAGCGGGCCTCTCCGCGGATCCTCCGCCTCACCTCCTCTTCCTCCTCCCATCACTCTCTCTCGCTTCCCTCGCATCCCGCGCCCCGCCAGCCACCGTGATGGACTCGTGCAACATGCAGCAGACCGGCGCCTTCGCCCGCTTGCCGAACGAGCTCCTGCTCGCCATCCTCGAGCAGATCGACCGCCCCCTCATCTCCCTCACGGACGAGGAGCGTGCCGAACGCCGCGAGACCCTCGGCGCCGCCTGCCTCGTGTCGAAGAGACTGTACAAGGTAGCGCAGCCGGTCCTTTGGCGGCAGATGGAGATCAAGCCGGCGAAGTGGGGCAACCTCGACGGCGCGCTCAAGCTCGCGATGGGGAGCATGCGCACGGCGCCGACGGCGGCGCAGGCGGTCCGCGTGCTCGCCATCACGGGTACGGGGTTCTGGACGGAACTCGCGCTGGACGAGGAGATCGCAGCGCTCGTACCGAACGTCGAGGAGATTGAGCTGCGGTGCACGCGCGAGATGCGCGTCGACTTTGACGGGTTGGCTCGCTTCCCCAGTGCGTCTCTCGTTCCTAGCCCGGCGGTCCTTACTGACCACTTGCGTTGCAGAGCTCCGCCGTCTCGATACCGACATGATCACCCCGCGCCTGCGCAAGACGGTCTGCTTCCCTCACCTCGCCACCCTCAGCTTCCGCCGCACCAGCGTGCCATTCTACCTCGACGGCGCCGAGTCGCTCTTTTCGACGTCCTCCCTCCCCTCCCTCCGTCATCTGTCCCTCCGCGCATGCACCATAATCCGGATGGATCGCGACCTCGGGGAAGAAGTGTTTGAGACGCACTTCCCCGAGCTCCCGCGCGACCTTGTCGACCAGGTCGAGGACATACAGATGGACGTGGCGGATCGTCACAGCCTCGAAGATGTACACTTCCCCTCGTACGGCGACGCGGCGCCCCCACCGCTCCTCTTTCACTCGAGCATCATTGGCCCGAACGTGCACGAGGACCTACGCTTCGGCCACCCTCCCATGCACCACCTTCAATTGGCGCCCTTCGACGACGACACGCCGTCGTTCCTCCGCTCCGCCGTCGTCTCCTTCCTCTCCAACAAGGTCGCGACCTCCCGCACCTCCGCCTCATCCTCCTCCCCGCAGCGCTCTGCGCGAGCGGGCAGCCGTGGGATCCCGAACTCGAAGCGACCCTGCTGGCATGGTCGCTGCGCGGCGTGCACGTCTGGACGTACGACCACGCGCGGCCGCTCGACGGGCTCGTCGTCCCCGAGTTCAAGGAGTTCCTCCGCGAGCAGGCGGCGGGTGGAGAGCGCAGGGGTGCGCTGCTCAGGGCGTAGCTTCGTCGTGGGAAGTGCGGACGTCGTGCAGTATCCTCGCCACGTCGAGAGCAGCTTGTAAACAGTCACGCGGACGAGCGCTTCTCTCGCTTCCTGCTTTTCGTGCGCTGCTTCCGAGTGTAAATCAGAGCGCCCTCGCAAGATTGCACGCTCACCGTCTTGTCGGTCGAGCTACAGGCGTCCACGGATCCTCCGACGACCTCCTCTCGTCCTCCTCCCCTTCGCTCCATCTCCGCTTCCTCGCGCTTCGAGTTCGCCCGATCAGCATGGACGCCTCGAACACGGGTCATAACGCCCACACGCCCGCCCGCCTGCCAAACGAGCTCATCCTCCACGTTCTCGAGCAAGTCGACCGCCCCATCGTCTCGCTCACGGACAACGAGCGCGACGAGCGGCGCCGGACGCTCTACGCCGCATGTCTCGTCTCGAGGAACTTCTTCAAGGCTGCGCAGCCGATGCTCTGGCGCCGCCTCCGCCTGCAAGTGCGGCGGTGGGGCAACGGCGACAACGCGCTCGAGGTCGCGGTCCAGACGATGCGGAAGGCGAGCGTGACCGCGAAGGCGACGCTCGCGCTCGAGATCGGCGACTACATTCACTGGCGCCCGCTCAAGCTCGGCCAGCTCGCGGCGTTCTGGCCCAACGTCGAGGAGCTCGTCGTGCACGATGTGACCCATGTCGACTTCAGCGAGATCGCGCGCTTCAGCAGTACGCTCAATGCACCCGCCTCGGCTCTTTATAGTGCTGACGATCCCGCGCGCAGACTTGCGCGACCTCCGAGCCAGCAGATTCACGCCGTTCCTCAGCGAGGAAGACACCTGCTTCGCTCGCCTCGAGACCCTCGTTTGCGAGAACTTCGGGCTCAACTGGGGCGGCTCCGGTCGCGACATCTTTACGAGCGACACCCTCCCCGCCCTGCGCCACCTTTTTCTCCGAGCCTATGCCTACCGTGGTCGCGACACGCCCATCCTGCCTTCCTCCTTTGTCGCTCAGCTCGACGACCTACAACTGGGGGTAAACGGCGCGATCAAACTCGATTCCGGCGGATGGCCCTTTGTGCACTCCAGCCTTCCACCTGGGCCCGTTCTCTTCCATACGACCATTGATCTGAATCAGCTCCTCCAACTCACCGTATGGCTCCCTGTCCACCATCTGCAAGTCACGACGCCGACCCACTCCCTGCCTCTTCACCAACTGCGCGTGGAGGAGTGCCTCACATCTCTCAACCGCCTCCTAGGTGACCGCAGCCCTCCGCCTCTGCGCCTCCTCCTCCTCCCGAGCAGCTGCTGGCCACCAAACGCGACACTCGACCCGCGTATGGCGGCATCGTCCGATGTGCTGGCGGCGAACTTAGCGTCCTACGGCGTCGAGATTCGCGCGTACGACGCATCGCGCCCGCTCGACGGGCTCGTCGTCCCCGAGTTCCGTGAGTTCCTCCGCGAGCAGGCGGCGTGGGCGGGGGCGTAGAGACTTGTTGTAGGGAGTTGTGTTCGCTTGCACGCTTGCGCTCGAAATCAAGCTCGTCAGTACCGTTGCGCTTGGCCTCGAGGGCAGCTTGGGAAGGTCAAAGCGAAGAGCCCTTTGATTCTCGTTCCCACGCGCTCGCCGGCCAGCAGCGCGTGCCAAGCGGTCTTGGGAGTGCATATAGCGTCGGTCTCGCCAGCTATGCTGCCCCAACGCGCTCACGGCGAGATGTCAAAACACGCGTCTCCCGCTCGCGTCGCTTCTTTCGCTCCTTCTCCTCGCACGCCCATCGCCCTCTCGCTCTCATCCGTACAGTAAGCATGCGAGGTCCCGTCGACACGCTCCACGTCGCGCTGACGCGCTCCCGCTTCTTCCGCTCGCCTCCCGCTCTCACGCCCGCTCGCCCCTCTCGCAGCTCACTGCCCCTACACCGCTCAAGATGGCCAAGCAGAGTGCGTCGCCCATCTCCCAGTACTACAGACCGCCACTGATGCGTCTCGCGTCGCGCGCAGCCGCTCCAAGCTCCCCTCCTCGTACTTCCTCCTTCTCCCTCGCGCGCAACTGACCACTCCGCCGCCCGCCCGCCCGCCCGCGCACAGGCACGACCCCGCCTACCGCGCCTTCTGGACTGTGCGCCTCCCTCTCCCGCACACTCTCCCGCTCGCCTCGCTCACCTCCTGCCCCTTCTCCTCCACCCGCCCCGCTTCTTCGCGCGCGCGCGCGAACGCAGGAGCACAACGACGCGCTCAAGGCGTCCCATCCGCACGCGACAGGCTCGTGGAGGCGCAAGATCATCCAGAACGCGTGGCGCGTGCGTTTCTCTTCCCCTCCCTCCTTCCCTCCTTCGCACCCTCGGGACTGACCCCGCCTGCGCGCGCGCGCAGAAGGAGCACGCGCACGACCACGACCACGTCGACGACGCGCACGCGGACAAGAAGCGCAAGACGGGCGGGGCGCGCACGCCCGAGCCGCAACCGCAGGCGGCGCACGCGCACGAGGGCCGCGCGACGGACGGGAGCGAGAGCGAGGCGGAGGGCGAGGAGAGCCAGGCTGCTGTGTAGCCTGTTGAAGGCGAGGGGGAGGGAGCGCTTCCTGCGGGCGGTGAAACGCTTGACGCTTGTCTGCGACTTGTGCGAGGGGAGCGGCTTGCGAAGGTCGCGAGCGGGAAGCGAGGCAGGCTTGCCTCTCCGCCGCGACGAGGGTGAGCGGGGTGAGGTAGCTTACAACCGACGGCGAGGTACGGATGAGACGGCGGGAGCGCACAACGAGCTGGAGGACGAACGGCGGCACGACGGGACGACAAGCGGGACGACAAGCGACACGGGTGGATGGTGGGCGTAGCCGGCGAGTACTGCGGGGGAGCGAAGCGAGTGAGCGGAAGGGACGAGGGAAAGAGCGCGACTGGGCGCACCATTTTCGAGAGGTTAAGCGTGCGGGACGGGCGGGAGGAGCGTTACTCGCTCTCCTCCTCTTGCGCCTTGGGGTTGCTGGGGTCAATCTGTGCGACGAAAAAACCTCAAGAATCAGCTCTGCTCCCGAGGACGCGGGAACTCGCAGAGTGGAGACAATCCGGGCGCACCTTCCACAGGCGGAGGACCTCGGCACGGCGGTCTCCGCCGTCCATGTTCGGGCGCTCCTCCTTTAGCTCTGCGGTCTTCGCCTGCGGGAGGGAGGCGATGTAGGTCGCGCGGGAAGGAGGGAACGGCCGCGTGCAGCGCAAGGAAAGAAGCGGGAGAGGGTCGTCAGTCTCTGCGTGATGCCGTGCGGCGAATGCTCAGCCACGCACCTTGACGAACTGCATCCAGAGCGAGTCCATGAAGTCAGCACTGTGTTGCAAGCGCGATGCGCGACATCGTCGTCTTCGAGTAGACGCACCTTCTGAAACGTCGTTGGCTCGCGCTTGCCGCGTCCGCCGCTCGACGTGGTCTTCTTCGCCTTGCTAGACGAGCCGGAAGTGCTGTCCGACTTGGGCGAGGTCTCTGCGCGCGGGTGTAGCGGGAGGGTGAGTGGGCGTCACTCGAGACGATGGTTGCGACGAAGCGCGTCGTGCGACCGGCTGAGATCGCCTCGACGCGCCGCTGCACATTGAAGGGAGAGACGCACTCTTCTTGCCGCCGATCGTCTTGGCCATCGCGGCTGTCGCAGGGGGACGTGCGGGAAGGAGGAGGGGCGGGAAAACCGCGGAGGGGCGATGACGGCAAGGAGCGCGACGGGCGTGGCTTGTGCGTGGTGCAGGAGCGGACAGGGTGGCGGCTGGGATGCGCTCGGGAGGACCGAGGAATCGCGAGGGAGATTGGGTGAGGAGAACAAGGGCAAGCGAGCCAGCAGAGCGCGACGAGCGAGGGCGGAAGGGACGAGAGGCCAAAGCGGCGGGCCCCTCTCGGCACATCACTCGACAAAGAGGTGCGAAAGAGGCGTGAGTAGCTGCCATAAAGCTCAGAAGCACAGGCACGTGATCGGCACGTACTCAGCGGGAGAAGCGGACGAGCAAGCGGTGCGATGAGGACGAGGAGGAGCGAGAGCGAGATCCGCCCGTGGAGACAGGTTCCGCAAGTCTGCAGTCTCCCGTAGAGACTTTTTAGGAGGTCTAGCGTGCGCAAACCCAGCCAGGCGGTGATGGAGAGTTGCGTCGCGAGTCGACCTTGGCGCGTTCTCATCTCGCAGAGTCGCTTCCGCCCTCACCTCTCCCCACGATGCTCCGCTCGAGCCTGCACTGCACGCGCCACGCCCAGCCCCTGTGCCAGCACGCCGCCCGCGCCTACGCAACCAAGCAGGCGCAAGGGTCCGGCAGCCGCAAAAAGGCCGCCGCTGCGGTGCACCCCCGTGGGCGGCCAGGCGAGGGCGGGAGCGACTCCAAGATGGAGACCATCAAGCAGGTCCGTCTGCGCGCTTGCTCTGCGCCTCGTCCCCCCCGCGCTCGCTCTTCCCAGCTGACCCTCTCCTCCTCATCTCCCTCCGCTCGTGCAGGCGCTCCTCGAGACGGACCCGACCGAGGCGGAGCGCCGCGCCGCCCTGCGCCGCGTGATCCCCTCGGCTGAGGCGCACGAGACGATCACGCGCGCGTGGCAGCTGCACCAGCGGCACCGGCGCGAGGCGCACGCCGCCGAGCTCGCGCGCAAGTACGCCGCGATGCGCGCCGCGGTCGACCTCCTCGAACAGACGGACAAGGCGCTGTGGAGGAAGACCGTCGAGGGCAAGAAGTTCCAGAATGTCGACCAGGCAGGAGCGACTAACGCCCGCCTCGAGGGGATCGTCCCGCGCGAGATGCGCGTCCCGACCGAGCTGCCCGGAGCGCAGCTGTGGGACCACGACTGGAAGGCGCCGGCGCAGGTGGGGACAAGGCGGCGCCGCGAGCAAAGGCATGAAACGCAGCGGTGGAGGAGGACGACGTTCAGCAGTACTCTCGCTCTCGTCCGCGGTGAGAGAGGCTGTCCGACAGCAGGCATTGCCGCGCGAGTGCTATTAGGCGGGTATAGCCGGGAGGCGGGAGGCGGTTCTACAAGAAGGGAGAGGAACGGGTACAGGGGACGACAGCACGGCGGGGTCACGACTGGGGAGGAGGCTAGATGTACGGCGCGAACGAGAGCGCGGTCGAGTACGACTTGAGGAGATCCCTCCGCCCGCTCATCTGGAAGAGGTTGACGTGCCCAACCGCGTCGGCCGAACCAGGGCGGTACCCGTCGTTGGACGCGCAGCCGAGGACCATGTGGTGCGGGTGGAACGCGAGGAACGTCATGTCCGACTGCTTCGTGTTGAGGAGGCCCGCTGCGAAATGGGCGGGGTGAGCTGGGGCGCGGAAGATGGGGAGCGGAGGACGCACAGGTGTTGCGGAACTTGGAGAACGGCTCGCTGAGGTCGTTCATGTCCCACAGCTTGACAACGTTGTACGCCGAGCTCCTGCGCGCGCACGCTGCGTCAGCGAGGCTTCCAAGCGGGAAGAGAGAAGAGAACGCACGTCGCGAAGATGGGCGCATGCTCGTGCACCGTCATCTGCGTCAGCCCGCCCTGGTGCGCCTGCAGCGTCTGGATCGGCTCCGTAAGGCGGATGTCCCACAAGCAGACCTGGCCTCCGAGGCTGCGCGCACGCACGTCAGCATTTGCCCCGTCGTCCAGGAAGAGAGTGGGAGGAAGCGCACTCGGCCGTGGCGAGCTCGCGGTTCCCGCCGCGCTGCATATGCACGTTCTGCACCCACGCGTCGTGCACGCCCGTGTACCTCCGGACCATGTTGTCGCGCTGCGGCAGCCGGCGGTCGTACACGCGAAGGCCGCCGTCGCCGAACCCGGCGACGACGATGTTGCCCGCGACCTGGTCGCAGGTGAGCGAGGTGAGGCACGAGTTAGCGCGCGTGGGGAGGTCCTGCGCCGCGCGATCGAGGGAGTGTGTCAGCAAGGGAGGGAAGGAGAGGAGGAGAGAGCGCGCACCTGGATCGTGAGTTCGCGCGTCGCATCCCACACGCGAATGTACTTGACGTTGCCGCCCATGAGGAGCTGCCCGCGCCCCTGCTGCCACTCAACGACGAGCCCAGCGTCGATCTCGCCCGAGCTCCGCGGCAGTTCCTCCGAAATGCCCTGGAACGACGAGATGAGCTTGAGGTCGTCGGGCGACTCATACGACCGGAACAGGCGGACGTCGCCGTCGGCTGCGTCGTGGTCGAGAGTCAGCACACGTTCAATGAGCAGGAGAGAGCGAATGTACCCGTCGCAGTCATGAGCAGCGCAATGTCGTCCTCGTTGACGAACCGCAGCGTCGAGATGGGCACGCCGCGCGGCGTCCCGTTGGCGAAAGTAGTTCAAGCGGACGTTCTTCTCCCACTCGTACACGGCGATATTGCCGCGGTCGTCCGCCGTGATCAGGTGCGGCTCGAACTGGTGGAACATGATGCGGTTCGGGACCGCCTCGCCGCCGAAGAAGCCAACTTGCTCGTCCCAGCGCGTCCGGCCTGCGTGTGCACTCGTCAGCGCCGACTCGAAAGAGAGAGAAGCACGCACACGCAGGAACCTTCATCGGCTGCGTCTTGATGATGACAGCCTCGTTGCGCTGCCTCCTCCACACGCGCTCGTTGTGGAGGATGCTCCCGGGCTCGTCCGCCTCAGTCGCGCGCATCTGGCTCTCCTTGTAGTACTCGAGGGCAAAGTCGAAGAACGTCCCCTTGAGCGGGAACACCTGCTCGGGGCTGTCCTCGGCCGCAGTCGCGACCGTCGGCGCCGCGCGGCGGCGCTTAAGCCGCTCCTCGTCCTGCTGCACCAGCTGCGCGATGATCCCCTCGACCTGCGCCGCGTCGACCTGCGCTGCGGTGGGCGACCGACGGGCGCGGCTTCGGCGCGGGCCGCCCGACGCGCGCCTGCAGGTGCCGCAGCGAGTCGGTCGACGCCGACGACGCGAGGCTCGACGCGCCGCTCTCGAGGGGCGTCTGCGCGCCGTCGCCGCCGCGGAGGGGCTTCCCGTTGAGCCGCAGCGCCGACGCCGTCGCGCCGGGCGGGGGCGTCGGCGCTGCAGAAGGGGCCGGCGTCACCCCGGACCCGCCGTCGAGCGCGAGGTGCGCAAGGCTCTTCATCGCCGTCGCCGTGCGCTTGATCGTCCCGCCGAGGCCCGTCGCCACCGGCGCGGGCGTCGGCGCAGGCGCAGACGTGACGACGCCGTTGCTCCGCGGCGGGAGGGGGTCGACGCGCGCGCGCGGCGGCTCGAGGACGTCGCGCTGCAGCGCGCCGGGGTGCGGCGGGGGGACGCGCGGGCGCGAGACGGCCGGCTTGGCCGAGTCGAGTGCTGCGCGTGCGGCGGGCCCGAGGGGAGATGCGAAGAGGAGGTCGAAGATGTAGTCCATGACCTGCTGCGCGAGCTCGGCGATCTCAAGCTGCGGGTCGGCCGTGAGCTGCGTGAGCGTCTGGTACATGCACCCAAACATGGTCGCCTGGAACGCCGGGTTCGACGGGCCCTCGTTGCTCTCGGCGGCCGCGTTGAGCGAGGCGGCGATGGCGGCGATGCGCTCCTCGATCCCGCTCGTCGGCGCCTCGCCCGCGTTGGCCTGGTGCACGCGCTCGACGATGGCGCGGTACGCGGCGATGACGAACTGGCCCTGGTGCTCGTTGACGATCGACGAGAGCAGGACGATCAGCTCGCGGCGGACGGGCGGCGAGCCGTCCGACGAGGCCTTGAGCGTGGCCATGGCGACGCCGAGCTCGACGTCCGTCTGCTCGCCAGGTGAGAGGCCCGACGCGGGTCCGCTGCACGCGATAGACCGGCCGAACTTCTTGTCGGGGTTGCTCGAGCCCGTCGTGCCGAGGAGGGTCCCGAGCGCGTACATGACGGCGGCGCGGACCTCGGGAACGGGGTCGGTGTGGAGCAGGTTGCAGAAGACCTCGTGGACGCGCGCCTTGACGCCCATGCCCTTCGCCTCCTCAAAGTCGTCCCACATCATAGCGATGCAGAGGATCGCCCACTGCCGCAGGAGCGGGTCCTCGTCGCGGAGGTGTACGAGGCACGACTCGAAGACGTTGACCCGCAGGCACGCGACCTGCCCCTGCTTGTAGTCGCGGCAGCAGACGGCGAGGATGAAGGCGCACATGGCGCGGTGCTCCGAGACGTTCGGGAGCGGGAGCTGGCTCGTCGACGACGGGTGCAGGACCGAGACGAAGTAGGTGTACGGCGCCTGGTCGACGCCGCGCGCGCTCGGGTACGCCTGCTTGAGGAGGTCCTCCTTGCAGTTCTCGTACACGGCGAGGATCCGCGCCCAGATGTAGATGAGGACGGGCTTGAGCTCGACGGCGGGCGCCTGCAGGAGGCGGAGGACGTATGCGAATATCCCGATCGAGAGTGCGACGTTGACGGCCCACGGGCCGAGGTCGAGGAACTTGCAGAGGAGGATGAGCGCCTTGAGGCGGTGCGCCTGCGAGAGGAGGACCTGCAGGACGACGGGGAGCTGCTCGGGTGCCGCCGCTTGGCGACCGTGCCCTGCTCGAGCCAGATCTCGAATGCCGTGAGCTGCTCGGCGAAGAAGGTCGAGTGGATGTAAGGCGAAGGGGGCTGAGGAGGGAGGGGCGGAGGCGGCTGGTCGGGGAGGGCGGGCGGCTGCGGCGGGAGCGAGTCGAGCCACCGCTGCTCATGCTCGAGGAGGACGGGGAGCTGCGCGAGGCACAGGTCAACGGCGAGATCCCAGCTGTCCCACAGCGGGTGGTTATGCGTCTGCGGGAGCGCCGGGACCGAGATGGGCGTGCACTCGTAGAAGCGCATGATGCGCTCGGCGAGGAGGAACCCGCGGAAGAGGGCCGCGACGACGAGGTCATGGCGGAACAGCTTCTGGAATAGGTCGCGCGGAAGGCAGTTCCAGGCGATCGTGTCCGTGACGGCGGTGAAGATCCAGTTGAGCTCGCCGAGCGGCGTCCGGCGGTCGTTGAGCTTGCCCGGGATCTTGAGGAGCATGTCGAGGTCGAGGTTGCTCTTGAGCGGGTTGCGGAGGAGGAAGAACCGGAGGGCGATCTCGATAGGCGATGTGAGGCAGCACGTAAAGAGGTCGGCGGGGAGGTCGGGGTTCATGGGGAGCTGCTCGTGCGCGAGGCACGCGCCGAGCTGGATCGTGTCGCGGAAGGGGACGTTGGGGATCTGCGGGCCCTGGTTGACCGGCTGTCCGTCGGGCCCGACCGCGCCGGGCGGCGCCGACGCCGCGGCCGCCGCCTCGCGTTGCAGCTCGGCGTCGCGCTTGGTGCTGAACTCCTGCACCTTCGAGACGATGTTGCCCGCGGCGCTGCAGTCCCACACGTAGATGGCGGGGCTGCCGATCCATGCGATGATCTCGGCGAGGAGACGGGGATGTACTGCGTGTACTGGCGATTGAAGAGCCAGAGCTCGCCCGACGGCGTCGGCTTGGGGACGCCGTGCCCGTTGTAGTAGAAGAGGACGCGCTCGCTCTTGGCCGTCTTGCGCGCCGCCGTGCAGAACTTCTTCGCGTCCTCGATGGGCGGGTCGAGGTACTGCTTGTAGCGCGTCTTGGGCGTCGCGGCGAGGTTCTCGAACTGCTGCTGCAGGTTCTTGCCGATGCGCTCCATCGCCTTGTCTTTTGCGATGGCGTACGGGTCGACCCAGCACTCGAGCTTGGCGCACGGGTCCGTCTTGATGACGTCTGGCGGGTCGTACCCGATGCGGAGGCAGACAACGAGGCAAGCGGCGGCGGTGCGGATGCGGTCGCGATTTCGCCAGTCGATCTTGCCGTCGGCGGGGTCGGACGACGGCGGCTTGGGCAGGCCTACCCGCTCGTGCCGCGTGTCCGTCCAGTACAGGAAGTAGTTCTTCTCGAGCGCCTGCGGGAGCGTAGGCTGTGAGCAGGGATTGGCGTGAGATGGACGAGTGGGGCGGACCTGCAGGTACTCCTCGGACGAGTACGCCTCCGCAAAGCCGTGCCGCATGTTCTGCAGAAGGAAGGTGGTCAGTGAGGACTCGTTGAGGGGAAAGAGAGATGTGCACGGACGGAATCTGGGTCGACGGCCTCGTCCCACTCTGCGTAGCCCTGGCCGTAGCCGGCGTGGCTCAGCGCCGAGCTCTCTTCGTCCGACTCGTCGTGGTCGTCGGACTGGGAGACGTCTGACGAGTCGTCCTGCGGCGGGACGGGCGAGTGCTCTGCGAGGCGGGCCATGATCGGGTCCTGCGGGAGGGGAAGCGGGCGGGGAGGCGCCAACCGGCGTCAGCACGAGCTGCCGGCGAGGGGCGCTTGTCTTGCTGGACGAGGCGCTCCTGATCGGTGGCCTGCTCACCTTGGGCAGCCCACCCTACGCTGTCTTCGTCGCTGTGCGGTGCGCGGGGTAGCGGGTCGACGGCGGGGTGGGCACAGCGCGTGCGACGCTGGTTCGAGTTCGAGGGCGGCGGTGGAGCTGATCTGGCGCTGTTCAGCTGTGCACCAGCTGCGCAGAGCCGTCGACGCGGGAGGAGCAGGGTCGTTCACCTCGAACCCTCCCCCGCCGCCCCTCTCGCCGCGACCTCATCCTCCACTACCCACGCTTGCCTCTGATCTCTTCGTGGACTCGACGAGTGCAACGAGAGAGGCCGCCTCGCCCGCCCCCATGTCCGCCCTCAGCCCCGCGTCGACTCCCGCCGCCTCACCCGCTCTCGGGGGTCCCGCCCCTCACCTCGCACAGGCTGCGCAGGCGGGCACTCTCTCAGCGCGGGAGGCGCTCGAGGCATCGAAACAGAAGGACATGACCAAAGGTGCGCGCGCCCCTCCGCTTCCTCGCCGCTCCACCGTCCCTCGCCCGCTGACCCCCACCTCCGCCCCTCGTGCCCGCAGTCGTCGTCCGCTTCAAGGCGACCGGGAACGCGCCCATCATGAAGCAGAACTTCTACAAAATCACCGCGAGCAATCAGTTCCGCACCGTCATCGCCTTTCTCCGCAAGGAGCTCGGCTGGAAACCCGCCGACTCGCTCGTGCGTCCCGCTTCTGTCCCTGCTCGCTCTTTTCGACGACGAACTGACGCGAGATGCACCCGCACGCAGTTCCTCTACATCAACTCGTCCTTCTCGCCCGCGCCAGACGACACCGTCGCGAACCTGTACAAGGTGCGTGCCCTCCCTCCCCGGTCGTCTTCCTCCCGTTGCTCACTCGCTCGCACGCAGTGCTTCGGTACCGAGGGCACCTCATCGTCAACTACAGCTCGACGCAGGCCTGGGGCTGAGGCTCCTCATCTCACCTTGGCTCCGCCCTCGCCGTCGTCGTCGCCTCTCTTCTGTACCCGCATCCGCACCCGTCTCTATACCTCTTCTCACTCCATACCCACTCTCTCGACTGCAATCCGTATCTCTGGCACCTCTACGTCCGCCCCCTTCTCGCGGCGAGAAAGTTTGCGCTGCACTCGCGGGCTCGCCAAACGGACAACGGGACGGCGGGAGAGAACTAAGCGTATGATACACGAGTGATCGAATGCTACGAGCGCCAGCAGAGCGGAGACTCCATGAAGGAAGCGCGGGGGGATACAGAGGGCGAGCAAGCCCGGGAGGGCAGGCTACAGTAGCGGGGTGCTCGGGGAGGCGGGGGAGAGGGATACAGAGTCTGTCGGAGAGCGAGCGGATAGACAGGCGAGGGAGAGGGGAGAGAGGAGGGGTCTATGCGAGCCTCGCGTGCTTTTCGAGCACCGCGAACGGGTTGACGAGCGCCGCGACCGGGTGGGCTTGCTCGGGCCCGCGACGGACGCGCGCGCCTCGAGCTGCGAGGCCGCGCCGTCCTGCACGATGTCGCGCTTGTGCGGCTTGAAGGCCGCGATCACCTTGCTCCAGGTCTGCGCGGAGGGGGAGGGGCGTCAGTGGGGAGAGGAGGAGGAGTAGAGGCGGGGGAGGACGCACCATCCGGAGGGTCGCAGCGGTCGACGCCGCGGCCTTGCTCGTCGTCGTTGTCGTGGTGGTCGTAGAGGAGGAGGTCGAAAACCGGTCCTTGAACGCGACCCGGTTGACGCGCGCAGAGGTGGTGGTGCTGCGGGGCCGAAGAATGTGAGCCACCTGCTGGAGGATGCCAAACAGCCGGCTGAGCGGGTCCGAAGGACTAACGTCGTGGTGGTCTTGCTCGTCGACGTCGGCTGCGCGCTCGTCGTCGTCGTCGTCGTGGTGCTAGCTGCCGCCGAGGAGGGCGCCGCCGCCGGCTGCTGACCGGAGATGAACGACCCGCTCGCGCTGCCCGCCGGCCCGCGCGCGACGACAGGACCGGGCTGCTGGCAGATGAGGAAGACGAGCAGCGCGTCGACAAAGTTGCCCTGGAGCTGGGTGCCCGTCGTGGTGTACTTGTCGTATACGAACGCCTGCGAGGCCGGGACGGCCGGGTTCGGGACGCACGACGCCGACGCCTCGCCGCCAAACGCGGCGCCGTCGGCCATGTTGCCCGTGATGACGGCGTTCTGGTGCCCTGCGACCGAGATGCCGTAGCCGAAGTAGCCCGTCGAGCCCGTCTTGAACATGTTGTTGCGGACCGTGCCGCCGAACGTGCGCGCCGCCGTGCGGTTCTGCGAGCGCCAGTGAGTCAGCGCTGCACAGCTGGATAGGGAAGCGGAGGAGGCTCACGTCGCTGCCCCAGCTCATGCCGCCGAGCGCAATGCCGATCTTCATCATGTTGGTGTCGGCGTACAGCGTGTTGCCCTCGACAACGGTGCCCTCGAACGAGCCCGAGTACGGCGCCCAGTCGACGAGGTTGATCCCACCGAGCGGGCGGCGCTCGCGCGCGAGGATCGTGTTCCCGCTGATCTGGGAGCCAGGCGCGCCAAAGATGACGATCCCGCCGTCGGTCGCGTCGATGATGGTGTTGCCCTTGACGGAGGAGCCCTTGCACGCGATCGAGATGCCGTCCGCCCACTGATTCGGCGGGTAGACGGTCGCGTCGCGCTTGAGGAACTGCGCGCCCGTCGTCGGCGAGTTGCCCGAGGGGCCGATCTCGTTGCCCGTGATGACCATGCCGTGGCACGAGTTGCCGTCGCCCTCTGCGCGTGTGCGGGCGGGTCAGTGGGAGGGCGGGGAGAGGAGCGGGAGGAAGGAGAACGCGCACCAATTCCGTGCAGGGCGGACCAGCCGCGCGGCTCCCACAGCTTAGTGTTCTTGACCGTCTGGCCGACGTTGTTCCCGCCCATCTCGAGGAGCGCGATGCCCGAGTTGTAGCCCATCGTGTCGCGCGAGCCGGCGACCTGGACGCTCTGCACGGTGACGCCGTCGCAGCCGGCGCAGGCGCCGTAGATGGCGCACGACTGGTCCGCGCCCGCGACGACGAGCTTGGCGCGTGCCGTCGAGCGGGTTGCCTGCGGGAAAAACGGCGGGTCAGCATCTGGAAAGCGTTCCGGTCGGAAGGGACGCACCCTGCGTTGTGAGGACCTGGTTCTTCGCGCTGAAGAAGATGGCGCTTTGGAGCTGAATCGTCGCACCCGGGCAGAGCTCGACGACGGTTCCCTCGCCGCCGTAGTAGAACATCGACGAGATGAGTGTGTCGGTCGCGGTCGAGTCGAGGCAGGGCGCCGCGCGCTCAAACAGCGTGTCGCCGCCAACGTCGGCGCGCTTCTGGAAATCAACGTCGACGACGTCGTCGAGCGCCGAGCGGCGCGCCTTGACCGCCGCGGAGGCCTGCGCGGCGGCGGCCATCCGGTTGATCATGGCGAGGATGGCCTTGTCCTCGAGGTATTGCGGCGCCGGCAGCTTGGCCGACGGCGTCTCATAGTAGCGCTTGGCCTGCTGTGTCCGGCTCGGGGCCGGGCGGGCCGTGGCGAAGGGCGAGAGGGCGAGGAGGGCGAGGGAAGCGAGGGCGACGAGCGAGGAGGACGGCATGCTGAAAGGCGGTCGGGGGGTTGGTCGAGGCGAGGAGGGGCGAGGGCTCAAGGAGAGGGAGGAACTGGCCAGCAGTCCTGTCGAGGCGGAAGTGGAGGGAGAGACGGTGCGGCTTCGGCTGAGGCGGAGCGGCAGCGACACACGGAGTGAGCGAGTGTGAGGAAGGAGGGAGAGAGCGTAGGCGGCCGTGCGGGCTCGGGAGTGCGTCGATGGAAGCAGAAAGGAAGCAGTGAAAAGGAGGGCCACGGCCGCAGGCGAATGGGCGATTGCAGTGTGCCCTCGACCGGGATTACCTCGTCGACGTTGTCCGCGTCTCCGAATGCGACGCTGACGCCGGACCGCGATCGTTTAGTTGGCACTCAGCACCGCCTAAGGGAATGGTCACCTTCGAGGAGCTCAACCACGATGAAAGCCCTTCCCGAAAGCGACGAGATGGCGCCGGTTCAGGAAGGAGAAGTGCGCGAGCGGAGTCGTGGCCCTCGCATCGCCCGGGCGTTCCTCTGCGTCCTTCTGCAGGCTGCGCCGGCACCCTGGAATAGCGCGGTCGGCGACGCAGCCGAGCGGGAAGCGCGCGAGCGGGAGAGGGCAGCGGAGCGTCGGCGAAGGCGAAGGTTGCGCGAGTCGGACAAAGCAGGCCGTGCAGCGGACGGACGGCAAGCTGGATCGGACGCAGTTGACCTCGCTACGGCGTGCAGACCTCCTCGAGCAGGCTGGAGCGGGAGCAGGGACGAGGCGGAGGGCGAGGGCCACGGCGCGGCGAGGGAGCACTTCCGCCTCGACCTTTGCGTGCCTCGAGCTCGTACTTGCCAGGACGACGCACCGTGCAGCCGATCAGAACCTGCGACCCGCTCCCGCCTGTCTTCCGGCTCTCCGCCGCCCCTCCGCCCCGCCTCGACCTCATCTCCGCCGGCTGACGCGCACATGGCATCCTCTCCCGCGAGCCGCTTCGAGGAGCTGCCAGACGACCCGGCTCCCACTCCTTCAGCGGTTCCACAAGCGGCAGCCTCGTCGGACGAGCGGGTCGACCGGGCGGACGCCGTGTCGGATCACTCGACTGATGAGGATGAGGACAGCTGGTGGACCCCGTCCGAGCTAAGAGTGCGTCGCAGTTCCTCGCCGAACATCCTCAGCATGTCGTGGCGCTCACCGCGACCGCCGATGGTTGAGGTGGAGCACTCGAAGCTGACCTCTCGCACCTCTGCCCTCCCCACCTCGCCAACCCCCACCTGCAGGACCTCCTTGAACATGCGCAGACGCTCAAGAAGCAGGGCAATACCGAGTTCGGGCAGGGCCGCTGGGAGATGGCGCTCGAGACGTACCGCGAAGGCCTGAAGGAGCTCCCCGTCCGGCGGCGCAGCGTCAAGGGCAAGGAGAAGGCGCTCCCTCCGCGCGAGGACGGCGACGAGGGCCCTTCGCGCTCGGCGGATGAGGACGCAGATGAGGAGGCCGAGACGGAGGAGCTCTGCGAGCTGAGGGCCATCCTGGCGGCGAACGTAGCCGCGTGTTTGCTGAAACTCGTGCGTCTGCCTTCCGCTATGCATTCTCGTGCACGAGAGCTTATACACTCTCTTTCTCCGCACAGAACCGCTGGAAGGATGCGGTCAAGGCATGCGACGACGGTACATCCGCTTCTCTCGCTCGCGCGCGCTCGTCATATTGACCCGTCTCATCACAGCGCTCGAGGACAAAGCCGACTACGCGAAGGCGATACACCGCCGCGCGCTCGCGAACGAGGCGATCGGGAGCTGGGGTAGCCTGACCGCGTCGCTCGAGGGTGCGTTCTCTCGCCCTCCTCGTCCGCTCCTCGCTGACGCGCTTTCCGTCTACAGACTTCAACAAGCTCGCCACTCTGCCTGGCAACACGCCCCTCCTTGCACAGCAGATCAAGCAGGCGCAGGCGCGGCTACCGGGCAAGATTGAGGTACAGCAGGCGAAGGAGAAGGAGGAGGTTGTCGGAAAGCTCAAGGACCTGGGGAACATGGTGCTCGGTGCGTCGCCGTTCCCTCTCTCTGCTTGCTGAGCAGAGTTCTGACGAGGTGCGTGCAGGCAAGTTCGGGCTGTCAACGGACAACTTCAAGCTGCAGGAACAGCCGGGAGGAGGGTACGGCATCTCGTTCCAGCGGTAGACCCGCCGTGTGTGGCGCGACGGGACGCGAATACCGTCCTGTCTCTTGGCGGCGGTGGTGAAGCGTTGTAGGCCGAGGATGCCGTGCAGAGGATTGCTTCCAGCAGGCGAGTTGAGGATGCGAGAGAATGGTCCTCCTGCTGCATCGCCGGCTTTCTCGGCCGTGCTGAGCCTTCTTGACTTCACTGAAAGCCTGCGCGAGACGAAAGAACCTCTGCAAGCGAGGCGACTTCGCCCCCACCTCCTCATCATCGGTTGACTTCCGCCCCCTCGCTGCTCCCGCCCGTCTCCCTGAGACCGGCCGCGATGCCGCCCAAGCGCAGCATAACCACTACAGGCGGCGGATCGAGCTCCCGCTCGCGCCCATCAAAGCGCTACCGCCGCGCGCTCGACATCGGCGCCGCGACCACTTCGGACCTCTCCTCACGGCACCAGCAGGCGCAACTGCTCGCCGAGCACGCAGGCGGCGGCGCATCGTACCTGTCGACGCGGGCGGTGCGCGCGGGCGTCCGCTCCTCAAGGAGACGGCGCTGCAGGTCGCCGCTTCGGGGCTGTACGAGGTCGCGGCTGCAGGCGCGCGAGGGGCAGATGGGGGGCGCAGCGTCGAACGTCGGCTGGGACCCGGAGCGCGACCCCGCCCGGGCAGACGAGATGCGGCACCTGCGCGAGTTCGTCCAGTCGCTCCCCGTCGAGCTCGCGAACCGCCTCCTCCGCCTCGTCCTGGACCAGACGACGCAAGCGGGGTTTGACGCGCCCGCGTCCGACCCGGGCGTGTCGGTCCTCGCCGTCGCGGCGCTGTTCTTCCACCCGAACACGACAGCGCTTTCGCTCAGCGGGATGAACGCGCCCGCCATCCTCGTCGCGCGCATTCCGCAGTGCAGCGCGCTCGCGGACCTCGACCTCCGGTCGCACACCTCGCTCAGCGACAAAAACCTCGCCAAGGTGCTTGTGCAGCTTCCGACTCTCGAGCGCATCAACCTCAAGGGGTGCACCAAGGTCGGCGATGCGGCGATGGTCGCGCTCTCGAAGGCGTGCGAGGATCGCCTCAAGGTCGCCAACCTCAGCTTGACGGCCGTCAGCATCAAGGGCCTGACGTCGCTCTTCGCGCGGTGCAAGAACCTCGAGGTGCTCAAGCTCGCGAACGTCCAGGCGCTTACCGAGAAGAACGTCTCGAAACTGGTCACCGATGCGACAGGTGCGCTATCTCGGTGCTGAACCCAGGACCGCTGGCTCACTCCTGCCTCGTAGATGCTGCGCTCGGTTGGCGCCACGTCCCGCTTAGCCGCCTCCGTACGCTCAAAGTCCGCTCGACCGATGTGAGCGACGCTTCGATCGGCCGCCTCCTCTCCCTCTGCGCCTCATCCCTCGAGCGCCTCGACGTCTCCTACTCCGGCCTGAAGACACTCGACTTCGTCTCCTCCGCGTTGCACACCCTCCCCGAATGGCGGCTCGAGAAGCTCGTCGCGTCCGGCCTCCCCCTCTCGCCCGCCACCCTCGAGGGCTTCTTCCGCCCGCTCTCCACCCGACCACCCGAAGAGCGACGCCGCTTCCGCGTCCTCAAGCTCGGGACCATCCCGGCGAGCTCGACCAAGGCGCCCGGGCTGACGGACGCGGTCCTCGCGCGCTTGATGCCGTTCCTCGAGACGCTCGACGGGCTCGAGAGCGTGTCGCTGTTCCAGAACTGGGGGCTGGGGAAGACGCACCAGCCGTTGAGCAGGTTCATCGAGGTTGTCGGGCGGAGGTGCTTGGTGTGTTTTCGTGCCTCTCCCTTCTCTTCGGCATAGCTCACTCCGGATCCGCAGCACCTCGACCTCACCCTCCCGGTCGAATCGCACCACCTCGAGGGCCTCCTCCCCCCACTCGAAGACGAAGACCCCGACGCCGCAGCAGCATACGAGCCCCCCCGCCTGCGGAGCCTCGTCCTCGACTCGTCGCGCATCACGGACGCTGCGGCGGGGTCAGTCGCGGCGTGTGCCGATCTGCGGGCGCTGCATGTCGCGGAGACCAGGATCTCGAGTGCGTCACGCTTCCGTCTTGGCCGCTTGTCTTCTCAACGGGAACTGACGAGCTGCTCGAACCCGCCGATCCGCAGCCAAATTTCTCGCTACCGTCCTCTCCGCCTGCCCACACCTATCGAATCTCAACCTGACGTCGTGCCGGGGCATCCCCGTCACGCAGCGGCGGACGTTTTTCGAAGCATGGGAGAAGGGCGAAGTGGTCGTCACGCCCTGAACGGGTCTCTCTGTTTCTATCGCCGTACCGTGTTGTTGTCCCCTCTTTGTAGACCCTTGCGCGAGAAGAACGAGAAGAAGCTTGTTGTCGCGCGCTGGCCTTCGCAACCGTCGCCGCGAGAGCGTCGAGCTCCATCTCCCACCGCTCACCTCGCCGGACGTGCTGGTTCGAGCGCGCTTCTCTCCCGCACACCGCCAGCAACCCATCCAGTACCCCCCGACGCGCCGGCCGCGTCTCGCCGCCCATCCCGCCAGAGCTCCACATCTCGCGCCGCATCCCGCAATGCCCTCTTCAGCGCAGCGAGCCCTGCTGCTGCCGGTGCTGCTACTGCTTGAGCTCCTCGCGCACTGCGTGCATGGGTACCAGGTGCTCGTCTCGGATCAGGACGAGGTGCGCGCGCTCCCTCTCCTCCCCACCTCCGCGCGACTTCGCAGCAGCTCACCCTTTTCGCGCGCGTGCAGGTCCGCCAGGTGTGCAGCGGGATGTGGGGGAGCGGGGGCAAGCAGGCTCCGTTCATCGAGGGTGCGTGTCTCCTCCTCCGAGCGCGGAGACGGCAGGCTGACCCCGTGCGCTCGCAGTCCTCTTCTCGCCGGCGTCAAGGGGGCAGCTCGCACTCGTCATCTTCGAGTGGGAGGACGCGCAGTGGCTCGGAGTGAGCGCGGACGGGAAGGGCGGGGCGAATGACTGGTCCAAGGACGTGCGTTTACCTCTTCCTCTTCTCCCTGCTGACCCGCACGCTGATGTGAGTTCGCCCCCAGCGCGCCTACATCTGCACCGTCGAAGCACAGCAAGCGGGCCTGTGTGATGCGCAGCAGCTCGGCCTCTTCCTCACCGCACCCGGCGCCCCCTCCGAGTCGAGCATCTTCACCTCCTCGGTCCGGTTCGACGCCGTCCCCTCCGCGCCCGCCGCGCGCGGACCGTACCGGTACAAAGTCCCAAGGACGGGATACTACTGCGTCGGGGTCGTGCCTGTCATGCTCGAGGGCGCGAGCAGGAATGCGAGCTTCACGGGCGTTGTGGACTTTGAGAACACGTTCGGCGGGCATTTGCCGGCGGCGGAGTACCCCAAAGTGGCGGTGCGTATCCTTCGTTTAGTCGTCCGCGATGCACAGAGCTGACACGATGTTCATCTTCCATCCTCCGCCTTACCCTCCCCTCTTTCCCCTCCGCTTCCACTCCACCGCAGTTCTACCGCGTGCTCTTCCTCGTCTACCTCGTCTTCGCCATTTTCTGGGCGTCGATCTGCTGGGCCTACCGGCGCGACCTCCTCCCGCTCCAGCGGTACATCTCCGCGACAGTCCTCTTCCTCGTCGTCGAGCAGCTCTTCGTCTGGCTCTACTGGCGGTTCATGAACACGTCCGGCCACCCGGGCGTCGCCGGCGCGTACCTCTTCCTCGTGTCGGCGCTCAACGCCGCGAGGAACAGCGTCAGCTTGTACCTCCTCACGCTGGCGAGCATGGGGCTCAGCGTCGTCCGCCCGAGCCTCGGCGGCGTGATGGCCAAGGTCCGGCTGCTCGCCCTCTTCCACTTTACCTTCAACCTCCTGTGCGTTGTCCCTGCCTGCTGACGCGATGCTCGACTGACGTCCTGCGCGTGCAGGTACTCGGTCGGCACGGTGACGGTCCCGCTCGAGTCGGCGGGCTTCTTCGTCGTCTTCTTCGCCCTGCCGCTCGCCATCTCGCTCACGGCGTTCCTGATGTGGGTGCTCTACTCGCTCAACTCGACGATCGCGGACCTCAATGCGCGGCGGCAGTCTTACAAGCGGACCAGTGCGTCGCTCCCTCCTCCCCCCTCGCAGTGCGAGACTAACACCCCGGCCGCGCAGTGTTCGTCCGGCTGTATTACATCCTCGTCGTCGCCTCGTCCCTCATCCTCGTCCTCTTCATCGCCTCGTCCATCACCTTCTCCTCGCGCCTCTCGCCGTCGTTCCCCGCGCGGACCTGGCAAACGCGCTGGCTCCTCCTCGACGGGTGGCTCTCGCTCCTCTTTGCAGCGTCTTCTTCGCCGTGGCGTACCTCTGGCGCCCGACGGGCGCGAACCGCCGCCTCGCGCTGAGCGACGAGCTCCCGCACGACGAGGGCGACGTCGACCTCGAGGAAGAGCTCCTCGCCGATGAGGACCGCGACGACGCAGGCGAGCTCGATGGCTCGAGCATCGTCCTCCGCCAGCGACGCAGTACCGACAGCCGCGTCGTGTTCGACGTCGGGTCCGACGAGGACGACGACGACGCGTCCGACGCGGCGAGCGAGCCGAGGGACACTAAGCGGCGCTTCTTCCCGCGCAGGAGCGGCGACGGCGCGGGCCTTCTCGACGGCGGGGAGGAAGAGCGCGCAGCTGATGAGGAGGATCGTGACATTACGAGCCAGCATGCGCAACGGGGCGCGGGGGACGCACCGCCTGCGTATGAGCGGAGGGGGAGGGACGAGTCGTTCAAGGAGATTTGAGGGGTGGCGCTGCAGTGGGATCGTGCACATGGTCCGCGTTGAGCGAGATTGCGGGAAGCGGGAGCGCGAGTGAGCGGGCGAAGGCGAGGACCCAAGTGCGAGCACGAGACGGGGAAGGCTGGCGCTTCTTTAGGTGGGCCATCAGAATGATCCCGTGCAGTCGAGCGCTTCAGACGGGCAGCTGGACGAGGTCGCGGTGCTCGCTCTGCTCAAGAGGTGACGACGCGCGGCGGTGCGGTGGTCGCCCTCCGCCAACCCGTTCCATCTCGCTGGACTGCCCGTACTGAGCTCAGACGCACTCCAGAGCTACTCGACCGCCCACTCAGCTCAGCACATCCAGCCTCGAGCCGTCGTCGCCTCTCTCCACCCTCATCTCCCCCTCGCCCTCGTCCCTCCTCGCATACCCGCCCTTAGCTAGCAGCAAAGATGAGCGGCCCTGAAACTGGCGGACGTTACTCGTGCGTCCCCTCTCTTCCTGTCCTCCCACGCGCGCTGACACCCCGCTCCTCCCCCTCCCCTCACTCCCCGCCGGCAGCTTCTCCCTCACGACCTTCTCGCCCTCGGGCAAGCTCGTCCAGATCGAACATGCCCTCGCGGCGGTCGGGCAGGGTACCACCAGCCTCGGCATCAAGGGTGAGTCGGGGCTCTCGCTTCAAGGGGTGACGGCGGATGGCGCGGCCTCTGCTGGTGGGGATGCGGCGCGCTGAGCGCAACAGCATGCATGAGCGTGGGAGCTGCCTACGCTGCCAATCCAGGTTCTTCTCTCTCACCCCGCTGACCTCGCACTCCTCATCCGCTCGCAGCGACCAACGGGATTGTCCTCGCTACCTCGAAGAAGGCCCCCTCACCGCTAGTCGACGACTCGATGCTTGAGAAGGTGCGCCCCGTCCTTCCCTCCTTCCCTGCTCTCGCTTCCCCGTCCTTTCCGCAGGTCGCGCTCATCTGCCCCAACATCGGCATGGTCTACTCGGGCATGGGTCCCGACTTCCGCGTCCTCGTCGCCAAGGCGCGCAAGTCGGCGCAGGCGTACTGGAAGATCTACGGCGAGTACCCGAGCACCCGCGTCATGGTCGGCGAGATCGCGACCGTCATGCAGGACGCGACGCAGTCTGGGTCAGTCGCGCTCCCGCGCTTGCACGGCTGACGGAATCTCCGCCGTGCTTAAAGACTGTGTGCTCGAAACTGACCCACCCTTGCCTCCGCAGTGGTGTCCGGCCATTCGGCGTCTCGCTCCTCGTCGCCGGGTTCGACAACGCACGAGGCCACACGCTGTACCAGGTCGACCCGTCGGGCTCGTTCTGGGCGTGGAAGGCGAGCGCGATCGGCAAGAACCAGACCAACGCCAAGACGTTCCTCGAGAAGCGGTGCGTCGGCTCGTTTGCGCCCGTTCCAGCTCCTCATGCGTCCGCAGGCCGGGAAGCTGGTGCGCGTCGAGTGCGGCGAGCTCACGCCTCTCCTCCGCATGTGCAGGTACAACGACGACCTCTCGCTCGAGGACGCGATCCACACTGCGCTCCTGACGCTCAAGGAGGGCTTTGAGGGTGTCATGGACGAGAAGACGATCGAGATCGGCATCATCACGACGACGCCGACGGAGGAGGGTGTCGTCGCGACCGGGCACGGGACGGGCTTGAAGGGCACGCCCGGGTTCAGGAAGCTCACCGAGGCGGAGGTTGCTGAGTGCGTTCTCCTTTCCTCTCGCGCCGCCTGAGCGTGTCGCTGACCCTCTCGGCGCGCGCACAGCTACCTGCAGCTGTAGACGGCGTGGGCGTGCATTGATCAAGCGGTTCCCTGTACCTCGCACTCGCTCACTGCTCGCTTCTCGCTCTTGATGCGCGATCGCCTCTCGTTGCGGCTCCACACGACGAACGATACAACTCAGTTAGGGTACGACCTGCCCGTCCGGCTGCACCTTCAGCACTCGCCCCTTGCCCTCAGCTCCTTCGCGTGTTTCCAGAAGGCCCACGACAGCGCGCCGCCCTCGTTCACCCTCGCGTCCTCGTCCAGCCCGTGCGGCAAGCCGCGGTCCTCGCACTCCTGCAAGAGCGCAGCGCGGGCCCGCTTGAACGCGTCGTCGTTCGGCCACCGCGTCCCGAGGGTGTTCGACATCCACAACGAGCGGACGAGCCCGCGCTCGAAAGGCGCCCTCAGGATGTCTGCCGCCATGGAGAGTCCCGAGGCGTCGGCCCAGCGGAGGTCGAGGGCGAGGTGCGCCGGCGCGGGGAACACGGAGCTCACGTCGCATGCATCCTCGCGGGACTTGAGGATGAGAGGGACGGCCTGCCCGAGGGCGGTGAGGGTCGCGAGTGAAGGATGCGCGGCGGAGACGGTGCAGACGGTGTACTGCAGCATTTCGAGCTGTGCGAGGATGGTGCGAGGAGATCCCGGGGAGTGCAGGAGGCGAACAGGGGGTAACGGTTCGGGTCGCCCTCGATGCCGCTGTCGACGCGGACATTGTGGACGGCGAGGGCACGCAGAGACGGGAGGGTGCGCGTGGTGAGGAGGCCAGGGGGGACTTCCACGCTGGTGAGGTCGAGCGACAGTAGCGAGTGCGCGACGTAGCCTTGCGCGAGTTTGGGCTGCAGGATGTCGATCGACGCGTGCTCGAGGCCTGGCAATTCGGCGCCAGGTCAGCCACCGCTCTTGCTGCAAGAGTGAACGGGTGGGGACGTACGCGGCCAGAGGTCGAACTGGACGACTGGCTTGATGTAGGACACGTCCGCGGACACTTCAATCACGCGCAAGTTGGGCATCGTCGCGGCCCAGAACAGCGGATCTGGATAGTCGTCGCCATCGAGCCTAAAGGCTCGGACGTGTGTGCCGAGGGCCGGCGCGAGCGGCGCCCGCGCCTTGTTCGAGTTGCCTTGCAGCGTCCTGCAGAGCGCGTTGCTCAGGCGGTAGGGGTCCACGAGGTCACGCAGCCAGACCGCGACCTCGTGCCAGAGGATCGGGTTGGCGATCGCGTAGTAGCGGCGCGAGACGAGGGCGACGTTGTACAGCGCCCGCTGGCGGGCGAGGTACGAGTCCCGGTCGACGGGGGCGAACGCGATGTGCTCGACGATCCGGCGTGCGAGCTCTTCGGGGAGACCGTCGAGCGACGCGGCTGGGGCGTGGGAGAGTGCCGGGGGTGCGACCATGGCGTGAGTGGCGGAAGAGCAGCTCGGGAAAGCCATCGAGTGAAGGGGAAGAGAGGAAGCAGAGAACAAGGCGCAAGCTCCCGGTCGCGCGCCCTGTGCGTCACACCTGATCACACTGAATGGGGTCGCGGAGCGTATCTGCAAGCTCCATGAACGCAAGAGGCCGCGCTACCCGCGGGTTGGGCTCCATCTCCGTTGACATGCGCATCTTCGGCTCGAGTTGCGCTGGCCTCGGCCGCGTCCTTGGTCTGCGCACGCAGTCGAGGGTCGGCGCCTGTAGGCTCGCTGCATGTGAACGACGGTGTTCAAACAGCAAGCAGACAGCGTGGAGAGAAAGAGAGGCTTTGCCTCAGCGCCTTCCGCCTCGCAAGCGAGAGGCGGTCAGTCGCGACGCCCTGTCGAGCTCATTGTGACGCAGTTCTACACGTCGCAGTAGCTCGCATTCTCTCGTCCCGTCGCGCTCAGACGCAAGCAAGCTAAAGCGCGCCTAAATTGCAAGAAGCTCCTCCCTCCCGCCAAAGTGCGCTCACGCCTCCGCGCCCGCAGCCTTCCACGCACGTACTCGACGAACGCGGGGTGGGCGACGGAGAACCTGTCCGGCGTGGCTCAAACGAGGTCGACGCCCGCCTCCGTGCAGATATGGTGAGAGCGCGCGCCTTCTGCGGGGGCGCTGAGGCGTACTTGGCGGGCAGAAAGACAGCCTTGACAATCTTGTGCGCGAGGACGACCTTCAGATCTGAGGCGGGATTGCCGGCTGAGCTCGGCGCGAAGTAAAGGTGTTTCGCGAACCGGAGGGTTAAGCAGCGGCTGTATGGCTCGCATAGGAACGGCAAGTCGAGCAGGATGGGGGTGGACGTAGAGTAGAGCGAGTTGTCCGGCGGGAGGGGTTCGCTGTTGTCGAACCGGCCTGGGAAAGAGGCAGGGTTGTCGAGCTCGAGGAACTCGAGCTGGTCCAGGAAGGGGAGGGACAGGGCCGGAACGTAGTTCTCTTTGGACCATCTGCTGCGTGCGATGTAGGTCCTGCCGAGGCGAAGGCGGCGCAAGTTGGGGAGGGTGGCATGGCAAAGAAACCGCTCCACATCGTCGCGCGTGATCTCGAGACTTGGCGGCAGCGCCAGCTCCCGCAGAGCATGGGCAGTCGGCGATCCGAGTCGTTGAAGACGCCGCATCGCCGAAGTGAAGTACGTCGAGGCCTGCGAATGACGAGTAAGCCGGGGAGGTTGGCGGGATGTCGTGGGAGGGAAGGACGCACCGGAACGGACCGCTCCCCGAAAAGTCGAGGTCAAAGTGGTCGTCCCAGTGCATGTCCGACGTCTCGAAGGCGGAGAATTCGAACAAAAACACCCTCTTGACGTTTGGCAGCAGCTTGACGACCTCAACGACGTCGGCAGCGAGAAGAAGTTCGGGACTGTCGTCCTCGATCGGGTCAAACACGTCCAGTAGGGCAAGAATCGGCCCGGCGATCAGAATGGTCGTGTGCTGCGCTAGCGTCCTGTCGCCGACGGCCTCGCAGAAGGCCTTGACCTGGAAAGGCGTGCCGATGGTGACGGTGCGCCAGAGAATCGGCTGCGCGAGCCGTTGGATGTACTTGCAGACGAGCGAGAGGCTACTCAGTGTGCTCCGGCGGGCCTGTGCGGCCGCGGATCCTCGTGCGAGCCCACGAAGTCGAGGATGTGCGAGACGAGCTCGACGGGAAGGCGTTCGAACGGCGCGGGGGTCTTCGCCGCCTGCGCGTGCGACGTGGTAGAGCCTCTGGGGTTCGTCGGCATGTTCTCGCGTCGCGCGAGGGCATGATGAGGCGAGGAGCGGGAAGGAGAGCCGGCGTGCTCATCAGCTCGAGCGGGCAGTGCGATCGCTCTCAAGGAGGGTCCTTTCTGCCTGCGCTAGCTCCATCAAAAGACTCTAATCAGGAGGCAGGAATGGGGTCGCCAGCACGGGCGAGGTGTGCGTGGAAGAAACAGACCGCGCACTTCCGCTCACTCTCTCGAGAACAGGACGACGACAAGCCCACCTCGCCTCATTGCACTCGCGCCTCCTTCACAAGCACACACACCGTCATCCCTACACGCGCGCGGCCTTCGCGGCCTTGATCTCGCGCGCGTACCGCCAGAACTCGTGCGAGACGACTCCCCCTCGCCCAGCTCGCCCTCCCACCACATCAACCTCCGTCCCGCGCGCGCGCACGCCTCGCCAAGCTCCTCGAGCGCGCTCTGAGCGGCGAAACCCGGCCGCCACCGTGCGGATTGCGTGGGGAAGCCAGAGGCTGCTTGGCTCGCGCGGCCGGAACGGCGCGGCGGCTTCGTCAAGCTGGTCGGCCCAGCGGTGAAGACAGTACGGTACAGGATCCGGATCGTCCCCCGCACCCCACACGATCATGACGTGCCGCGGAAAATCCGCCCAGGGGTGTGAGCTAAGGAGGGCGACGGGAGGGCTTGGAGGAGGCTTTGTCGGCAGCGCGGACGGTCTTCACGTCGACAGTGTGAACGACGTCGAGCTGAGCGAGGAAATGAGGATGGGGAGAGGGGGAGTATCGAGGGCCGATGCGCGGCTCGTGCAGGTCGCCGAGGTAGAGGGCGACAAGCTGCGGGAGGTACGCCGAGTCGAGCCAGTGTACGAGATCGGCCGGTTCGATGGTGATGGAGTACAGATGGAGCTGCTCGAGCTGCGGCAGGGTGGCGGCACCCACACAGTCCAGCTCTACGAGGGAGAGAAGGCGCAGATCTGGCAACGCGCGCGCAGAAGTCAACCTCCGTACAGTGAGCAGCGAAGAAAGCAACGCACGGTGGCCCGTCCGAAGTTTCGCCAGTTCGAGGCAGTCGCGTCGCCAAAAGAGGTTGCTGCCGTCGAGTCGCAGCCCCGCGAGGTTGGGAAGGAGGGGCAGGATGGCGTAGACCCGATCCAACTCGATCGAAGGAGCAAGACCATCCTCGCGAGGTCGACTGAAATACCAGGAGGTTGCGGACGTGATCCCGCATCGTATCAACGCCTTGCAGCTGGACGAGCTTGGCGGAGCGCCGCAAGTCGGTGAAGACGAGGTTGCGCCAGAGGACAGGCTGGGCGAGGCGGCGGTAGCGACGTGCAGTGAGGCAGAGAGCTTTGAGCGTGTTCTGTGCCTCGTGGTACCCCTTCAGGACGAGGGGCGCGGGGGCGAGCTCTTCGACGACGAGGAGGACGAGTTCATCGGGGAGGCGGTCGAGCATCTTGCGGAGCGGTTCGGCTTGATGGTACGATCCTCGAGGTGTCCTACGAGCAGTCGCACGAGTCTCGGAGGCTTGCAGAGCGTGCAGCCGGAGCGGGGTGAGCGGAGGAGGACAAGGGGTGATGAGAGCGAGGAGCGAGGTGGCGTCCGCTGGGCCAGCTTTCATTGGGCTTGACGGGCTCTCAGGTCCTTACTGGTCAGGGCAGACCGAGCACGACCGCAAAGGACGACTTCAAGCGAGGCGCGTCCCCCTCCTCCCGCTCGTCCTCCCTGACTACAGCGCTCGACAACCAGCATTGCATCCTTGCAGCTTCATGAACGGCCTCCGGCGACCTACGTCTCACCGCGAACCCTCAGCGTCTTCGCATGCGCCCAGAATGCCCAGCTTAGCCTCCCACCGACGAGCGGACCCGGTTCCTCCGCCCCGCCGACAAGCCTGGCCGGCACGCATGCCTCCTCCGCCGCAGCGCACAGCGTGTCCCACGCCTTCTGCGCGTCCGCGCTCGTGAGCGAGCCGGCGTCCTCGAGGTCGCGCGGGAGCCACAGCGACTGGACGATTCCGCCCTCCTTGATGAGCTCCGTCAGGCGCGCGAGGTACGCCTCGAGGTACACGTCCCGGCGCCGTGCCCGCGGTTGACGTCGTCGAGCGCGACGGCGTCGATGTGCAGGTGGAAGGGGAACGTCGGGAACTGGATCTCGTGGTGGTTGCTGATCGGGAGGGAGAGGAGAAGGGGAACCGTCTTGTGCGGCGCGTGCGCTAGTTGAGCACGCTCCTCGGCGCTCTGCGCGTAGAGTTGCAGCATGTCGAGCTGGGGAAGGAGGTGGTCGGGCAGGTCGGAGGCGTGGGCGGCATCGATCGCAAGAGCGCGCAGATTCCGCATCTTACGATGGGCGCGCTCGAGGACGAGCTTGAGGTTGTGGCTCGAGCCTGTCGCATCGAGAGAGACGAGGTTTTCGGCGAGGGAGGGGGAGAAGGACGCTCCGCGCAAGCCGACAAGGCCGAGATGCTCGAGATCTGCGCGCGGTGCGCTGGTGAGCTCCGGCGGGGGACTTCGAAAAGGAGGTTGTGCGTACATGGGCAGTCGACCTTCTCGAGGTTGAGCGACCTCGGCAGCGTCACCCCATCGACCTGCAGGACGCGCAACTCGCGCATCTCGCGCATCGCAGGGAGGTACGCCGCCATGTCCGCCTTTTGGCCCTCAACCTCGCGCGCCGCCGTGAGCTCGAAGTGTCGCGTGTGCTGCCCGAAGGTCCTCGCCGCCTCGACGAACGCCTCCGCCGGCGACGGGAGGATCTCGATCGAGATGACCTCCCAAAGGAACGGCTGCGCGATGGTGCGGAAACGGCGCGATGCGAGGCAGAGGCGGTAGAGCGGACGGTAGTCGTCGTACTTGGCCGGGACGAGGAGGCGGAAGATCGAGGCGAGGAGCTCGTTGGGGAGGGAGACGGAGGCAGCGGAGCGGCGACGACGCTGGGTGCGTACTGGGCGGCGCGAGGAGGGCTGCACCGGAGTGCGAGTGGACGCGGATGGCATGGCAGGCGCGAGTGAAGGGAAGGAGGGAGAGAGGCGAGTCGCCTCCTGTTCCGAGACGAAGGGAGCCGCGGACCTGCCGGAGTCCGCATCGCGGCGACGAAGTGCGTCGAGGAGCAGCATATGCGATTCCCGGTGTCGAAGGTGAGTGAGAGTATTAAAGCGGAGGAGACGCGGGAGAGAATCAAGAGACCAGCAGAGCCGCTCCCGACGAAGAAACATCGCGATCGCAGCCGTCCCTGTACACCGCCTACAGCCCTCCGCCATTCCCTCCCTCCCTCCCCTCCCGCATCTTGCGCGCGTGTGCCCAGAAGACGGGCGAAACGAGGTCGTCCCCGGGCCTTCCCGCTGCGTCCGAGAAGCTGAGCGTGACTCCGGCGCGTCCCAGCCTCCTGAGGGCATCAGGAACTATGTCGAGGGCCTGTGAAACCGCGTCGTCCGAGGCCGCGACGTTCGCGAAAGACGCTGGGAGGATGAGCGTGCGTAACGCGGGCTGTCCATCGGATCCTCGCGCAGCAGCCTCGACTTGATCTCCGAGAACGCCGCAGAGTGTGCCCGCTCGGCGTAATCGGGTCTCGTCCGGGATACGGTTGAATACCGACAGGTCGACGAGGCCGTAACGCGGAAGAACACCAGCGCGGGGTATCCTGTGAAACTCGAACAGACAGGGTGGCGCATCCTGCTGTCCGTAGCGTGCGAGGGCGTCATCCTGGGCGATATACGACTGCACGAAGTCGACTTGTGCGCGGAAGCCGAGCGAAAGCTGGGGGAAGAACGGCGTTTCGTCATCGTCGTGGCAGAGGTCGGAGAGGTAGATCGCCTTGACGGAGGGGAGGAACTCGGGGTCGAGCCATCGCTCGAGGAACGCGGGCTCGACGCAGAGATCCTCGAGACGGAGTTGGTCGACGCAAGGGAGGTGTACCGCGGCGGGGTCATCGAGGTCGAGGCCGTTGAGGAACAGTCGGCGGAGACCTGCTTCTCCGAGCGTGGGTAAGCGGGGCAGGAAGTGTGGGAGAGAAGCACGCACGAGAGTAGTTGCCAAGGACTCGCAGGTCCAGCGCATGACACACCGCTTCGACCCTGACCTCCTCGACGTTCGGGTACCGCAGTCCCGCTGCTACGGCTGCCAGCGGCGTGTACTTGTCCCCCTCCAGCGCGCGCGACCTGTCTAGTTCGAACTGGTATACCTCCGTGTGCGCGCGCAGGGCCTCGTCGTCGACGTCGCGGACCTGGTCGAGGCGGGTCCGCTCGTGGACGTAGACATGCCGGAAGAGGACGGGCTGAGCGAGTCGACGCAGGCGCCTCGAGGTGAGGCAGAGCGCTCTGAGAGTGCCCTGCCGCGCTTCGTACGCTCTCGGGGCGTATGCGGGCGCGGCGAGCGAGTTGAGGACCGCGACGAGGAGCTCGTCGGGGAGGCGGTCAAGCATGGCGGGGGACGGCGGTGGGGCTCGTGCGGGCGTGGTAGCGTGGATATGAGGCGGTGGGCGCGGTCCTGTGACCTGCGAAGCGGTGCGGCGGGAGCGAGCGTTGCGGCGGAGGACAAGGGGCGATGAGAGCGGGGCGGGAGGGAACTCACGACAGGAATGCGTTATGCCGACGCTTACTGAACGAGAATACTCTCTGAAGTGAGGTGCCGGGGTCACCAGCACGGGCGAAGCGTGTGGGAAGGAAGAGACCGTGCGCTTCCGCTCGCTCTCTCGAGAGCAGGATGACGACAAGCCCACCTCGCCTCATTGCACTCCGCCTCCTCCACAAGCACACAAGCGTCACACCCTACGCCACCGTCGCCCTCGCCGCCCTGAGCCCCCGCGCGTACCGCCAGAACTCGTGCGAGACGAGCTCCCCCTCGCCCAACTCGCCATCCCACCAAAACAGGCGCCGCCCCGCGCTCGCACGCCACCTGCAGCGCATTGAAGGTAGCGACGACCTCGGGCGAGGTGGCCATGCCGCGCAGAGCGCTGCGCGGGATCCACAGGCTCGCGGGTTCGTCCGCTGGCGGGTGGGCGGTGCTGCTCAGTTCCCTTGCCCACATCGAGAGCAGACCCGACTCGGACCAATCTGGTCGGTCGATCACGCGGCCGTGTGACTGGTGCACCTCGACCAGGACGTGCAGAGGGACGAACAGAGGCGAAGGCCACCGGGTTTCGGCGGCGAGCGGAGTCGAGGCGGAGTGCTTGTGCCCTGCTTCGACGCCGTCCGTCTGCACGAAGTCGAGTTGCGAGAGGAGGTCGGGGTCTACGTGAGGGGTGAAGCGATCAAACGCCAGGGTGTAAACGTCGTGGTAGAAGGCGCGGAGGGCCGGGAGGCTCGCCGATCGGAACCAGCGCTTGAAGATGGCGGGATTGAGGCAGACGTCGGAGAGGTGGATGACCTCAAGGTCTGGGAATGGGCGAGCGGGGGAGGTGTGTGTAACGGTGAGAGCCTTGAGGCAAAGACGTCGAAGGCCTGTGCAGGGCACGAGTGAGCGAACTGCAGAGCCAGTGGGAGAGAGAGCAGACAAACGAGTATTGCTCTTAATAGCAGTTAGCCTAAAGCGATCGATGTCTCCGTCCAGTTGCTTCGCGTTGATCCACAGGCTCTCGAGGTTCGGGAGGAGCGGGAGGATCGTCTCGACCTTCTTGAGGCCGAGCTTGTCCTCAGGCGGGACGCCGGCACGCTTGTCGGGGACGACTGCGAGATGTCGGACGTGCGCGAGGAGGTCCGCCGTGCCTTCGAGTTGCGCAAACTAGTCGAACCGGGTCCGCTCGACGAAGAAGAGGCTGCGCCAGAGGACGGGTTGGGCGATGCCGCGGTACCGGCGGGAGACGAGGCAAAGATGCCGAAGCGTCTTCTGCGCCTCTTGGTAGTCGAGGTGGACGAGGGGCGCGGGTGCGAGGTCTTCGAGGATGAGGAGGGCGATCTCGTGGGGAAGATGGTCGAGCATCGTGTGGGAGGATGCGCCTCGTCGAGCCCGTCGGCAAGGTGGTTTGCGAGCAACGGAGAGCGGCTTCGATGCTAACGAGGCGGCGCAGCCGGAGCGGTGTGAGCGGGAAGAGGACAAGGGGAGATGAACGTGGGAACACAAAGGTCACTCCGGCGCGAGGGCATTCTTCCGGTCGTGCGCGCTCAGGACACACCGGAAAGCGCTCTCATAGGCAGGCAGCCGATAAGGAGGCCTAGGCGGCGAGGCGACCTGCTCCCGCTCCCTCCAACGAGGAGGACCCTCGCGCCGAACTCCCAGTAGCCGCAGCACCACCCCAGTCCTTGCGAAATGCGAATTGCGCTCCTTCCCTTCCTCTACAACCCACGACGCCTCAACCGCCCTGCATGTCCTCCTCCCTCTCCCGGCTCTTCGTCCTCGCACGCTCCTCCCGCCGTTCCCGCGTCTGCGCGAGCTGCTCCGCCCCGCGCACGTACGGTGACTTGCCCCCTCCCCCTCCTCCTCCCCGTGGCGGCGAGGAGGAGGAGAAGATGCTCCGTCCCTGCCGCCGCGACGGGTGCCCCCGCGCTCACCGCCCTCCCGCGCCGGCGACTGCGAGCGCGCGCCGCGCTCGGCGCTCCTCCCCCCTCCCGCTTCGCGCCCGCGCCGGCCCTCCCACACGCGGTCGACAGCGCCAACGCGCGCCATCTCCTCCTTGAGGAGGACGAGCTCGCCCAGCGCTTGCACCGTCGGCGTCGGGACGGCGTACCGCCGCCCGAGGGCGCCGACGTACCCATTGATGTACTCGATCTCGGTCCGGGAGGGGAGCGAGGGCGCGTTCTGCGTGAGGGAGAAGGCGTGCGGCGCGCCCGTGTGCAGCGAGAGGAGGTCCGAGAGGGTCGACGAGAGGTTCGGCGCGGTTTTGAAGAGGACGCGTTGGGTGTAGTCGAGGAGGGAGTGGGAGGAGAGGGGGTGCGAGGGCGGGAGGGGCGGTGGAGATGGGTGAGGGGTGGTGGAGCGCGCGGGGAAGGAGTCGTCCTCCGAATCGGAGGCGTCGTACGCGGGCGGCGGCGCCCACGTGCCCTCCTCGCGCGCGAGGTGCGCGGCAAAGACGTCGCTGCACTCGCGGCAGACGGACTCGATCAGGCGCTTCGCCTTCTGGCTGCCGACGAGCGCGCCGTTGTTGACGCCCGTCAGCGCCGTCAGCGAGTTGACGCTCGCGTTGACGGCGAGCTTCTGCAGCTGCGCGATCTGCAGGCTCGGGAGCGGGAGCCACGCCGGGTTGAGGTCGTTGCACGCGAGGAGCGATGCGACCGTCGTGTGCAGGTTCGCCGTTATCGGGCTGTAGGGGAGGTGCTCGAGCGTGGGCTGGACGAGCGATCGCGGGTTCAGCAACGGGTTGTCGGCGTGCTCGCCCCACGGCGGATCGGGGTACTGCGCGAGCGACGACAGGACGGCGCGGTTCGGCAGGACGCCAAACTTGAGGTCGCCCAGCCCGGCGTGGACAAAGTGCCCGCCGCCCTTGCGCCACGCGCCATGCGTCGTAGTCGCGCAGACGAAGCTCGGCCGCCCACCGAGGTGGCCCCACCGGCTCCGCGCGGCCTCGCCCTCCGCCTCGAGCGCGTCCGAGCGGTCCTCAGGCCAGTACTTCTCGAGGAGCGACTCGAGGACGCCCATGCCGTTCTGGCACAGGACGATGACGCTCCGGCTCGTGATGCGCCCGAGGAGGTGCTTGAGCGCGGGGATCGTCTGCGGCGCCTTGGTCGTGATGACGAGCGTGTGGATGAAATCCTGGCGGTTCCACACGCGCGGGTCTATCCGCGCGGGGGCACGCTTCGACGCAAGAGCGTTCGACTGCTCCCATGCGTCTTGCGGCGACCGCGTGAGCTCCATCTCGAGGTTCGAGGTGCGGCGCGCGAGGCCGCTGCGCTCGACGGTGAGGGTGCCGGTGGGGCACCCATCACTGTCGATGGCGGGTGCGGTCGACGAAGGGTTGACGAGCTGGGCGGCAAGGTCCTTGCGGCGGAGGATGAGGCGGACCTGGGTCGCGGGGAGGTGTGCGAGGTTGGTCGCGAGGAGGGAGCCAATCGACCCGACTGTTTCCAAGCAGTCAGCGGGCGTGTGGCGCGGAGATGGAGGGAAGGAGAGACGAACCGCCGAGGCAGTGGAAGCGCATGGCCACTCCTGCGCGCGCCCTCGGATCCTCGAGACGGAGGAAGGAGAGGGGCGAGAGCTGGTGATCGCCTCGCTCGGCGGTGGTCCCAGTGGTGAGGAGCTCCTGATGAGACTAGATGGGCCGACTGGTGCTACGTTTGCGCTATTTAGAGCTGCTGTTGAGGTGATTGCGGTCGTCGAGGAAAGACCGGGGGAGGCGGATCTGCGCCTGCTCGTCGCTCGAGTCCAGTTCGAGTAGTCTGGTCGAAGTCGCGCAGTCTATGTGGCGCGGTCTAGCAATGCACTCAGCCAGCAGGTGGCGAGCGGCGAGTTGTGCGGAGGACGACGAGCTGGACTTGGGCGCGGCAGAGGGTCGACTCCACCCACCTCCGCCAACCCGAGCTAGAGAGCGAGTACTAGCTTGCTGCTATGGCCGACACTGCCCCCGCACCCGCATCACCTGCACCGCAGCCCGGCCCGTCGTCGGCGTCCCCCGCCGCCGCTCCCCCCGCTCCGCAACCCGACGCCAACGGCGACGCACAGATGGCAGAGGGCGGCAAGGCTGAGGAGCAGCTCCCCGAAGGCGCGAGCGAGGTCCTCTACATCAACAACCTCAACGAGAAGATCAAGCTCCCGAGTGCGGCCTCCCTCCCCCTCATCGCGCTCTGCACCCCGCAGCGAGACTAACTACGGCGAGAGTGTGCGCAGTCATGAAGCAGTCCCTCAAGGTCCTCTTCCGCGAGTACGGCGCCGTCCTCGGCGTCACCGCCCACTCGAACGTCCGCATGCGCGGGCAGGCCTTCGTCACCCTCGACTCGAAGCAGGCAGCCGTAAAGGCCGTCCGCGAGGTCCAGAAGTTCCCGCTGTACGGGCGCGCAATGGTGCGTTCGCGCGGTGCCGGATCTTGCGCATGTCGAGGCAGTGTCGCTGACCTCGCCGTCCTCTGTGGCCATTCCTCGTCGTGAACAGCAACTGACCTTCGCACGGGCACCGTCGGACGCACTGGTGAAGAAGCGGCGGCCGGAGGAGATGGACGAGCACAAGAAGGAGCGGCTAGAGCGGAAGAGTGCGCCACCTTCCATCCAGCACTTTGTCCTCCCCGTTAACATCCTTGCTTCTTCACCCCGCAGAGGAGTCCCGGAGGAACGACCCCGCGCGGAGGAAGAAGCTCGCGCAGAAGGCCGCCGCAAAGCAGGGTGCATCCCCTCCGCTCCTCCGCTCCTGCCCCGCTGACCCCCCTCTGCACCCTCAGCCGCCGAAACCGGCGTCGCGCCCGTCGCGGCCGCCGTTGCGGCACCGCGCCGCATCGTCCAGATGCCGGACGAGTATCTCCCGCCGAACAAGATCCTGTTCGTGCAGAACTTGCCGGACGACACGACCAAGGAGACGCTCGAGGCGCTCTTCCGGCCGTGCGTCCCCCCTCCCCTCCCCTTCCCACCTTCTCTCGCGCCTGCGGCACTCTCACTCACCCGCTCGTCCCCCGCGCGCGCGCAGGTACCCGAACCTGATCGAAGTGCGCACGATCCCCGGCCGGCGCAACATCGCCTTCGTCGAGTTCGAGGACGAGGGCTCCTCGGCCGTCGCGCGCGACGCGCTGCACAACACGCGCCTTGGGGCGGGCGCGGACGGCGAGGAGGGGTTGAAGATCAAGGTGACGTTTGCGAAGCGGGGCTGAGCGGTGTTCGCGGAGCGGTGGGGGAGGATGTACGCTGTGCGATGTACTGCTTGTTTCGCTTGCGTCTGGGCAGCTCTCAAAGGCTCTCGCAGCACCGGGAAGCGAGAATACGGCACGGCGATGCACCTCGACTCGCACCAGGAAGGCGGAGACGCTCCTGCGGCAGATCTTGCGAGAGCGAGGGAGGGGATATGACACGACAGGGTGATGGTAACAACGACACTCCGATAGATAGAGGCACTGCGAGGGGGGATGCGACATGGAGAGACGGGAGGTCGAGGGGCGAGCGGGCGGAGGAGGGCGAGAAGGGCACGGCAGAGGCGGCGGGGCTGCAGATATTGGGAGAGTGTGCAGGCGAGTGGACAGGGTGTGGGAAGTGAGTGCTTGAAGGACGGGCGGGCCGAAGATGGTCGATCTAGGGGAAGGGGGGAGGACGACTACTGCGTCTCTTGATCACGGAACGTCGAGGAGCCCGCCTGCGAGCGGTAGTACTCGTCCTGCGGACAAGCAGGTCGTCAGCCGGACTGCTTATTCGGGGCAGGGAGGGCGGGCATACCTCGCTGACCTCCTCCCAGTCCCCCTCGACAGACTCGTCTTCCGAGTCGTCGACGTCGAGCGCAGGCGCCGGCAGCGGGGCGAAGGACCTGTACGAATGCGCACGTCAGTCCCCTATCCCGTTTGAGCCGAGATGGACGGACGCACACGCCCTTCGACCCGCCCGCGCAGCCGTTCAGCTCGCCCCGCTTCAGGCTGGCGTAGAGCACGACCTCGTCCTCGCTCTCCTCGCCGCTCTCCTCGTCGCTCGTAATCACCGAGATAACCTCGACCTTGCCCTTGCCCTTCGACTTGGGCGAGAGCCGGGGCGCTGCCTGCAGCGGCGCCGGGCGGGTGCGGGCGATGCTCGCGTCGGAGAGGGTGCGCAGTTTCGAAGTACTCGCCAGCGGCACGCCGTCGTGCGACGGGGGGTGCGGCTTCGGCTGCCGCGGTGAAGGCAGCGGCTTCGTCGAGAGCGCAGGCGAGGCCGTGAGGGACGGCTTGGAAGACTTGAAGGACGAGGAGAGAGCTTCGGTGGAGGCGGCGATGCGCCTGTATTGCAAGAGTCAGTCGCGCGCCAAAGAGGTGAACGAGAGCCGGGACGTACCGCGCGTTCTGCCTTCGGAGGACTTCGAGCTCGCCCTGTAGAGTCGCGTACACCTGGTCCGTGCTCTTGGAGGCCACGTTCGAGAAGCTCGTCGGCGCCATGGAGAGGGACTGCGGTCGTGCGGAAGGCCCGGCCTGCGAGGTGGGCGGGAACTGGGGCTGCGTGCGGGAGGGTGCGAGCCCGGCGCGGGCGCGGGCGCGGCTGGCAGGCCTGCAGTCCGAGGGGTCAGTTGTGCGTACGTTACGAGAGAAAGGTTGAGGGCGCACCTGCGCTCCTTGGCCGCACCCTCGCCCTCGTCGCTCGAGTCGAGCGAGGTAAGGTCGCTGTCGCTCGCGGAGAGCGAGCTGAGGCTCGAGAGGCTCGAGGACCGCTCGCGCGTGGTAGGCGGCTTGAGGAGGTTGAGAGTCGATGAGGGGTTGGCGATCCTGCAGCCAAATACCGATCAGCACCCGGATGGACAAGGGAGATGTTGGGAGGACGCACTTCGCACGCTTCGCACGCTTCGCCGCGTTTTTGCCCTGCTTGGCCGTGGAGCGGCCGCTCGCACCCTCGAGCTCCCTCGTGCGCTTGTTCAGCCTTGACGACGCGAACGCAGACGGGTGTGGCTGGTAGAGGATGATCCGCGCGGAGGAGAACGAGGGAGTCTTGCCGGGCTGGAGGGCGGGCTCGGGGTGGACGCTGCGGGCGAGGTGGGTGAATGGAGTGCCCCGATCAAGAGAGCTAGAGAGAGAGCACGCACTGCCTCTGAATGAAGAGCGGCGTGCGCTTGACGAAGGGCGACGACTTGGGCGGGCCAACGACAGCGAGCGCGGCGGGAGGCGGGAGGCTGATCTCCTCCGAGCTGCGAGGGGCATGAATGCGTGTCAGTACCCATACAAGAGGAGATCGAGCGGGCGGACGCACGACCTCAGCGGGCTCTGCACTCTCGTTGCGGCGGTCCAGGCGAGGCGGGGCGAGTCCTCGTCGTGCTTTGTCCTGGGCTTGGGGGCGATCGCAACGGGCTTGAAAGGCTTGCTGACCTTCTTGGCGGGGTTGCCGACGGCCTTGGCCGTCTTCGCAGGGCTGAGCGGAGGCGTAGACTTGGCCTGCGCCGTCTGAGCTGATGAGACTCGCAAGGACCGACGATGCGTGTGGGCACCCTTGCTGCGCGTGTGCGCCGCGATAGATCCGGTACTTGAGAGTGAGGACCGCATCCCGCTAGCGGGAGCGACGGAAGGTGCGGGAGAGTTGCGGATGCAGGTGAAGAAGCGACTTGGCGGAGTTCGCAAGGTGGGGCCGAGGTCGTCTCGCCTAATTCTCGACGAGAAGCTCCCTCGTTGCGAGAGAGATACCCCGTTACATCCTGGATCAACCCGAGACCGCCCCCGCTCGCTGAAGCGCCGTCCACACCCTCGCTGCCGTCTTCAGCGACCCGTTCCTCGCCTGGTCCCAAACGCCTCCGAGCGCCGTACTCCCGCTCCCCTCGTCGACCGCCACCGCCGCCTCCTCCGCGCTCAGCACCCACTCCACCCGCCCGAGCGACGCGTGCTGCGCATTCTGCACCGCCCACGAGCGGAACGCGTCGCCCTCGCTGCTCCCGAAGAACAGGCTCGTCTTGTCCACCGACGAGACGAGCGACGACCGCGCACAGTCAACGTCGTCGTAGCGGAGGCCGCCCCAGAGCTGCACCTCGAGGAGTGGGAGCGCGCCGGTGAGAAGGGAGGGGTAGGTCGTCGCGCTGGGCGGGCCGGAAGGCGACGACAGCACGTAGGTGACGAGTTCGGTCGCCGTCGAGGCGGATACCGAAGCGATGAGGTCGAGGAGAACGTGGTCGAGGCGGGAGAGCAGGCCGAATCGCTCGAGCTTCGCGAGTTGCGACGGCGAGGCCGGCGCAGCGTCGAGCGGACCGGCCGCCAGGAGCTCTCCGGCATGCACGGTTATACGTTTGGAGGTAGTGTCGGAGAAGAGGACGAGCGACTGCTGCGGGAGAGACGAGCGCGAGTCGGATGAGGAGAAGGGGACGCGAAGCTTGAGGAGGTTGAGGACGCCATAGAGCGGGCGGTCCTGCGGGACGTGCGTGTCAGCGAAGGAAAAACATACGAACAATGAAGAAGACGCACCACGCAGCTCGTGTTGAGCGACTGACTCGACGACACCGCGTCGAGCCCAAACACGTCCACCTCGACGGTGTTGACGCGCTCGACAACCTCATCACTCAAGCCCGCCCAGCACCCGATCGCAGGCGGGAACGACCCGCCGTCCGTCTGCGCCTCCGCAAGGTCCATCATTGCCTGGCCGCCCACGCCCGCCGGTGCGTCGAACGCGATCACGATTTCGGCGCTTTGCACGGCCGTGCGGAACGCAGCGAGCTCGTCGCTCGTCCGCCCGAGCGTGTCCGCCCAGTAGTGCTCGAGCGCCTTGGTGCGCTGCGCGCTCGCCGCGGCTGCCGCGGGCGCGAGGCGGTCGAGCGCGCCCTGCGCGATGGGCGCGGCGGCGAGACGTGCGGCGACCCCGCTCGACGGCTTGACGACGGAGGCCCAGCTGCCGGTCGCGGAGCGCTGCAGGACCGCGAGGTCCCATGTCCATCCGCCAGCGATGACCTGGTAGTTCGAGTTGGGCTTCGAGGCGGGCGCGTCGCCGAAGGGTGCGAACGACAGTCCCGAGGCGAAGGTGCGGAGTTGCGTGAGCGTCGAGTTCGACTCGGTCAGGACGAGGGTGTGGACGAGCGCGGACTCGGTCCAGCGCAGGCGGGACGGGTAGGCGGAGGAAGGAAGGTTCGGGAGGACCAGGAGCGAGAGCTGCGACTGGCAGGTTGACGAGGATGAGGCGGACGAGGGGAGGAAGTAGCTCCTGAGGATGCCGCCGAGCCGCGACACTTTTAGCGCGGGCTGCCACAGGGTGCTCGACTCGTCCGTTAGGTCAAGCAAGCCCTGCGCGACGGGCCCGCCGCCGACGTCGACGCAGGTCGCGTTCAAGTGGCAGCTCGTCCCGCCCCACTCGGCGCTGCACGAGCAGTAGCACAGCCCGTCGCTCGTTGCCCGTGCCGAGCCGCCGTGCTCACAGTTGCACGCGGCGGCGGCGGACGAGGCGGCGAGTGCGGCGGCCTTGCGCGTGAGGCCCGTCGCGAGCCCGACGACGACGAGCAGGACGGCGACGACCCCGACGGCGGCGAGGATGCGGGCCTTCTTCGAGCGGACCGCGCTGCCGAGGCGCGCCTTCCATCCGCCGCCGGCAGCGGGATCGCCGCCCCAGCGCGCCGGGTCACTCCGCAGCGACCACCCCGGCGCGGCCTTCTCCGCCCAACGGATCTTGCCCGACTCGGCACTCTTCTCCTTCGACGGCGCAACATCGCCCGCGATGCTCGACGCGCGGCTCGGCGCGAGCCCGCGCAACCATGTCTCCATCCGCTTCTGCTTCGCCTCGTCGCTCGCCTCCCGCGTGCGGCTCGCGCGACGCTCCTCGACGGGGGAAGCGACGACGCGCTGTCGCAGCGTGTGCTGCTGGGGCGATGCCATCGACGACGAAACGGACTCCATCGCGCGCGCGTGCGAGTGCCGTGGGTTGGCGAGCGGAGGAAGGATCGGGAGCGGCGGGTAGGTCGTCTGTGTCGGCAGCGGCGAGAGGTCGTCGTCATCGTCATCGTAGTCGTCATCTTCGAATGGCGACGTGATCTGCGCGTGCGGGTCGACGAAGACGGATACGAACCCCGGAAGCGGCGGCGGCGGCGAGTTCGGCGGCGGGGACGTCGGCAGGCTGTACTTCGGCGAGGGCGTCGGGTGGCCGCTGCTCGAGCCGCGGTACGACGATGGCCATCCTCCGTCCGCCGCGGCGCGCCCGAGGAGCAGCGCCGCTGAGTCCGGCACGGGCGGAAGCGGGAATGCCATGTCGCTTTTGTCCTCGCGCTTGCCGCGCGTGCGGCGCGCCGATGCCGTGGATGGCGTGACAGGAAGGCGGTAGAAGCCGTCGTCGGAGCGAGGGACGTGCGGCAGGCTGAGCGAAGTGTGCGAGTTGGGCGAGCTGGGCGTGTGCGCCGGGGACGGCGTTGAGAGGGTCATCGGGGTCGTTGAGATGGGCAGGAGGGGTGGAAGCTGCTGGGCGCTCCGGCGGGATGCGAGCGTGGGGCGAGGGGGAGACGGGGGCAACGTTGTAGGGGGAGGGGGCTGCGAGATCGCCTGGCTGTTGTACCGGGGGGGCGGCGGCGCGACCGCGGGTGAGATGGGTGTCTTGGGCGAGTACGTCTGCGCAGGGATCGTAGGCAGCTCGACGACGACATGCTCGGAGAGCGGGCGAGCCTGCGCCCGAACGGACGGAATGCGTGGCACCGCCTCCGGGTTCGTCTGCGAGCGACTCGTGCCGTGCAGGGGTGAGGGTCCTGGCCGAACGGGCGAGTCGAACGCGCCCAGCTGCGGCGTCGAGGTGGAAGGCGGGATGTTGAACGAGAGCGAGCGGTCCCAGTAGCCGGATGTCGACGTCTTGACCGAGCCAATCGAGCTTTGCGTGTCGTCCTCGTGGCTGCGGTGGAAGGGTCGCGCGAGCAGGCTGAGACGGTGCTTCGGCGTCTTCTGCGGGTACGCCGTGCCCTCCAAGAGCGTTTGAGCGAAGGGGTCTGCGGGCGGAGGCGCCTGCGGGAGAGGGCGGCCGGCGAGGTCGAAGCGGGAAGGGCTTGGGGGGAGGCGCGAAGGCGGTAGGAGGGCGGATGCGCGCGCCGACGGCGAAGGACTGGCGTTGAAGGTGTCATTCGGGCGTGGCATGTGCGGGTCGATGAAAGAGTCGGGGGCGGACGAGGTCGAGCGGTGCAGATCCTCGCTCGGGACGAGGAGCGCGGCGCTCGACACCCTGTGTATCTTGACCGCCGCGTGCACGGCGCCCTCGTCCTGCTCCTCGTCTTCCTCCGCCTCTCCGTCGCTCGACGCCCGGTCGTCCGGGTCCTTAGCGACGTTCGAGAAGGACGCCTGGGCGTGGTCGTGGGGCGCAACCTCGATCGACAGCGTCAGGTCGGGCGAGGGCGTGTTGAGGAAGGACCACCGCGAGCTGCTCGAACCGTCCGAGCCGTTGAGGCGGGAGGGAGACGCGCTGCCGCGCTGGTCCTCGAACGGGTTGCCAGGCGGGAAGGGGCTGTGAGCGTGCGTGTCAGCGGTGGTCCGTATCTGCCTTGCGCTGATGAGGAGATGAGAGGGGGCGCACCTTGACATCGGTCGAGGGCCGAGGAGTTGATGGAGAGGTGCTCTCCTCCAGAGGCTGCGCACCTGCGGCCAGTCGAGGCAGATCGCGCGCACTCAGCAGAGCTATGCAGCGAACACGGCGGTTCAAGCACGAGGCAGAGAGGCGGGACGAGTTGAGCAAAGCGGGGGTCCGGCCGGTGGAAAGGCTCGAGCGGCGGGATCGAGCAGCGGTCAGTGCGAGCAGGCAGTTGACCATCGACTGCCTGTAGCCAGCGAGCGCGTCCATCCTCTCGAGCGGCGCGCACGAACTCCGCGCGGGAGGGAAGAGCGAGAGAGGCGGGGGGAGCGGGTCGACCCTCTCCATCTCCGCCGTCTCGTTGGACGGACTGGCTGAGCAGCTTACTCCCTTCCAGAGCACTTTCTAGCAGCACCCACGAAGCCTCGATCGGCCCCGCCCTCTGCACCCTCGTCCCCATCTTCATCACCCGGACTCAAGGCGATGTCCAGTTTCCGGCGGAGGACAGCCGTGCAGGCGATCCAGGGCACTCGGCCCTCGCCATACAACGCCGCACCTCTCCTCAGCACCGGCCTGACCTCGATCGACGACCTCCTCGGCGGTGGCCTCCCCCTTTCGACCTCGCTCCTCCTCGAGGCAGACTCGCCCACGGTGTACGCCGACCTCCTGTTGCGCTACTGGGTCGCGCAAGGGCTCGAGTGTGGCCAGGACGTCCTCGTCGTCGCGAGCGGGCTCGACGGCGGGCCGGACGGCATCGTCGAGACGCTCATGGACATCGACGGCGGGAGGGCGACGGCAGCAAGTGCGGCGGTGAGCAAGGAGGACGCCGCCGAGGACGAGGAGGAGCGCAAGCAGGAGGCGGCGCTGCAGGAGAAGATGAAGATTGCGTTTCGCTACGAGGGGATGAAGCGGCACCAGACTACCGTCGAGGCGTCCCGTGGTACGTCGCCTGTCCCAGTCGTTTCCTCCCGCTCAGCTGACCTTTTGTACCTATTCACAGCTACCAACGTCGACAGCGGCACCTACTGCTCTGTCTTCGACCTCACTGCCACCCGACAGCTCTCCTCGGCCGATCGCAAGATCCTCCACTTCATCGACGCTGACGAGCTGAACGGAGCGTCGACGAGCTCGGGCGCTGTGTACGACCTGTTGTACGAGCGGGTCGAGCGGCTCGTGACGGAGGGAGGTTTCGGGTGCGTACCCATCTTCCTTCGCTAGTTCACTCCAGCTGACGCTTTGCTCGCAGGCAATCGGCCGATGCCTCTGCCCCGCGCAAGGCTCTCCGTATCACTCTTGTAGGCTTCGGGAGCCCGTCATGGGGTGCAGCGAGCTCCGCAGTGCGTCCTTCGCTTTTCCCCTTCCCCGTCCTCGCTCATCAGGCGGCTCTCGCAGACGCTCTTCTCCTTCCTTCACCGCCTCCGTCACCTCCTACGGCAGTCGCATGCGTCGTGCATCCTCACCTTCCCGGCACACCTCTACGCCACCTCGCCGCCGTCCGCCTCCCTGCCGTCCAGCACGAGCTCCTCCTCGCCGCTCCTCTCGCGGTTTTCCCACGCCGTGGACGGCGTCCTCCGCCTCACATCCTTCGCCTCCTCGCCCCTCTTCTCACAGACCTTCCCTCGTCACGCCGGCCTGCTCTCGACGCCGAAACTCCCGCTCCTCCCGCCGGGGACGCTCCTCCCGCCCGGGTCAAAGCTGTCCATCCTGCGCGGGCTCGGCGGCGGGTCCGACGCGCGCGACAACCTCGTCGGCTTCCGCGTCAAGCGACGCAGGTTCGTCGTCGAGGTGGTGAGCGACGACCCCGTCGGAGGGGAGGATGAGGAGAAGCGCGAGAGGGAGAAGAGGCGGAGGAGGGTCGAGGAGGCGAATAGGAAGGAGAGGGAGATGGCGGAGGGGAGGAGCGGCGCGGATGTACTGCTCGAGGTGGATGAGCGGGTCGCGCAGGTGCGGATCGGGGAGGCGAGCGGTGCCGATGCGGCGGACACGGGCGGGAAGGCGCCGCGCCGCGGAGTGCGGATCGGAGGGGTACAGCTGCCGGAGGCGGGAGGGGACGCCCGGCAGCCGAAGAAGGAGAAGAAGGTCTCGGTCGCGCGGATGGTGCACGAGCGACCAGACTTGCTGGACTTCTAGACGAACTGCATCGCGCGATAGCGTACTCTGCTGATCTCAGCGTCGCTTTCGTGTGCCTGCACAGGGCGTGGAAGCGCCTGCCGTTTGGGAGAAACCGGATCCTGGGCCGAGAAACGGGAGCAAAGCCACCCCATCGCCGCGGGCCATCCATGAGGTACTTCGCGCACGACCCCTCGTTACGCATCCCCGCACTACACCTTCTCCCTCCCGCCCCACCCGCTCGCAATCTTGATCGCGTTCGCGCCGGACGACGCCTTGACCGCGCGCGCCTCGAGCTTCTGCTTCTGCTGCGCGGCCTGCGCCGCGCCGCCGTCCTTCTGCCGCCGGTCGCGGACCTTCTTCTTCGGCTTGTCGGCCGCGGAGCCCTCCGCCGGTGCCGCCTCTGCGCCCTCTGCGCCCTCGCCCGCCGCCTCCGCCGCAGCCTTCTTCTCCGCAGCGAGCTTCCACCGGCCCGTCTTGTCGCCCGTCTCGCTCTCGCCCTCGCGCAAGCGCTTGTTCTTCGCGGCCTTCTCGCGCTCGAGCGTGAGCTTCTTGCGCTGCTCGTCGATCTTGGCCTTGCGCGCGGCAGAGTTGCCCCGCCGCCGGCCGTCAGCTCGACGTTGATCTTGCGGTTCGAGAGCGTCGAGTGGTGCAGCCGCAGTGCGGACTGGAGCGCTGTGCCAGAGGTGAACTCGAGGAAAGCGCAGCCCTTGGAGGCGGGTGCGGGCGCGCCGGCGGTGGAAGGGGTGGTGGTGGAGGAGGGGCGGTTTTGGGCGTGAGGAGGCGGACGGTGGGGACCTCACCTGTTATATCGTACGGCGACATCAATCAGCATTCGTGCGCGCGCAAAGGGGACGCTGAAAGAGCCGTCCGCGACGCACCACACGGCTTGAAGTGCTCCTTGATCTCGTCGACGGTCACCTTGTACGGCATGTTCCCTGCGCGTGCCGGGCTCGTCAGCGTCGGCGCACCCCAGAGAGATCGTATGGGAGGCTGAACGCACCCACAAAGAGGAGCAAGCGATGTGCGCCATCTCCCCCACCTGCGGCCGCCTTTGCCGCCTCACGAGCCTCCCTGTCGCGCTGCGCCTGGGTCTTGCCGCGCTTCTTCTTCTTGGGCTGCTCGCCGTCTGCGGCGTCGCCCTCCTTCGGCTCGTCCTTGTCCTCCGCCTTCGCTTCTGCCTCGCCGTCGTCGTCCCGCCTGCGCTTCTTGGATGTAGGCTCCTTCTGCGGTGCGCGCTCGAGTGCGTCGAGGGCGAGCTCTGCGCCGTCGTCGATGGCCTGTACCTCGTCGTCGAACGAGGGGGCGGCCTTCTTGGGTTTGGCGCCCTTGGAGGCGCGGAACGCCTGGGCCTTCTTCTCCTTCTTGGTGAGCTTGCGGGCGGGGGCGGGCGCGTCGCTCATGGCTGTAGAGGGGCTTGGAGAGGTAGCAGCTGCTCGTGCGCTGCTCTGAGCGGGCGATGGTGGAGCGAGAGCTGCGCTCCCGAGCTCAGATCGACGAGGGGAGAGCTCGCCAGCCTCACCCGCTCAACTGGGAGAGTTCTCGCTTCGTGTGAGCTCCTGAATCTCCTCATCAGAGCTGCTGCACCCTTCGAAACTGCCCAGGAAGCTCGACGCGAGGCTGAGCGGGTCCCGGTTGAGGCGGTGCTCCCCCCTCGCCTCCGCTCCCCGCCCGCTGTTCGCCCTCTCCGCGGTTGCTGGACTCGAGACCCACCCTGCAGGGGTACTCAGCTCCCCGCCATGTTCACCTTCTGCATACAAAAGGTCCGCTTCCTCCCGCCCCTCCCCGTCCTCATCTCCCCGCTCATCACTCGACCCCGACACAGGACACCATCCGCGTCGAGCCGAGGGACTTTAGCAAGGACCCGGCAGAGGCCCGAGAGGAGATCCACCGGCGGTACGCAAACAGGGTGCGCCTTCTCCTCCCCGCTCCTCGACTGTCCGCGCGATGAGGCGGGCTCGAGTCCACCTCAAGCTGGAGTCGCGCTGGTGCTCTTCGAGTAATTCGAGCTGACATGGCATACTCGCAGGTCATCCCCAACGTCGGCCTGTGCATCTCACTGCTGGACATTCTCTCCTCCTCGGAAGGCGCCGTCCTCTATGGCGACGGGTGCTTCTACTACCGCTGTGCGCCGGACTCTCTATTCGCATGGACGGGGCTGACGAATGCGCATAGGCGAGTTCCGCCTGATCGTCTTCCGGCCGTACATCGGCGAGGCGATAGTCGGCAGGGTCAAGTCGCAGAGTCCAGAGGGGATCGTCGGTGCGTTCGTTCTTCCGTATCGACGACGAGATGAGCAGGAGCGTTGAGGCCACGCGCGCGCAGTGACCGTCGGCTTCTTCGACGACATCTTTGTCCCGCCGAACCTCATGCCAGACTGGTCTGCCTTGTGCGTCGCGCCCCGCCTGCTTCTTCCCCCCCCTCCCAAGCCTGCTGACCCGCCTCCGCCCTCCCAGCGACCACGAGCGGCGCGCGTGGTTCTGGGTCCCCGCCGAAGACGGGCAGCCCAAACGCCCGACGAACAAGGAGCTCGCCGCGCCGGAGGGCGACCGGCTCCCCGTCGGGCGCAAGGACTGGCTCCGGATCCGGATCGAGGAGGAGCATTGGGACGATACGAGCCCGACGAGCGGCAAGGCCAAGACGGCGCTGGCGGCGAACCCGGCGGCGCAAGGGGCGCAGGGCGAGCAGCAGCCCGTGGCGGAGCAGAGGACCAACGGCAAGGCGCCGTACTCGCTCATTGTGCGTCTACTCTACTTCCCTTGCTTGACCGAAACCGGAGGCTGACGTGCGGGCGTGCAGGCATCGATGGCGGAGGACGGGACGGGCTCGACCGAGTGGTGGGCCGAGGTCGAGGACGCGGCGGGCGCCGAAGATGAGATGGAGGAGTAGGTGCGCTTTCTGTGGGGCGACAAGTAGGCGTGTTGTATCTGGTACCTTCTCTCCCTGTGCGCGGTCGTGCATGCACAGCGAGAACCTCGTTACTGCGGCAAGACGGAGGGGGATAACAACAGGGGAAGGCTCTACACGAGCATGGGCACAGTGAACAACGAACTAACGAAAAACTCGAACGGCGAACTCCCCTGCACCTGGCCTCACGCCCTCCTCACGCTGAAGAACTCGCTCTTCGTCGGACTCGCCGCCCCCGGGCTGTCCCACCCCTCCCTCTTGGCGCCGACCGCCCTGCCCTCCTTGAGCCGCTCAAGGTCCTTCGCGATCGTCTCGCGGCGCTTCTTCCGCTCCGAGGCCGTCCCGTCCCGCTGATGCGGCGAGTAGGGCAGTGGCGGCGGGCGCGAAGAGAGCCAGGTCCCGCTCCCGCTCCCACTGGCGCTGGGGGAGTTGAACGACCCGCGCTGCGAGAGCGTCTGCGATGCGGCAAGCGGGGGCCGGCGCGAGACCGAGGATGCCCGCGGCGCGGAGGAGGAGGACGTCGCGGGGAGGAAGAGCGACGACGGCCGCCGGTTCTCCGTGTCGGACGAGGGAGGGGTCGTCGCTGCTGGCGGCGGCGTAGCGGTGAGCTGGTCAAGCAGGCGCTGGACCGCGAGGTATTTCTGCGAGGGTGAGACGGGTCAGCCCGTTGCTGGCAGGAAGAAGATAAGAGGAGGGAAAGCGAGCGCGCCTGCCGCCAGTCCTCCGCCCTCGCCTCCGTCTCCTCAATCACGCGCTCTTGCCGCTCCGCCGCCCCACGGAGCTGCCACGCCTCCCGCTGCGCCTCCTCCGCGCGCGTCTCCGCCGCGCGGCGCTCCTCCGCCTCGCGCTCAAGCGCCCCCAGCTTCGCCGCGAGCTCCTCATTCCGGACCTGCAGCTCGGCAGCGCCTTCCGACCCCGCTGAGGACGTCCTCCCCGCGCCCTCGACACGCACAGGCGTCGCGGACCGCGCCTGCAGGCTTGCCAACCGGCTCTTGAGCGCGTCGGTCCCTGCGCGCTGATTCCGCTCGTACGCCGCGCGCTGGTCCTCCAGCCTCTCAAAGTGCTTCAACCTCCGCTCGAGCGCGTCCGCACTCTCGACCTGCGCGCGGAGATCTCCCTCGCGCGGTCCAGCTCGGCCTGGAGCGCCCGCTCAGCCGCCTCGCGCTCGCGCGCGCTCTGCGCGTCGGACTCAGCGCGCTCCGACGCCGCCAGCGCGCTGAGCTCCTCCACCTGCCGAACGCGCGCCTCGGCCGCCTCGACGCCCCGCAGCGCGAGGTCCCGCTCGCCTTCGAGCGCGCGCGCCCGCTCCTCCTGCGAGGAGCGGCGTCCCGCGCGGCGGAGACGGACGCGAGCTCGGCGCGGACGAGGGCAACCTCCCGCGAGAGGGAGGCGGCCGCCTCGGCGCGCGGGCCTGACGCCGCTTCGTGAGCGGCGAGACGCGCCTCGAGCTCTGCCGCGTGGGCGTCCTTCGCATGCGCGGCGGCGTTGGACGCCTCTAGCGCAGAGGCAGCGGACGCGCGAGCCGCCTCCGCGGCGGTGAGGCGCTCCTCTGCCCCCGCGAGCTGCGCCTCGAGTGCCGTACTCCGCTCTGATACAGCCGCGAGTTCCGCGCGGAGGGCATCCCGCTCCTCCCGCGCAGTGGCGAGCTCGGCGCTGAGCCGCGCAAGCTCGCTCTCAAGGTCGGCGACGCGCGCGCGAAGGGCGTCGCCGGCGGTGGTGGACGCCTCGAGCTGCGTTTCGAGGAGGCGAGCTCCGAGGCGGAGGAGGCCGTGAGCGCCGTGAGAGCGTCTTGCGCTGAGGCGAGCTGCGTCTTGAGAGTCGCCTCCTGTACAGCGGCAGCCACAGCCGACCTGTCAGCACGGGCGGGCGTGCAGCGAGGAAAGCGCGCATCGCGACGCACCTTCTCCCTGTACTCGTCCTCTTCCGCCAGCCTTCCCCCTACGCTCGCTCTCAACCTCCCCCTCGCGCTCGGCGTCCCAATCCCTAGCACGCTCATCTCGCTCGCGCACCGCTTCCCCGGCGTCCCCACCGCGCCGCGCAAGCTCCGGCTCCTGCTCGGGCTGAGCACCTCGTCCCACGCGCCGCCCGCGCCAGCCATCGCCCGCTGACCCTCCGCGCCGAGCGCTCGAGCTCCGGCCCCGTGAGCCAGAGCTCCGCGTCCGCTCGAGCGCCGCGCGCAGCCTGGCGAGCTCAGCGTCCTTCGCCTCGACGGCGGCGGCTGCGCTCGATGCGCGCGCTTCGGCCGCGTCTGCGCGCGAGAGGGCGCTGTCGCGTTCGGAGAGGAGCGCGGACGACTCGAGCGCGGCGATCGACGCGCGGAGGCGGGCGATCTCGGCTGTGTGGCGCGTGAGGAGCATGTCCTTCGTGACGAGCTGCGGGCGCGGGTCGCTTCGTCAGCGCTTCTTCCCAATGAGAGACGGGCGGGAGAGAGCGGGAGAAGAACGCACCACCCCGCGCTCCGCCTTCGTCACGACCATCTTCGCCCTCTTAGCGAACTTGAGTGTCCCGAGCGTCTCTGCCGCCTGCTCCGCGTCGGGGCTCACCGTGCAAACGACGGCGACGCGCGAGTTGCCCGACAGGGCGGGTTGCAGCAGCCGCGTGAGCTTCGAGTCGCGGAAGGGGATGTGCGCCGACGAGGCGGACGGGTCGGTGAGCTTGCTGATGACGCTGCTCAGCGCGAGGAGACTGCGCGCGGGGTCGTCAGCGGAAATGGGAGGAGGCGGGAGAGACGCACGACTTGTTGATGAAGGCGCCTTCCTTGCGCCGGTCCTCCTGCCCCGTCGCCGACTCGGATCCCGCCAAGTCGATCAGGTTCTGCCGCGGCGAGCGAGGGTGAGTGCTGATCGCGGTGGAGTGGGAAGGAGCGGGCGCACCAGCTTCGACATCCGTGCCGACCCGTCCTTGTCGCTCCTCGACTCGATCGTCTGCGCGCACGCGTTCGAGCATTCCGTCAGCGCTGTTCCGCCGCAGGTCGGAAGCACCATCGGAAGGGAAGTGAGGGCGCATGCACGCACCACGATGAACACGCAATGGCTCCTCGAGCTTCGCTCGTTCCAGTCCGTCGCTCCCACGCGCCTCCGCGTCTCGCCCTCGCGCAGCACCTCGAGCACATCCCCGGGGAGGGCGACCTCGCGCTCCGTCAATCCCTTCACCGCACCATTCTCGACGATCTCGGGTGCGCGCGCCCCGGAGGAGGCAGGCGCGAGGAGGTCGCGCAGCTGCTCGTTGTAGATCTCGAGGAAGGCGACGCGGAGGGCGAACGAGCGGCGCGTGCGCTGCGCGCGGATCCGCGCAAAGAGCTCGTCCACGGCGAGGGGATGATGCCGGGTTCGGAGGGCGAGCCCGTCATTGTGTGGGTCTTGCCTGTGGGAGCGATCACGGCGGTGAGCGAGACGATGCGAAGGAGGAGGCAGAAGAGGCGCACCGGACGCCGTTTGCCCGTACCTGCGCAAGTCCCTCTACAAGTATCAGCACTGATCATCGAAGAGCGTGCAGAAGCGGAAGAGACGGGCGCGACGCACGCAAAGACGGTCCCGTTGAACCCGCCGAGCGCAGCCTTGACCACGGGGCGGATCTTGCGGTCGTAGAGCTCGCTCGTCGGGCTCGGGTGTACGTGCAAGAGGTCGAAGCGGAACTCGTATTCGTCCGAGAGGACCTTGGGGACATTGCTCGTGGAGCCGAAACGCTTGGTGAGCGAGGGGTGTGTCGGTGCGAGCGCGAGCGTCGAAGAGCCCTGGTCGATGGTGTAGATCGAGGCGTCGGAGCCTTTCGGTGGCCGGACGCTGTAGGTGCGGGAGTGAGCATGTGCACCGGGAAAAGGGGGAGCGCAACGCACCGCAGGCAGACGACAACGTTCTGCCGCTTCCCATCTTTCTCGTCCTCCTCCGTCTCTGTCTCCGTCCCATCGTCTTCTACCTCGTCGCCGCTGCTCGTCGCGCCCACGCCGTCCGCCCGCTCGACGATCGTGCTCCTCAGCGGCTCGTCCTCGTCCAGTTCGTCCGCCTCGCTCGCCTCGGTGAGGGCGCTTTCGCGCGTCGCCACCCTCTTACTCGGCGTGCTCGGCGTCAGCGAGCCAAACCCAGGTCGCCTGCGCGGGCGGTCATCGCCCAGCGTGCCCTCGTCGACGCCATCGCCGAAAGAAGCGGAGGGCGCGAGGCTCGGCGCGGTGCTCGTGCGGGCGCCTGCGCCGGCAACGCTGCTCCTCAGTGAGGTGAGGCTCGAGGTCGGGCGCGCGGTACGGGCCTTGGTTGGCGAGGCGTCGCGCGAGGTGAGCGAGGCGGACGAGCCGCCGAGGACGGACGAGGGGCGCCTGGTGGGGCTTGCGCGGCCTGCGTCGGTGCTGCTAGACGCCCTTGGGGTGGTTGCCGAGGGCAGTGCTCCGCTTGCGCGTGAGGAGGGGCGGGGAGCGGGCGTGTTGGATGAAGGCTTGACGGGCGAGGCGGGGCGGGACGAGGCGCGGGAAGAGGGGCGGGTGGTCTGGAGGGGCCTCCTTGGCGTAGCGGGTGTCGCCATGCGCGGTCTTCGCAGTCCTGGAGGGCGTGCGAGGGCGAAGTGGTGATGGGGACGGGGAGCGAGGCGGTGAAGGCGACCTCGACAGCGGCGACCACGGCACGGGGCGGGGGAGCTGCTGGCTAGAGTGCCTTGATGAGAGCTTGTGAGTAGACCTAGCTAGCAGGCAACTCGTCCAGCGGGAGCGGAGCGACGAGTGCTGAGCCGACCGTCGCCCTCCCCTCCGCTCTGCTCCTGACCAGACCCTCTGCGCTGCGATGAGCCGCGAGTACTCGCACCGGGACCCTTCGCCAGAGCACACGGGCGAGTGGGACACGCCTTACGCTCGTCGCAACTCCCCGCGCGCCACCCCGACCCCCGCCCCCTCATCGTCGTCGCCGCAGGTCCTCACCCGGCCAACAGGAGCGCCGCCTGTCCTCTCGACCCTCAGGCAGGAGGTCCTCCCCGAGGACGAGTACCTCGAGCACCTCTCGCACATCATCCAGCGCGACTTCTTCCCCAACCTGCGCTCCCTCGAGCACCGCAACAACGTCCTCGACGCCCTCGACAGCCGCGACCCTGACCGCATCGACCAGTCCATTCGCTCCCTTCGCGAACTCGGCAAGACCCCGACCCCGCGTCGGAGAGCCCGCGAGAGCGCAACCCCGCTCTCCTCCCGCGACGACCATGGCGCCCTCACCCCGACCTACTTCGACCGGACGCCCCTCTCGTCCTTCTCCGCTACACCCGCCTCGACGCGCTCCTCCTCCCGCGCCAAGGCCGCGCCCCCGCCCCCACGCGTAGACCCCTCCCTCTCGCTCGATGCGTTCCAGGCGCGGTTCACCTCCGAGGACAACTCGTCCTTCCAGGACCTCCTCGCCAACGACAACGCCCTCCGGCGCGAAAAGCATGCGTGGGCGTTCGACGCCGAGAAGCGCGCCAACCGGCGCGCGGTCCGCGGCAGGCAGGCGCGCGAAAGGCTCGTCGATGTCACGCGGAGGATGGTCGAGGGCTCGGGCGACGGGACGGTGCGCCTCCTCGAGGGCCCGGCGGGAGGCCGGGTGAGATGCGCCTCGTCGTTGATGGCGGTGTCGATATCGGCGCCGGGGACAGGCTGCTCATCACCGGTCGCGACGAGGCGGAGCGCAAGCTCATCACCGATGGCAGGGGCGCCGACCAGGGCAAGGGCAAAGGCAAGGAGGTCGCTGGTCCGCCTGAACGGATCGATGAGCGGGCGAAGCAGTTTGTCGACTACGACCGCCCGACGGTCGACGAGGAGGAGGAAGGCCGGCCCATCGACGCGCGCGAGCTGCAGGTGCAGAACACAGCCTGGCCATTCAAGGTGCGCTCTTTTCCCTCTCCTCCTTTCACGCTGCGGCTCACGCGCCCCCTCCCCGCAGAACCGCAACTCGTTCATGTTCCCGCCCGACGCCGACCGCTCGAACCCCTCCTCGCTTACTGGCCCACCCCCGCTCGACCCCGTCCCCACCGCCGCCGCCGCCTCCTCCTCTTCCGCATCCTCCTCCGCACGCCGCGCAAAGGATGCCGCGCCCGTCATCCTCGGCGAGCCGAAAGGCGTGCGACACCACGCGACGCGGCTCGACGCCCTCGAGCGCGGGACCTCTCGTCGTCCTCCACGCGTGAGAGCGTAGCGAGCTTGTCTCCCAGCCGGAGCCGTATCGGCGCTGCGATCGCCGGGACGCCCTGTACGCCCTGTTCTTCTCCCCTCTCTCCCCCTCTCCCCGCTGACCCTCGCCCGCGCGCAGACCCCGCCCGCAATCCGCCACCCCGCGTCCAAGGCTTCTCTCTTTGTCGATGCGCTCCCGACCCTCCCGTCCTCGTCCCTCCCGCCACAAGCACTGCAGGAGCTCATGACCTGGGGCACGATCGAGGCCACGCCCGTGACGCTCCGCTCTGCGGGCGGGGCGGGGGGAGACGGGCCTGGCGCGGTGGGCCCCTTCAGGGTGAGGGAGGCCGACAGGCGCGAGGAGCTTGCGCATCGGATGGCGCGGAGGGCGAAGCGCAGTCTTGCGGACGCGCCGAGCCCGAGGGGCGGGCTCGCGCTCGGGACGGGCGGCGCGGGAGGGGGGTTGAGGCGCACCGCGCAGGAGGCGTCCATTCGCAGCGGGGCCGGCGGTGGGGGCAGTACTCCTGGAAGCGCGACGCCCCGCGTGCGCGCGGACGGCCTCTCCCCCGCTGCGCGGACGCTCCTCGGGCGGACGAAGCCCGGCCGGGCGCTCGAGGCGGGGTTGGGGAGGACGCAGGCGTGGGGGGAGGACGAGGAGAAGAGGCGGTTGGAGAGGGCGCGGACGAGGGCGAGGGAGGTCGAGAGTCGGGAGAGGCTCCGGAGGGAGAGGTGGACGGTGCGTTCGCTTTCCCCACGCTCGCATCTGCACAGGCGAGCAAGATCCTCGCAAGCCTCCTGCGCGGTGCCTATAGTCGTGCGCGGAGCTGACGCCTCTGTTGCACGCCTCGCAGCCCTCGCCGTCCGTCGGCCTCGGCTTCGACCCGGACCTCCCCGACCCGCTCCCGTGATCCACTCCACCGCGTCTCCTCGTACACCCGCAATGCATCCGTCCCAGCGATCTCGCGCGTCTACATCGTCGAGAGAAGGCGCTGGAGGGAAGCTCGCGCTTCAACCTTCTCAAGCCGCTCTCGTCTCGCCTGGTGGGCACAGACCGACCTCATTGCAAGCGCAAGCGTGCTAATCGTACACAACCTCCTCTTCACGACCCCTCCGACCCCGCCTCCGTCTCCTGCTCTTCGAGGTACTCGAAGAATTCCGCGACGACCAGCCCATCGAGCGGGCGCGACGGGCTGTACGCCCTCAGCGCGATGTTGCGCCGGACGCACTCCGCCTCGAGCCCCCTCATCTCGTGGTGGATCTCCTCATGGTCGCCCGGTGCGGGCCACAGGTTGGCGTGCACGAGAGCGAGGCGGAGAGCCGGGCTGGGCAGCTGCTCGATAACGGTACGGGTGTCGGTGATGTTGGACCTCGTGAGGGGCGAGGACATCTTCAACGTAACTTCCACGTAATGAACAGGCGGGTACGTCGCCCCAAAACCGCAGTATAGATCTGTTGCGCTAAACAGGATCGGAAGAGGGTCCGCCTCGCTACGTGTCGGGAATGCGGAAGGCTCAACGCGTTCTCGGTCGCCCAGATTCATCTGGAAGCACTCAATTTCGTCCAGGAGGGCGAATGAGAGGGGCGGAAAGCACACCGGTATGGTCCGCGAGTCCGTCGCGACCTGCAGGCACCCCTTCAGCGAGAGCTGGCATAGGGAGGGGAAGGTCGCGGGCGTGAAGATGGGCTCCGTGATGGAGTTTAAGCTAAGCGAAACCTCGAGGAGGTCAAGCACAGTGAGGTTGGCGAAGCGAAGGGGGGGTACATGAACGTGGTAGCTCCGGTTGACTTCGAGGTAGTCGAGGTCTGCGTGATGTGTCGGGTCAGAACAGATGTAGCATACGGCTCAACGTGGACTCACTCTGGAAGAGCGCAATCTCGCTGAAGTCGAGCGGCGCGAGGTCGTAGATGGTGAGCGTCTCGATATTGGGGACGAGCGTGATAGCGCCTTTGAGGGTGGCTGGCCGGTACCGGCAAGTACCATAGATAGACAGCGTCTTGGTTGCGCTCCGCGCCGTCGCCGACGCCGGTACAGCCTGCATGGCTTCTACCATCCGCTCGACCTCGCTGGGTGCCCCGCTGGGCCGCCGGCGGTCGGCCGGGAAGTCGATCTGGCTCCACAGAAGAGGCTGCGCGAGCTTGTAGAGTCGCCACGAGACGAGACAAGCGGCATACAGACTGCGACGTCGCTCGTCGCGCTCTGGGCTCTTGAGCTCATAGAGCGGCAGGTCGATGTACTCAAGGATGGCGAGCAGGAGCTCGTTGGGCAGGCGGGCGAACGCGTCGTCGTGCTGCGGGTTCCTCGAGTTCGTCATGGTGCCTGGCCGAGCGTTGGAGGCGAGGGAAGGGAGCGAGAGTGCAGGGAAGGAAGGAGAGAGGAGGCAGGAGGCGAGGGGCGGAGTCGCCGCGGAGGGCGGTCAAGGCGAAACTCGCTCGGGCGGCCAGGAAGGGCATAGCTGCGAACTATCAACGGCCTGCGTGGCTTGTGACAGCTGCGCGGGTAACTGGAAGCGAAGGAAACGAGCGTCCGCTTTCGACCTTCCCAAGCCGCCCTCGCGCCGCTGAACGCGTACAGTTCACCCTCGTTTCAAGCACAAGCAAGCCAGACACATGAAGACGCCCCACACCAACCCCTACGTACCCGCCCCTACTGCCACCTCGCGCAGGTACTCCTTGAACTCGGGGACGACGAGCCCGTCGAGCGGGCGTTTGGGTTCGTACGCCCAGAGCGTGATGCCGCGCTCCGCGCACTCGCCCTCGAGGCGCTTCATCTCGCCATACGTCTCGTCGAAGCCGCCGAGCGGGGGCCACAAGTCGGCGGGGACGAGGACGAGGCGGAGCGCGGGGCTCGAGAGCACGAGCGCCCCGACGATGGCGCGGACGTCGGTCGCGGTGGAGCACATGTGTGCATGCGGGTCGAGCTTGGGATCTGGAGGTGGTGGACGGGCGGGTGCGTCGCACGCATCCCGCCTGACGGAGGGGCAAAGATGTCCTCGTCGAACCACTCGGCGTGGAAGAGGATGGGAGGGGTGTCTGTGTAGCTGTACGACGGGAAGGCCAACGAGGTGACCTGATCGCGGTCCGCGAGGTCCATCTGGAAGTCTTCGAGCTGGTCGAGGAAGACGCGCGAGAGGCGGGAAGAAGGGCGGGGTGTCCGAGTCGTCCGGCGCAATGAACGCGCAGGAGCGGATCGAGAGGTGGCGCAGCTCGGGAAACGTGTTGGGGGTGAAGGCGTAGTCGGTGGTAGAGCTGCGGTCCAGCATCACGCATCAAAGGTCGAGTGTCGTGAGGTGGGCGAAAGAGGCGGAGGGAATGCGGACGTCCGTGGCGCCAAGAACCTTGAGGTGGTCGAGGCCTGCGATGGGAAGCTGTCAGTACTGGTGCAGGGAATGTCCAAAAGGCGGCGTCACGCTGCAAGGGCGCAATTTGCCCGAAATCCATGAACTCAAGCCGGACGACCGCGACCGCCTCGACGCTGGGAAAAAGCTCGATGAACCCTTTGAGGCTGGTTGGCCCGTCGGACCGGGCACCATAGATCCTGAGCGTGTGCGTCGCGTTACGCACCGCCGCCGAAGTCGGAGCAGCCTGCATGGCCGCGATGGTCCGCTCGAGGCCGTCGAGCTCCTCACGGGTCGCCTCGCTCAATGGCAGAACGACCTGGCGCCACAGGATGGGCTGCGCAAGCTCGTAGAAGCACTTCGAGACGAGGCACGCCGCGTAGAGCGAGCTGTACCGCTGCTTGTGCTGAGTGGCGGTGGAGCGGGAGAGCGGGCAGTCGAGGTGCTCGAGGATGGCCTGGAGGATCTCGGTGGGCAGGCGGGCGAGCGTGCCGACCTGCTTCGAGTCGGTCATGGTCGCTGGGCGCCCGGGGTAGTCGAGTCAAGCGGAGGGAGTGAGAGGAAGGAAGGAGAGAAGGAGGCGAAGGAGGGTCCGTGGACGGGTACAAGGCAGAAGTCGTGCAAACGGCCAGGCACTTCGAGTAACCGACCTCGCAAGGGTTTGTGCGGGTCGTGGAAGCTCCCCGAGAGGCTGGAAGCGAGAGAACCGCTTGCCCACTTTCGACCTTCCCAAGCTGCTCTCGATGCGAAGGACTAGATCCTCTCCTCATCCACTGCGGGCGCAAGCAGGCTTCGCCTCCGCCCAATGCGTCCTACACCCCCTCCCTCTCCGCCCTCTCGCGGAGGAACTCCCTGAACTCGGGGACGACGAGCCCGTCGAGCGGGCGCGCCGGGTCGTACGCGCGGATCTCGACCCTGCGCGCCCTCAGGATCTGCACGAGCGCACCGAACAGCGCTTCCGCCTGCGCGTCGCGCCTCGTGTCGGGCGGCCAGCATTCGCTTGGGAGGAGGAGGAGGCGGAGGGGCGGGGGGCGGAAGCTGCGCATGAGGTGCCAGATGTACCGCAGGCAGCGCATGATGCGGACGAGGGGGTTGGCACTCGTGGGCTCGGGTGGTGTGACCTGGATGTACCGAAGAGGAGTGCGCGTGGCAAGCTGAGGGATGTGCGGGAGCGCGATGTGCGAGTGAAATAGGATGTGCGGGAAAGGCGAGTCGATGGATGGCGGGAGCTGGCTAAATTCGGGCTGGATGGGTTCGTGCGCGTTCAACTGCAGCCCTTGGAGCTGGGCGACGAATGCCGCGGGAAGCGTCGGAAGCTCTCGCCCGCGGTAGGTACACGCGCGCAGCGAGAGGTGACGAACGGCCGGGCGCGCTTCGGTCGTGAAGAGCGCCCGCCCAACGGTCGTCCACTTCAGCCCGACCTCCTCAAATCCGACGAGCTGGAGGTGCGGGAAGCTGGTGGGTGGGCTGAGGGAGGTGTTGCACTTCCGGAGGACGAGGCGGCGCAGCTCTGCACAGGCCGAGAGGGTCAACGCCGCTTGTCCTCCGTGTAAAGCAGGGAACATCGCACTGGTGAACTGCGCGATCCCGCGGAAATCGACTTGAGTGACGCTGTCCACGACGAGCTCCTCGACGTTGGGCAGGAACGCCGCGAGTGCTCCGAAGTCGAGCGCGCGCCAGTTGACATAGTCGCTGATCTCTAGCACCCTCGTCGCCCGGCCCGCGCTGGCGGCCCGGCGCATGCCATTGAGCGCGAGTCCAACCGCCTGGTATTGGCCGCCCCACCGCGTTAACTGCAGTCGGATGCAGCGCCAGAGGACTGGCTGCGCAACCCTGAAAAGGCTCCTCGAGGCGATGCAGGCGGCGTAGAGCGTGCGGCGCCGCTCGGCGCGCTCCTCGTCCATGAGGGACGCGAGCGGGCGGTCGATGTACTCGAGGATGGCGACGAGGAGCTCGTTGGGCATGCGGGCGAACGCGCCGGTCTGCTGTGGGCTGCTTGAGTCCGTCATGGTGGCTGGCGGAGCGCGGGAGGCGAGGGAGGCGAGAGAGAGTGAAGGGGAGGAGGGAGAGGAGGCGAGGCGGAGGATCCGCGGAGAGTCTCCTCCACTGAACGAGCGCGCTGGGGAGACAGCAACAGAGAGCAACTGAGCGGAACGGGAGAGCAGTAGAAGCGGAAGCGCGCAAGACAAGCGAAAGCGCCGACACAGCGTCTCCTCAATCGCGCCAACCTGCTGCATCCATGTTGAATCTACGTCGCGGCGCTCACCCACGCGACCCCCTCGCGCCCCACCGCGCCATCGCCGCCGTGACCTGCTCCACCCCGCGCGCCACACCCGCCCGTTCGCGGAGGAACTTGCGAAACTCGGGGACGATCGCACCGTCGAGGAGTCGCGCGCGGACAGGGTCGTACGTCCTGATGGCGATCCCGCGTGCGTCGCGGTCGTCGCCGAAGCTGTTGATTAGGCAGTTGCGGAAGATGTCGGAGTCGGGATTCGGGGGCGGCCAGAAGGTCGAGGGGAGGAGGAAGAGCCGGAGCGAGGGAAGGTTGCGCGCGACGATTCGGAGCGTGATGAGGAGTGTTTCGGCCGTCTCAGTCGAGCTGGAGGGGACCTCGGCAAACTGGAGGGGACCTCGGCAAACTGGAGGTGCTGGATGGACGGCGCAGCGCCGATGAGCGTGCTCATCGCGTCGACGGTGAGGGCCGAGTGGCAGACGGTGGGAGGGAAGGTGGGCGACCGGAGAAGGCCCGGGCGCGCCTTGTCCATCGCGAGGTACTCCTTGACATCTAGTTGGAGGTCGTCGAGCTGGTCGACAAAGTCGGGCGTGAGAGCCGGGAAGAACGGGCCGGGTGGTCCACTCCCGGCCCTTGCGGCGGTGTGCTCGGACGCCGTGTCGGCGGCAAGGTGGCGTAGAGAGGGGAGACTGTCGTGCGTGCAGAATGGACGAAACGCGGCGTCGTGCTCGATGCTGACTTTGCTGAGGCTGAGGGACTCGAGGCATGGGAACGAGGGCAGTGTGCTCGAGGTGATGACGAACGTCTTTGCAGAGAACCGGCGCAGGTCTGTGTGATCCGTGCTGTCAGCGTCAGTTCCTCGAGCGCAACGAGCAAGCGTCCGCACGCACTGGTAAACCTCGCGAACTCGCGCCAGTCGCTGACGCCGTACTCGATGCAGATCTCGTCGACGTTGGGACAGAGGGCAGCGAGCCAAGCGAGGTTGAGCGTATCCCAGTGGCCGTGGAGCTCGAGCTTGCGGACCGCCTGGCCGGCTGCCGTTGCGGTCTTCATCGCCTCGTGGCCCTGGAGGCCGTCGCTGTCGGGTTCGCTATCCCGCGAGTGCAACTCGACGTGACGCCACAGGACGGGTTGAGCGACGTCCCGGAGGCGCCTCGAGGCGAGGCAGATGGCCGAGAGGGTCGCCCTGCGCTCGTGGCGCTCGTCGGCGGAGAGGCTAGCCTGGGGCTGGTCGATGTGCTCAAGTACGGCGAGGAGGAGCTCGTCGGGGATGCGTGCGAGTGGGCTGTCGTGCTGAGCGGTGCTCGAAGTGGGCATGGTGGGCGGGTGGGGCGAGGGGTGGAAAAGGCGAGGCGGGGCGAGGAGGTCCTGGTGCGGTGAGGGGTGGACCACGCGGGTGCGGCGGTGTCTCCCCGCTGAGGATGGTGCGGGTGCGGAGGCGGGCGGTGCGGAGAGAGCGGGCGGATGCGCGGGGACAAGCAGCGAGCGAGCACGGAAGGCGACGAGGGCAAGCTCTCGCTCGAGCTGGGGTAACCTGCAGCGGTGCAGGGCGTTGCTGGGGCGGTGCACCAAGCACGCACTCCTGCTTCGATGTCGCGCGAAGAGTCAGGCGTGAACCGACCGGGGTGCGGACCCGACACTCGCCGGCGCACCGCTCCTCTCCGTCATCCCTCCCAGCCGTGCCCATCGTAAGCTCAGCTGCACCGCAGAGCCTGTCGAGAGCGTGCACTGACCCGCGCGCTGCCCTTCCCCTCGCTCCCCCCTCTCCCTCTCCTCCTCTCTCTCTCCCCCGCTCCACCCTTCCCTGCCTCCAACCGACGCGACCCCCCTCTCTGCACACCCGCACCCTCGCACAGATGCTCTCCCGCAGCCGCATCGCCGTTCGCCAGCTCCGCGCTGCCACCCCCGCCCGCGCCGTCTCCGTCTGGGCGCAGGTCCCCGCCGGCCCGCCCGACCCTATCCTCGGTCCGCACCCTTCTCTGCGCCCTATCCAGCCCTGCAGTACTGACCAGCATCCCCGCACATAGGTATCACCGAGGCGTTCAAGAAGGACACGAGCCCGCAGAAGATCAACCTGGGCGTCGGTGCCTACCGCGACGCCGACGGCAAGCCCTATGTCCTCCCCTCCGTCCTTGCCGTGCGTACTCTCACACTGTCCGGGGCCACGCGAGCTGACTTGGAAGAGCGCAGGCCGAGGACAAGGTGATCAGCGAGCGCAACGACAAGGAGTACCTCCCCATCACCGGCCTCAACACTTTCACCCAGGCGGCGAGCGTTCTTGCTTACGGCGCCGACTCGAAGCCCCTCAAGGAGGGCCGCGTGCGTCCCGGCATCTCCCGCGTTTCCAAACCACCGCGCTAACACGCACTTGTCGCCCGCAGGTCGCCATCACGCAGTCGCTCTCCGGCACGGGTGCGCTCCGCATCGCGGGCGCGTTCCTCGCGCGGCACTACCCGCACGCCAAGGAGATCTACGTCCCGAGCCCAACGTGGGGCAACCACATCCCCATCTTCCGCGACTCGGGCCTCGAGGTCAAGACGTACTCGTACTACGACAAGAAGACCGTCGGCCTCGACTTTGAGGGCCTCAAGCGCGACCTCAACGTACGTTCTGCGCGTTTTCGAGACCATCAAGCTACACTGCTGACCTCGCGTCCTTCCACTCTCGCAGGCGATGCCGGACAAGTCGATCGTCCTCCTGCACGCGTGCGCGCACAACCCGACCGGCATCGACCCGACCGAGGCGCAGTGGCGCGAGATCTCGTCCGTGATCAAGGCCAAGGGCCACTTCCCGCTGATCGACAACGCCTACCTCGGGTTCGCGTCCGGCTCGGTCGACAAGGACGCGTTCGCGCTCCGCCACTTTGTCGACGAGGGCCACCAGCTCATCCTCTGCCAGTCGTTTGCGAAGAACATGGGCCTCTACGGCGAGCGCGTCGGGACCTTCTCGGTCGTCTGCGCCGACAAGGAGGAGAAGGCGCGCGTCGACTCCCAGATCAAGATGTGCGTACCGGCGGCCGTTCTCCCTTCTCGCGTGCTCTCCTTCGGGGCGAAACGCTGACGGGTAGGGCCCCCTGCACCGCGTACAGCCTCGTCCGCCCGATGTACTCGAACCCGCCGGTGCACGGCGCGCGCGTCGCATCGACGCTCCTCACGGACGCCAAGCTCAATGCGCAGTGGCTCGCCGAGGTCAAGGGCATGGCGGACCGCATCATCGCGATGCGCACGACGCTGTACGACCTCCTTCAGGAGCTCGGGAGCAAGAAGCAGTGGGGCCACATCAAGAACCAGATCGGCATGTTTGCGTTCCTCGTGCGTCCTCCTTCTCCTCGCATTCGTTCTCTCCGGTTTCAGAAGCGACTGACGAGGTCTCCGCGCGCAACAGGGTATCTCGCCGGAGCAGGTCGACCGCCTCGCCAAGGAGCACCACGTCTACCTCACGCGCGACGGCCGCATCTCGGTTGCGGGCATCACCAACCACAATGTCCGCCACCTCGCCGAGTCGCTCCACGAGGTCACCAAGAACGACGCCTGAGCGCTGGCAGTGCAGTAAAAGCCGCAGGGGCCGTTAGACGGCGCTGAGCGGCGCGAGTTGTTGCGGCTGAGAGCGAGGCAGGTGCTGGCTGTTATCTCGGTTCTGTTTTTCGCCGTTACTGGATGTACACATGCCCGAGAGGCCTGCTTTACGAGAACGCACGCCAAGATCCGTCATATACTACGCAAGGCGCGCGCGTCTGCTTCAGCGTGACCTTCTCAAGCGCTGCTTCCAGCCTGTATTCCTCGCCTGCGCGGCTGCACCGACGGCCGCCGTCCCTCATGTGATACCGGCTCTGCGGATCTGCAGGCGAGTATCTATATCGGGCGAAACGCCCCGCATGCCGGGCAACCTTGCTTGAAGCGGGGCCGACGAGAGGGCCGAGTCCGCTTGTGGGACGCTCCTGCCTTGCACGCCGCGTCGCAGGCGCGCTGGTCCGCCTTGAACGACATCCCGCACACCGATGTCACCGCCGGAGACGCCCCTCGCACCCTTTGGGGAGGAACACGCCTCCCTCGCCCGCCGTCACCGCGCCGCCGTCGCCGCGCGCCGGTCGCGCATGTCCCCCCTCCGCTGCTGCGTCGGCTTCTGCGCGATCCTCGGTCTCGCAGCCCTCGGCACCGTGACCTGTATCGTCGTCGGACTCGCGCGCGACTGGTCTGGGATCGCCGCGTCGCCGCACCGCGCTGTGCATGCCAACCCCGCCGTCGTGGCCGGCACGAGCGACGTGCGCGCCCTCGAGCCGACCGTCGTGCGGAGCTTGTTTGGGCGCGGAGACGTAGGGAGCATCGACGCCTTCAACCTCAAGGCGGCGATCTGGGTGCGGACGAGCAACAGGCTGAAGGACCCGGGTGCGCGCCGGTCCCCCTCGGTTCGCCCGGGACAGATGCTGACCGAGCTGTACAGATGCGCCATGGGAGCTTGTGTATGAAGATGTCGTCCTGCGGGACGTCAAGGTCGACTCGAAGGCAGTCCACGCTTCGCCGCGCGTACACCTCTCCAAGGACGTCCTGTGCGCTCTTCGCTACTTGCCCGTGCCCGTTTCCTGCTAACCTGCCATTGCGCCCAGCGCCCGCCTTCGTACGAGGCTGACGCGCCTGCATGCAACCTTTGTCATGCTCCCTTCGCCTTCCTCCCTCGATCCCGCCGTTGACTATCACAGCTGGCGGACGGCGCGCAACGCGTCTTCGCATTCCATTCACGGACCCCTTCCGCCCGTCAACATAGACGATGCGGACCTCCCCGTCGAGGGCGCCTTTCGCGACTTCCTCAGCAACTCCGCATGCACCACCCCGATCCTCAAGCATCGCATAGACTCTGCCACGGGCGAGGTTGCCACTTCAGAGAACACGACGGCCCTATACATCCGGAGGAAGGCATTTGTCACAATGGTCGCCGACCTTCCCGTGTACAACCTCACGGGGTTCCAGCAGAGCATGATGCAGCTTGCTGCATCTCGCGTGCGTGCTCCCGCTTCCGCCCCTTAACTCGGCTGACTGGTTCTCCTCGCAGCGGGAGGAATGCATCTACGGCAACTTTGGTGGGCAGCACTGCGTCCGCAAGTTCTCCAGGGACGGGCACTTCGAGAACCTCATCGAGTTCGACGATGCGCGCGCCGGCGAGAAGGCGACGGCAACAAGGATGGGCTGGCGGTACGCACCGTTTATTACGAATGCGCTGGGATACGCAGGTCCGCTTGACCACGTCGAGGTCCCGCTCGCCGGTTCCACTGGGGAGGAGGGTGCGTCTTTCTCGCTCACGCACCTCTCGCGCCACTCACGCCCCGTCACGCGCGCAGACTTCTCCTTCGACTGGCACATTTCGTGGGCGCCCGTCCCGCCTACACGCTTCGAGCCTGCGATCGCCATGGCAGGTGGCATGCCCAGCGACACGCTCCCGGCCAACAAGACCGACTACTCGAAAGCACAAGGACAGGACATGGCTGACATCTTCCGTACGTCGTTCCTTGCCTATCCAGTGCACGGTGGCTGACCGACGTACCCACCGCAGTCTCGGCGTTTGGGCACTCGGTGCGCGAGAACGCTCGCCCCGGCCTGCGGGCGGTTGTCCGCCTCTTCCAGACGCTCTGCTTCCTGTTCGGTTCAGCGTACGCTCCTCCGTCGTCCAGCATGCTCTACTGCAAGGCTCACACCACCGCGCGCAGGCTGGACATGCATTACTGGTACACCCGTTCGCTCGGAACGGGCATTACCCTACCGCTCGAGATGCTCGACAACCTGTGGAGCGTCGTCAACTCGGTCTCGACAACTTTCTTTGGCAAGCTCGCGTTCGACGGCGATTGGTTCATGCACGTTCTACACGGCCTCGCAAGCCTCACCACCCTCTGGAAGCTCGTCCTCCTCCTCCGCCTCGAGTTCTGCTGGGGCGGGCCGCTCAACTGGCTGCCCGTCGGCGTCTCGCGCAGGCGGTACACGCACTCGGAGAGGGCGAGCGCGAGGGCGGACCTGCTCTTCAACTGGAAGTCGCGGTCCCTCGTGCGTTGGTGGTGTCGCTCTTGCCCTTACTCCATTCCTCCTGCATCCGCCTCACAGTGCAGCGCGTCGTTGACCCTTGCGCTACACAGGCTATCGTCGTGTTCACCCTCGCCTACCGCTTCAGCAACCGCCTACCGCACCTCGTCACCGCAAACCCGCCGACAATCGGCACGCTCCGGACCACAGACCCTCACCACCTCTGGAAGACTATTGCGCCGTTCCTCGGCAGCGCAAGCTCGGCGATCAGCCTCGTCAAGAACCTCGCTCAGGTGCGCAGCCCGCTCGCTCCTTCCCCTCGTGTTCCATCGTCAATTCTCACATTTCTCACACCCAAGATCTGACCTAACTTGCCCTCACCGCGCGCAGATCCACCTGAACTACCGCCTCCACTCCTTCGGCGGCACGTACCGCTTCGTTGCCGTCCTCGGCCTCGTCTTCGACCTCCTCGAACACGCGCCGACCGTCCTGGTCAACATCTTCGGGACGTGGGAGCTCCGCTCGCCCATCCGCGTAGAGCATGCGGTGGGCACGGCGGTAGCGGCCGTGGGGGCGTGGCAGGCGGTGAGGTATCGAGCTGTGCCGCAGGTGGAGGAGGAGGAGGAGTAGGGGCGCATGGAATGGAGGAGGGAGCAGCATTCGCAGTACTCGTACACGCTCAAGCAATGCCTTCCTTGCTCTTCCTCTGTCTCTGAGCCTGAAGTGCAGTGAGTACGGGTCAGAAAACGACGCGTACACTTCGACCTTCTCAATCAAAGCTTTTCTATCGCACCTTTCCGTGCTCTGCGCCCTCCTGCATACTCTACCCGCTCAGCACCACTTGCTCCACCCGCCATCGACCTTGAGTGTCGTTCCCGAGCAGTACCCTCCCGCCTCGCCCGCGAGGAAAAGCACTGCGCTCGCAATCTCCTCCGCGCGCCCCGCGCGCTTGATGTTCCCCTTCGTGAGGTGCCCTTCGGCGGACCAGCCTGCGAGCATCGGCGTGTCGATCGCTGCGCGCGGAGGCGCTGTCAGTGTGGTAGGTCGGAGAGAAAGAAGGAGGGGGACATACGCCCCGGCGCGACGGCGTTGACGCGGATGCCCTGGGGCCCGACTTCGGCCGCGACGGAGGTCATCAGTCCTCGAAGGGCGAACTTTGAGGCGGAGTAGGCCGCGGCGCCGGGATATCCTGTGGGGCGCGGCGGGGCGGTCAGCAAGAAAGGAGATAGACAGCGTGGGAGAGGACGGCGTACCGTCCAGCCCGAGCTGTGAGGAGATGATCACGACGGAGCAGCCCTCACCGCCAGAGGGAGAGGCGAGCATCGTCCTCAGGCTGTGCTTCACGCCGAGGAAGACTGCCCGTTCTCGTCGGAGTCAGCCGCGTTCCTCCTTTCGAGGGGTTATGGGATGCGACGCACCTCCGCGCAGGTTGACCCTCATCGCCCTGTCCCACTCCTCGACATCCATGTCCACCACGTTCGCCGGAGGCGGGGAGATCCCCGCGCACTGAACGCTCACGTCCACCCTGCCGAACCGCTCCACCGTCCGCCTGGCATACTCTTCCGCGGTCGCCTCGTCCGAGACGTCTCCTGTGACGGTGAGCACGCGCGCGGCGTCTGCGTCCGACAAGGAGAGCGAGGTGACGGCGGCGGTGAGGGCCGAGTCGCGCAGGTCAACGAGGGCAACGCCTGCGGCACCGGCGGCAAGGAACGCCTGCGGGTGCACGTGTCAGCCTGCTCGCGGGTATGGCAGTGTGCAGGCGCACCTTGACTGTCGCGAGCCCGATCCCACTCGCCCCGCCCTGCGATGTGGGGGTCGACACCTCGCGGTCAGCGTGCCGCGCGCGGGAGAGGCGCAGAGCGGCTGGGGCGCACGGTGACGATCGCGACCTTTCCTTCGAGCGCGCGGGGAGCAGCCATCGCGTGCAGGAAGTGAAGAGCGGAAGGGCGAGGGGCGAGATAGCCGATTCGGAGGGGGCGGGGGGAGACGTGCCGCTTCGTCCGATGTTCCGACGGTACAGGAGAACAGGCCATGTTGCGAGGTGGTAAGTAGACTACAAGAAACAAGCGGGGCACGGCGGAGGGGACGAACAGCGGAGGTCCGGAGACATGCGAACAGGCGGAACGGCTTGAAGCGGCGAGAGGGGGTACAGGTACAGGAGTATGCGGGCGAGAGACAGCGCTCACAAAAAGAGGCTCGACATCCGCTCGCTCCTCGGCGACAGCGGTGTGGCGACGCGGTCCGACGAGGTCGACGCGATAGTCGTGAGTGTCGACGGGGACGACGGCGCGAGGAAGGGCGACGCGTGGTGCGCAAAGTCGAGGCGCGCGGCGAGCCACGACGCGGGGGCGAGGGTGCGGACGAGAGAGCTGTTCCGCGGCAGGTGCAAGGTGAGTTGAGCGTGAAAAGCGACAGGAAGGAGAGGTCCGAGAGGAGGGCGCACCTCGCGCCGATCCCGACGCCGATGAGCAAGCCGCAGATCCCGACAAGGTGCCACACCTTGATCTCGACGGTCCTGCCGAGCCCCCTCAGCCAGGAGAGCCACCCCTGCCGCTCCTCTCCCTGGCCCGACGACCCCGCGGCGCCCTTCTCTGCGCCTGTTGCGCGCTTCTCCAGCGGCAGAGCGCCCGGCAGCGGTGCGCGCTCGTCTACGCCGTCGCCATCGCCCTCGGGCCCGCTGCTGAGCCCCTCGAGCGTGGGGACCGACTCGCTCGCCAGCGCGGGGTCGTCCTCGTCCGAGTACAGCGGCGGCGTCGATGTTGCCGACTCGGCGGAGCGCGGCGCCCACGACGACGAGGTTGTGCGGGGGCGGGCGGTCTCGTATGAGCTTGGGAGGGAGGCGGGTGCCGCGCGGTGGGTGGACCGCGGGGAGAGGTCCGAGAAGAAGCGCGCAGCATCGACGAGCTCCTGGAAGGCTTCGTCTGCGGACGTAGACGTTGGTGAGACGGTTAGACGCCATCGCCGAAAAGGCCGCCAGATAGGTGTGCGCACGTCCGAGCAGCACGAAAGAGCCGACTCACCCCTCTCGACGCCCTCTCCCTCCCCCTCGCTCACGATCGCGCCGCCGCCCGCTCCCGCGTCCGCATACCCCGCCTGTTCCCGCGCCCTCCTCCTCTCCTCTACGCTCGCCGGGCCGGGGCTCGCGCTTCCGCCCCTTCCCCTGCCTCTCCTGCGAGGCGCCGCTCCCCGCCTGCTGCTGCGCGAGAACTGCGGCGAGGTGCCCGGGGCGCCAAGCGGCCGCGACTGCACGAGCGGGGAGAATCCCGCTGCGGCGTAAGGGTCCTCGTGCTCCGCCTCGGCGGTCGCGCGTGAGTCGGAGTATGCGCGCGCGTGAGAGCGGCTCGAGGCGGGCGCCGGAATGATGGGGATCGCGCGGGAGCGGGACGCGGGCACGAGCTGCGTGTGTTCGTCTTCCCCGGAGGAGGACGAGGAAGAGGTGAAGACGTCCTCGGGGAGATAGGACGCCGCGCTGCCGCCGCGAGACTCGTCGTCGTCTTCCTCGTCGTCGAGCGGGTCAATCAATGCAGTCGCGAACGGCGAGGCGCGGTCCACCGCGGGCTGGTGCGAGGAGAAGCTGCTCGTCGAGGCGGAGACGCCGGCCGAAGCGGCGGAGGACGAGGAGGACGCGGTCGGCTGGAAGAGAGACGCGAGTGACGCATGCGACATGCTTGGCGTCTGAGACATGCCCGCCTGCGCCGGTGCGAGCGAGAGGATCGTGACGAGGCTGTAGCGTTCGAGGGATGAGCGAGGAAGAACACCTCACGCGAGGAGGAGAGCCGCCACACCTGCTCCTGAGAGCCTCTTCGAGCATCGAGCGCTTAAGCTCCGGGTCCCTCGGCCTGCGAGTCCTCGCGCGCCCCCTTCCTTCCTCGCGATCGCGGTCGCGGTCCGCATCCTCGAACGCGCTGCTGTCCTCGTCGTCGCCCTCAATCCCGCGGCGGTGCGCATCGTCGTACGCGCCGCGGCGCTCGCCGAGGCTGCTCCCATGCGAGTCCTCGCGTGCGCGGCGCTGCGAGAGGGAGCGGGCGAGGTTGGACGGGGCGGGTGCGTTTGGCTGAGCGGGGAGGAAGGCGCGGGAGGAGGAGGGGGCGGTGAGGGGGACGACGACCTCTGAGTCGGAGATGGCCTCGAAGTCGCTCGAGTTGGGCGACCCTAGGCCCGTCCAGGGTGACAGGCTGGCCGCTGCGCGCGTCCGCCGCGAAGGGAGTCAGCGCCGCTCGCCCCGCTTCCTCCGCCTCCTCTCCGCGTTCCGGGGTGATAGTGCGGTATCGCCGCCTCGTGCTTGCGTGCAGAACAGCGCGAGAGGCTCACCGTCTGTCCCGCTGTCCCTGTCGCGCGCGTCCTGGCCCCGCCGAGCGCTGTCGAGCGAGACCGAGGGCCCCGAGGCGGGCGGTGCTGGGGCGGACGACGCGGAGGCGTCGTGCGACGAGCGGCGGCGCGGCTGGCGCGCGAGGGGGCGGCGCGGGCGGTCGTGCAGGGGTGCGCTGGACATGGTGTGTGGAGTGTGCTCTCTGCAGGGCGAGCGAGCGGGCGCGAGCGGATGTGCGGCGGGAGGGCGAGAAGAGGAGGCGACCCGAGGTGGGGGCGGCGGTTGCCCTCGCACAAACGCGGCAGGTCTCTCAGCGGAAATGCTCGCTAAAGACGCATCGTACACTCGAACGTCACCCGCGCACGCCTCGCAGCGATCTGTCCATTCTCGCCGCCACTTTGCCGGAGCGAGAGGTCAGCAGGCTGCACCGACGTCCTTCGATCGTACCGTCCTTTGCGTGCGGTTTATTCGCCGTGCCCTTGTCCAGTACGTGCGTCATCTACGCGGCGCGTACATCGATGCGGAGATGGCGGGGGAACGAGGGAAAGCCAGGCCCGGCCGCCAGTCGCGTCGAGGCGGGCCCGCCGACCAACGTGAGCGCGCTGACCGGCACGTCCGCAGTTGAGCTATGCAGCGAAGGGTCGATGCACTGCGCGGGAGAAGACGAAGGTCAGTCAGTCATGCGAGACGACACGACACGACGAGGGGGTGCGAGAGGAAAAGAACCAAGGTACGCACCAGTCCCCGCGACTTGGCCAGCGCCTCCGCACCAACACGCCAGGATCAAGGAGAAGCGCTTAGAGCAGCGAGTGGACAGTCGCAGTAGCGCCCGACGAGAAGCTGAGCGGAGGAGGAGACGAAGCGAAAGAGAGCACGACGACCCAGCCTCTCGCGCCCGGCACAGCGCGGCCTGCTCGTCTGCGCCCGTATGTACACTCTATTGCGGAGCGGGTCGCGTTTACTTCCAGAAGAACGAGAAGAAGTAGTTGACGGCGAAGGGGGCTGCGAGCGAACGAGAGGTCAGCCTGGCCCCAGGCGAGCGAGAGGGGAGGGGACGCACCCGCGCGGAGGACGCCGATGGTGACGAGGAAGGAGCGGAGGGTCTGGCGCGCCTGGAGCTTGGCGAGGGCGAGCTGCGCGGGCGAGGGACCGGCCTGTCCAGCTGCGGGCGTGGGTGAAAGGGTCAGCGGGAGGTTCGCTCGACAGAGTCGCTACGTGTTTGCGGTTCTCTAGGCATGCGCGCAGGCGGTTTCGTCCACAGGGCGGCTTCGTCGCTTGGACTGGAGATGAGCGAGGAGGGGGGGAGATGGGGAGCGACGGGAACAGCGCGGGGTGCGCTGCAACGGCGAGGGCAGCTCTGAAGAGACGCAAGTAGAGCGCAGACTGACCGAACATGGCTTCTGGCAGAGGAGAGGGGTGGTGGTGGAGCCAACCTCGACGAGCCTCGCCTCGACGAGGAGCAGCCCGTCTCCCTGCGCACCTCCCAGCTCTTGCTCCAGATGGCGACGCTGGTCATCCCCGGACAGCCCATCTCCACACAGGGCACAGGCGCACACCTCGCTCCCGGGCCCGGCACCTTCTCCCGCGGTGGTCAGGTCTACGCCGCCCTCGTAGGCGAACTCTCCCGTGAAGGAGGCGTGCGTCCCCTTTCCTCTCGCTGAGTCCGAGGGGGACATACTCACACACACCCTCGAGCGCCCGCAGGTTCTCAGCGTCAAGGGCAAGGAGGAGACTCAGGCCATCCCCGAGCCGAATACCACCGTCCGTCCCTCCCCTCGCGCTGTGCTGCCTTCGCATGCTCACCAGGATGCGTCCACACAGGTCATCGGCACCGTTACCCGCATTACCCGCCAGGCGGCCACCCTCTCGCTCCTCACCGTCGACGGGCGCCCCTGTCGACCCGACTTCACCGGCATCATCCGCGCCCAGGACGTCAGGCAGACTGCGAAGGACTCGGTCAAGGTGCGCAGGAGGACTCTATAATGGTGCACGAGGTGGCGTCAGGACGCAGGAGCTGACTTGCAGGAGCGGCACGCAGATCTGGTCGTGCTACCGGCCTGGAGACGTTGTCCGCGCCAAGGTCGTGCGTCTGCCTTTCTCTGGATTCCACCGCGAGGATGAGCACTGACACAGCGTCCTCCTGCAGATCTCGCTCGGCGACTCGCGGTCCTGTCCGTCCCGCTCACTGGCACCGCGCTCTCCATCGTCTCCTCTGACTGTTCTTTCCATCCGCAGACTTCCTCTCCACAGCGGCCAACTCGCTCGGTGTCCTCTACGCCGTGTCCTCGACGACGGGCGAGCCGTTGGAGGCAGTGAGCTGGGAGGAGATGCGAGACGCTGCGACGGACGAGCGCGAGCCGCGCAAGGTGGCCGGGCCCGAATAGCGCGACTCGCGCTTTCGCTGTGGGGAGTGGATAGACGCCGTGACTTGTTGTAACAGTATCCCCTCACGTGTCCGTTTCTGCAAAATAGCGAGGGAAGAGCCTCATCGCCGTTCGTGCCCCTCGAGCGAGGCTCCACCCGCTCGTCGCCCTCCGCACCCGCGCGACCTCACTCTACGGGCTTCGATCTCAAGCTTTCCAGAGTCGCACACACTCCACGTGAGCTCTACCTCACGCCCAACCCGCCCACACGCTGGTCCACCTCGCCGCGTCCGACCCCGTCATCCGCGCGTTCGCGTCCCCGTCTCGCCGCGAGCGACGCGCGGGGATCCCGCCCTCGTCGGGAGCACAGCTGTACTGCACAGAGGGACTGTACTGACGCGTCTCAACTTCCTCCACCACGCCGCTGCAGCGCAAGCACCTGCCGCCGCCCCGACCCCCTCCCACCGACCTCCTCTCTTGCCAGATCGCCCTGGGAACGAGTGCGTCCTGCATCCACCCATACCTCTGCAACGAGCTGACCGTCGGGCTAACACAGTGGACGAGCACTACGACTTTGTCCGGCGTCTCTCGTCGCACTCGTTGCGGAGCTCGCGCTGACCAGCTGTGGGGCAACGCGCGCAGATCATCCTCGGCACGGGCCTGACGGAGTGTGTCCTCTCGGGGCTGCTTTCCGTCGAGGGCAAGAAGGTGCTCCACATGGATCGGTGCGTCGGCGCTCGTATGAAGGCGGGAGAGGCGCTCCCGGCCGAATGGGTGCCGAGACGCGCATCTATCATCTTGAAGACAGTGCTGACATGCAATTCTACCCGTAGCAACGACTACTACGGCGCCGAGTCGGCGAGTCTCAACCTCACGCAGGTGCGGCAGCCTAGATCTCGCTGGACCGACTTGATGCTGACTGTCTTGCGCTCTCTCTGGTACTTGTTGGTGCCGCTCGCAGCTCTACAAGAAATTCCGCGGAACGGAGCCGCCCGCAGACCTCGGCCGCGACCGCGACTACGCCGTCGACCTGATCCCGAAGTTGTGCGCTCGCGTCGTCTTCCCCTTCTGCGCGCACAAGCTGACTCCACACACGCGCAGCATGATGGCGAACGGCGAGATGACCAAGATGCTGGTGCACACGGACGTGACGCGGTACCTCGAGTTCAAGCAGATCGCGGGCTCGTACGTCCTCCGGGACAACCGGATCGCAAAGGTCCCCGCAACCGAGCGCGAGGCCGTCACGAGCTCGCTCATGGGTCTGTTCGAGAAGCGCCGCGCGAGGAACTTCTTCCTCTGGGTGCAGGGGTACAAGGAGGACGACCCGTCGACGCACCAGGGTGAGTTCGCGCGCTGTCCTTTCTCTCCTTGCTAAGCGGCCCTGACTAAGGGTACATACAGGCCTCAGCCTCGACAAGAACACGATGAAGGAGGTGTACTACAAGTTCGGGCTCGAGGCGGGCACGCAGGACTTCATCGGGCACGCAATGGCGCTTTACCTGGACGACGAGTGCGTTCCCGCCCGTTCTCCCTTCGCGGAGTTCAGCTAACGGCGGCATGCGCACAGCTACCTGAACCAGCCGGCGCGCGAGACGTACGAGCGTATCATCCTGTACACCTCTTCGATGGCGCGGTACGGCAAGTCGCCGTACCTGTACCCGCTCTACGGCCTCGGCGAGCTCCCGCAGGGCTTCGCGCGTCTGTCGGCGATCTACGGAGGAACGTACATGCTCGACAAGCCGGTCGACAAGATCGAGTACGACGACAAGGGCAAGTTCGTCGGCGTCACGTCGGGCGGCGAGACGGTCAAGGCCGACAAGGTGATTGGCGACCCGAGCTACTTTGTCGAGGCGGCGGGCAAGGGCGGCGCCGACAAGGAGGACAAGGTCTTCCTCGAGGGGCACGTCGTCCGCGCCATCTGCATCCTCCGCCACCCAATTCCCAACACGGACGACTCGGACTCGGTGCAGCTCATCATCCCGCAGAAGCAGGTAGGCCGCAAGCACGACATCTACATCGCAGAGGTGTCGAGCACGCACAACGTCTGCGCAAAGGACGTCTACATCGCCATCGTCTCGACCGTCGTCGAGACGGGCAACCCCGAAGCGGAGCTCGAGCCCGGTCTCAAGCTGCTCGGCCCCATCCACGACAAGTGCGCCGTCCCGCCCTCCCCTCTCTTTCGGGCGACTTTGCTGACTGGACGCCACACGCGCAGGTTCATCTCCATCGCGCCGATCTACTCGCCCGCCGCGTCGGGCTCGTACGACAACGTGTTCGTCACTCGCTCGTACGACGCGACGTCGCACTTCGAGACGATGGTCGACGACATCAAAGACGTGTGGCGCCGCGCCGTCGGCGGCGAGATCGAGCTCAAGAAGCGCGACGACGCCCTGCAGGCCGAGTAGAGGCGCGCGTGCGCGCTTATCCTCCCGTTTCGTGCTCGTCCTCATCCGTTGTGGTCTCGTCCGTTCCTGCGCCCGTTAGTACATCCCCACGCTCAGCCCCCGCAGTGACCCCCTCGTTATGCCCTCATTCCCTCATCCCGCTCGTACACCCCGCGCTCCCGCCTCGCTGTATTTCTAGAGCCGACCAGCAGCACGCATGCGCACCGCGTGAGAAGCGGGACTCTCTACTCGCGGGCGAGCCCTTTCGGCGTCGGCATGGACAGGATGAAACGAGCAGTTGCAAGATGCGAAGGGGGATGATCGGGCTGAGACGGTATCTACTGTGGAATGGGTATCTCTAGGTACTGCTCGAGGAAGGAGAGAGTGTCGATAGTGAGGGAATGGCTGAGCGGGGCGGGAGGGAGCGGCCAGCGCTCCTCCTCCGTTCGCTAGCGAGGCTGGTTCTGCGCGACGAACTGCGCGACGATCCGGTTGACGATGTTCTGCTCATCCTCGGCGTCAGTATGAAGGCCGGTAGAAGGACGGAGAGTAGCGCACGTACGTAGTCGCTCCACGACATGAGCGTCGGCGCCGAGGCGATGAACTGGACCCGTGCGCCGCCCTTGGCATTCACAAAGGCGCTGCAATCTTCCGTCAGCCTTCTTCCTCGACGTGGGGGTGTGGAGGACGCACCGGCGCCATGCCTCGCAGGCCTCGGGCGGGCTAACTGTCTTGTCCGCCCCGCCGGAGAGGATCAAGACGGGGCAGCGTGCGCGCGAGCTCGGCGGCGGGGATGGCCTTCCTCCGGCCGTAGGACGCGAGAGCAATGGTCTCGGCAGGAGAGAAGCCGGCGCCATCTATGGGGATGGATGGTCAGCAGAGGGAGGAGGAGGGGGAGAGGGAGGACGCACAGCGCTTCTCGAACCCGAGCTTGAACTCGTCTTTGCGGCTCTTCTGCCGCTCGTCGCTGCCAAAGAAGTACGACGCAATCCTGCTTGGCAATGTCAGCCGTGAGCGAACGCGAGAGTTCAGACGAAGCGTACCCCTCGAGCGCTTCGGGCGGGCACGACCCGTCCCCGCCGGGAACCTTGTTCAGGCAGAGGTACTGCCCCAGCTCCTCGAGCTGCGCGCAGATGCCGGGTTCTTCGACGGGGAAGGCGGGCGAGGCGAGGACGAGGCCGAGGACCTGCGATTGCGCGAGGGTGAGCGGAGCGGCCGGGAGACGGATGAGGGCGCACCTTCTCCGGCCGCCGGATCGCGAGCCACGAGGCGGTGCGGCACCCAAGGACGCCCTCGCCGAAGAGGAAGTACGGAAACTCGAGCTTGTCCTGCTCGTACCTCCGGCTCGACGGTCAACTCTCGCACTCTCATCGCGGTTGGGGAACGAGCGGCGCACCAGCACAGCCTGCACGCACTCTGCCGAGTCGTCGATTGAGTACCTCCCCTTCGTCCAGTCGCCGCCCTCTGTGCGCCCATGCAGCCGCGCATCGACCCCGACAAGGTTCGCAACGGCCCTCAGGCGCGGATCCGCGAACTGCCGGCTGAAGCTCGCCGTCGAGCAGGTCGGCGCATGGAGGAAGACGAGCACGGGCTTTGAGGGGTCGAGGGCGCCGTCGAGCGGTGGAGGAGAGGTCGCAGCCGGGGTGGAGGAGGCGGGGGTGATTTCGCCCTGCGGGTTGATGGCGACGTAGCAGCGCAGGCTGCGCTCGGGGACATCGACATACATCCTGCTCGCGGTTTGAGGGCGTGAGAGAGGAAGAGAGGCAGGAAGCGAGCGGAGAGCGAGTCGGTCGAGCCGAGGAAGGGCGGCGCGCGAGCGGGAGAACGCCGACCGCCGCTGCAGCGCCCGCGTTGTTTCGGCGCTGAGAGAAAGTCTGCAAGCGGGGGCAGTGCGAAGCTGGCTTGCTGCGGAACCGAGCGAAGCGGAGAGAGGCCGGGGCGGGATAGGAGCGCGTGCAGGCTTGGGAAGGTCGCCGATTTCACGCGGATCTTCGGGGGCGAGTGTTTATGTTGCAGTTAAGCGCCAGCGCTGAGCATATGTCGAGGTTGCGCATCGTGCCGAGCTTGGAGCCGTCGAGGCCGAGGAGCCAGCCCTACGCAGGTGATGAGGCGTGAGTTTTGAGGACAAGTGGGGTGAGGACAAAGCGCGATGCACGTTTAGCATCTGCTGGTGGTAGTCGAGGTTCTGTGCCCAGGTGACGCGTCAGCCTTACGATGCCAGAGACGGGCGAACGATAGGGCATGGGAGACGGAAAGCACACACCTGCTGGCACTCGCAGCAATACGACCGCGCCGCAATCGCCTTGTTGTACGAGAGGTCCTCGTACCACTGCACGTGACCAGTCAGCTCGACGACTATCCGCCAATGGAGCGCCCGACGCACCCCGTTGTAACTGCCAAGCGCGAGGAGGAGGCTCTCATCGTGCTCCTCGAGGACCTTGGCGAAGTATGCAGCGGCGGTCTTGACGCTGCTCGCGGTGGAACTCATCAGCTGGGAGCATGTGAACAGCGAGTCTCAGCGCATGCTAAGCGTACTTGTACTCCGGGTCTGCGCAGTGCCCGTTCGGAGCGTCGCCGCACTTGTCTGCGCAGGGGGGGGATCAGCGGACGGGTCAAGCCAAGCGCGCAGGGAACGCACCCTCCGTGATCTGCATCAGGCCAAAGCTGTGCGGATGCAGTGCGATGAGCGGCAACTCGCAGAGGAGACAGAGAGAGGGGACGCACGCGCCGCCGTTGTCCCCCCTCACATCGGGGTTGCACGAGCTCTCCTGCATGGCAAACGCCGCTAGCAGGATCGGCGGGATCCCGTGCTGCGCGCCGTACTTCTCGAAGAAGTGCTTGTAGGGCTTGCAGGACGCGTAGACCGAGTTGGGCATCGACAGCGCGGACTCGAGGTCGAGGGTGCGGATCTGCGAGAGGTGGATGGTCGGAGGGGTCTGCGGGCAGGAGATTTCAGCTTCTTCCCCGTTTGGGACAAGCGCGCCAACAGCGGAGATAGAGAGGGAGGCGCACCCAGCCCGAGTCCGCCTCGCCCTTGCTGATGCCGCAATTGAGCCACTCCTCGCTCCCATTCGGCCCGCCGTCCTTGCTCGACTCGCCTGTCGCACCGCTGGCGCCGCACGTCGAGTCGGCGACGCCGAAGAGGCCCTTGCCGCCGCCCCTGCTCCCGCTCGAGGAGGAGGAGGAGGTCGCGGCGGCGGACGAGCGAGTGGACGCGGGCGAGCCGAAGACGCGCGCGGTCGTGCGTGCGGCAGTGGAGTGCGCCGAGTGCGCCGTGCTCACAGCGAATACGCCTGCGTCCGCTGTGGACGCGACCTTGGCCACGCCGGCGGACGACCCGCCCGCGGACGCGCGCACGCGTCGGTGGCACCGCGGCGAACTGCGGCGGTGCAGATCAAGGGAGGAGAAGGAGGCGCGGTAGGCGTCGTAGAACTCGGGGGTCGGGTGCGCGGCGACCAGCGCGGCGAGAAGGGCGAGCGGGAGGAGGAGGGCGGCGGAGCGCATGTTGCGCGAGGAAAGAGTGAGGGTGGGAGTGCTGCGGTAGTCTGCACGTGCGTGGCATGGTCAGTGGAGTGTTCGTTTGCGAGAGCAGCCAACGCCCTGCGTACGAGGGGTTCGTTGCCAGCCACGAGGGAACAACAAGTGCAGCAGTGGGGGCACCAGGCCACGAGCAGTATAGCGGGGAGAACAAACAATGGCGGGTGAGAGAGCAAGCCAGCAGAAGACCAAGGCCAAGAGACGGAGCAGGAGGACAAAGACCAACGGGCGGGGGTCTTTGTCCGCGGCCTGAGCGGGGTGTGCGTGCGCTGCGACGGGAGGCGGTGCCGGCGTCGAGATCGGCGACTCTGTCTGAGTCTCGGAGATCGATTGCTGTGCTGCGCCCGAAGGCGTCGGTTGAGGGGTGCGAGGGAGCAGGGCAAGGTCTCGAGGCGAGGCCGTGCGGGAGGTGGAGGTGCGGATGCTGATGGTTGCAGGGCTCTATCGCTACACTACGAGAGTACCGTGGTCAGTTATACGCATCACAATCACGCAGGAAGAATCGTAAAGCACGGTACTGTTTCTCCCTCTCGCCGCTGGCGCTCCCCTCTACACCTTCCGCACGGGCTCGACTGGCAGCTCCTGCGCCGGCGGCGCGAGCAGGTCCTTCCCGTCGGCGGTCTTGGCCGGCTTAAGGTTCGTCATCGGGAGGGCGGGGACGGGCGCGGTGTGCTGGTCGTCCTCGGGACGGAAGGTGCCGTGGGTGGACCTGCGCAGCGACAACTGTCAGAAGCAGCTCGTACCACCTGTAGGCGCAGGCAAGCATCTGGAGCGCGCGACGCACTCCTTGTAAGACTCGAGGAGCGGCTCTGCGCGATGAGGAGGCGGGGTCAGCTTGCATCGCGCGCGCGCTCGAGAGAGAGGCGCACGCACTGAAGATCCAGATCCCGCTACCGACACCGACGCCGAGCGCAAGCAACGGGGAGAGGAGGCGGCCGCGCATCAGGGCGCAAGGAGGGGGAGGTGATGAGGATGTGGAGGGGGAGAGGGGGCGTCGGGCGGAGCGGTGCTGGGCTGAGCGGGTCTTGCGAGTGTCTATTGGGTAGTCGAGTCTGTCCTGGGTCCGCTCGAGCGAGGTTGCGGGACGGAGGAGGCCAGGGTGGAGACGCCAGTCGCGGTTGTCCTCGCCAAGGTCACACTTCACTCGTTACTGGTTTTCTGAGAGTGTTCTCCTCGCTCCTCACGCCTGCTCCAGCGGGGGAAAGGATCGCGAGAGCAGAAGAAAAGCGCTTGCGGCTGTCCGCTCCTCGCCCGGCTCGTCTCGTCTTGCGCCCCGTTGTTCCGTCTGAGCGGGCTCGATCCCACTGGCACGGGCACGTCGACATGGGGTTCGCGGAGGAAGTGGTCCTACACGTGGACGTTGGAATATGAGGTGGCGAGGCGCGGAGGACGAGGAAAGGTGGAAGCGCCATCAACGACCGAGCCTCTCCAGCACGGCTGTGCCCGGTGAGCGGGAGCGCCACCCGGAAAAGGCGCAGCGAATCAGAATGAGTAGGGCAGAAGGTGGCGTTTGAGAGAGCTGTTGCAGCGAAGTCCCAGGATGCAGTCAGATCTCAGGAAGGCTCTAGTCCCGCTCGCGTCCGGCGAGTTCCGCTCGTCTCGAGGCCTGGGCTGCTCAGGTAACCGCGTGAAGGTGAGATTCACAATCGGAGCGATGGAAGACGCAGCGCTAGCGCGAGGCTGAACGCCCGGCGCGACAGGAGAAGAGGCGGAGACGAGCGTCGGTGCGAGCTGCCCGCGCTCGGTCGATCTAGAGGATCACGGCAGACAAGAGGGATGCCGGTGTGTTGCAGTACCGTGAGTGGGAGGGAGCGCTGCGACAGGGTTGGCCTCATCGGGAGATGAGGGGAGGCGGGGAGGTGAGTACAGCAGGAGCGATGGTGGAGCCAGCCGAGACGTAGTGAGTAGCTAAAAGCGATGGGATCCAGCCCAGCTAGACAGGCTTCCAGCCAGTGCAGGCGGTTGCGAGTGTTTGGTCCGAGGAGATGAGACGGCGACGCGGCGCTCCTCGTCGCCCTCCCGCCCAAGCTTCGAGCTCGTCCTGCAGCGAGTGCATCGAGCCAGCCCCGCTCAGCCCCGCCAGCCACCCGGGGCGCTGCACCGCTCCCTGCCCGCCGCTGCGATGGAGCTCCCCGCAACCTCGCTCTCGCTCCCGAACGCCCTCCCGTTCCCCATCACCGTCCAGCGCATCCACGCCCCCGTAGGAACCCCGTACGCAAGACCCAGACCCTCCTCACCTACTCGTTCGTCCCGCACCAACCCGACGACGACGGGAACCGCGTCAGGCAGGTCCGCTCTTGGGAGTCCCCCATCCAGGGAGACGTGCACAGCTGGGCAGTTCGTGCAGGAGACCTCATCCGCGATGCCAGGTGCGCGCCCTCTCCCTTCCACCCGAGTTGCTGCGAGACGACCACCCCTTCCCCACCTCCCCCTCCTCGCACCAAAACAAGCGCGTCGCGCGACCCGTGCACGGTGACTGACCGTTGTACCGCGCGCAAACAGCCAGAGTATTGTCCAGATCAAGGAGCCCTGCACCCACGACGTCCAGCTGCATGGCCTCTGCGCCTTGTGCGGAAAGGACCTCACCGCGTGCGCTCTCTCCCCTCTCTCTGGCCGCTGTACCCGCGCTGACCGTGCCTCCTCACGCAGCGTCGACTACACCGGCTTCTCGGACACGTCGCGCGCCAACATCAGCATGGTGCACGATGTGGGCGGCCTGACCGTCTCGCTCGACGTGCGTTTCCTCCCCTCATCCACGAGCTCCAGCTGACACACCCTCACCGAGCAGGAAGCCCACCGCCTCGAGTCGGCGACGACGTCGCGCCTGCTCAACGCCAAGAAGCTCTCGCTCATCGTCGACCTCGACCAGACGATCGTCCACGCGACGGTCGAGCCGACGGTCTACGAGTGGATGCAGGACCCGAAGAACCCCAACTACAAGGCGCTGCAGGGCGTCAAGCGCTTCAAGCTCTCGGATGAAAGCCCCGCGCGGAGGCCCAAGCCGCAGAAGCCGAAGCGCGCGGCGGGCGAGGGCGTGGAGGCCGACGATGAGAGCAGCGAAGACGAGGACGAGGATGGGTGCTGGTACTACATTAAGATGCGGTGCGTTCCCGCTCTGTTTCCTTTCCTGCTCACATTCCTCGAGCTGATCCCGCCCCCGCAGGCCTGGCCTTCCTGACTTTCTCAAGCGCATCGCCGAGATCTACGAGATGCACGTCTACACGATGGGCACGCGCGCGCGCCAAGGAGGTGTGCAAGGTCATCGACCCCGACGGCGGCCTCTTCGGCGGGCGCATCCTCAGTCGCGACGAGAGCGGGAGTGCGTCGCTCCCTCCACCCTCCTCGAGCTTGTACTGACCTGGCACCGTTACCGGCCCAGGCCTGACGAGGAAGAGCCTGCAACGACTGTTTCCGTGCGACACCAACATGGTCGTCATCATCGACGACCGCGCCGACGTTTGGGACGGCAGCCCGCACCTCGTCAAGGTCATCCCCTGTGCGTCCCGCCTCCGCTCCTAAAGTTCCGCGCACTGACCCTCGCGCGCCCACAGACGAGTTCTTCGTCGGCATCGGCGACATCAACGCGGCCTTCCTCCCGAAGAAGAAGGACCTCGTCCCTCCGCCCTCTCCCGCGCCCGCCGCCTCTCCCGCGCCCGCCGCCTCTCCCGCGCCCGCCGCCCCCGCCGACCCCGCGCGAACACACCGCACTACCACCCCCACGACCGAGCCGCCCGAGCACGCCGCCTCCCTCCCGGAGAGCGTCGCCTCGGAGCCGACGACCGTCAGCGACCTGCTCGTCGAGCCCGGCCCGCCGGGGGAGATTGTCGCCCCCGCGCTGGACGAGGCGTCCTCTGCTGCGGCGCACGCGATCCACGATGTGATCGAGGCAAGGCCGCTCGAGAAGGCGGCGAGGGAGGCGCATGAGGCGCATGAGGCGGCGGCGCACCATCATGCGTCGCAGAGTCCGAGTTTGAGTCCGGCCGCGGCGGAGGGCGCGGAGGCGGCGGAGGGCGATGGCGAGGGGGTGCACGCGCAGGAGGAGGAGGAGGATCTTGAGGAGGAGGCGGTGCTCAAGGATGATGACCGCGAGCTGGACCGCGTGTTCGAGGTGCGTGACCTCTCGCTCCGTGCCCGCTTGAGGAAACCGACCCCGTTGCGCGCGTCGCAGATCCTTTCGACCGTTCGGAACCGGTTCTTCGACGAGCACGAGAAGAACGGGTCCGCGGACGTGGCCGTGCGTGCCCCCTCCCTCACCTGGCTCGCCCTCGCTGACACGAGCGCTCGCGCGCGCAGGACATTATCCCGGCGATGAAGCGCCTCACCCTCCGCGACACGCACCTCGTCTTCTCAGGCCTCGTCGCGCTCGGCTCGCGCCCGTCCGACTCGGAGTACTGGAAGCTCGCGTCGTCCTTCGGCGCGCGGTGCTCCGCCGACCTGAGCAGCAGCGTCACGCACCTTGTCGCGAACCAGGAGGGGACGGCCAAGGTCCATAGTGCGCGGCGCAACCCCCGCATCAGGGTCGTCTACCCGCAGTGGTTGCTCGACAGCGTGGCGCACTGGACCCGCCTCCCGGAGGAACCGTACCTCCTCCCCCTCCCGAGGGCGGGCGCTCGGCACCGGGGTCGCCCATCCGCCCGGAGCTCAGCGCCAGCGAGGACGAGCCTGCCGCGGCGGGGAGGGCGAGGACGAGCCCCTCCTCCTCGAGGGCGAGCTGCACCTCGAGGACCTCGACTGGGGCGACGCGATGAAGGAGGTTGACGACCTCCTCCTCGAGACGGACGACGAGGACACCGCGTCGCTCTTCGGCGACGGCGGCGGGGGTCCGGCGCGAGTGCGGGCCCGAACGGCACGGGCGAGACGGACGGCGAGAGCGACGCAAGCGGGCCGGCGAAAAGCCCGCGCAAGCGGCCTAGGGGGTCGACCCCCACGGGCGGGCTGGACGAGCCCCCGCGCAAGGCGTCCGCGCCCGCCGGGGCGACCGAGTCGCCGCTGCAAGCAGTCGCTCAGCGCCGCGGCGCTCGAGCGCTCGGCGGCGCAGGCGGGGGGCGTCGAGCTGGAGAATGGCGGCGGCGCGGCTGCGGCGGCGGCGGAGGACGGCGGCGGGAGCGGGAGGGCAACGCCGAGCGAGGCGGCGAGCGTCGCAAGCTCGAGCATCGCCTCGGATGATGAGGACCTGCTCGCGATGGCGGCGGATCTGGAGCAGGGGTGGACGTAGACGACCTTGCACATCTCGCACTCCTCACACGCGCTTCCGGAAACTGAGAACCAGGTCGTTCGCACGCTCCTACAACCCAAACGCCGTCCCCGCCCTCGCGCGCCCAAAGCTCCTCCCGCCAACGACGCGCCGTCGCACCCGCGCGGCCAGCGCACATTCTTCCCCACACGCGCTCCATCTCGGGGAGGAAGTCCTGGAAGTACCGAAAGCGCGTCGCGTCCCTCTGCGCCGCGAGGTTGAAGTGCCCGCCCTCTGCTGCGCCATCGTCCTCGTCGGCGGCAGCGTGCTCCGGCTTCCTCGCGCTGGACGAGCCGCGCGGCGGGCCACGCCTCGGCCGCAGGATCCGTCTTGGGCGGATGGACGACCCAGACGTCGCGGAGTGCGCGGAACCCGAACCCGAGGGCGTTGAGCACGAGTGCATGCGCCTGCTTGTCGCCGCCTTGGTCCGTGAAACGCTCGTCGTAGAGCGGGTGAGACGCCCGCGCGAGGAGGTAGTACGGCTCCCACTGCGGCTCGTAGCACACCTCGTACGAGGCGGCCGGGTCGAGCGTGCCGACCGCGGCGTGGTGCAATGCCTGGGTGTCGCTGAAGAGCAGCGAAGGGAGCGTCGGGCCGTGGCCGGCGTTGGCGTCCGTGAGGGAGGCGATGGGCGGGTCGGCGGTGAAGAGCGCCTCCAGCTCGGAGGTTGAGTTCGGGTAGGCGCCGTCGAACGCGGCGGAGAGGGCAAATGTGGGGATCACGACGGCGGTGCGGCGCAGCGTGGGCGAGCGCGAGTTGCGCGACGAGGGCCGCTCGATGAGGGGGACGCCGCGGGAGGAGAGGATCGAGTGCGTGTCGGGCGAGGGGACAAAGTCGACGTCGACGACGAGGGTGTAGGGAGAGGATGCGAGGGAGAGAGCGAGGTTGCGCAGGCGGTTGATGGGGTACCGCAGGCGGGTGAGGAGCGCTTCCTCGCTGATCGAGTAGTCGGGCTTGACGACGGCGAGGGACACGCGATCCCAAGCGGGCGGGAGCTCGGGCGACGCAAAGTACGCCTCGAGCGTCGCGACGTCGGTCTCGTCGACGAGATAGATCGCAGCCGAGAGCGGGCCGTCCCAAGCGTCGAGCATGCGCTCGAACCGGTCCAGGCGAGAGACGGAGAGCTGGGTGACGAGCGTGACGTCGGTGGGAGCGACTGGTGCTTGGGAAGGGAGCTCGAGGGTAAGCGACTGAGCCGGATCTGCGCGGGGGACTGGTCAGCCTGGCGTGCACGGAGAGCGAGGAGAGAACGCACCGCTGTTCCGCAGCTGCCGCAGCCCCGTCCAGATGTCCAGCTCAAACCTGACGTGCGCGATGTCCTCGCATGCGCCCTCTGCGCAGTCGTCGCCCCTCCCGCGCTCGAGGACGCCCTCGCCGCCCTCCCAGTCCATCCAGCGCAGCTTGGCCCCGAGCGGGATCTCGGCGCGGACGACCTCGCTGTCCTCCCAGAGGCGCTCGTACGCCCTCCCGTCGCCTTGTGGCCGGGTCGGTCGCGCCGCAAAGACCTCCTGGACGGCGCCGTTGGCGAAATAAACGCGGGCGGAGGGGGGTCGGAGCTGGGTGGGGGCGAAGCGGACGCCCTTCTCGCTCGTTGGAGCGTGCGTCCGGCTGGTTGTGGCGCTTTGGGTAGTTGCACTGCGCTGCGCAATTCGCGGATCCGCCCAGCGCCAGAGGAGGAGGACGAGCGCGACGGCGAGGAGGGCGCGCGCTCGCCGCGAGAGACGGGCGACGACGGCGGCGAAGCGGCGGTGTGCAGGGACGGGGCGGAGTTGTCTGCTGCGCTCCTTGAACGCAAGGTGGTTCGCCAAGCTCGACGGCGGCATCTCGGGCGAGCGTAAGAGCGTCGCTCTCCTCCCGGCACTCGACGTCGCGCTCACGTGCAGAGGTGCTTGCCGGAGCCTGAGCTGTGCAAGATGGCCGCTCCCGCTCTCCTCGCCGTCCCCGTCCTCGCAGCGCCCCTCTCCGCTTCCGTCATCGAGCTCCGGGAGGAGATCGCCAACAACCTCGTCCTGCCCGTCTCGGCCCTCACGCTGGACCGCATCGTCAAGGTCGAGCACATCCTCGCCGCAGAGGCCGCCGCCTGCTTAGAATACACGGACGCAGAGGCGGGTGCGTCGTTCCTCCCCCACTTGCTCACCTCGGCTCCCGCTGATGAGGAGAATGCAGACCAGATTCGCAACGCTTGGCGCGACTGGATCCAGTTCAATGCCGCCGCTATTGCTCTCCTGCCGCAGCCGGCCCAAGGCGCTTCCGGTGTGCCTCCCTCTTCCTCTCCCGCCTGGAGAGTGCGCCGCTTACCTGCCTCGCCGCCCGTCTGCAGGCATTCAGCAGGCGCTCGGGCTAGAGGTGCAGCAGCAGGCGACGCACCAGCTCGCCCTCAGCGTCGAGACGCAGCTGCAGCAGCTCGCTGCTCGCGTAAGCCCCCTCCCCACCCTCCTGCTCTGAACCCAAGCTGACTCGAGTCCCGCAGCACTTCAACTGCTTCCACCAGCCCTGGAGGGGCGTCCCCAACAACGCGGGTGACATGCCGCCCGGCCCCTCGGGCAGCCCGCTCCACCCCATCGGCGGCCCCGCCCTCGTACGTCGTCCATCTCCCGCCCGCTGAACGCCCAGAGCCCTTCCACTGACCCCCTCCGTGCGCAACAGCCGCCCCTGACCTCGCGCGCGGATATCCTCGCGCTCAGCCCCGCCGACCTCGCCTCGTGGCTCGCGTTCTACACCCTCCCCGCGAGCGGGCGCATGGCCGAGGACCACGACGCCCTCTACATACGCTTGGTGCACGCGCGGCTGAGCACCCGCAGCTATACCCCCCCCTCTGCGCTTTTCCCGTACTATACATACCCCGCTTCCGCCCTCTGCTTGTCGTTGTACCCTCATTCGCCGCTTTTGCACCACAAGTCCTTTCCCGCCACGCGAGAGCGAGAACGCTCCCTCTCTCAAGTCTACACAGTGCGGTCTTGCACAGCGGAGAGGAGGGAGAGACTACGACCCTCGAGAGAGGGCGACCCTAGTTCGCGGCGTCGTACTCCTGCAGGACGACGCGGCTGATGATCTCGCGCGGCGGGCGGCGGCCGGTCCAGCTGCGGGCGGGAGGGGGAGCGAGGTCAGCGAGGGCGGGGGTGAAAGGGGAAAGCGGGAAGAGAGACGGACAGCTTGGACTGGGCGTAGCCCTGGTGGAGGAGCATCATGATGCCGGGGACGCCCGTCCAGCCGGGCGTGCGGTCCGCGAGGTCAATCAGCGGCGTGACCTTGGGCTTGTACGCCACGTCGATGAGGACGCCGCCGCCCTCGCGCGCGAGGACCGAGTCGGGGACGACGACGCCCGCGTCGGGGTTGGGCGCGTACCGCGTCGCGGTCCCCGTCGCCGGGATCGTCGAGATGACCGCGAGCGGGGGCTCGCCCGGGAACGAGTCGAGCGAGGTCAGCGGGACAATGTTGTACTCGGGCGGGAACGACGCGACAATCTTGTCGGCGTTGGGCCGCGTCCGGTTGAAGAGGTAGATCGTCTTGAACCCGGCCTTGTGCAGCGCATAGACCGCCGCGCGGCACGTCCCGCCCGCGCCGAGGACGAGCGACGTCGACGCGTCCGTCTGCTCGTTGTCCGACGTGACGTTCGCCTGGATCAGCTCGAGGAGGCCGAGCCAGTCCGTGTTGTCGCCGATGAGGCGCCGCGCGCCGTGCTCCTCGACGGGGACGATCGTGTTGACCGCGCCGATGAGGCGCGCATGCTCCGAGATCTCGTCGAGCAGCGGCATGATGTCGAGCTTGAGCGGGACTGCGAGAGGATGTGCATGTGAGCGGCTGTTGAGAGAGGAAGCCGAGAGGAAGAGCGCGACGCACTGGTGACGGAGGCGCCGCCAAAGTCCTCGGCGCGGATCGCGCGCTTGATCTCGTCGTTGATGTGGTCCGACTCGATGAGGCCGTAATGGTGCGGGAGGCCGAGGATCTTGAACGCCGTGTTGTGGATGAGCGGGCTCTTCGAGTGCTGGATCGGCGCGCCGAGGAGGAAGAACTTGCGCGCGGGCAGGTGCCCGACCAGGTGCAGGCCCGTCTGGATCTGCGCGAATGAGAGCTGGCCCGGCGCCGAAGCCGGGATCGCCGGGTGCGAAACGGGGCCGAACACGGGCGAGAGGATGCGCGAGAGGCGGCCGTCGTCGCCGACGTTCATCGTCATGAGGGGCTTGCCGTCCTTGAACGTCTCGCGGAAGCGGAGCATGGCGAGGTTATCGAGGAGCGAGTTGGCCTTGGCGACGATCTTGATGATGTCGCCGACCTCGTCGGCCGCCTTGTAGCGCTCGACGGCCTCCTCGCTCTCCCAGTGGAGCGCGCCCGAGTAGTCGTGCCACGAGGCGATGATCTTGGTGCTCTGCTTGAGGTGGACGAACTCGCGCATGCGGCGCTGCGGCCACCGCACCTCGAGGTCGACGTACTCGCAGCCGCTCTTGACGCCGAGCTCCATGAGCTTGAAGATGTTGTCCTGCGCCTCGTCGGGGCACAGGCCGCCCTGCGAGACGGTCCGGACCGTAAAGACGATCGGGAGCGTCGACCGCTGCCGCAGCGCCGCGAGCTGCAGCGCGACGTACTCGTAGTCGGGCACCTGGGGCGCCGTCGGCGTCTTGCCGTCGGCCGAGAGGAGGTCGACGCGGAGCTCGAGCGCGTCGACGCCGGCAATGAGCTCGTCGAACGCCTCGAGAGCGGGGTGCGGCGCCGTGTACGACGGGAGCGTAAGGCAGAGAAAGTAGGTCGGCCGGACGCCCTCGACCTGGTTCGTGTTCTGGCCCGTCATGAACCGGAAGAAGCGCGCGACCTCGTCCTCGGCGCCCTTGGTCGACGTGTGCGAGACGATGAAGCCGTTCGCGGACGCCTTGGCGTTGGGCTTGGGCGCCTTGGGCTTGCCCGAGATGAGGTTGTGGAACTCGAAATTGCTCAGCTCGTGGAACCACGGCTTGCGGCGCTGGTAGATGACGTGCAGGTCCTCGCCGAGCGACGGGCGCGACGGCTCCGAGTTGAGGTACGACACGATGTCGTCGATGTCGCGGATGATGTGGACGATGGGCCCTCCGCCGTTGCCGTACGCGCGCAAGAGCTGCCGGTTCTCCTCGGTCTCGACGACGCCGCCGCCGAGCGATACGACGTGGCCCTTGGAGTACTCGCGGATAATCTTCTTGAGGATGTGCGTCTCGGCCTTGCGGAACTCGCCCCAGTCGCCGCCGCGCGAGTTGACAAAGTCCTTGGCCGACTGGCCGTACTCGGAGATGAACATCTCGTCGGCGTCGAGGACGGGCCAGCCGAGCGCGCTCGCGCCGATCCGGCTGATGTGCGTCTTGCCCGCGCCGCGCATCCCGAGGACAAAGATGCTCGCGTCGGTCGAGTGGCGCGGGATCGGCGCCGAGGTCGACGCGACGGGCGCGTCGCTCAGCTCGACGCCGACGACGTTGATGCCGATCTTGCGCGCGAGGTCGTCCCACCACGACGGCCACGTCTTCTCGACGCAGCGCTTCTCCTCGAGGACGGCGCCGTGCGCGCCGGGGCACGCGGCGAGGACCGAGAAGGCCATTGCGACGCGGTGGTCGTCGAAGCAGTGTACCGACGCGCCGGCGCGGAGCTGCTCGGGCTTGATGCCGAACACCTCGATGCCGTCCTCGAGCTCGTTGGTCTCGACGCCGAACTTGGCGAGCTGCGTCCGCATCGCGTCGATGCGGTTGCACTCCTTGACGCGTTGGTTGGCGATGCCGCCGATCCGCGTCGAGTTAAGCGGCTGCTGCGCGTCCTGGAGACGGCCCTCGAGCGGCGGGAGCGACGCGACGGCCGCGAGCGCCGACGCCGTGAGGAACGCGTCCGTCATGGGCTCCATGTCGACGAAGCCGAGCGCGCGGAGCTGGCCGACCGGCGGGCCGGTGACGGTCGTCTCGGTCGCGGTCTGGACGACGGTGCAGCCCATCGGCTCGAGGACGTCCTTGGCGAAGCGCGCGTCGCCCTGGAGCGACGCCGAGCCGATGTTGCGGATCGTGCACGTTGTGCCCGTCATGGCGGCCATCGCGAGCGGGTACGTTGCCGACGAGGCGTCCGACTCGATGTTGTACGTCTCGGGGTTGGTGTACGTCCCGCGCGGGATGCGGTACGTGTCGGAGGGCTTGCCGTCAGCGCCGACGAGGCGCTCCGCCTCGATGCCGAACGACTTCATCATCGCGATGGTCATGTCGATGTACGGCTGCGAGATGACGACGCCGCCGGTGAGCTCGAGGAGGACCTCCTCCTGCGCGTACGGCGCGCAGAGGAGGATCGACGAGACGTACTGCGACGAGACGCTCGCGGCGAGCTGGATGCGCCCGCCGCGGAAGCCCTCGCGCGTCGCGGCGATCTTGAGCGGGAGCGCGCCCTGGCCCTCGACGTACTCGACGCCGGTGCCGTTCGCGAGGAGGGCGTCGACGAGCGGGCCGATCGGGCGCTGCTTCATCCGCGCGTTGCCCGTGATGACCGTGTGCGTCAGGTCGCCCTCGGGCTGGACGAGCGCGCAAACGGTCGTGAGGAAGCGCGCGGCCGTGCCCGCGTTGCCGAGGTAGAGCTCCTTGTAGTCCTTCGGCGGCGAGAGGCGGCCGCCGTTGCCCTTGACGACGAGGAGCTCGCCGTTGTCCTCCCACGCGAACTCGGCGCCCTTCATCTCGCTCAGCGCAGCCATCATGACCTGCGTGTCGTCCGAGTGGAGGAGGTTGCCGAGGCGGCAGGTGCCGTTACCGAGCGCGGCGAGGACGAGCGCGCGGTTCGAGATCGACTTGCTGCCGGGGGTCGCGAGCTCGAACTTCTGGTTCGTCGGCGGGCCGGGGTGTACGCGGACGGCGGGCGCGAGGACGCGGGCAATGACCTCGTCCTGAACGCCGGTCGCGCGCTCCTCGAGCGTCTTGCCGATGCGCGAGAGGATGACGACCTTCTTGACGTTGCCAGCGTTCTTCTTGTCGACGCGCATGATGTCGAGGAGCGTCTCGACGTTGAGGCGCGCGCTCTTGGCCGACTTGCGGAAGAGCGGGTCGTCGAGCGTGACGGGGAGGCCGTGCGCCTTGAGGCAGCGCGTGAGGCGGCCGACGGCGGCATTGCCGAGCGCGCCCATGCTCCGCGCGACCTCGGCCTCGAGAACCATGCCGACGGCGACGCACTCGCCGTGGAGGACGTCGGGCGTCACGACCGCCTCGATGGCGTGGCCGATGGTGTGGCCAAAGTTGACGAGGTTCCGCAGGCCCGTCTCCTTCTCGTCGACGGTGACGATGTGCGCCTTGGTCGCGATCGACGCGCGGATGACGGAGAGGAGGAGCGACTGGGCAGGCGAGCGGGTCGCGAGGGTGCGGCCCGAGGCGGAGTCGCGCGTCGTCGCGCCCGAGACGGCGGCGTGGATGTCGGCGACGCCCGACTCGAGCTTGGCGAACTCGGCCTCGTCCCAGATGGCGGCAGTCTTGACGCACTCGGCCATGCCATTGACGAACTCGCGGCGCGGGAGCGACTCGAGGAACGACGCGTCGATGAAGACGTAGGCGGGCTGGTAGAAGGCGCCGATCAGGTTCTTGCCGAGCGGGGTGTCGATGGCGGTCTGCGGGTGCAGTCTTGTCAGTGGGGAGCGGAGAAAGCGCGAGAGGAGTTGAGCGGACCTTGCCGCCAACCGCCGAGTCAACCATAGCGAGGAGGGTGGTCGGGATCTGGCAGTAGCGAATGCCGCGCATGAAGGTGGCGGCGACAAAGCCGACCAGATCACCGACGACGCCGCCGCCGAGGGCGAGGACGACGGTGTCGCGGGTGCAGCGGTGCGAGAGGAGGAAGTCCTCGAGCTCCGCCTTGGTCTCACGGCTCTTGGACATTTCGCCGGGCTGGACGACGTGGGTGATCCATCGCGGGCGGGTCTCTGCGGGGAGCTCTGCGATGGCAGCCTCGAAGGCGGAGGCGAACTCGTCGAGGTAGAGCGGTGCGAGGTGCGAGTCGGTGAAGAGGACGTAGGTGGACGACTGCAGGGTCGAGAGGACGGTCTCGACGATGTAGGGGATGAGATGGAAGCCGCAGTGGATCGTCTCGCTGCGCAGAGGGAGCAGAACGTGAGCTCTCGGGTCGGGTCGAGCGGAGGAGGGGGGAAGAGCGCACCCGCCAAGAATGGCGACCTTGTCGATTGCGGTCTCTGTGCGCCCCTGCGAGCGTGTGTGTGGGTCCCGTCAGCACGGTCCGCGCTTCTCCCGCGCGTTCGCACGAGGGGTTGGTGCGATGCGGCAGAGTCAAGAGCTGGGGATGAGCAGGAAAGGGCGCGGACGGCGTCGTTCGCGGCGGGAGCTGCGGGAGGGGGCTCGGGACGGTCGAGAGGGAAGGGCTGCGCACCATGGCGGTCACACTCTTGAGGCAGGAAGCGCGAGGACGGGCAGCGGGTGGAGCCAACCCTCGTCGCTCTTCCTCTTCCTCGTCCTCATCTCTGTCCCGCCTTACTCTCGCTTGCAGCGTCTGATCCTTGCTCAGCTTGACTCCGTTCCCAGCTGCATTGCTCCCCACGTCCCCCGCTTGCCATTCCATGCGTCAAGCTCCCCCCGTCTCCCTCGTCTCCCCGCTTGCTGCCGAGGCTGCGCTACCCCTGAGGCCCCAGATCACCTTCCCGCTCTTGCCCGCGACCCTCGCTCGTATTGACGACGTCCTCGCCCTCCTTCACGCCGATGTCGCCAAGGACCCGCCGACCAGTTCGTGCCCTCCCTCTAGGCTTCATACGCTGCGCTGACGCTGTGTGCACGCAGTCGACAGTCAGTCCGAGTACTCTCTTTGGTACGATTTCCGCCAGGAGGTCATGGTTGCCGACGCGCCACCAGATCTGCTCCCTCCCTCGCCTCATCCTCGCGAGGCAGCCCCGTCTGCCTTGCTGCCTCGCCTGATTCAGTCACGCAGCAGGAGCAGTTCCAGCGCGTTCAGGCCGGTCTCGACCGCGTCGAGATCAAGCTCGACCAGATGGCGGCAAGGGTGCGCGCCCTTCTTCCCACCTCCTGCCGCTTGCGCGAAACCGACCTTTCTCCACCGCGTTCGCAGCAGTACAACGCGGGTGCGCATAGAATGAGACTGCCCTACCTTCTCGTAGCGAGCGACGCAGGGCAGTTCCCCCCCGGGTCCGCCCAGAGGTCCCCTCCACGGTACTCTGGTGCGTGTTTCCGCCTCAGTCCTTTTCTCACGGACTCTCCTCGGCTCGAGGCTCCCGGAGCATGCCCTGTGGTGTGCTGCTGACCTTGACGTGCTGTTCGCTTGCAGCCCCTCGTCACAAGCGGGGCGGAACTCTGCCCGTTCGACGAACCCGCCGTCGACGCCTACCTCGCGTTCTACCAGCGCCAGGTGGTCGCCTCTCCTTGGACAGGACCGATGGGCTGAGGTTGTGCCGCAAGATGGATGCACTCAGGCTCTGCCTCACCCCGGGCTAGTCGCATTCGCAGCCTGTGAACCACCCTTTCCCCGTTGTCCGCCCTTTTCACCCTGCGTTTGCCTTCCCGTTGCCATGCCCACTATCTCGTCGTTGTAACGAATCAGTGCTGTACCGTACTCTGCAGTAGCGCCTCATCTGCGTCGACCAGTGCTCTCTTGCTCGTCGTCTCGTTCCTCCACTTCCACATCTCGCACCCTTTCGCAGCCGCCGCGCACTAGCAGACCCGGTAGAGGTACAGGAGCATGGCCGGCAAGGTGCGCTGCGCCCGCTCGTAATCCCCGCCCGACGCCCTCATCTCGCTCAACTCGGCCTCATCGCTCCCTGCAGAAGCCCGTGTCGGGCAAGGCGCGCAAGGCGCAGCTGCAGACCAAGCGCGCCGACAAAAAGGCCGCAACCACGCCCGTCCCTTTCCCCGCCGACGTCGGCGCGCACCCGTTCCTCCTCGCAACCAGCGGCAGTGGCAGCACCGCCCCCTCGCCCGCCGCGCCGCAGACTGCGCGCGAGCGCGACCGCATCGGGCACCGGTTCCGCACGCCGGAGCAGCGCGCACGCGACGAGACGCATGCGGGGCGGATGGCGCTCGAGTCGCGCTTCGTCCGCCTCCCGAAGCAGGTCCAGGAGCTGCATCGCCAAGTCGCGGCCGCGGACAAGCTTGTGCGCCCTGTCAGCGACGAGATGGGCGTGCTCAGGCCCGAGGACCTCGTCCCGAAGGTCCCCGCGCAGGAGGAGAACGACGGCGGCGCGCAAGGTGCGGGAGGGTTCGCCGACCTGGCGGCGCAGCAGCCGCCCAGCAGGGACATTGCGGCGTTCGAGCTGACGTGCCCGAAGCGGCCAAAGTGGAACTACAACCAGTCGAAGCGCGAGGTGGAGAAGAACGAGGGTGCGTTTGCCGTCTTCGCGCTCCTCCGCAAGTCCGCTGACCGACACTCGCTTCCGCAGAGGGCATCTTCAAGAAGTGGCTTGCTACGACGGACGAGATCCTCGCGCGCGACGCGGCGCCGCCCCTGTACGAGGACGGGACGCTCGCGGGCCTGCCCAGCTCGCCGACGTTCTTCGAGCGCAACCTGAATGTGTGGCGCCAGCTGTGGCGTACGACCGAGGTTAGCGACATTCTGCTCGTGCTCATCGGTGCGTCGCGCGTTCACCTTCATGCTCGATGGACTTGCCTGACAATCGCTTTCCTCGCTGTGCCCTTCTCTCGCCCTGACACTCCCGACCTCCTGCCGTCCCGCCGCACACTCCATCCAATCGGCTTACCTCGACCCACCCCTTTCGCCCTCCGCAGACGTGCGCTTCCCGCTCCTGCACTACCCGCCGTCACTCCGCTCGTACCTCCGCACGCTCAAGCCCACGCCGAAGCCCGTCATCCTCGTCCTGACGAAGACGGACCTCGTCCCGCGCGCTGTCGCCGAGGCGTGGCGCGTGTACTTCGAGGAGTTCGAGGGCGACGAGGGCGCGACGGTCGTGCTCATGGAGAGCTACCGGGAGGAAGAGCGCAGGGAGGAGACGCAGGGTGCGCTCGCTTCACTTCCCGCTCCTACGTGGGACTACTCACCCGCCACGCACCCGCGCAGGCACCCAGCCGCGCTTCGTCCCCTCCGCGCCCGCCCCTCTCCGCAACGAGCTCCTCACCGCCCTGCGCGCCGCGCACGCCCGCCTCCTCACCCCGCCACCGATCGTCGCCTCCGTCCCGGAGCGGCTCGCGCGCTGGGCGCCGCGCTGCCGGCGCGAGGTCGACTGGGAGGGCGTTGCCGAGGAAGGGGGCGAAACGGGCGTCAAGGCGGGGACGGGCGAGCCGGTCGAGGCGCACAAACGCCGCAGGGGGCGGGGGAAGGGCAAGGGGCGCGAGGAGGAGGCGCAGGTCGAGCCGCAGGAGGAGGAGAAGGCCGAAGAGGACGCTGCGGCCGACGGCGAGGACACCGAGTTCCCGTTCCTCACGGTCGGGCTCATCGGCCAGCCCAACGTCGGCAAGTCGAGCCTGCTCAACGCGCTCCTCGGTCGCAAGGTCGTCCGCGCGTCGCGCACGCCGGGAAAGACCAAGACGCTGCAGGTGCGCCGCTCTCCCTCGCCCGGCCTTTCCCCGGAGCACATGATTGACACTCGCACGCCCGCAGACGATCTACTGGAATGCGCACCTGCGGCTGTGCGACTGCCCGGGGCTCGTCTGCCCCTCATCGGCGGGCTTCGAGCGGCAAGTCTTCGGCGGCGTCCTCCCGATCCAAAACGTCGAGGCCGTCCTGCACTTCATCGGGCAGCGCCTCCCGCTCGAGAAGGTGCTCCGCCTCGCCACGAGGATGAATTCCACGAGCAGAGGCGCGAGGTGGTGGAGGACGAGTTCAGCCTCGACTCGCCGGAGGATAGGAGGCAGAGGAAGGAGCGCGAGGTGTCGAGGTGGACGACGGACGAGCTGCTTGCTGCATATGCGCTCCAGCAGGGTGCGTCTTTCCCACTTTGCTCTACCTTCCTCCCTCGCCCAGTCTCTCCCGCCTCGCTGTAACCGCGCGCTCGCTGCGTTGTGCACTCGCCGGCGCTCGCTCTAACGCTCGCACTGACACCCCGGCTCCCCGCACAGGCTTCATCACCGCCAAGGTCGGCCGCCCGACATCTACCGCGCAGGCGCGTACATCCTCCGGCTGCTGCACTCGTCGGCCATCCCGTGGGCATTCCGCCCGCCGGGCCCGCCGCCGCCAGGGTGCGACGTCCAGGGCGTGTGGCTGCGCGGATTCAAGCCGCGGCGGGGGCGGTGAGGGAACGGGAGGGCGCGAGCGAGGCGGAGGAGGAGGAGGCGGAGGAGGGGACGGAGGGGAGCGAAGACGAGACGGATGAGGAGAGCGGGGACAGCGCGGACGAGAAGGCGGTGCAGGCGGTTAGAGGGCGTTTGCGGCCTTGCGGTTGAGGAGGACGACGACGAGGAGGAGGAGGAGGACGAGGAGGAGGACGAGGACGCGGAGGCCGAAGAGCTCGAGGGGGACGCAGAAGGGGGGAGCGACGAGTAGCATTTGCGCACAACTGTACATTGCATCGCATTGCGCTACAAGTACAGTGTGGTCGTCACCCGTGTTCAGTCTGCGCAGCTTGTCAGTGTCATTTGGATCGACGAGAGGGAAGAGTGGGGAAGCCGCGGTGCCCACGAGGAGGGGGGATCGCGGCTTGCTCGCTTTCCTCCCGCTCCCCAGCTCGAACCGAGCTGCGAACACTGCCAGCATGAGCGACAAACCCTCGTCGTCGACTCCGACGACCCCCACGGCCTCCGTGCGCTGCCCTCGCCCCCTGCGCGTGCTCCCCCACATCGCCCCAGGCTGACCCCCTCGGCGCGCGCAGACCACCACCAACCCGTTCGAGGCGCTTGCAAAGCCCAGGCGCGTCAGGGCTCACAAGGTGCGTCTCGAGTCCTGCAGCACGTCCTGCGAGCGCGCGCTGACCAGGCTTCGGATGGGGTGGGGACGTGCGCGTGTTCGGCTTTCGTCTCTCTCCTTGTACAGCGCTCTGCCACCGGTGCGTCCCGCGAGCTTCCTCTCCGCCCTGGGCCTTGTGCTGACGGGCGGGCACCCGGACAGGCTTCATCCCCGAGGGCCAGAAGACGCTCAACGAGGTGGGCTCCCTCGCTCACCCTCGTCCGCCTCTCCCTCACTCACGCTGCTCCTCCCGGCTACGCAGATCTTTCCCGGTGACGCCAAGGCATGGAAGGCGGCGATCGCGCAGAACGCCGAGAAGCTCAAGGACGACGTCCCCGCCGTCAACGCCCAGATCTCGCAGCACGTCTCGTCGACCCTCGCCCGCGCGCCGTTCAACGTCGATGAGCTCGCCATGTACCAGGCGGCGGCCCTGTCTGTCCGCGACAAGCTCATCCACAAGTGCGTCCTCGAAGCGGTTCTCGCTCGCTAGGGTCTCCGCTGACCCTGCGTCCTCCCCTCGATCCTCCGTTACCCATCTCGTTCTTCTCCGATTCGTCCTTCGCTCAGCTGGAACCACACCCAGACGACGCACACGCAGCTCAAGGTCAAGGTGCGCAGCTCGTGCTTCTCCCCGCAGCCCACCAGCTCACTCCGCATCTCCACAGCGCGTCTACTACTTCTCGCTCGAGTTCCTCATGGGCCGCCAGGCCGACAACGCGCTCCTCAACTTGGGCAACAAGTCGTCGTACGACGAGAGCCTCAAGCAGCTCGGCTTCAACCTCGAGGACATCATCGACGTCGAGCGCGACATGGGCCTCGGCAACGGCGGTCTCGGGCGTCTCGCGGCGTGCTACCTCGACTCGACCTCGACGCTCAACATCCCGTGCGTTGGCATGACCCTGCGCTACTCGCAGGGCATCTTCAAGCAGATCCTCAACTCGAAGGGCGAGCAGGTCGAGGTCCCCGACCCCTGGCTCGAGAACGCCTCGCCGTGGGAGGTCCCGCGCATGGACGCCGCCGTCGAGATCAAGTTCCACGGCGAGGCGACCCGCGGCGAGAACGGCAAGGGCGCAGGGACGTGGACGGGCGGGCTCGGCGTCCTCGCCATCCCGTACGACATTCCCGTGCCCGGCTTCAAGACTTCCTCGACCAACAACATCCGCACGTGGTCCGCGCGGGCAAGGTCTCGTTCGACCTGGCGGCCTTCAACGGTGCGTCGCATGCTGCTTCCTTCGTCGCCGCTCTCCTCTTCTTCGCGACGCTGTACTGACGCACTCGCATCTGCAGCCGGCGACTATGACGCCGCCGTGCGCGAGGCCGAGGAGGCCGAGACGATCACGCGCGTCCTCTACCCGTCCGAGAACCACGACGCCGGCCGCGCGCTCCGCCTCAAGCAGCAGTACTTCTGGGTCGCCGCCTCGCTGCACGACATCTGCCGCCGCTTCCGCAAGCTGCGCGAGCCGTGGATCGAGTTTCCGAGCTACAACGCGATCCAGCTCAACGACACGCACCCGACGCTCGCAATCCCGGAGCTCATGCGCATCCTCGTCGACGAGGAGGGCCAGGACTGGGACATCGCGTGGGACATCACCCGCAAGACGTTCAGCTACACGAACCACACGGTCCTGCCCGAGGCGCTTGAGAAGTGGGCCGTCCCGCTCGTCGAGTGGCTCCTCCCGCGCCACATGCAGATCATCTACGAGATCAACTTCCTCTTCCTCGAGCAAGTCGAGGCCAAGTACCCGGGCGACCGCGCGCGCCTCGCGCGCATGAGCCTCATCGAGGAGGGCTTCCCCAAGCGCGTCCGCATGGCGCACCTCGCCGTCATCGGCTCGCACAAGGTCAACGGCGTCGCCGAGCTGCACTCGGAGCTCGTTAAGACGCAGCTCTTCCCCGACTTTGTCGAGCACCTTGGGCGGGACCACTTCTCGGTTAGTCACCTCTCCCCTTCCATCATGGGCGAGTCGACCGCGTCTTCCATCCAGGGGGCCGGCGATTTCGCGCTGCGACCCAATTTCCACCCCAGAAACCGCCGCTGACGTTCCCTCCAACACCTCTCGCATGCAGAACATCACGAACGGGATCACCTCGCGCCGCTGGCTGTACCAGTGCAACCCCGGCCTCGCGACGCTCATCAGCAAGAAGCTCGGCGGCGACGAGTGGGTCGTCAACCTCGACCAGCTCGAGAAGCTGCAGAAGTTCGCCAAGGACAAGGCGTTCCAGAAGGAGTGGGCCGCCGTCAAGCAGGTGCGTTGTGCGCCACTGCGTGCTGACCGTAACCTGCCCGGCCGACCTTCCCAAGCTGACTTCCTCGACCCGGCTCTCCCCTGTCTCCTCCCGTACCGCTCGCAGGCCAACCGCAACCGCCTCTGCGACTACATCGAGGCAACAACGGGCCTCACCGTCAATCGCAAGGCGCTCATCGACGTGCAGGTCAAGGTCCGCTGCCCGTGTCCTGCCCGGCCCACACCCCGCGCTGACCCGCGATCGCCGTTCGCAGCGCATTCACGAGTACAAGCGCCAGTCGCTCAACATCCTCGGAGTCATCTACCGCTACCTCCAGCTCAAGAAGATGTCGCCTGCCGAGCGCAAGCGCGTCGTCCCGCGCCTCTCGGTCTTCGGTGGCAAGGCTGCGCCGGGGTACTACATGGCCAAGCGTGCGTCCCTCTCCCTCTGGCGTGCTGAACGTCACGGCGCGGAGTCACTCGCCGCCATCGCCCCCGCTGGCGAGGGCGCGCTGACCCTCATACTCCGCCGCGCGCAGTTATCATCCGCCTCATCAACGCCGTCTCGAAGGTCATCAACGCCGACAAGGAAATCCGCGAGTATCTCAGCGTCGCGTTCCTCGCCGACTACTCCGTCAGCCTTGCCGAGGTGCGCCTCTCTCACTCGACCTCCTGGAGGCGAGTGTACGTACTCACCGCTCGGCTTCTCACGCTCGCAGATCATCATCCCGGCGAGCGACATCAGCGAGCACATCTCGACGGCGGGCACGGAGGCGTCGGGCGTGCGTCTCTTCTTGCGTTGTCGCCCTGCGACGGTGCTGACCCGACATTCGCGCCCAGACGTCCAACATGAAGTTCCTCCTCAACGGCGGCCTCATCCTCGGCACTGTCGACGGTGCCAACATCGAGCTCGGCGAGGCGGCGGGCGAGGAGAACTGCTTCTTCTTCGGGAACCTGACGCCGGACGTCCCGGCGCTGCGCCTTGCGCACCAGGCGGGCAAGGCGCAGTACCCGCCGCAGCTGCTCGAGGTCGTCGACGCGCTCCGCGGGGGCATGTTTAGCAATGGCGACGGCGACGTGTTTGAGCCGCTGCTCGGGACCATCTTCGAGGGCGGCGACTACTACCTCATCTCGGACGACTTCATCCCGTACCTCGAGGCGCAGAAGATGGTCGACCAGGCGTACGTCGACCAGGCGTCGTGGGTCGAGAAGTGCAGTGCGTCTCCTTTCGCGCTCTCCCGTCCGAGAGGCGCCGGCTGACCACCCTGCACCTTGCACCCCGCCCGCAGTCAACACGACGGCGCGCATGGGCCGCTTCTCGTCCGACCGCGCCGTCATGCAGTACGCCGACGAGATCTGGAACGTCGAGCCGGTCAAGATCCCCGACGCGTGAGGTGCAGGGAGGGCGGAGGAGCGCTTGAGGAACGGACAAAAACGAGGGGGGGGCTCTTCTTTGCATCAGTACATCAGTTTTGCTAGTCCGCTTGCAGTGGCAGTGCATCTTCTGTGCAGCGTGAGCGTGTGCGAGAGAAGGTGAAGCGAGAGGGGGACGCCGCACGTCTCCACCTCGGCTCCGCCCCCTCCTCGCCCCTCTCCCTCCCTCCCCTCCTCCCCTCCCGCACTCCCACACTTCCTGTGAGCCATGACACGCTCCTCGCACTCTCCGAGGCCGCAGCACTGACTCTGCGCTGCTCCCATCGCCTCTCGCGTGCTCCCCCTTGTCCTCCGCCACACTCGCCGCCCTCGCCTTCACTCGCTCTCACGCCACCCGGGCAGCGGCGCACCACCTCGCACACCCTCAACAGCCCTATCGAACTACCTCAGCGTGAGTCGCGCGCCCTCTCATAGCGTGCACGTCGAGCGAGTGACTCGCCCGACCGATCCGTGGGGTCAGTGCGGGGCGTCACGGCCGGGGCGGTGCTCAGCGTCTTCGGCGGAGGTCGAGGGCATTGCACAGCTGGGTGGGAACAGTGCTGGCGCGCTTTCGAGCGAGCGGGCGCGCGCGCAGGTCGTGCGATCGCTCTCGGGGACTCGAGGAGGCGGGCAGGGGCGATCGAGGCGGATTGAGGGACGGCGATGAGCAGGCAAGGCCCTGCACCACAGCGTACTGACCTTCTGGGTCACCGCCGACAGCATGCAGATCTTCGTCAAGACGCTCACCGGCAAGACCATCACCCTCGAGGTCGAGTCCTCGGACACGATTGACAACGTGCGCTCGCCTCCCCTTGCCGGTACAATGCGCATCCTGACGTTTCGAGCACGCCCGCAGGTCAAGGCCAAGATTCAGGACAAGGAGGGCATCCCGCCCGACCAGCAGCGCCTGATCTTCGCGGGCAAGCAGCTTGAGGACGGCCGCACCCTCTCGGACTACAACATCCAGAAGGAGTCGACCCTCCACCTCGTCCTCCGCCTCCGCGGCGGCATGCAGATCTTCGTCAAGACCCTGACCGGCAAGACGGTGCGTCCTTCGCCGATGTAGCCCATCTCTCGCTCCCGAGGCTGACGTTCCCTCGCCCGCTCGCAGATCACGCTCGAGGTCGAGTCGTCCGACACGATCGACAACGTCAAGGCGAAGATCCAGGACAAGGAGGGCATCCCGCCTGACCAGCAGCGCCTGATCTTCGCCGGCAAGCAGCTCGAGGACGGCCGCACCCTCTCGGACTACAACATCCAGAAGGAGTCGACCCTCCACCTCGTCCTTCGTCTCCGCGGTGGTATGCAGATCTTCGTCAAGACCCTCACCGGCAAGACGGTACGTCTCTCGCTCATGTCGCCCCTCCTCGCTCTCGAGGCTGACGTTCCCTCACCCGCTTGCAGATCACGCTCGAGGTCGAGTCGTCCGACACGATCGACAATGTCAAGGCCAAGATCCAGGACAAGGAGGGCATCCCGCCTGACCAGCAGCGCCTGATCTTCGCCGGCAAGCAGCTCGAGGACGGCCGCACCCTCTCGGACTACAACATCCAGAAGGAGTCGACCCTCCACCTCGTCCTCCGTCTCCGCGGCGGCATGCAGATCTTCGTCAAGACCCTGACCGGCAAGACGGTGCGTCTTTCGCTCATGTCGCCCTCCTCGCTCGAGGCTGACGCCCTCACCCACTCGCAGATCACGCTCGAGGTCGAGTCGTCCGACACGATCGACAATGTCAAGGCCAAGATTCAGGACAAGGAGGGCATCCCGCCTGACCAGCAGCGCCTGATCTTCGCCGGCAAGCAGCTCGAGGACGGCCGCACCCTCTCGGACTACAACATCCAGAAGGAGTCGACCCTCCACCTCGTCCTTCGTCTCCGCGGTGGTATGCAGATCTTCGTCAAGACCCTCACCGGCAAGACGGTACGTCTCTCGCTCATGTCGCCCCTCCTCGCTCTCGAGGCTGACGTTCCCTCACCCGCTTGCAGATCACGCTCGAGGTCGAGTCGTCCGACACGATCGACAATGTCAAGGCCAAGATCCAGGACAAGGAGGGCATCCCGCCTGACCAGCAGCGCCTGATCTTCGCCGGCAAGCAGCTCGAGGACGGCCGCACCCTCTCGGACTACAACATCCAGAAGGAGTCGACCCTCCACCTCGTCCTCCGTCTCCGCGGCGGCATGCAGATCTTCGTCAAGACCCTGACCGGCAAGACGGTGCGTCTTTCGCTCATGTCGCCCCTCCTCGCTCTCGAGGCTGACGTTCCCTCACCCACTCGCAGATCACGCTCGAGGTCGAGTCGTCCGACACGATCGACAATGTCAAGGCCAAGATTCAGGACAAGGAGGGCATCCCGCCTGACCAGCAGCGCCTGATCTTCGCCGGCAAGCAGCTCGAGGACGGCCGCACCCTCTCGGACTACAACATCCAGAAGGAGTCGACCCTCCACCTCGTTCTCCGTCTCCGTGGTGGTTGCTAGCCTCGTAGCGCGTTCCTGAGTCTGCAAGACCGCCTGTTCCGCTTGACCGGCGAGTGATTGGTGCAGTTGCCTGCGCTTCTCTCGCTGCTTCGTCTGCGTTGCTCTCGCTTCTGCTGGCGTCCGCTGCTTGTCTTCTTCGCTGGTTCGCCGCCGACTCGCGGGGCCTCGCTGAGCTGGGAGAATGCTATCAGGACTTGGTCGGGACGACCGCCAGCTCGACGACCTTCTCAAACCGCCGCCCTCACATCTCTGCCGTCTTTTCCGTTCACTACGCGCTTGCCACAGCGCTTCTCGAGCGTTGCCACTTTCCAGGCCGACTCAACGCTGTGGGTTGAGCTGTAGGAAACGGGGCGCTTGACTGGGGCGAGAAGGTCGGCTCGCTCGCCCCCATTCGCACCTCTGCTTCTCCTGCTTGCCCTACTATACTTTCGCTTCTTACTTGCCCCACAGAGCTGCCTGGAGACGTCCACCTCCGCTGAGCGCTTCTCTCCCGGCGCACGGCCCCCCCGGAGCATCCGAGGACCCTCTTCGTCGAGAGGAGGCGTTTCTTCCTCTCTCTCCTTCGTCTCCCTGCGCGCTACGATCCGCCGACTGCGCTCCCCGACCACGCAAAACCTCCTTAGGCCACCCCTCACCCCTCCCCTCCTCCTAACGATGTCCGGCCGCCTCAACGACGACGTCCTCCGCCTCATCCTCGAGGAGCTCGTCGCACCCGCCTGCGCCCACGAGGCGTACGCTGCGAGGCAGACGACCCTCAGGAACGTTTGCCTCGTCTCGCGCCGCCTTCGTGACCTCGCACAGCCGCTTCTCTGGCGGCAGGTGTGGCTCCGCGACCAGGACGGCGTCGACCAGGTCAAGGCCGCGGACGACGACGGCAACCTTGGCAGCCACACGACGATCCTCATGATCGGGCCGCCCAGCGCGCCGGACGTGTCGATGGGCAGGCTTGTCGACGTCGCGCACGTCGTCCCGAACGTCGAGGAGTTGCGGGTCAACGGGCTCGTGTTCGAACACGGCATTCGCCGGTGCACCGCGATGGAGATGGTGCCCCTCGAGCGGTACACGAGTGCGTGCAGTCGCTCGCTCACCTCGCCGCCACTGACGGCTGGAACAGGCCTGCGCCGCCTGTCGCTCGCGGGCGTCTCCTGCTCGCGACCCGCCCACTTGACCTCGGTCGAGCAGCTCGTGTTGACCGACTTCTCGGCGACGTCCGCCGTCCTCGAGATGTGGCTTCACTCAACCTACCTCTCGCGACTCCTTGTCCTTCGCCTCAACAACCTCGGGACGCCGTGGAACGTCGGCATCGACATTGGCCCCCTCCTTCGCCTCTGTCTCTCCACACTGCCTCCTCTCGACTTCGTCGAGGTCGAGAGAATGCCAGGCAGCCCTCATGGGCCAATCCTCGAGCCCGCCGCTCCGCCTCTCCTCGTCAACGTCGCTGCTTCCGCCGTCTTCGGATCCGCAATCTCCACCTACCGCCACGTGATTCTGGACGACGACCCCTGGGCGCGCCGTCAGTACGGAGGTGACCACGAACATGGCGTCCTGAGGCTCATCAAGAAGGACGTTGCGGCGGCGCAGACCAACAACCGTCTCGAGATCCTCCTCCTCCCCCGCCACATCCAATTCGCATCGGGTGTCGACCTCGCACTGGAGAGACGCCTCGTATCGTTCCTCGCCTTCTGCCGCGAGAAGGGCATTCAGGTCATCTGGCACGACCGCGGCCAGAGGGGTAAGGACGAGTTGTTCTCGCAAGAGTTCTGGCGGTACGCCAAGGAGCTTAAAGCGTCCAGGGCGGCGGAGGAGCAGTAGTGCGGTACTGAACGGCGCGGGGCCATCCTGAACCTTGCTTGTGCTTTCGTTCACTCTTTCGCGAGGAACCTTCGCAAGTGCACGAAAGCCCGCTTCTCCCTCGCCGCACTCGCTTCCCCGCCTGCAGACTCACACGAGCGATGCCCAGATCGATAGAAATCGCCATTGCGCGATGCATTTCGTCTAGAAGTCCAGCAGGTCCGGTCGCTCGTGCACCATCCGCGCGACCGAGACCTTCTTCTCCTTCTTTGGCGGCCGGTCCTCCTCTCCCGCCGCCGGCAGCTGCACTCCGCCCATACGCACTCCCCGCCGCGGCGTCTCCCTCCCGACCGCATCCCCCCCATCGGCACCGTCCGCTTCCCCGATCCGCACTTGCGCGACCCGCTCGCCCAGCCCAAGGAGGACGTCCGCGCCGCTCCTCCCCTCCGCCATCTCCCTCTCCTTCCTATTCGCCTCCTCGACCCTTTTGCGCATCTTCTCCCTCTCGCGCTTCTCCTCGTCCTCCCCAGCCGCGCCGACGGGGTCATCGCTCACCACCTCGACGACGAACCTGCGCCGCTTGACGCGGAACCCGACGAGGTTGTCGCGCGCGTCGGAGCCGCCGCCGAGCCCGCGCAGGATGGAGAGCTTGGAGCCGGGCGGGAGGAGCGTGCCCGGCGGGAGGAGCGGGAGTTTCGGCGTTGAGAGGAGGCCGGCGTGACGAGGGAAGGTCTGCGAGAGGAGGGGCGAGGAGGCGAAGGAGGTGAGGCGGAGGACGCCGTCCACGGCGTGGGAGAGCCGCGAGAGGAGCGGTGAGGAGGAGGTCGTGCTCGAGGGGAGGGAGGCGGACGGGGGCGAGGTGGAGTAGAGGTGCGCCGGGAAGGTGACCATGCACGACGCATGCGACTGGCGCAGAAGGTGTCGTAGGCGGTGGAGGAAGGAGAAGAGTGCCTGCGGGTGCAGCCTGGTGAGCGAAGTGCGGGAGAGGGGAGAAGTGAGGGACGCACCGCGGGGCTCGCGGCACCCCATGACGGGCTGCCGAAGCCGGAAAGTGCGATACGGAGAGCCTTGCGCGGCGCAGAGGGATCGGCCGATTGCCTGCCAGCAAAGCGTCAGCTGGAGTGCACTAGCGAAGGAAGGCGCGAACGGACCGGAAGCCTCCCTCCATCACGAGGTGCTCGACACGCTCGTACAGCAGGTCGTACACGCCGCCCGAACTCGTCGACGCTCCGCTCAGCTCGTCGACGTCGATGAGGTGGAGGAGCTTGCGGTCAGCCGAGGAGAGCTGTCGCCTGGCAGTGAGGTCGAAGACGGTGCAGTAGGTGCCGCTGTCGACGGAGGTCGCTGCGGAGCATTGCAAAGTATCAGCTGCGGGCGAGAGGGCGAGTTGGGGAGGCGACGCACCCCGGGACGCCTCGACGGTAGTCTGGTGCCGCCTCATCCCCTCGTAGCGAAACGCAATCTTCATCTTCTCCTGCAGCGCCTCCTCTTGCTTACGCTCTTCCTCGTCCTCGGCGGCGTCCTCCTTGCTCGCCGCCGCACTTGCCGCCGCCGTCCTTCCGCCGTCGACGTCCATGAGCGCCTCGACGACGCCCTCCGGTCCGCCGTCGACCCCGCTCGCGACGACGACGACGTCCTGGCCACACTCGAGCCCCTGCGCGACCCAGTAGCGCAACAGGAGGTCGGCGTACGCCGTGGGCGAGTCTGCCTCGAGGAGGAGCGAGGTCGAGAGGGGGAGCCCGCCGCCGAGGAGGTCGTCGATCGAGGTGAGGCCGGTGCTGAGGAGTGGTGCGGCGTTGTACGGCGAGGCCGAGTGCCCTGGATTGCCTGCACGGCCGTCCTCCGCCGGAAACTCGACATCGCCTTGAGTCCGGGTGATGAAGATGGGGACGAGGGTGCAGAGAGCGGGGCCGATCGAGGCTTCGTGGGTGCTCCTAGAAAGTGTTCTGGAGGCGAGTAAGCTGGTCAGCCGGCCCCTTCAGCGAGACGGCGGAGGTGGAGAGGGTCGACCCGCTCCCCCCGCCTCTCTCGCTCCTTCCTCCCACGTGGAGTCCGTTCGTGCAGCTCGAGAGAGAAGATGCTTTCGCTCGATACAGTCGTCAACGGTCAGCTGTGTGCCCGCACTGTCCGCTCCACGGTCTCGCGCTCGAACCTCTCCCCCGGCCGGACCCCCGCTTCGCTCAACTCGTCCCGCCTCTCCGCCTCGTGCTTCGACCGCTGTGTTCGCTGCATAGCTCTGCTGAGTGCGCGCGGTCTGCCTCGACTGGCCGCATGCGAACAGCCTGTGGTAGAGAGCGCCTCTCCCCCGCCTCGTCGACCGATGTGAAGGTGCGCCCCCTCTCATCTCCTCATCAGCGCAAAGCAGATGCGGACTACCACGAACATACCCATCCACAGCTCCAGCCCCATCCCGCCTGGCAACCCGTTCGAGGACCAGCGCGGCAGCGCGTCCCCGTCCCGCCTCAACGGCTCGGACGGGTCGACCAGCTCACGGTGGTCCTTCTTCGGCACGCCAGTGCCAAGCCTTGCACAGGCGCTCGCGGGCGCGCCCCACAACCCTGCCCACCTGCCCTCCTTGTACGTTGTCTGGCTCTCGCCGAGCAGGCGCCTTAAGCGACGGGGAGGCGGAGCAAGGCGAGGCGCAGCGTTCCTCCGTGTCCGATGCCGAGGTCTTCAGCTTCGCACCTCTGACCAGAGGCGAGTGTGACTGTGAGAGCACTCAAGAAGGAAGCGGCGGCCCAGCGGAACCTGAGAGCACGGAAGAGGAGGCGCCTCGGCCAGTCGTGTGAACTTGTGTGAACGGGGCGAGGTTGCCTGCGCATGTCCGCTCGGACGCTCGAACCTCCTAGTGGATGCGACCTAAGTTAGGCGATTCCCGCCAGCGAGCGCGCGTCATCTCGTACGCCGAGCGATGACAGAGTCAGGAGGAGAGGAGGGCCGTGAGCGCGGGGCGGGAAGCGGGAGCAGCGGGAGCGGGTGTAGCAAGGTGAGCAGGAGTCCGGTAGGAGCGCAGAGCCCGTCACATCCGAGGCCTGAGGAAGGGGGGAAGAGGTCGCGGTGAATGCGAGAGGGTCGGGGAGAGGGGCGCGCGGAGGTTGCGGCTCTGCGTGAGACCCCGTGGATGCTCGCACTGCGCTCTCTGGCTCTCCCTCTACGCGCAGCCCGCCCGTACTCGCACCTCGCCCGCCCGCTCGCGTCCCGCCTCCGCCCGTCTGCCTCGCCCCTCGCGCGCCCTCCGCCCACCATGACCGGCCTGCACAACATCCTCGAGAAGATCACGCACCACTCGCGCCCGAGCAGCAACGACGGCTCCCGCCCGACCTCGCCTGTCCCGCACCACGCCTCGTCCCGCAAGAGCCTCGACTCGAAGCACGCCGCGAGCACCCACTCGGCAGATGAGCCCGTCCGCCTCAAGTCAGCCCCCACTCGCCCGGTCCTCTCTGCACCTGCACTGACGCTCTCACTCGCACAGCGCCAACGGCGAGCCCGAGTCCAAGAGCGAGATGAAGAAGCGCCTCAAGCTCGAGGAGAAGGAGAAGAAGAAGCAGGAGGCTGCTCGCAAGGCCGCCGAGAAGGAGGCTGCCGAGAAGGCCAGGAAGTCCGCCATGGACGACGTGCGCCTCCCTCCGCCCGCTGAAGAGGTCGACTCTGACGCTCCCTCCTCCTCCAGGACTACTCGCCCAACTCGTACGGCAAGCTCCCGCTCAACAACTCGTCGACTCGCTCGGGTGCGTGCTCTCCACTGCCATATGATGAGCGTGCGCTGACTCAGACACTGCAGGCGTCCAGCGCACGAAGCTCGACGAGATCACGCCGGAGCTCGAGGGCCAGACCGTCTTCGTCCGCGCGCGTCTCCAGGGCACCCGTGCCCAGGGTACGTCCCCTCGCGAGCGGTGAGCAAGCTCGAGGCTGACTCCCCGCACTCGTAGGCGCCAAGATGGTGTTCGTCGTCCTCCGCCAGCAGGACCACACCATGCAGGGTCTCGTCGTCGTCGAGCCGGAGCTCGTCTCGAAGAAGATGGTCCGCTGGGTCGAGGGTATCCACGACGAGTCGATCGTCCTCGTCGAGGCCGTTGTTCAGCGTGCCAAGGAGCCCATCAAGTCGTGCACGATCCACGACGTCGAGCTCAAGGTCCGCAAGGTGCGTCTGTTCCGCTTCCTCTTGCCTTGCGCTTGCACCGACACAAACGCGTACAGATCCACCTCATCGCCGAGGCGCCCGCCATGCTGCCGTTCAACATGAACGACGCGCTTCGCCCGATGGACTCGACTGAGGGCGTCAACGTCGCGCTCGACACCCGCCTCGACAACCGTGTCCTCGACCTCCGCGTGCGTCCCCTCGTCTTCATCATGCCAAGCGGTGGTAGTCTGACTCCTCGCGCCCGCAGACTACGACCAACCAGGCCATCTTCAAGATCCAGTCGGGCGTCGGCAACCTCTTCCGCGAGTTCCTCAACAACAAGGGCTTTGTCGAGATCCACACTCCGAAGCTTCAGGGCGCCGCGACCGAGTCGGGCGCGTCGGTCTTCCGCGTCGCGTACTTCAAGAGTGAGCGCGCTCCTCTCGCTCTCTCACTCGGGCTCTCTTGCTCACCCTTCTGCGTTCGCAGCCATCGCGTTCCTCGCGCAGTCGCCGCAGCTGCACAAGCAGATGTGCATCGCGGCCGACATGGAGAAGGTGTACGAGATCGGCCCCGTCTTCCGTGCTGAGGACTCGAACACCCACCGTCACTTGACCGAGTTCATGGGCCTCGATCTCGAGATGGCGTTCGAGGAGCACTACCACGAGGTGATGGAGACGATCGACGGCATGCTCAAGCACATCTTTGCCGGCCTCAAGCAGCAGTACTCGCACGAGATCGACACCGTCCGGACGCAGTTCCCGCACGAGGAGTTCACCTGGCTCCCCGAGACGCTCGTCCTCAAGTTCACCGAGGCGATCAAGCTCCTGCAGGAGGCGGGCGTGCAGCAGGGCACGCCGCCGAAGCCGATCGGCGACTACGAGGACATGTCGACCTCGAGCGAGAAGGCGCTCGGCAAGATCATCAAGCAGAAGTACGGCACCGACTACTACATCATCGACAAGTTCCCGCTCGAGATCCGTCCCTTCTACACCATGCCCGACCCCAACGACCCCGTGCGCTCCCTCTCCTCTCTATGTTCTCCCCGCTGACTGGCGGTGTGCGCACACGCAGAAACTCTCCAACTCGTACGACTTCTTCATGCGCGGCGAGGAAATCCTCTCGGGCGCGCAGCGCGTGCACGAGGCGCCCCTCCTCGAGGAGCGCATGAAGGCCGTCGGGATCAACCCCGAGGAGATGCAGCCGTACCTCAACGCGTTTAAGCTCGGCTGCCCGCCGCACGCGGTGCGTCGTCGCTCTTTTGGGCTTGGTTTGTGCTGCTTCTGCGCGGAGATGCTGACGCTTTGCCTTCTTTGTTGCGACTCTCAGGGTGGTGGTATCGGTCTCGAGCGTGTCGTCGTGCGTTTCCCTCCCTTTCTCCCTCCTCTTCCAGCGCGCTGACTCTCGTCTCCTCGCGCGCACAAACAGATGCTCTTCCTCCAGATCAACAACATCCGCCGCGCGTCGCTCTTCCCGCGCGACCCGAAGCGCACTGCGCCTTAAGCGTCCGCTTCCTCCCCTTCTCTCCCTTCTTCACACCTTCCCTCCCCATCCATTGTGCGATATTGCGGCCCTCGCTCATCCGTGCACCCCCTGAATCCGAATCCCCGCCCTCCCCCTCCTCGCCGCTCTTTCCTAGATGTAATGGGTACATGCTTCTCCTTTCCGCACGCGCTTGTTTGCCCATCTGTGTGGTCTTTGTGAGGCTCCTACCGCGAGACGCGGAGACCGCCGATGCCTGTACGTTAAGACTGAACCACGCTGGGACGACGGGAAGGCGGAGGCGACCAAGTCGAGCAGCGGGCTGACGTCGGCGGCGACTGACCGGAGCACTCAAGAGCTGGCATAGGTGCAGCAAGGAAAGACAGGCAGCGAGCAAGGGTGACGCCGTAGCGCAAAGCAAGAAATCTCCCGGCAGGCTCCCGCATCTCTCGGCTCTCACGCACAACCGCAACAAGAGTTTGGGGATCCGACCCGCCGCCTCCAGGCCCGTCATCGACGGAGCCCTTCGCGCAGCGGGCAAAAAGTCGGGCAGGGTTGCAGTCGTCGAGCAGAGGTGTCGAGGGGGAGAAGAGAGAGGGGGGTGGTGGTGGTCGAGGTTGCCCGCGTCCGTCCGTCCTCCTCCGTCCATCCATCTCGCGCCGCCGCTAGTCGTCCGCGCCTGTCCGCCGTATCGCCGCCGTACGAAGGGGGTCCGCTTCAGGGAGCCGGGAGGGAGGAAGGCCGGTCCATCAGGTGTGGGTGGGAGGGAAGGGTTGCAGGGTGGAGGAAGGTGGGTGCATCGGTCGAGAGGTAGAGTCGAGTCTGGCGAGTCGATTACTGCGTACGGAGGAAGAGGGAACATGAGCGGTGGTCGACGCGCGAGGCGGGGCGGGCAAGGGCAAAGTCGCCAGTTGGGAGAGCGGGGCGAGGCGCACCTTCGAGCGAGCGCGCATCTTTCTGCGCTTACGCTTCAAACGACGGACCTGGTAGGCGAGAGGAAGGTCAGGACTGGGTTCGAAGGCAGGTCACGAGGACCTGAGGGGAGGGAGAGAAGACGTACGCGCTTCTTGCGCCACTTGTCACGCATACTGGAGACGCGGGAGAGCAAGGCAGGCAAGGCAGGGAGTCAGCACGAGTTGCGGTTGAGACGCGCCGTGAGCGGGCGATGAGGTTTGCGAGGGTCGGCCGGCGCGCGCGAGGTGCTGCGCGGGCGGGGCGCGCAGGGCGGGCCGACCGTTCAAGAGGGGCTGGAGGGGCGAGGAGCAGAGACTGACTCGGCAAAAGTGACGAGATGCGTGAAGAGAGAGGGAGAGCCGCGAGCGCAGATTCTGCGAGGGTCGCCTCGCCGCGAACACGTGTCCCTCGTCTCGTGTGAAAATGCTCCGTCGCTGCCAATGCGTGTTCGAGGTGCTTATGCTGCGAGTCAAGCAGTACGAAAGCCTCTGACAGACGCGCGCAACATTGCGGGTTGATGCTGTCAGCCTCGTCCTCCTCGAGGCCTCTCAACCTTTTCCGCGAAAGCTTTCTCGTCCCGACTGTCCTGGCACGCTGTCCATTTGGTGCTGGACGGAGACGTGCACAGCGTAAACTCACGATTGAGCGGCGACTGCTGGGCTGACGAGGGAACGTGCCAAACAGGCGGAGCGCGGAGCAACGAGCAGTGCGAGGCTAAACGACGGCGGCGCGGCGAGCTTGTCAGGCGAGAACTCACGACCACAGCAAGAACATGTCAAGTAGGGTATGAACGCGGCGGTCGTCCAACGCCCCAGCTGCAGGAGGACGGGCGAGAGCTGACAGACAGGTTGAGCGTGATTCCCAGGGCGCGCCTCCACCGTCGAGCCGACACAACGCAGGCAGTGGAGCCAGATCGTCACATGCGCAAAAGAGCCCGTAGCCGTGTGCGGGTATGTCTGAGCCAGAGCGCCGTCCGAGGTGCTGGGAGGAGGGTCGTGGTCATGGTGTGCGAGCGATGGAGAGCGATCCGCCTCCAGAAGCATGTCGTGCGCCCTGCGCTGCTTCCAGCCCGTCCTCCAAGCTCCCTGCTCGACCTGCTCTGCGTCGTCGTGCGCCCGCCAAGGTCATGCGGGACTCGTCGGCTGATGAGGGGAGAGTCAAGCGATGAAGAACAGCGAGCACGGCATGGGGGCGAACGGACTCGCGCGGGTCGTCCTGAGCCGGTCGAGCGAAGACAGGCAGAAGCTGCAAGGATCGCCTGGTGAGGGAGCGGGTGGACGAGAGCGAGTGTGGGGTTCCTCGTCGAGCTCGATTCCCCGTCGTCGTCCGCCCCGTCGCTCCTCCCGCGATAGTGCCCCAGTCGCAATGGCGCAGTCTGCTCCCCTCTTCGAGCCAGAGGTACGCGCCCCTCCTCGCACTCGTCCTGCGCCGCGACAACCTCCTGACCTCGACCTCCTCCCGCGCCCTCTCCGCCCGCCGCAGAAGCTCCGCATCCTCCTGATCGGCAACGGCGGCCGCGAGCACGCTCTCGCATGGAAGCTCTCGCAGAGCCCGCGCGTCGACCAGATCTTCGTTGCTCCCGGTGCGGTCTCATCTCCCTCGCCTCCTCATCCTCGAGATGAGAAGATGAAGATGCGGGGCTGACCTGAGGTACTCTCGCTCGCTCCGTTCACAGGCAACGGCGGTACCGTCTTCGGCGCCAAGGCCATCTCGGTTCCGGTTGCAGCTGACGACTTCCTGGGGCTCGTCGCGTTCGCCCAGCAGAGCAACGTGAGTCTCGCTCCTCGATCCTCTGCCCATTGGCTTTAGCTGACCCAACCCTCCCTCGCAGATCAACTTTGTCATCGTCGGCCCGGAGCAACCGCTTGTCGATGGTGTTGAGGGCGTCTTCCGTCGCGGTGCGTTCCCTCCTGCTCGAGATGCTCTCCCTTAGCTGAAACTCATCGCTCCCCGCAGTTGGCATCCCCGTCTTCGGCCCTGATGTTCGCGCCGCTGCGATGGAGGGCTCCAAGGCCTTCTCGAAGGACTTCATGGCGCGCCACGCCATCCCGACCGCCGAGTACCGCAACTTCACCGACCACGCCGCTGCGGTCGAGTACGTTAAGGCGGTCGAGCACGACGTCGTCCTCAAGGCGTCGGGCCTTGCCGCCGGCAAGGGTGTCATTATCCCCGCGACGAAGGAGGAGGCGCTCGCGGGCCTGAACGACATCATGGTCAGCCGGGAGTTTGGCTCGGCGGGCGAGGAGGTCGTCGTCGAGGAGTTCCTCACGGGCCAGGAGCTCTCCATCCTCAGCTTCTCGGACGGCTACACCACCCTCTCGCTTCCGCCGGCGCAGGACCACAAGCGCATCGGCGAGGGTGACACGGGTCCCAACACGGGCGGCATGGGCACGTACTCGCCCGCGCCCGTCGCGACCAAGGCGATTGTCGACGAGATCCAGCGCACCATCGTCCAGCCGACCATCGACGGCATGCGCAAGGACGGTGCGTCGCTTCCCTTGCTGGCCACGCTCTCCCGGCTGACCTTCGCAACCCGCGCTCGCAGGCATCCCTTTCATCGGCATGCTCTTCACGGGCGTCATGCTCACGCCCAAGGGCCCCAAGGTCCTCGAGTACAACGTCCGCTTCGGCGACCCCGAGACGCAGTCGCTCCTCGCGCTCCTCTCCGCCGAGACGGACCTCGCCGAGCTGATGCTCGCGTGCGTCGAGCGCCGCCTCGACTGCGTCAAGTTCGAGATGAAGAAGGAGGCGGCTGTCACCGTCGTGCTTGCGGCGAAGGGCTACCCTGGGTCGTACCCCAAGGGCGACGAGATCACCTTTGACCCGCTGCCCGAGAGTGCGTCCCTCTTCCCTCTCGCCCGCTTCTACTGCTGACTTTCTGGCGCACAGACTGCTACGTCTTCCACGCCGGCACGAAGGCGACGCCTGAGGGCAAGGTCGTCACCAACGGTGGCCGTGTTCTCGCTGTAACCGCGACCGCACCGACGCTCAAGGAGGCACAGGCGCTCGCATACAAGGGTGTCGACTGCGTCCACTTTGAGGGCAAGACGTTCCGCCGCGACATTGCCTACAAGTGCGTCCCTCTCAGTGTGCAGCCTGCGAGCGAAGGGGCGGAGGCTGACCTCGCGTGCGCGCAGGGCGTTCCTCGACGAGGAGGCGCAGCAGCCGGAGGGGATGACGTACGCGTCCGCGGGCGTCAGCATCGATGCGGGCAATGCGCTCGTCGAGCGGATCAAGCCCATGGTCAAGGCGACCAAGCGCCTCGGGACCGACTCGGTCATTGGCGGGTTCGGCGGCCTGTTCGACCTCAAGGCGGCCGGGTTCAAGGACCCGATCCTCGTCGGCGGGACGGACGGCGTCGGCACGAAGCTCAAGATTGCGCAGACGTACGGCAAGCACGACACGATCGGGATCGACCTCGTCGCGATGAGCGTCAACGACCTCGTCGTCCAGGGCGCCGAGCCGCTCTTCTTCCTCGACTACTACGCGTGCGGCAAGCTCGATGTCCCCACCGCCGCGGACGTCGTCAAGGGCGTCGCGGACGGCTGCTTGCTGTCGGGCTGCGCGCTCGTCGGTGGTGAGACGGCCGAGATGCCATCGCTGTACGAGGGTGGTGCGTCGCGTTCCTCCCGCTCTCTCGCGTGCTGTCCCGCTGACGAGATGTGCGCCCGCAGAGGACTACGATGTCGCTGGGTTCGCGGTCGGTGCGGTCGAGCGGGAGCTGGTCCTCCCGCAGCCGACGATTGCGCCGGGCGACGTCCTGCTCGGCATTGCGTCGTCGGGCGTGCACTCGAACGGGTTCTCGCTCGTGCGCAAGATCGTCTCGGCGCACGGGTACACCTACGACTCGGAGGTGCCGTACGCGCCGGGCAAGACGCTCGGCGACGAGCTCCTGACGCCGACGACGATCTACGTCAAGCAGCTCCTGCCTGCGATCCGGCAGGGCCTCATCAAGGGCCTGTCGCACATCACCGGCGGCGGCTTCACTGAGAACATCCGCGCGTGCTGCCCAAGGGCGTCGGCTGCACGGTCGACGCCGACAGCTTCACGTTCCTGCCGGTCTTCCGCTGGCTGATGAAGCTCGGCCGCGTCGACCCCGCCGAGATGGCGCGCACGTTCAACTGCGGCATCGGCATGGCCGTCGTCGTCGCCGCCGACAAGGCCGACGAGGTCGCGGCGCTCCTCCGCGCGAGCGGGAGGCCGAGGTGTTCCGCATCGGCGAGACGATCGCGGGCGAGGGCTGCGAGATGCGCAACCTCGAGTCGTGGGTCGAGCAGGCGCGGGCATAGGCGTGGTTTCGTGGCGGGTGTCGGTCGGTCGTATCGCAGTTCTACTCTCCTCTCGTTTTTCGTTCCCCTTCAACGGTCTTCCCTCTCTCTCTCTCGCTGGAATAGATGTATCCCCCTCGTGCGCGTGGTTGGTACAACATGGTACTGCTTTGAGAGGGACAGGCGCGTCTACGCTGCCTTGGCCTTGTCGAGCGATGCGGCGAGGACCTGGAGGAAGTCGGAGCCGTCCGCTAGCTTCCCCACTACGAGCGCGGCCTGCATCAGTGCGTCTTCACCGTGCAGGTGGGCGGGAGAGAACGCACGCTTGGGCTGTGCGGCCGCGCCCCACGCTCCCCCTCCTCCTGCCGAGGAGGCAGACGGCTTGTACACCTCGCCCTTGGGCTGCCCGGGCGGTGCGCGGTGGATGGCGTCGGCTTCTGCCTGGAAGGCTGTCGTTGCGCGAGTCCAGTCAGCCCAGGAAGCTCGAGAGAGGGAGCGAGGCGGGACGGACCGGCACTGAGGAGGTCGGCGGCAGCGCGTGCGTCGAAGGGGGCTTTCAGGGTGTTTGCGCGCTGCATTGCCTAAGACGAGCGGAGAGCTCTGGAACGGTCCTGCCCTGCCCTGGGGGACGTTGCTCGCTGGTGATGAGGTCGCGGGGGATTCGCTCGCCTCGGCCCTCCTCCGCCCCTCGCCCTCGTCCCGAGACTCTGTACTGCCAAGATGTTCCGCACGCCGCCACCCGCTCCCTCGTCGCCCCCGCCACCCGCCGCGTCGCGTGCGCGCAGCCCCTCCGCTTCGCGCCCTCGCTCCTCCAGCAGCAGCGCACCTACGCCGCGTCCGCCCTCGCCCCCGAGACCATCAAGGCCCGCATCGAGGACGTCCTCAAGTCCTTTGAGAAGGTCGACGCCACCAAGGTCAGCCCGCGCGCCTCCCTTCCCCCGCGAGAGCCCGCAGAGGATTTGCCCCCTCCTCCGCACCCGCTCATCAGGGCGACCTCCCGCTGACACCTCTCGGGTCCACGCTGCACAGGTCGCCCCCGCCGCGTCCTTCACTAACGACCTCGGCCTCGACTCGCTTGACGCCGTCGAGGTCGTCATGGCCATCGAGGGTCCGTCCCGCTTTCCCCCTCACATCGCTGCGCTTTCTGCGTGCTGACCGTGCAACCGGACACCCCCGCAGAGGAGTTCGCCATTGAGATCCCCGACGAGGACGCCGACCGCATCACCACCGTTGGCGAGGGTGCGTCCCCCTCGCCCTCTCCCTCGGCTCGCCCAGGCTAACCTCTCCTCCTCTCGATCTGTGTGCATGCAGCGATCGACTACATCACCAAGTCCCCGGAGGCGCGCTAAGCGTTGGGAGCGTGCATCTGTAGGAGTAGAAGGAATCAAACGCATCTCGACACGGCCCCGGGCAAGACCGCGCGGAGGAAGCTCGCTCCAGAGCGGATGAGCGCTCTCGGTTCCTCGGCACCCGCAAAGGGGCGTGCGCGTGCTTAGTGCGCGCTAGCTCCGTGCATCTGCCTCTCGCTCTCCTTGGCTGGTTCCGCTTCTCCAGCTGCGTCCTCCTTCTTCCGCCGTTGCTCCTTTCTCTCCTGCGTGTCGAATGCCCTGCGACTCGGCGACATTAGTCTGAAGGAAGCAGTCGTGAGCTCCTGGCTCGATCGATCGCTCTCGCTCTCACGCCTCCCTCGCGCGCGTTTCAGCCTGTCGACGTTCAGGAACTGGCTTCTACGCGTTCCAAGTCTGTCGAACTGCTCAACGACGGCTTCGACTGCCAGAGCACGGTCGCACCCGGCGGTACGGTCGTTTCCCGCCCTGACCGTGCACGCGCTGACTTCCTCGACACCGCCGTCCCTTATTTTCCGCGCACCCCGAAGCCCGCCGCGTCGACGAGCCACCCTTCCAAGCCAGGCTCTTGCACCCTCCGCTGCGCGCTCGGGACGCGCTGTAGCGACGACGCGCGTCGGACTCCGCGTCGCGTCCCGGCATCGGGAGGATTCAGACCATCTCGTGCTGCACCTGCCCAGCTCGCTCGCTTCGCAGGTGTCGAGGGGGCTCCTCACTGAATCTACGAGAGTGGTGGAGGGAGGTGGCGGAGGAGGATTGGGCAGGAGGCGCGAGGGAGGAGGACGCGCCTTTCACGTGCAACTCGTCGAGCTCCAGTCACATCGGCTCCACTCACTCGTGAGCACTGTGCCTGCGCTACGGCCAGGCTCTGGAGACGGGACGAGGAGGGACGGGAGTGCGCGCTCTCGATCCGTTACGAGCCAGCATTCCTCGCTCGAGCAAGAGCTTCTGGAAAGTCCGCCTCTCTCTCTCTCTTTCCTTCCCCTCACTTCCCCTCCCTCGTCCCTCCCAGGATGCCCAGCTCCAAGGCCGACCGCCCGCCTAACCCAGCTGCTCCTCACGAGAAGGACCACGGTACCCGCTCCTCCTCCCGTCTCGCCCCCGCCCGTTCCGCCCAATCGGACGCACCGCCCTCGTCGACCTCGCCCGGCCCCAGCACCGCCGCCCACGTCGACCTCGAGACGCCCGAGGCCAACAAGAAGGCCACCAAGCCCGCCCGCCAGCGCAACGCCCGCTCGTCGTCGAGCCCTCCCCACATCTCGGGCGGGTCCGACTCGCCCACAGTCACCTCGACCAAGTCGACCGAGCCGTGCGTGTACCTCCTGGAGCGTCTTCATGGACTTCACTGACACTATTGAGCCTGTCCGCAGCTCGCGCGATGCCTCCCCCGCGCCGGTCGAGTCCGCCCCCAAGTCGCCCTCCGAGTTCTCGCCCGGCGCGGCGCAGACCCTCTGTGTGCGGCTCCCGAGCAGGTGCGCGTACATGTTCCATTTCACTCGACCTCTGCTCATCACTGCATCCCCCGTGCGCAGCAAGGACAGCGACCACCGCTACGAGATCGACATCACCATCGGCCTTCGCCGCCGCGCCGCGCCGCAGTTCACCGGGGCCGCCGACAAGCTCGCCGACAACGGCGAAGACGCCAAGAGCAGTGCCGGCCCGTCGGAGGACAAGCAGTCGACGTCCGTCTTGCCCGCTCACCTCACTTCCGACTTCTCGCTGACCCTGCTCCCTATCTTGCGTACCCGCCAGCATCGTCCTCGTCGAGGTCCCGCTCATCTTGGACATCAAGACCGGCCGCAAGAGCCTTGGGGCGCTCCTTAACATCCCCGACGGCCCGATTCAGGGCTGGATGTGCGTGTCTCCTCCAATCGTGATGTCGCCCGCTTCCTGACGCCCCTCCGTCCGGCAGCGGCTCCCTCGCTAAGGAGCTGGGCAAGTCGATCGCCGAGACGCTCAAGCCCAACATCGACGCCGCGCCGAGCGTCAAGGGCAAGGGCAAGGATCGCGCCTGCACGCCGCTGCCGCCGCCGCGCCCGACGCCCGCCTTCTACGGCAAGGCCTTCCGCACCGAGTCCGACGCCCCGACGACCGACGACAACTCGCCCGTCGTGAACGACGCCAGCTCGCCCGTCGCGAGCTCGAGTCGTGTCACGCTCGACATGCTCAGCAAGAAGTGCGTCTCGCTTTCCTCCTCTTCTCGTCCCCGCAGTGTGCTGACCAGTTCTCCCCCCCTCGCAGGCGGCCCGCGGACGAGGACGAGGTCGACTTGAAGCCGACGAAGAAGGCCAAGGCCACCTCGTCGTCGTCGAAGAGCAACACGGCCGGCTCTTCGTCGTCCTCGCCGCCGACGAGCGTCAACGAGTCCGTCGCCACCGAGGCCGACACCAGCTCGCCCGTCGCGAGCTCGAGCCGCGTGACGCTCGACATGCTCAGCAAGAAGTGCGTCTCGCTTTCCTCCGCCTCTTTTCGTCCACGCCCGGTGCTGACCAGTTCTTCCACGCTCGCAGGCGGCCCGCAGAGGAGGACGAGGACGTCTCGACCCCGCTGAAAAAGCCGAAGGTCACCTCGTCGTCGTCGGAAGGCGGCTCGTCGTCGTCCTCGCCGCCGACGAGCATTCAGAGCAGCGGCGGCTCTACCAAGATAAACCCGCTCGGAGGATTTGCTCAGTTCTCCGCCACTCCCGCGTGCGTCCCTCTTCCCTCCCACTCCTCTCTGTCTTGCGCTCACGACGCTCGCCGCCCCCTGCAGCACTTTCCCCTCGGCCGAGGGCATCACGCACGGCAGTCGCGCGAGTGCCGCGTTCGCCGGCAAGGGCAAGGCCGCTGAGCAGCCCCGCGAGCACAGGTCGCGCTCCCGCCGCGATGCCGGCGCCAGGGACAAGGCGCGCGCCTCGAAGGGCGACTACATCAACCTCTCGCTGTCGGACGAGGAGGAGGACCACGGCCGCCAGGACGCGCCCGCGCGTGCATCGCACTCGCACTCGCACTCGCACTCGCACTCGCACTCGCACTCGCACTCGCACTCGCGCAAGCCCGCCAAGGGCAAGCGCGCGAGCCGGCGCGACGTCGACGCAGCGGACGATGCGGACGGGCGCCCGATCCGCGACCTCCGCGCGCGCGCGCTCCAAGTCGAAGAAGAAGGCGCGCGCCGAGTACGCGAGCGGCGAGGACGACGACGAGCCCGCGCGTGAGTCGCGCTCGCGCTCGTCGCGCAAGGGCAAGCGCGCGAGCGCTGCGCCCCGCGAGGCCGACTCGGCGGACGACGCGGACGAGCGCCCGATCCGCAACCTCCCCGCGCGTGCGCGCTCCAAGCCGAAGAAGAAGGCTCGCGCCGAGCACGCGATCGACGAGGACGACCACGGCCGCGCCGTCGTCGCCTCGACGAGCCGCCGCGCCCCGTCCCCTACGCGCCGGCCGACCACTACGACGGTCCGTCGTGGTCGCAGACTACTATCTGCTCGGACGGCAGCTACCTCAGTATGAGGGCAGGTCGGCTGCCGACGACGGGTCGTTTCGCCGCGGGTCCGTAGAGGAGTCTCTTCCACGACTCAGGTGTGAGGATGGCGCCGTGAGGCGGTGTTTCGGGGAGGAGCGAGCGAGAGGAGGATAGGGGGAGGAGCGCAGGGGAGGAGGGCAGGAGGAGGAGGGCAGGGGGAGGAGGTCAAGGCGCTCGAGATTGAGGAGAAGGAGACGGTGCGTCCTTTTCCAACTCGCTTCTATGCAGGGCTTGCTCTGATGCGTGCCGTCGCAGCCCGCAGCTCTGCGTCGACTTCATTCGGTCGTTAACCGGTCAGACCGAGCATTCTTCGCTCGCGTTTCGCCGTCCCCACCACCAACGACCGCCGCTGTTAACCGGTCAGACGCAGCCTCACCGCTCGCGCTGCCCGTCCCCACCACCAACAGCACCCGCCGCGCGCCCCCGCAGGTCGACAACCGGTGCGAGTGATCAGCTCGCACCGTCCCCACCACCGCTCGACTCGCCCCCGGACCGCGCCGCCCTCTCTCGCTCCTCGCCTGCCTCCCTTTCCCCTCTCCCTTTCGCCTCTCCTCCGTTTCGCATCCTCCGCACACCCTCTTCCGCCTCTTACCGACTCGCCCCCTCCGCGCCTTTTTCTCCCCCTCCGCTTTCTGTGACCTCTTCGCCCGATGGACCCCTCTCCCCCTTTTTCTTGGTTCTGTCCGTCCTTCCCTCCTCAGTGTCCCTCCATAGAGTGCCCTCCGCATCCCCAGCATCGCAACTCCCGTCCTCTCCGTCTCGCTCCACAGCATCTGTCTCGTCCTTACTCGTTGACCTGCATCATCGTGCCTTGACACCTACGCCTTGCGCTGCTGTGAGTGACAGTGAAGTCGATGCCGAGGTCGCAGCGAGCTGGACGAGTCGTACAGAGGAGGAGCGAGTTGCGCAAGTTCGGGCGCGCGGGGGGACGAGCATGGCTGGTCGAGCAGTTGCGCTAGCGGCCATTCTGCAGCAGGAGGGTGTCCCGGAGCCTCAGTAGCGCAACGGAGCCCCCGTCGGCAGCCATAGAGCGGCGTTCTGGCGAGTTGAGGGGACCCTGCAGGAGGAAGCGCGGGTCGAAGCGGCGCGTGCGCGTTACGCCCAGCGACCAGGCTGAAAGTCCGCCGACGGACTCGAGAGTAAGGTCATGTAGTACAGCTGTTTATACTCTCCGCGAGGGTTGAGGTGAAAGCCTGAGGTCGAGCTGGCCCGCGAGGAGTGATGAAGATGCGGGGGAGGTGAGCATCCGCGGGACGGGTCGAGGCTGCACATGGATGGTCAAAGAGGTCTCCCAGCAGCTCAGCTCGGCAGCAGGTCCCAGCAAGACGAGGCGCGCCGCTATCGTCGAGGGCGAACCCCTCCGCTCGCCGTCGACGCGGACCTCTCCCTCCTCGGCTCCACGCCGAGTTCGCTCAGAGCTTCGCGGGCTCGATGGGCGACATCCCCGTCCTCGGCAGCTACGCGCAATCCTCCTCCACGCTTCCCTGGCCTCCTGCCGGCCCCTCAAGCGCTGCACCGCCCCCCTCCTCGCTCCCCGCTCCCGCAGTCTCCGCACCTCCCAAGCGCGCAAAGGAGAAGAGCTGCGCAGCGTGCCGCCTCCGCCGCGTCAAGTGCGAGCGCCCCGACGGCCAGGACGGCTGCTCCAGCTGCTTTCAGCGGGGATTGCGGTGCGTCCGGCCGAGAGGCGCGCGCTCCCCCGTGTGGGCGCAGCTGACGGAGCAAAGGCGCGCAGGTGTGTCCCGTACGAGCAGAAGGAGAAGACGCAGTTCCGGAACGGGAAGAGGGTCAAGGCGGCCAAGTGCGTTCGTGTCGTCCTCCTCGAGGACTGGTAAGGGTGCTGACTCGCCCGTCGCGCAGGGAGCTCTACGGCGATATTGATGCGCTCGAGTGCGTCCCCTTCTTGTGGGCGTCTCCTGGTGCAGGGCTAACTTCCCTAACAGCTCCGCCTCGACCACCTCAGCCGGTACCTCCGCAGCCTCTCCCGCCGCGACGGACGTGCTCGACCGCCGGTCGGTTGTCTCGTACTCGTCGGGAGACGTACGGCTCGGTACGATCGAGCTGAAGGAGGCGGTCATGAGCAACCTGCTCGAGTGTGCGCCCTCACACTCTCTTCCTGCCGTTCGTTGCTGACGAGGATACGGGCAGCGTTCTTCACGTTCAAGTCGGTCGCAGTCTTCGACGGCGATATCAACTTCCGGCACACCTTCGACCTTGCCGGTGCGTAGGCCCTCGTAACTTCGTCGCACCTAGCGCTGACCTTCCCAATGCCCTCCCTCACCCCTAATCGACCGCTGCAGGGCGCCGCATCGACCAGCTCAACTCCTCAAACCAAGTCCTCTGCGCCGTCCTACTCGCGCTCGGCGCCCGCTGCACCGACCACCCCGCGCTGCTCGGCTCCACCGCGCCGCCGCTCTCCTTCCTCCGCGCCGCCACCCAAGCCGACACCGACCTGCGCGCGTACGGCGCGCTCCGCGCCCCCGCGTGCGCCACTCTGACGCAGCAGGCGCTCGCACTTGCCGATGAGAAGGGCGCGTTCCGCACGCCGACGCCGGAGAACGTCGCTGCGCTGGTCCTCCTCGAGGGGCTGGTGGGAGTCCCGCCGGCGGGGATGGATGCTGCGGGGTTCGCGGTGCACTACAATGCGCATGTGCGGGAGCTGCTGCACCGGGCGCAGGGGGATGAGAGGCTTAGGAGGAGGATGCAGGACGATCCTGAGCTGGACGGCGCTTGTCAGTCGCTGCTTTTCTCCTCCGGCCGATGTTCGCCCGACAGCGCTGATGCGTCGCACTCACAGCTCCGCGACGCCTTCTCGTCGGCCGTAACCGGCCACTCGCCGCTCTTCTCGGACGACGAGTTCTGGCTCCTCCGCGGCGAGGAGGACTCGCCACCTCCGCTCTCCTTCGAGCTCGCCTCGCCCTCAAGCGGCTCCCCGATCGCGACTTCTGGGCCCTCCTCAACGCGTTCGTGCACCACCTCGCGGCGCTCGCGCGCGGGACGGCTGCCGCGCTCACGGGCGTGAGGGCGACGAAGCGCGCTGTGCTGGACGAGCGCTTCGCGAGGAGGTTCTTGGAGGAGGTGAGGGAGGCGCGGGACGCGGTGCCGGAGCTGCTGAAGAGGACGGCGGCACTGCAGACGCCGCAGAAGGTTAGGTCGGACGGTGCGTCTCGGCTGTTCACTCGAACTGGCTCGCTGCCGCGTCTACCAAACGTAGCGGCGCCTCTCGCAACAGGCTCGAGCGCACACTGATGCTTCGTTCCTTGTCCTTCACGCAGCCGCCACCCTCGTTCGCGGCCTCCGCCTCTCCACCGCGAACCTCTCCTTCCTCCTCCTCCGCATCGTCAGCGAGCGCCTCTTCGTCCGCCCGACAGGCATCATCAGTGACTTTGACGCGTACGGTCGCTCGGGCCTGCCGGATGCGGCGTACTGGGACCGGCTGGGGCGACTCGAGCGCGAGTGCCGCCAGGAAGCGGGCGAAGCGGCAAGGGAGATGGTCGCTGTGCTGCGGGTGCGTCCCCTCTTCACCTCCAGCTCGATACTATACTGACGCGTGCGAACAGGCCGCGCTCGACGAGGGAATCCCGCTCGGCACGCACGAATGGCTGGATGTCCGCGGCGCGATGCTCCTCTTCGGCAAGCTGCCGATGTGGAGCGCGTTCGTCGTTGAGCGGGTGACGGCGGAGGAGGGAGGAGGGAGGGGGTACAGTCTGAGGGAGAAGGTGGACGATCTGCGAACGTGCGTCGCGCTGTTCTCGCTCGTCACTACATTTCCCCCTCCCCTTCCCTTGTCCCCGAACCTTCTTCGCTTCTTCCTCGCCCGCTGCAGTGTCGCCTGCTCAAGACGGACCTGCTCACCCTTTGAATGCCCGCAGCATCGCCCGCGCACTCCGCTCCATCGGCTGGGCCTCCGCCGACCTCGCCCGCCCGCTCGACTGGATCACCTCGGAGCTCGCGAAAGCCGAGGCGCAGCAGGCGCTCCTCTGCCCCTTTCCCGCCCTCACTTTCTCGTTCCCCCCGCCCCCCTATCCCTTCAGCAGCGGGATCGACGCGCTCCTCGCGCAGCCTGCACCGCACCTCGTCAGCGCGACCGACCTCCCCTTCTCCGCCGCGACGTCGACATCGACGTTGTCTTCAGCCACCACGAACAGTCACCCTGTCGACTACTCGCAGGTCGAGCTCCACACACTGCTCGAATCGCTCGCGGGCGCGTCGACCCCAGCGGGCGGCCCCTCCTCCCTCGACCCCTTCCCCGCCGACTTCACCGCCACCGCAGGCCTGTCTGCGTCGTTCCCTGCCTTCGATGCCAGCGACGCCGGCAGGCCAGCCGGCCAGGTCGCACGAGGACGTACGAGCGACGAGGGCGAGGGGATCAGAGGGCCGCTGGGATGGCAAGACGAACCGGAGGGGTCGGCAAGTGAGGGGTTCTTCTAGAGTTCGTTTCCGTGTCCGTAGAGCTCTCCTTGTTGTCTACGACCTCTGGGAACACCCTCCCTGTGTTACGGCCCCATGTTGACCTTCGAGGAGGCGCCCCTCTCTCGCTCTCGCTCTTCTCTCTCCCCCCTCCTCCCCTGTCCCTCCCTTCCCTACCTCCCGAGTACACCCCGCACGCTCTATGCCCGTCAAGCGCAGCCAGCGCGCCTCCCCCGCCTCCCCCGCCGCCCGCGCGTGCCATCAGGCGGGACGCAAGTTCAAGCTCCGCCTCGCTATCGGCGACACTGGGCCGCCGCCTGCGCTGGACGAACCGTCCTCCTACTCCGCTGCGGGCAGCTCGGCGAGCGAGTCGGGCTCTGCAAGCGCCTCGCTCGCTGCAGCGCCGCTTCCCCCCGCCTTGGTTTCGACCAGCCGGCGCAAGTCCCGCTCCTCCTCTGCCGGGTGCGGGGACCGCCTCCCTGAACTCGTACGATAGAGAGCGCTGACCCTCCCGAAACGCGCAGCTCTCCCGCTGCCAACTCGCTCGACAGCACCGCCTCTTCGCTCGACCTGGGCAAGACGCTCTCCCTCCCCTCCCTCGACATCGAGGACTGCAGCAGGTAGCTACCGCCTTACGTACCTCCCTTCGTGACCGCACTGACGGGTCCCCACCCCGCCCAGCGCGTCGTCGGCCTCGCGCTCCTCGTCCGTTGGCCTCTCAACCAGCACCAGCAGCCGCGCGTCCTCGTCGACTGCACCCAGCGAGCCGCCCTCGCCGCGCTCGTGCCTCAAGCGCTCCCTCGCTGGCGTCGCGCTCTCCGACCCGCGCAGCCCGTCCGGGCAGGGCAAGCGCGTCCGGTGCGTACCTTTCCTCCCTTCTTGATCGAATCCGCGCTGATCCGCAACGCGGTGCAGCTGGGACAACGCCATCGCGCGCAGCGCGCCGACGCGGCGCGGCAAGTACGTCGTGCCGCCGACGAAGCGCCAGAAGCGCGCGAAGCTCGCGGCGGAGAAGGCGGCGGAGGACCCGTACGTCGAGCAGAAGCGGCGGAGGGCCAGGCTGAGGAGGGCGCTCATGTGGGTGAAGCTCCTTACCTAGAGGGCGCAGGACGGGACTGACGAGACCGCGTGCAGCAGCGACATCGTCCTCACGGCCGACGAGTCGACCGACGACGACGCGTCCACGTCCTGCGTTGCCGCGCAGCACCAGCCGCCGCACCAGACCTACATCACGAAGGCCGACTTCGTCAAGCTCCTCTCCCCGCGCGTCAGCCCTGCCGATCCCCTCACCCACGCAAGCAACCAGCGCCCCTCGAGCGCAAGCCTCCCCGCCTCGCCGATCCGCCTCAAGGCCGTCAGTCTCCCCACCGACTCCGGCATCACCGTCGTTGTCAGCCCGCCTCTGAACGCGGCGCCCCCGCCCGAGGGGAGGGCGGCCGACTACGCGCCGTCGGCGGTACACCTCTCGCCCGACTGGGTACCGCGCGCGGTCGCGGTCGAGTCGGCCGCCTCCCGCACCGATGAGCACGCAGCGAGCGTCGAGCAGAGCCCGCTCGGCATGCACGGCGGTGCGGGAGACCTCCTCATCGACGTCCCGTCGGCGTTCTCGTCGGTCTCCTTGTCGGCGTCCTCGTCGGCGGCGGCAGCGGCGACGGAGCCGCGCTGGGACGACCCTCTCACGGACGTCTTGCAGCAGTGGTACGACTCGCACGAGGCGTACGGAAAGACGGCCGCAAAGGCGACATCAGCATCGACTTGACCTCGGGGGCGCCGCTGCGCGCAGGTGACTCGCTCGAGGAGGTCGCGCGGCAGTGGTACGCCGAGTACGATGGGTTCTTGCCCGGCGGGTGCTTCGGTAGCTCCTGAGGACGCATTGCGAACCGCAGGACGCGGCGGAGCCCGACTTGCGAAGGTCGACCGGCGCGCGGGGTCTCGTCTTTGTCGACTTGCATCGTCCTTGGTTCCTTGCAGCCTCTTGTCTATGTGTGCCCTTCTTTGTACGGTCACTATCCACACTCTGATCTAGCACTCACTCGTTTGTGTACCCCCACCTCGTCCTCCCGACCTGTTCCCCCCTCGTCTCCTAGAAGTGCCCTCCTGTGCTGCAATGCACGCTTACGCTTACACAGCCGTCCATTGTGCATGCTACCCCGCCGTCGAGACGACGCCTCGCAGTCCAGCCGTTGTCGCCAATCTCCATCCAGATCCCGCTACAGCTGGCGCGTTGCGCAAGAGGCGCGACGGCGGAACACAGCGCTCTCGGGCAGACGCAGGGATCTAGTACGGGTATTGCGCAAGCAACGACACGGAGACAGTGGTACAGCAGGGTCAGGAGGCGGCGGAAGGAGGAGGACAGGAGAGCTATCTACAGCGGGATGCGGGAGAGGAAGAGAGGGGAGAGCGAGACTCTTGTATCAACAGCACGTCTATGCAAAACGAAAGAGGGAGCAGGACAGAGGAGGAAAGGCCGACCCCGCAGGGCTCAGTACCCCTCCCCCGTCCTCGTGACCTCGACCTCCCTCCTCTCCCCCTCCCGCCTCTCCACCGCATCCTCCTCGCAAGCGGCTTCTCCCCCTCGAGCTTGCGCACGTCCCCGGCAGGCGAGTCGCGCCCCGTGTGCGCGTGCGCAGGCGGCTGCGGCGAGGCGGCGCGCTTGGCGCGCTCGGAGGGGTAGCGCGGGCGCGTGCGCTCGATGTCCTCGAGGAAGGAGTGGAAGCAGAGCTCGACGGCGTCGATGTGCCTGCGCGGGGCCGGCCGGACGGGGCGAGGAGCGTTAGTCCCCGGCTGCGGAAACGAACGCGAGAACCGCGGGACGCCGGGAAAAGGGTGAAGGAGGGAGAACGGCGACGCACCAGAAGAAGTCGCAGTGCTCGCCGTCGTCCATCTTCTGCACGCGGATCAGCTGCACGTCCGTCTCGTGCGTCTTGAGGCGCTCGAGGAGCGGCTCGGTCAGGACGAGGTAGTCCTTGCCGCCGCTGCGGGCGGGTCGTCTCCTCGTCAGCAGGAGGAACGGAAGGGACGGGGAGGAGACGCACTGGTGAATCGCGAGCGGCGGGAAGCGCTTATCGAACCACTTGTCGGCGGAGGGGTCGAGGACGCAGCCGCGCCTGCTCATTACCGCTCGTCAGCGCGCGCAATCGCTGCAAAGGAGGAGGTGTGACGCACGTGGAGAAGCCGGCGTAGCCGGTCCACCAGAAGATGGATGCGGACGAGACGGGCGAGGGCATGAAGCAGAACATCTTGGCCTTGCGATCGAGGAGCTGCGCGTCGTCCTCGCAATCAGCGCCGCGCTCACAGGGAGGGAAGCAGGATACGCACCCAGTTGGCATCGGTCCAATTAAAGAGGAAGGCGAACATCTGATACCCGAGGAGGCCGAAGAGGCGCGACGGGACCCAGTCGTACGAGATGCGCATCAGAGGGATGAAGTCGAGGAGGCCTGCGACAGGAAGACGGGCCACTATCAGTACGGTGCACGCCGTCTCGGGGTACAGCCGGGAAAACGAAGGGAACGCCCCGACGCACCGAACCACCGCCTCCACGTCTTCCACCGCATGTTCTTGAGCGCCGTGAAGGGAAAGCCCGTCGTGAGCGGGCCGGCATAGACGGCAGGCGCGAGCGCGATGAAGAGGCTGAGCTTCTCGCCGAGCTCGGGAACCATACCCTGCGCGAGCGAGCAGAACATGGTCGCGTTGCCTTGCGAGTGGCCGATGAAGGCGATCTGTGCATTGATAGCGCATAACAAGTCAACGACGCCCGTACGAGGGCACAGCGCGGAGAAAGGACGGTCCGACCCACCTTATCGTAGCCCGTATCGCGGCGGACGTGGTCGACGAGGGCGGGCAGATCGTACAGCGCGAGCTCCTTGATGTTGTAGTCTGCACGGGCCTGTCAGGCTCGCTCTACCAGAATGTGAAGAGAGACTGCACGCACCCCAGAAGCGCGGGTCGCTCCGGCTGAGCCAAGAGTGGCCCATGTCGAAGACGCCGCGCGCGTTGCCGAGGTAGACTTGGTAGTCGCTGCAGGCGCTCGATGTCCGTCAGGATCGTTCATGCGGAAGAACGGGAGGAGAACGCACCCATGCTCGGCGAGCCAGAAGGCGAGGGAGCGCTCCTCACTCGTGATGCTGCATGGGGCGGGCGAAGGAACGGTCAATTACCTCGCGCCCATCGAGCCCAAACGAGAGGAAGGGGGACGCACAAGCTGCCGCACGACTGAAACAGTCCATGCTGGATGAGGACGGGGAAGCCCTTGCGCCCGTCGGCGTGCACCTTCGCCTCCTTCTTGAGGCATACGACCTTGAACACCTTGAGGAGGTACCCATCCTTGGTCTCGACCGTCTGCTCGACGACGTCGAACCCGCACCGGAGCGCATAGTACCGGATGTCCTTGGTGACGCGCTCGGACTTGCGGCGCGCCTGCGCGGCGTCCGTGTCCCACTCGCGCCGAGAGCGGTCCGCCTGCAATCCGCGGAGGCGGCGCACGCCCGCCTGGAAAAAGCGCGTCGAGAGCGCCCAGATGATGATGAAGATGAGGAACGCGGCCGACGCAGCGTTGGCCCACATCTGCACGAACAGGAGCTTGACGCGGCTCCGGATCGTCGGCGGCGCGAGCGGGCCGGAGCGCGCGGTCGAGGGGAAGGTGCCGAACGAGCCGAACGCCGAGTGCGAGAGGGTGAAGGCGCGTGGACGCGGGCGAGAGGGCGTCGAGTCGCTGATGAGGGGGAGGTGCGCCGCGACATCCTCGCGCAGCGCCGCCGGGAAGATCTCCTCGCCATCGCGCTCGTACGCGGGCGTCGCGCCCGGGTCGGAGACGGATTCGCACGACACGGCGGGTGAGGGAAGCGCCGAGTTGGTGCGGGACAGGGCGAGGGACGGGGGAGGTGGTCGACGAGTTCGTCGGAAGGTCCTGCGGGTGGACGGGCGTGAGCAGTTGATGCGGGTTCGAGGGCGATTCGCTGACGCACCTGCGAGGTAGTCGCGAGGTCCACGCTCCCTGCCCGAGATGTCGAGGTGGAGCTGGGCGCGGACCTTGTCCTGGACCGTCTCGCCGTCGTAGCCCTTGTCGAGCTCCTTGCGCTGCTTCTTTGCGCGGTTCGGCTCGGCGCTGCTACGCTGCTGCTACGACTGGCGGTGCTACTCGGGCTGTCGGACGCGGCGATGTCGCGCGAGCCGGACCCGCTCGAGCTGGGGGTCGAGAGGTCCGACACCTCGATTTCGGGCGGGGGCACGCTGAGGTCCATTGCGACGATGTTGGTGAGGCCGAGGGAGGTGGGCGCCTGGCTGGTGAAGTTCTGGAGGGTGTAGGGGCTTCCACCGCGGGCATGGAGCGAGTCTCCTGCCGAGCGGACGGCGGACGAGAGGGCGGCGGGGCTGCCTGCGCGGGCGTCGTCGAGGTCTGTCGCCTCGTGCACGAGGATGGCGGTCGAGGTGGGCAGGCTCGTCGGGCCCTGGGGCCGCTGGGGATGCGCGTGCGAGGGCGCCATCGTTGGACGACGCGCGGGCGGGGAGGCGGTGGGAGCGCGCAGGGTGAGCGGGGGTTGCGCTGGCAGGTGCTATTGGGGCATGCACAGCAGCGTGCACGCGAGTCTGGGCGAGTCGAGCAACACGGGCGATGGCGAGGAACCGCGCTCGACTTGGGCGTGAAGAGCCGCAGCGGGATGACGGCGACCAAACACCCGCACGTGCACCAGGATCGAGTGCATGTGGTGTCTCCTGAGAGTGTACTACGTCCCAAGAACTACCCCCGAGCTCGTCCAGTGCCCGGCGAGGAGAGCGAGGCTGCGACGGCGGAGTTCCGCGGAGGGCGTCGAGCTTGGATGGGATCCTCATCGCCTCGCTCGTCCGCAACCAGCTCCTTCGCCCCAGAGAGCAGCTGCGAAGATGGGCGACGAGCAGTACGCGTTCACCATCCCCCCGCCTGCCGACGAAGGCCCCGTCGTCGCGCGCCCCGCCGTCCCCCTCACCGGCAAGTACATCCACCCCGACCGCCGCAACGACGCACCGCCCCCGCCTTCCAACAAGCGCAAGGCCCCCTCGCACGACGCTCCCTCTCACCGCCGCCGCGAGGTCACTGGCACAGCGACCGAGGCGCAGGAGGAGGTCGACGCTCCGGCCCCCGCCCAGGACGACGACGAAGAGCGCCCGCTCTCGCACAAGGAGAAGCGTCTCGCCAAGAAGCGCAAGCTCGCCGCCGAGGCCGCCGGGCTCGACCCCGACGCGCCCGCCCCCGCCGCCGCACCCGCTGCGTCCTCTGCGCCCGCGACGACCACCATCGGGACGACGCTCGTCGGAAACACGCCTGCGCGGTCGGCGCATGGGATCTGGCTCGGCAACCTCAACTATGTGACGCACCCGCGCGAGCTGCTTCAGTGGTTCGCGGGCAAGGGGCTCAAGGACGTTGTCAGGATCAACATGCCCGGCGGGAAGCGTTCGCACGAGAACAACCGCGGGTGCGCTCCCCTCCTCTCCTCCTACCCTATCCCGCACAGTACTGACGGGGTCTGTACACGCACAGCTTTGCGTACCTCGACTTCCCCACGGCCGAGGACCAGGCCGCCGCCGTCGCCCTCTCGGAGCAGCACCTCGACGGCCGCAAGCTCCTCATCAAGGCCTCGTCGGACTACACCGGCCGTCCCGCGCCTGCGCCCGTCGCTGGAGGCACCGGCGGCGGCGTCAAGGACGTCCTCGCCTCTCTCGATCCGAGCGCGCTCGAGCAGCCGGATCCGCGTGCGGCGCCTCCCGCCGGCGGCGCAGCAGGCGACGGCGCGGGCGCGCCGCCGCCGACGCTGAACCGGACGGCGCGCAAGATCCTCTCGCGGCAGAAGAACCCGGCGGGGCCGACGCTCTTCCTTGGGAACCTCGGGTTCGAGACCAAGGTGGACGACATCCGCGAGATGTTTGACCGGAACCAGGTTAGGTCGATGGAGTGGGCGCCGAAGGAGAAGGGCGCCAAGGGGAAGAAGGGCGCCAAGGGCAAGGGGAAGGGCAAGGAGGAAGATGGTGAGGAGGACGAGGAGAGCGGCGACGAGGAGAAGGAGGACGCCGACACCGACCGCGACGACGACTCGGACGACTCGGACGACGAGTCGGATGAAGAGGAGTCGGAGGACGGCGATGCGGAGAAGGACGATGGCGAGGAGAAGAAGCCCAAGGGCAAGGGCAAGAAGGAGAAGAAGGTCAAGGGCCCGAAGGATCTCGCGCAGGCCAAGGACGCCGGTATCCGCAAGATCCGTCTCGGCACGTTCGAAGACACGGGCAAGTGCAAGGGGTGCGTTCCGCTTCCCTCCCTCCTGCGCAACCTCGACTGACCCTTCCCCTCCTCCCGCGCAGCTGGGCCTTCGTCGACTTCCACCTCGCAGCGCAAGCGACGCGCGCGCTCCTCAACCTGCACAACCACCAGCTGAACGGCCGCAAGCTCAACGTCGAGTACGCCTCGGCCGAGGCCGTCCGGCGCGGGCAACTCGGCTCGCGCGCTGTGAGCAAGGCGCATGGGCGGCAGCGGCGCGAGGCGCCTGGCGCAAACGGCGAGGAGGGTGAGGAGCGCAGCGGTGGCCGCAACGGGCGCAAGCGCGGCGAGCGCGAGTGGGACGACGGCGACGTCAAGGCGTTTGCGGCGGAGGCGGCTGCGGGTGCGTACAACGACGCGCCGCCCCCGCGCCGGAGGGAGCAGCGTGACGGTGGCGCGCGGAAGGGCAGGGAACCGCAGGCGCTGCCGGGCGGGAAGAGGGCCAAGCCGGGTGCGGCGCTCGCGATGGCGCAGCGCGCGAGCGAGGCGATTGTCGCGAGTACGGGGCGGAAGACGACGTTCGACTAAACGGTGGGGGTGCATTGCAGGTGTGGACGCTGCCAGTCTGGGCGGAAGTCGCCCTCATCGCTGTCGTGCGACTTGGGAAGGCGGTGCAGTCTCTGTCTCGTTCGAAGGCCCGGCTGAGCGAGTGTGCGGGTGAGCTGCGCATGTCCGTGCGAGCGCAAGCTGTTCCCCCTCTGAGAGCGGGTGAAGGGAGATTGTGCGCGGGCGGGTCACTCGCGCGGGCGAGCCGCTCTCGAGGCCAAGGTCGCCCTCGTCCCCACCGTCACTGCACCAGGGTTGCCTTGCTGCACCTGCTGCACCTCAGCTAGACCCCCTCGAGACTTTCTACCGCACCGCCCGCCTCGCACGATGGCCTCGTCGCTCCCCGCCTCGCTCTCGTCTGCGCCGACCAACCTCCCGCCCAACACGTTCCCGCTCCCGCGCACCGGGCAGCTCGCGGCGCTCCTCACCGGCCTCAGGAACAAGGAGACCAGCCGCGGCGCGTTCGTCTTCTACGCCGACCGCGTCAACCGCCTCCTCGTCGAGGAAGGCGAGCTCAGTTCCTCGTCGTCCCCGCATCTCCTCGACCTCAGGCTGACCTGCTCTTGCGCTGTCCAAACAGGCCTCAACCACCTCCCCGTCGTCGAGAAGTGTGCGCCCCGCTCCCTCCCTGCTCCACGCGCCGAACCGAGCTGACCTCTGCCTCCCTCCCGCGCGTCTACAGCCGTCACCACCCCGACAGGCGAGTCTCCCTTTCCCCCTTGCGCCGCGCATCAGAAAGAGCGGCCCGCTTAGCCCAGGTTAGACCCCTCGCGCGCAGGCCTCGAGTACAATGGCGTCGGGTTCGAGGGCAAGATCTGCGGTGTGTCGATCATGCGCGCGGGTGAGAGCATGGAGGCGGGTCTGCGCGAGTGCTGCCGGTGCGTCGAGCTCTTCACACCCTCTATGGCGCTCCTGGCATCCGGAGAAACCGAGTGTCGTGGCGAGCGGCTGTTCGAGGCGGTGTCGGTTCGCTCACTGACCCCCCCCCCCGTCCCCGCCTACAGCGCCGTCCGGATAGGCAAGATCCTCATCCAGCGCGACGAGGAGACCGCGTTGGCGAAGCTGTTCTACGCCAAGCTTCCGGACGACATCGCCAACCGCTACTGCCTCCTCCTCGACCCGATGCTCGGTGCGTTGGCACGGCGCCCTGCTCATTCTTCTGCGCGTCGGCATACAGTCGAGGTAGATGATGCGGACGTGGAGCCATCCGACTAACGCCTACACGCGCCTGCAGCGACCGGCGGCTCCGCCATCAAGGCCATCGAGGTCCTGATCGACCACGGCGTCCCGCAAGAGCGCATCATCTTCCTCAACCTCGTGTCGTGCCCCGAGGGCCTCCAGGCCATGTACGACGCCTACCCGCAGGTCAAGATCGTCACCGCGTGGGTCGACGACGCGCTCAACGAGCACAAGTACATCGTCCCTGGCCTTGGTGGTGCGCTTTCCGCTCTCCTCCCTGCTCCCGCACATGCTCGGAGCGTGTACTGACGACGATGCGGCGAGCAGACTTTGGCGACCGCTACTTCACCTCGTCGTAGGAACCCACCCTCCCCTCATCCTCTTCCTCTCGTCGGACCCGCCTCTCTCTAGCGCATCTATCCGCATCTTCTCTCATTCTCTACCCCTGTGCTTCTAGTCTCGCTTTGTCGGAGGGTCGGGCCGTGGTAGGAGAGCCCGCCGGGCCGGCTCATGTAACTTGTTCTCCTCATCCCTCGCTCTTCGCCCGCTCGCCTGTCCTCGTGCCCTTGCGTCTCGTCCTCCGCCATGGCGCCCTGCCCGTGCGCACTACTTCGCTGCCCCCTGCTCGCTGTTCACTGCCCTCGCCAGCGAACACGACCGAAGGAGCGTGTGGACTTAAGCACCGTGGTATTGACATCATGAGGGGGTAACAACGGGCGCGTATGCGACGGGTCCGACCAGCGCGAGGGGCGCAAATAAGCCTAAACGACGACGATGGGAAGGGAAAGCTAAACAAGCATGTGCGAGAGGGGAGAGGAGATACTGTAGCAAACACGGCTCAGGCTGGGCTGGGGGGACGTCTATTCGAACAGGGACCGAGAGGCAGGAAGGAAAGAGGAGGGACGGCGCGACTAGAAGTCCTCGCTGAGCGAGAAGAGCTTGTCGGCGCCGGCCTTGTCGCCGTCCTCCTTGGCCTTGAGGCCGTTCATCACGCCCGCCTTGGCGTAGTCCGAGACGCGCTCTGCACGGGTGGGAGGGATTCGTGTCAGTGGTGCAACTCAGGAAGGCTGCGACGAGCGGGAAGAAGGACGGAGGGAAGGGAAGACTCACTCTCGAAGAAGTTGGTCTTGCCCTCCATCGAGATCATGTCCATGAAGTCGAACGGGTTCTCGCGGTTGTAGATCTTGGGGTTGCCAAGCGACACGAGGAGGCGGTCGGCGACGAACTCGATGTACTGGCACATGAGGTCGGCGTTCATGCCGATCAGGCGGCAGGGGAGCGCGTCCGTGAGGAACTCCTGCTCGATCGCGACCGCCTCGCGGATGATGCGCTCGACCGTGTCGGGTGCGGGCGGCGCTCGAGGTGCGAGAAGAGCAGGCACGCAAAGTCGGTGTGGAGGCCCTCGTCGCGCGAAATGAGCTCGTTCTGCGCACGTCAACGGCGGTCAGCGCGCTGTCCCGAGACTCGAGCGGAGAGCGGCGTGCACGCACGGAAAAGGTGAGGCCGGGCATGAGGCCGCGCTTCTTGAGCCAGAAGATGGACGCGAACGAGCCGGAGAAGAAGATGCCCTCGACCGCAGCGAACGCGACGAGGCGCTCGCCGAAGACCGACTTGTCGTCCGAGATCCAGGTGAGCGCCCACTCGGCCTTCTTCTGGATGCAGGGGACTGCGGGGCGGGACGAACGCGGAGGTCAGCATCGGGCTGACTGCATCCGCGGACGCCAGGTGGGGCACGAGACGCACTCGTCTCGATGGCGTTGAAGAGCTTGGTGCGCTCCTCAGGCTCGCGGACGTAGGTGTCGATGAGCAGCGAGTAGACCTCCGAGTGGATGTTCTCCCTGCACCCGGGAGGAGTCGAGGTCAGCCGGGTGGCTCGGGCGAGAGGCAGGTGCCATCTACGCACATCATGATCTGGAAGCCGTAGAAGCAGCGCGCCTCGGCAATCTGCACCTCGCCAGCGAAGCTGTGTGATGGAGGGAGAGAGTCAACTCGTGCTCGTTTTGACATCGCGAAGAGGGGGAGAGGGGGGACGAACCGCTCCACCAAGTTCTCGTTGACGATGCCGTCCGACGCGGCGAAGAAGGCGAGGACGTGCGAGATGAAGTACTTCTCGTCGTCCTTAAGCTTCGTGTCCCAGTGGTTCAGGTCCTTGGAGAGGTCCTGGAGAGGGGGTGAAACGCGTCGAGGCGCGGCGGTCAGCAACGGCGGCGTGCTGAGGATCGCGAGCGCGAGAGCGGGCGCACCATCTCCTCGGCAGTCCAGAACGACGCCTCTGCGCGCTTGTACTGGCCCCAGATCTGCGATGCGCAGGAAGCGAGGGTCAGCTCGCTTGTCGCGTCGACGCACGCGTCGGCAAAATCGAGCTCGACGAGGGTGGCGCACCTCGTGGTACTGGATGGGGAAGAGGACGAAGCGGCTGCCGCTCTCCTTGAGGATGGGCTCGTCGGCGTCGCAGGTGATGGCGGGGTTCCCGACGAAGCGGTCGCGGCCGTCCATCTTGCGGTCGTCGACGACCTGCGCCGACTTGCGCGTCTTGCGGAGCGCGGTGGACGGCTCAACCGTCTCCTTGGCGGCGACGAGCTTGTCGGTGAGCGAGGCGGGCTTGGTGAGGTCGAGCTTGTCGAGCTGGGCGGCAGCGACCTTGGACGGGGTCTCGGTGACGGGGGCGGCGACCATGGCGGGAGCGGTACGGGGGACGGTGTGCGCGGTGTAGAGGGAGTGTGGAGGAGGAGCAAGCAAGGCTCGGGCGCGCAGAAGAGAAGAGCGAGGTGGGGGGAAGAGGGAGAGAGGAGGGCGAGCGCGTCCCAAGGGGTCGTCGCGGCGCGTCTTCGCCGAAGTGACCACGATCGCGTTTTCCGGTAAACAGAAACGCGGAAACGCGTCCTTTTCTCGTCGCGACTCGACCATCGCCACGCGACTTGCGCCGCACTCCACCCATCTTTCCGCCGCGAGATCCTCGTGAATGTCCGCACCTCCTCGCCAACTCGCTTCCGCTCCTCCCCTCGCGCTCTTTCGGCATGCTGAGCGCGTCAGCCTGCTTGCTGGGCTCGTTGAATGCACAGAACGCGTCGAAACCGCCAGCAGAGGGCTGTGGTCGCGCCTGGGAGGACCCCTCGGAGGGTGTGCTCGCTTCCTCGCTCGCCTCGTCGCGCCCGTCACGTTGAATCGCCGCTGGCGCGTTTCGTATCTGATGGCGAGAACCGTCTGGCCGCATGCAAGCAGCCCTCAAGATCGCTAGCGAGGTCGCTGCCTCTCCCTGCGCCTCATCACCTCGTCGAGGAGGAGCCGGGGTGAACGGATGCGCGACGTCTCTGGGGATGGCTTGTGCACCCGTGCATAAGCCCCAGGACCCCTTGCAATGCACTACACGCCCGAGCGGGTCCATCCATAGAAGTGCAGGAAGTGGCTCGAGGCAGTCCGTGGACTTCGCCGCGCTGCCTCCCCCGTCCGCGCTCGACCCGCTCACACCCCTCGCACGGCGTGTCTGAACTGTGTACTGGCACCGCAGAGCTTCGACAACATTGCTCCCAGCCAATCCCGCCCGCCGCACACCCTCACCGCCGAGATTGCCGTCCGCTCATTCAGCGCTCCCCCACATCGACGTCCGCGCTCCTCCCCCAGGACAGCGCATGGACGGCCCGCCCGCGTCGAGCGCGACGACCTCGCGCGCACGAGCACCGTCCCTCGTCCCCGTCGTCAGCCCGCCCGGCGGCTCGCACCTCTACACCCAGCCCGACTACGCCGTCAAGACCGGAGACGAGCGTCTCCCCGCCCTCGAGACAAAGCACGCAGGCCTGACAGCCCTCAGGCGCGTCTTCGTCGGCCCGTCCTTTCAGGCGCATGGGCAAGGGGCGCCTGGGCAGGGTGGACCCTTCGCCCCGAAGAGCAGCCTCTATGGAGGCAAGGGCAAGGGGCGCGCATCAAACGGCCTGGCGGACGGCGGCGACGGCGCTGAGCGGGGTTCGTCCTTCCCGCTGAGGCAGGGCAGGCGCGCTAGCACGAGCGCGACGGCCGGGTCGACCGCGCAGGGGGACAGCTCGCGCGGCGGGTGGACCGGCGCGAGCTTCGAGATCGGCGGCGACATTCGCGATGCAGCGCGGAGGCGCAACGCCCGTCTCGCCCGCCAGCGCGAGGAGGAGGATCGTCTAGCACGCGAGCGGGAGCAGGCTGTCGCGACGCCACTTCCTCTCCCGCGCAGCCCAGCACTCAGGCGGGGCGTCCTTCGTGACCGCCCGCTCGCACGTCCTGCCACCGACGAGGGTGGACTCGCTACCTGCGGACCCGCCACCGCACGTTCTCGATCGCGCGCCCGACCTCGCCCAAGCCTTCCCCAGCACTTCTCCGACCCGCCTCACGTCCTCGTCACGAGCGAGACGGCCTCCGACGGCTTGCTTCACGCACCTGCCCGGAGCTGCCGCACCTTCGCTCCATCCTCCGGACCACCGATGGCGCTGCGTCTCCCACCTCTCCCCTCCGCCTCGACGTCCCGACTATACCGTTCACCGACCCGGCCCTCCCCTCGCCGACTCAAGCGGGGGTGCGCTTCCCCGACGAGCCCGGAACGCGTGATTCACTCGCTGCTGGGTCCGGCGCAGCGCCGCCCGCGCCGCCGTCGGTCGTGCTCGCGCGCCCGGACCCCGACGCCGAATCCGATCCCGGCGCATCGACGACACGACTCGTCGACGGGCTGCGTCACCCGCTGCACCACCCAAAGGGGGGGTCGGCGCCGCGCGCGCCGCGCGCCACGCCGTAGCCGCGCCGGAGACGCCGTCGTCCGCAAGGAACGGATGCTCGTGCGCGTCGACTGGACGCAGCGCGAGGACCTGCCCGACAGCTTTGACGAGCATGTCGCGCGCAAGTACCCGACGTCGAAGGAGTCTTGGGAGGAGGTCGCGGTTGTGTGGCGCGCGAGCGGGCAGATCGAGCTGTGGGGCGAGTTTGTGCGCTCCCTTCTCTTGCTTTCCTTCCGAGGCGAACGCTGCTGACGAGCTCCCGACGACGAGCAGAAGCTCAATCTCCCCGCGACTTTCCTCAAGCGCAAGAAGCTCAAGGCCGTCATCCCGCTCGACCCGAAGAAGACGCACCTCTCGATCTACTCGTCGACCGACCTCATCTTCTGCCTCACGCACCGCCCCAACGCGCACTCGTACTTCCACTCCTCGTCGCGCACAGCTACACGCGATGGCGACGAGAAGACGGTTGGCGGGGGCAGCGGCAGCGGCGAGAAGAACTCGCACTCGAAGGCGTCGAAGCGCGGGTACGTGCACCTCCGCACGGCGGGGACCAACATCTTCCTCTTCCGCACGCGGACGCACACGACCGCCAAGGAGTGGGTCTGGCGGCTGCGCCGCGCGCTCGGCGGGCAGCTCCCGCGTGTGCTCGAGGTGAGCGTTCCCGGGCTCGGCGCAAAGGTGCGCTTGCCGGTCCCGCAGGGCCTCGGCGAGGAGCGGCGACGAGGAGGACCAGGTCGGCATGGGCGACGAGGACGAGCGCGCGTACCGCCACCTGCAGCCGCAGGCGGTCGTCGACGCGTGCGTCGGGCAGCTCGCGAACGTGCCCGAGTGGCACGAGATCGTCGAGACTGCGCGGCGCGAGGGCGCGGAGCTCAAGCTTGCGTGGAGGAGGGGGAGCGTCCTCGATTGGGTGCGGACGGAGCGCAAGGGGCAGAAGAAGCGCGACTGGGCTGTCATCGGCGGAGTAGCGTTCCGGCAGGCGCGTTTCCTCTACTCCCAATTCACTTCTCTGTGCCTCACACTCGTTCACGCAGGGGCACATGGACCCGATCCTCGAGCTCCGGCCCGCCTCGCACTACCCGACGACGTGCCGCATCCCCGCCGAGCCCGGCTCTCTTGAGGCGCTCAAATCCACGACGGTGCGGATCTCCGAGCCGCCCGGCATCGAGGGCTTCCTCATTCGCCACCGCCCGAACGGTACACCCGAGCGCGCGTACCTCGCCTCGCGGATGGGGATGCTCTTCCTCTGCCGGCCGGCGACGGCGCACGCGCCCGAGCCGCCCATGTCGACATACGAGGCGCTGAACAACCCCGCCGCGGTCGTCCTCGCGCCGTTCGTGTTCGGCATGGCGTCGCTCGCCGCGCCGAGCAAGAAGAAGCGCGAGAAGCTCTGGGGTCGGATCTCGCGCGGCGGCGTCATGCGCGACAGCAGTGCGCACAAGCAGATCCGCCGGCGCGACTGGACGCTCAAGAGCATGAGCGCGGCGGACGCCGCCGATGAGGTGTACGGTCCGGAGCTCGACTACGACGGCGCGGGCGGGAAGGGCGACGCAGCCAACTGCGACGGGAACGACATGCTCGAGTGGCTCGAGCGGCAGGAGCGCCACCGCGGATTCCTCCAGATCACCGACGCGCGCGGGTTCGTCGACCTCAGCGAGCTCGAGAGCATCGACCCCGAGCTCGAGGACGATCCGCGCGACAGGTTCGTCCAGGTCGCGGACGTTGGCGGGCAGGAGGGTCTCCATCTCGCGGACGACAAGGCCAAGCTGCGCAGAATGCGCTCGTTCGTCGTCAAGACCCGCTCGGGCAAGACGATGCGCTTCGAGGTGCGCTTCTCTCCCTCATCTACGGCTTGCGCTCCGACTAACTCAGCCCTTAATCCGCCCGCAGTGCCACTCGATCGACGTCCGCGACGAGTGGGTCGGCCGCCTCCGCGCCCTCGCGACCTACTGGCGGCGGCGCGAGCGCGTCGACGCGATCCAGCTCATGGAGCTCTCGCCCGGCGCCAGCCTCGTCAACCGTCTCCCGCCGCGGTCCACGACGCAGAAGTACGCCTGGAACGAGGACCTCGACGACGATGGCGCGCCGCCGCCAACGCGCAACGAGATCCTCTCGAGCCCGCACCTCGCGCACTTCTACAACTGGTGCCTCCTCGATGGGTGCCGCGCCGTCATGCAGAAGGGCGTCATGCACGTCAAGAAGGGCCTGCGTGGACGTTCCGCCTTCGCCATGTCCTGCTCCTGCCGGGCGTTCTCGTCGAGTGCGTCGCATGATGCCTTTCCTCCCTTCGTGACCGCTTCGAGCGATCCTGCGCTTAGCTTGTGACATTCTCGAGTGAGATCCTCGCTGACACTGCCGTCCTTCCCGCAGGTACCAGTCCATCGTCCGCGACATGCAGGGCCGGCCCCTCCCCTCGCCGTACCATCGTCGGCGTACGATCCTTCCTCCGCGACTGCTACATCTACAGCGGCTCGCTCGCGTCGCACCTCCTCGCGCCTCGAAAGGCACAACGACTTGGGACCCGGCGGACGAGTCGGCGCACCAGTTCCCGCGGTACTACGCCTCGACGGACGGGCTCCGCACCGCCGACGACGTCGAGGACTGCACGTTCGTCGTACTGAGGATTAAGCACTCGCAGCGGAGGGACGAGAAGCTCGGGATGAAGGCGAGCGAGGCGAGGGTGTACCGCACGCGGTCCAAGGTGCGCTTCCTGTTATCCCGCTCCGCATCGTCCCCCTTGCTCGGTAGTTGACCTCGAGCGCCTCTCGCCGCGCGCAGCTCGAGCGCGACCAGTTCGTGTACGCCCTCAACGCCTCGATCGAGCGGATCCTGCGCGGTGAGGAGGAGCGCGAGGAGCGCCTCCGCGAGTTTGCCTGGCTCGAGCGCAAGTAGCGCTCCCATACCCTTGTATTCCCTCTATAGTGATACCCCACCCATCCGCATGCTTCCTGTAGAGCCCTCTTCCGTCATCGCTCGCCTCGACCTTCGCAACTCGCGATCCTCGGATCGTCTAACCTGGGGCGTTACGGCGCACGCTATCTTCTACAGTACGGGGGGCGATAGGTACAAGAACTGCGATGGGAACTGAGAGGGGTCCTACAGCTTACTCTTGGGCTTGGCGTCGGCCGCCGCGGGGACGACGACGCCGCCGCCCTTCTCCATCATCTCGCGGACGTGGTTGCACGCCTCCTCGAGGAAGGTGCGGAACGCATGCACGCTGTGGTGCGGCGCGCGGTTCATCGACGTGATGTTGAACCGGATGTTGCGGTCGTTGACCGAGTAGGCGAGGCCGTACCCCTCGTCGACGACTGGGGGTGCTCGAGCGGGTCAGTCAACGCACACGATGGAGTCAGTGAGAATGTGCGCACCCTCGCCGTAGCCCCAGCCGTCAAAGTACGCGGACGAGAGCTGCGAGGTCGAGAGGACCCAGTTGCTCGACTGGCCGAACGTCGGGTCCTGGTACAGCGCCGGGAGCTCCTCGCCCTCCTTGAGGACCTTCTTGAGCCCGAAGAGGTGGCGGTCGACGCCGCGGCCGTCGGCAGCCTCGCCCGCGAGCTTGATGTGCTTCGCGGCGGCCTTGCGGAACAGCTCGACGCACTCGGTGTACTGCGTACGGCGGCTGGAGTCAGCTTAGCACGGTCAGGGCGAGCGAAAGCAGACGCACGCTGCGCTTCGGGTCCTCCATGGCCTTGTACCACTCGAGCGCCTCGTTCGTCGTCGAGCGGATGACCTCGGTCCTGCCAAGGCGGTACTTGCGCGTCTGGGCGCTCTCGTACGTCGGCGCGGCCTTGCCCTCCATCTTGTAGTACGCGAGGCCCATCACGAGCTGCGCGTACGAGTCGGGCGACGTCTTGTACTGCTTGATCTGGTCCTTGCCGTACCCGGCGTACTCGAGCACCGAAAGGTCGTGCTTGGCCATAACCTCCTGGTGCGCCTTGATCGACGTGTCGATCGCCGACTTGACCGACGTCGGGAGGTTGAACGTCAGCGCCTTGACCTTGGGGAGCTTCGACGCGGGCCGCGCGGACGAGCCGAGGTCGATCTTGCCCATGTCGAGCGAGCGGAGGAGCCAGTCGTTGAGGCGCGATGTGGGCGTGCCGTCCATGCACGAGTGCTCGCCGTTGAAGCCCGACTTGCCGTTCTCGAACACGACAACTGCGCACGAACGAGCGGGTCAGCGGGCCTGCGCGCTCGAGAAAGGGAAGGAGAGGGAACGTACGCTGGTGCTTGTCGAACCAGCGGTCCTTGCCGTCGCCGACCCACAGGCCCCAGCTCTTCTCCTCGCGCGTGTAAGGCTTGTTCGAGTCGAGCGAGACGATGATGATGGCCGACTCGATCCGCTCGAGCGCCTTGAGGTTCTTCGGGTCATGCTCGATGAGCTCGCCGCGAGCCTGCGCAGAACGACATGAGTGTATGCGAAGGAGCAGGGAAGGGAGAAAGTGCGCACCTTCGTCCACAGGTCGCGGTCCGCCGCGGTGAGCGCGCCGACAGGGTGCGGGTCCGACTCCGCACCCGCCTTCTCGACAACCTGCTGGAACAGCCTGTGTGCATCATACGGATCGTCAGCTCACTCTCGACATGGGCAGTAAGAGGGAAGAAAGGACGCACGCCTCGAGCTCCTTCTCGCTCAGCCACTCGCCCTTCTCGTCCACGACGGGCACCTCGTAGAACTTGTTCTTGCGGACGACGACAACATGATTGTGCGTGTCGGGGTCGTAAATCTTGGCCGTGTCGGAGGGCGCGGTCGGGAGGCGAGTCGCGTTGAAGAGGTACTTGTACGAGGACATGCAGAGGGGCGTCTTGCGCGCCATCTCGGGCTCGAGCTGCTGGCTGTGAGCGAGAAGCGCGTTAGTGATGACTCAGCCGACGAATGTTTGAGCGGAACGCACGTGATGGTGAGGCGGCGGAAGTAGAGGAGGGCGCGGAGGAGACCAGCGGCGCGGGACGGGCCCGTCCGCCGGGAGCGGTCATCCTTGTGGCTGTAGAAGTAGTTGACGCCTGTGAGGGTTGAACAAGTCAGTCGGAGTCGAGAAAGAGCGCGGGGAGCGGGACGCACCGGGGACGACAGGACCCCTCCAGCCAAAGTACGCCGTCTCGTTCCACCACTCGGACAGCCAGCTCTCCTTGCCCTCTGCACGCTGGACGAGGCGCTGCTGGAGCTCCTTGACGAGCGGCGACGCGACAAAGTCCTGGACGGCCTGTTCCGACTTGCTCCAGCTCGGGAGCGGGGACGAGGGTGCGCCGGCCTCCTGCGGGGTGTGGTACGGGCGGATCGAGGCGAGGTAGCGCTCGGCGGTCTCCTCGAGGGTCGGGACGGGGAGGTGCGGGAGCGAGCGCTCGAAGCGGTCTGCATTCCGCGCGGAGAGACAAGCGGGTCAGCGGGGGTCCGCCAAGTCCGGGGCAGCCGACGGCGGGCGGGCGCGCGCGACGGGTCCTTGTGGGCAGGGCAGAGGCTGGACGCACACATCGGGCCCACGGACGAGTCCTCCTGCGGCGCAGGCTGGGCGGCGGCGGGCGAGGCCGACCCGCGGGAAGACGACGACGACGACGACATGGCGCGGTGGGGTGCGGCGGCGGCGAGAGCGATGGAGCGGGGAGCGAGGCGAGGTGCAGCCAGGCGGGAACGAGCAGCGAGCATTCCCTTGCAAAGGAACTTGGCACAGGAACAAGAGCGAACGGGGCGAAGCCGGATCGACCTCGCGCGCCGGACAAGTCCCGCCGCCGGCCCCGGTCGCGCCCACAAAAACCCCAAGTCCCGGCACCTCCATTTGCAGCAAACGGCGCATCGATGCAGCCGCAAGAACGCCAGAACGAGCGCAAGCCCACAGGCCGCACCGGGACGAGCAGCTTCCCCTCAACGTCCTCCTCGGGTGTGAGCGGGAAACGGAGACGACCAGCGATACAAGGACAACAGCGACCCGCGCACCAACCCAGACCACACCCCGACACCGTCTACGCAAGACTAGCGCTTGCCCGCGCCGCCCTTGCTGCGCTTCTTGCTCGTCCCGGCGTGGCCCTTCGGCGCGGGCACACCGGCGATGGCAGCCTTGCGCGCAGCCTGGTCCTTGGCGGGGCCGCCGCGGCGAGATTTGCTGCAGAGGGGAGCGGGGAGTCAGTATGGGCGGGAAGGAGGACGGGAACGCACTTCTTGACGTTGGCGTGGGTGAAGAAGTTGGTCGCCTTCTTCTTGTTCGTGGTCATGCGCTTCTCCTTGGTCGCGCGGCCGTCCTCCGAGTCGGACGAGACGTTGTCGATCGCACGGGCTGCGGGGCGAAGCGGGTGGTCAGGGAATCTGCCGGGAATGAAAAGGGAAGAAGGGGACGCACTCCGCTTCGCAGCCGCTGGAGGCTTGCCGTTCGCGCCGCGCGCAGCCTCCTCCTCGCCCTCGAGCAAGATCTCGACGTCCTCCTCGTCCTCGTCGAGCGACTCCTCGTCGTCATCCTCCTGGTCCTCCAGCGCCGCCGCCTTGCGCTTCACCGCAGGCGATGCCTTGCCCTTCGCCGCAAACGCCTCGTCGTCGTCCTCCTCGCCAACGACCTGCGCGAACAGCTCGTCCCACTCGAGCGGGATCTCGCCGGCGCCGACCTCGGGGTCGAACTCGTCGTCGTCCTCCTCATCGTCGCCGCTCTCGATCCCGCCCCACTCCTCCTCGTCGTCCTCATCGTCGAACTCGGCGCCCTCCTCCTGCTCGTCATCGTCGTCGGACGCGACAGCCACCTCGTCCATCTCGACGCGCTTGACGTCGTCCGGCAAGAACTTGGTCGAGTGCACGATCTGGTGCAGCGGCTGCGTGACGCCCGGCACGCGCCGGACCGTGTTGCCGTCGGCGTCGAGCGACTTGGTCGCGCCCATCTTGGTCGACGGCGCCGACTCGGTCTGCTCGGCCGCAGCGGAGGAGGCGGACGCGAGCTTGAGCGGCCGCGGGAGCGGCTTGCCCGCTGCGTCGGTCGGCTCGGGCGGCGCGACGAAGAAGGGGATCTTACCGCGGATCCAGTCCTGCGGGCGGGCCGAGAGAGAATCAGCATGGGTCGAGGTCGGGAAGAGGGGCGCAGTAACGCACGTTGATGACCATGGTCGCGACAGTGCGGTGGTCGGCTTCGCCGCCGCGGTGGAGCTTTCCGGCCTTGCGCGCGAGCTTGGCGAGGAAGTCCTCCGGGCTGGCCCAGTCTTCGATGCCGTACGTGCGGACGAGGTACTCCTTGCGGACGCGCTGGAGGAGGAAGTCGATGTGCGACGCCGGGTCCGACAGGTGCTCGACGCGGACAATGCCCTTGAGGACCTTCTGCGACTCGGTGTCGCGCGCCGAGGGCGGGACGATACCGGGGCAGTCGATGAGGTAGATGCGGCGCATGAGCGTGATGTACTGCCAGACCTTGGTCTCACCGGGGATGGGCGCCGTCTTGCACACGGCCTTCTTCTTGAGCGTGTTGATGATGGACGACTTGCCGACGTTGGGGTACCCGATGAACCCGACCGAGATCTGCTTCTTGTCCGAGTAGAGCGTCGAGAACTGCCGCAGCAGCTGGATGAGCGAGCCCTTGCCGAACGAGTTGTTGATCGACGCGTGGAACGCGATCGTCGGGTGCGTCTTAGACAGCACCTTGACCCAGCGCGCCGCAACCCAGCCGGGCACGAGGTCGACCTTGTTGAGCACGTAGACGACCTTCTTGCCCTTCTTCTCCTTGGCGAGGTACGCCTCGACCGAGTCGCAGCGCGTGCCGATCGGGTCGCGCGCGTCGAGGACGTGCAGGATGACATCCGACGAGTCGATGACCTGTTCGTACGCGCCCAGCCGTCAGTTCCCATTCCGCGCAGAGAAGGGACAGCGAGGGAAGGCGCACCTTGTACAGCTCGCTCCAGATACGCTTCGACGTGCCCGCAGCGAGAATCCAGTCCTGCGGGACGTTGCCGAGCTGAGCCTCCTCCTGCTGCGCAGCGAGCACCTCGGGCGCGAGCGTGCCCTCGACGTCGCGGAGGTCCGACAGGCGCTGGTCCTTCTCGGCCTGGAGCGCGGCAGCAGCGACCTTGGCCGAGTGCGCGGTGACGGTGCCGGCGAGCTCCTCGACGGAGCCGACATCAAGGCGCGGGCGCTTGCGCTGCGCCTTCGGGCCGAACGTATCGTGGAAAGGCTCGGTCGTGGTGAGCTCCTGCTTGTTACCCTGCGTGTGGAGGATCCGGACGAGAGCGGAGGGGAGGGAAGGAAGTCAGTTCCCCTTCGGAAGAGCAACGAGCGAGGATGGCGACGCACCCCGCGGACGGCGTCGGTGAGGAGGCTCATCGGGAGCTTGTTCTGCTTGAGGACGACAGCATACGGATCGTTGATCTTGTCCTTGAGGTTCTCGCGGAAGTGGTCGAGCGCGGTCTGCGAGATGGTGCGCGTGTTGCCGAACCAGCGGCGGTCGGGCTGGACGCGCCCGGGCGTCACCTCGGTCGACTGGAACTCGGCGGCCTTGAGGACCTTGCCGTCGACGTCGCGGATCGCGCGCGACGACTTGCCGGAGAGGAGGTTGACCCTCCGTGCCGACTTGGCATCGCGGTAGAAGTTCTCGCCTGCGGGAGGAGCACGAGCGTGTCAGCACGGACGTCGCCTATGAGCACCCTCGGCAGCCAGCAGTGGCGCGAGCGGGCGGGACAAGCGAGGGATGGAACGGACCCTTGGTGCGGAGGTTGCCCGTCTTGACGCCGGTCGCCTGCGCCTTTGCGGCCTTTGCGAGCGTCTTGGGGTTGCTGTGGTCGCGGACCATGACTCCTGCTAGCTCGCGAGGTGGAGGGAGCGGGTGCAGACGGCGAGGACGGCGGTGGCTGTGGAGCAGCGCACGAAGGATCGAGCTCGGAGGGTGAGACACCGCTCCCTCTCGCTCTCTCGTACGCCGTGTGGGTCGTTCAGACGTGCATTGCAACGCTTTTGTAAGGCAGGTAACACTATCGCCCGCCGCCCCGATGGAGATGAGCGAGACGCGTCCCCTCGAGGTCCCCCACCGCGAAGCCCTCCTCCGGCGCGAATGCGCGCTGAGTCCGTGGCCACCCATCCCTTGACGGCGAAGAGACTCTGTGTGAAGCGGGACGAAGCCAGTCAATCAGGCGCGAAGCAGTGCGCCGCGCCAGAGCCATGTCGGAGGGAGGCAGCGGAGAGGCGTTGCGGAGCATCGGCCGCTCAAGGTCGAGCCAGCTCGCCCACACCGGCATCTGCACTAAGAGACTGCCAGCGAGCACTTGAGAGGACGAGCGGCGCGCTGTGAACGCAGCGCCACAAGGTGAGCAGACCTAAAACGGAACGGGACGAGGTCCTCCTGCCTCCATTCCGAGCGTTCAAAGGGCGGGCGGCTCATCCTCCCCGATACCGTTGCCGATGGAGGTGGACCGGCGGCCGATCGCGGTAGGGTAGCCCAGCAGCTGTGCAGATTGCGCAGGGCGGAGCGAAGCGCGTGAAGGAGCCTCCCGAAGGGCCCGGGCGACCTCACTGTGCCTCGCGCGGCACGCATGACCTCGTCACCGTCTCGAGGACCGCCTGGAGCAGCAGGAAGCGCAGAAGAGAAGCCTAAGCTGCGGATCGGAGTACAAGAGCCGAGGCGAAGGAGGGACGCGGGAGGGTGCGCAGCGGCGTGGGAGGGCCGGGAGGAAAGCTGAGCGTGAGCAGACAAGCCACAAGACGGTTGAGAAGCGGTTCCAAGCGAGAACAGCGGAGAATGCGTGGATGGCGGGAGCGAGAGGGGCGTGGTGCGACGAGGGGCGGGCGATCGCCGGCGCCGGCGCCCTCCTCGTCGTCGTCCGCTGCCACGCCTCGCTGCCCGCACGCCGTCGAGCCGCGCACCAGCACCACACCCGCGTACAACCCGCGCACCCTCCATCCATCGCCCTCCCCGCGTCGAGACCCGCGCCTCCTTTTGTTCATCACCCAGCGCTCCCCTCCCCGTGCACGCCTTCCCGCCTGCGCCAGTCCCGCCCAGCGGTTCACTCTGCGAGCCCACTCGAGCGACTAGCACGCAATCAGCGCCAGCCGGTTGCTCCCCCGCCGTTGCGCCGCGCCCCCGCTCGACCCCCTCGTCGCGGCTCGCTCCCCTCGCCCCCTCCGCCTCGGCCGCGTGTTGGCGCCTTCGAGAGCACCCGGCGCACGCTCCTCCCCCGCCAGGGCACCTTCGCACCCTCGTCTCGCGTCCAAGCACTCGCGCCTTCACCGCCGCGTCCGCCGTTCCCCTCCCCCTCCCCCGCCTCAGCGTCCGCGCGTCCGTCAGCTCCCGCTCGCGCCCTCGCCGCCCTCGCCGCTCCGCCCGCCTTGCCTCCCAGAGTAGCACCACCAAGCCAGTGCGTACTCCCCTTCCCATTCACGCACAGCCCGCGCGCTGACCCACACCCTCGGCATCTCGCGCTCCCCTCTCCTCGACCCCCTCCACCCTCGCTCGGACCGCCCCACCTCGCGCCCGCCAGCTCGTCACCGCCTCTCCCTCTTCCTCCCCCCCGCACACCCCGCAGCCATGTCTACGGCTGCCGACATCCAGGAAAAGATCGCGGCCGCACGGAGGGAGGCAGAGACGCTCAAGGAGAAGATCCGCGCAAAGCGGGAACAGCTCGCCGACACCAGCCGTGCGTCCTTTCCTTTACCATCTCTGCGCCAACACGAGGCTGTGTGCGCTTCGGCGTGTGCGCGCGAGGAGAATGCTCGAGTCTGACCCACTTCGTTCACGCCGAACAGTGCGCGCCATGGCCGCCGAGATCGACCCGCTCCCGCGGATAACGATGCGGCCGCGACGAACCCTCAAGGGCCACCTCGCCAAGATCTACGCGATGCACTGGGCGCAGGACAAGCGGCATCTCGTCTCGGCGTCGCAGGACGGCAAGCTCATCGTCTGGGACGCGTACACGACCAACAAGGTGCACGCGATCCCGCTCCGCTCGTCGTGGGTCATGACGTGCGCGTACGCGCCGTCGGGCAACTTTGTCGCGTGCGGCGGCCTCGACAACATCTGCTCGATCTACAACCTCCGCGCCAAGGAGGGTTCGAGCGTCAAGGTCGCGCGCGAGCTCAGCGCCCACACGGGCTACCTCTCGTGCTGCCGCTTCCTCAACGACCGCCAGATCCTCACCTCGTCGGGCGACATGAGCTGCATGCTCTGGGACGTCGACGCCGGCGTCCGGGTCATCGAGTTCAACGACCACACCGGGGACGTCATGAGGTGCGTCCCGCCTGCGCCCTGTCTCCTTCTCGCTCGTCAGAAGCACCGAGACTGACTCCTCTGCGCGTGACCGCAGCCTGTCGCTCGGCCCGAACCAGAACATCTTCGTCTCGGGCGCGTGCGATACGACGGCCAAGGTGTGGGACATCGCACGGGCAAGGCGGTGCAGACGTTCACGGGCCACGAGTCCGATATCAACGCCGTCTCGTGCGTCCGCCTCCCGCTCTTTTAACGAGCCTGTCCCGCTCACCTCGCTCGCACCCGCAGGTTCTTCCCGAACGGCGACGCGTTCGCGACGGGCTCGGACGACGCGTCGTGCCGGCTGTTCGACCTGCGCGCGGACCGCGAGCTGAACCAGTACACGCACGACAACGTGCTCTGCGGGATCACGTCGGTCGGGTTCTCCGTCTCGGGCCGGATCCTCTTCGCCGGCTACGACGACTTCAACTGCAACGTCTGGGACACGCTCAAGGGCGAGCGCGTCGGCGTCCTTGCGGGCACGAAAACCGCGTCAGCTGCCTCGGCGTGTCGGCCGACGGCATGGCGCTGTGCACGGGCTCGTGGGACAGCATGCTCAAGGTGCGCCCCGCTCCTTCCTCTCTCTCGTTCTACTCAGCTCATCCTCTTCTCGTACGCAGATCTGGTCCTAGGCGCTTTCACCGCGCCTTATCCTACCTCTCCTCCGCCTCCGCACCTCCCCTCAGCAGCGCCACCCCCCGCGCCTATACCCCCGCCGTCTGCGCCTACCGCCGGACGCATCGGATCCTCGCAGTGAAGTTCCCCTCAGCTCCCAGCCGTACCCGCCGTCCCCTTCATCGTCATCATCCGTCTCCCGTCTGTTTCCCCCTCCCCTACTCGCCCCTCATCCTCCTGCAGTTCAGTCTCCCCTCGTTCCCTTTTCGCTCTATCTATCCTCGCCCCCTTCCATTCGCTCGATACCCTACCCCTCTTCCTGCCGCTTCGCTCGCTCGAGCCCGCACACACGGCCGCGCGCTCTAATCCCCCTCCCCTCCCCGCCTTCGCCTCGGCTCTCCCGCGCGTGCTTTCTACCTCGTACCCTCTCTCTGCTGAAGTTCTACCTCCGTTCTTGGACGTTCCCGATGGTGCGAGGGGAGAGGGCGGGATGTCGGATCAGAAGGAGCTGATGAAGAGGCGCAGCGAGGGAAGCATGGCACGAGGCGGAGCGTGGGTGAGCGCGCCGGAGAGCTCCGGGTGTGAGTTCGATACAGTGCACACCAGCCCAGGTGCAGCAGAGGCAGCCGAGCACGCGCGTCGTCCGCCCAGCCGATCCCTCGGGACGCGCGCGAGCGGCTCTCGCTCCGCACATCTCGCTCTTCCTTGCTGGATTGCGCGCACGCTGCGCACAATGAGCACCAGCAACCCTCCGCCCCTTGGCGCGCCCTCGCTCGCTGCTTCTGCGCCGCCGCCCCCGCTGCCTCCTCCGCCGCGCCGACCTTCCCTCCCCCACCCGCACGCATCAACAACGACGAGGAGGAGGACGACGACGAGGACATGGGCGCGGTCCCGCCTGCTGCGGCGGTCAGGCTGAGTGATGCGCAGGCTCTGGGCCGCGACGAACGAGCTGCGTGAGTTGCTCCCGAGGGCGGTGCCGCCCGGCGGAGGCGAGTTGTCGACCCCGCCCGGCGCGCTGTTGCGTGCGTCCTTCACAAGCACAGAACTGACACTCTCCCGTCGCAACAGAGGGTCTCCGCCGCCTCCGCCTCGCCTTCTTCGGCGTCGCTGGCCTCGCGCAGGTCGTCGCCTTCATCGTCATCCTCGCGGGGCATTACAGCGATGAGTGCGACAGCCCGCTCGGCGCCTACCTCATCATGGTCATCGTGCGGATCTCGTTCGCCTACCCGCGTGCGTCCGTCGCCTCCTGGTTCTTGTCCAACCTCACTGACCTGGAGCAAGCGCGCAGCGTACTTCTGGCTCACGATCTCGCCTCCACGCCCGCCCGCGCGGCGCGACAGCGACGACGAGACGCGCGCGGCGATCGACCGGAACCGGCACGTCGGCACGCTCGCGATTGACCACCGCGTGCGGCGGCTGAGCGACCTCGTGAGCGTGTACGCGCTCGTGCTCTTCATCCTGGGGAACGTGTGGGTCGCGGGGGCGCGGACGTGCAGCGCGACGGCGCCGACGCTGTACAAGGGGGCGCTGGCGGCGCTCATCCTGAGCTGGATCTACATCGCCGAGGTCCTCGTATGGTCGCTATTGATCATATTCTGCCTCCCGTTCCTCCTCGTGCGTGTCTCACTACCCTCCCACACGTGCGCCCGGTACTTACGCTCGCGGCGACAGATCGGCATGCGCTGGTTCGGTGTCGGGCAGGCAAAGAACGAGGTCGGCCCGCTCAAGAAGGAGGACATCGCGAGCCTCCCGCAACGCGTCTTCATGTATGCTCTCTTGTCCTACCTTTCATGCTTCTCGCTTACCCTCATCTCCTCCCGCAGCGGGACCCTTCCGGAAGACGCTCCGCCCGCTCCCGCCGAGTCCGCCTCCACCGACGCACCCTCGTCGCCCACTGCCTCGCCCGCGCCGAACCCGGCTGCGCCCGCCACCGGGCCCTCCCCCATTCGTCCCCCGCACCGGCGGCAGCTCTGGCGCCTCTGGCGGCGGCGCGCCAAGTCCCCCTCGTCGTCCTCCGCAGGCGGATCCTCCGCCGCGCAGATGGGCGACTTCCCGCCGTTCCCCGCGGGCGCCCTCCCCCTCCAGCTGCCCGAGTCGCAAGCCGCATGCGCGATCTGCCTTTGCGGTGCGTCTTTCCCCTCCTCTCCTCTTCGTGCGGTGCTGACGGAGAGAGACGAGCAGAATACGATCCGCCCCCCTTGCGCGGAACCGCCGAGGCCGAGGGCTGGGAACCCGAGCTGCTCGGGCTGCTGCCGTGCGGGCATGCGTTCCATGCCGCGTGTTTGGGGGACTGGCTCGTCGTTTCGGGAAGGGTGCGTCTTCCTCGCTACTCTCTCCGCTCGTGCGGCTGGATCTGTTGGAAAGTACTGATGCATGTTATGGATGGACGCAGTGCCCGCTGTGCCAGCGCGACCTCCACGCGCCGAAGAAGAAGCGCAAGACGCGCGCGCGCGGCGGCGGCGGCGGTGGCGGCGCAGATGGCGGTGGTGCCAACGACGGTGCGGCACCTGCGCCTGGCTCTCCCTTCGGCACAGGCGCGCCTGGCGGGCCGGGCGCTGAGGAGCGCGTGTAGCTGGCCGCAGCGACCGAGGCGTGACCTAGGTGCGACTGGCTGTACTTGTGGGACTCGCGGGGACGGGGCAGGGCGTACTGTTGCTTGTGCTCGACTGTAGCTCGCTGTACATCGTGCTTTCTCTCTCGTCTCGTATCGCCGCCGAGGTTTCTCCTCAAGGGAACGAGGCGAAAGGCGCGACGGAAGGTACCGCGAGTCAGACGGCAAGGAAACGATGCGAACGACGTGTGGGTATGCAGGGCTGCTAATGGTAAGGCGCGGGTACTAGGGTATGCACTGTGAATATGAAGAGGGAATGCGAAGAAAGAGCGAGAGAACCGAGAGACGGGGGAACGAGCGGACGCGACGCCGTCAGAAGCGCGACTCCGCCAGCGCGCGCTCGAGAAACTGCGCGAGCAAGCGGTTGACGATCCCCGCTTCGGCAAGGGAGAGCACGTTCGGCGCGTCCGCGACCGTCTTGGTCTGCGCGCCTCCCCGTGCGTTTGGGAAGGCCCTGCTCGCACCCGCGTCAGCCTCCCCTCGTCGACAAGGTAAAGGAGCGACGCACCGCACCCACTCGTCGCACGCGTCCTCCGGGCAGATGATCGGATCTGCCCCGCCGCGGAGGAAGAGGACAGGGCAGGTCACCCGCGCGAGGTCGGCGGCCGGGATGGGCTTGCGATTGTATACGAAGGTGAAGAGGAAGCGGAACTCATAGGCGGGCTTGCCGGCGCCGTCTGCGATGCAGTTGTCATTGTCAGCGCAGGAGCACGGAAGATGGAGAGAAAGAGGAAGGGAGGACGCACACCGCTCCTCGAAGTACTTCCCCATCTGCTCCCGCAACGGCCCCATCCGCTCGCTCGAGCCTACGCAGTAGACGAGGATCTCGCTGAGCGCGTCCTGCGGGAACGAGCCCGTACCGTCGCCGCCGCCGTTCTTGTTGACGAACATGGCTTCCTCGATTTCCTGCAGCGAGGCTTTGACGCCGGGTGCTCTGCAAGCGGGTCGACATGTCAGCCCCGTCCTCTCGTCAAAGTGCAGATACTCCAGGGGGAGAGAAAGAACAGTACGCACTCTTTCCGCCATCCCGGCGTCGCGAGCACCAGGCTCTGCACCTTATCCACCCGCTTCGCCGCGATCCACGCCGCAATGTTGACGCCGTGCGGTCCCTCGCCGTAGATACTGTACGCCGGGAACTGCAGCTCGTCCTGCGCCCGTCTCACTCGTGAGCTCCCATCGTCGCGCCGGAGGAAGCGGAAAGCGAGAGCGCACCAGCACGCGCACGACGCAGTCGGCGCTGTCCTCGAGGGTGTGCTCCTCCCTCTCCGTCGAGCGGGAGAAGCCGTGCATGGGACAGTCGATCGCGAAGAGGTTGTACTGCCGCTGCAGGCGCGGGTCGGAGAACTGCCGCGTCCAGTTGAGGACGCTGCCGCCCGCTGCGCGTGAGCTCCTTCGTTAGCTCATCCCCTGGATGGCCGAAAGATGAGGGTGAAGACGCACCGGCGTGGATGAAGACGAGGACGGGCAGGCCGGGCTTCAACGGGTGAGAGGTCGGGAGGGTATCGGCCGTCGCGCGCTCGAGTTCCGCAGGGTCGGGGTTGAGCACCCAGAACAGGTCGCTGCGCGTGCGGCAGCGGGTTAGCTGCGTCCGTGCACGGCGAGGAGGAGACGCACAGTTCGACGTCGGCGAGTTTCGTGAAGGGCATCGTCTCGGGCGGGACGCGGGTGATCACGGTCGAAGCGGTGCAGGAGCAAGGCAGCGCCGCGAGCGGGCGTGCAGGCGGAGGAGACAAGCGGAGCGAGCAAGGACGGCGGGATCGGAACTGTGCGGCCGCGGGCTGACGAGCCGCAGAAACCCCCCATCATAGCACGGGAGCGGGACGCGAGCGGGGCCTCGGGAAGATCGTCGCGCTCGAGCGTCTGGAGCACCCCGCCGCGTCTCGGCAGGGCGATCCCTGCGGCACTGTCCTGGAGAGGAAGGCGCAGCGGAGGAGGGCTGGAACGACGCGGCGCTCGCAGATGCGCGTGCGAGCAGCGTCTTCGACGGCGGATTCAGGCTGAGCGTCGAACGTAGCCTGCTTGTGCGGCCTTCGTCGACGGAATGGGCTCCTCAACCGCTGCGGGGAGGATGAAGCACGGCAGCTCGTACCCTCTTCGGTTCCGCAGGCGCCGCCTGCACTGGAGTGGTCGCGTCCGTCTCGAGCGCGGGGCATACGTTTGAGCGCTGCGGCGCTGCACAAAGCGTGCGGGCGCAGTGCGCTGACGGAGCCTGCGCAAGCGACTTATATGGCGTCGTGAGCGGGAAGATGCGCGGTTGGGAAGGTCAAGCGGAGAAGGGGCGACTCTTCCACCGCGCTCTCGCGAGCCCCAGCGGTGCCAGAGAGCACTGCAGGAAACAGACGAATTGCAACAGAGAAAATAGACCCGATACGACAGCTGTACAACACCATGCTCAGGCCCAAATACGCCCCACCCGCAACGAGACAACCCCTGCTCACTTCGCCGCAATGGACCGCTGGACGAACTGCATGATGATCCGGTTGACGATGTTCGAGTCCGAGGGAGATGAGCCCCGGCGCGGACGAGATGGCGTGGATCTGGACGGGGCCTTTGGCGTTGGCGAAGGCGCTGCGGGCGGGAGGCGGGATCAGCCCGTGCCGAACGGAAAGGGAGGATGGAGACGCACCGCTGCCAGGTCTCGCACGCCTCAAGCGGGCACACGACCTTGTCGTCCGCGCCGCGGAGGATCAGGATCGGGCAGGTGATGGACGCGAGCAGGTCGGCGGGGATGGGCTTGCGGTCGTACACCTGCATTCAACCATCGCGTCAGCCTTGCTCACCTAGTGAAAAGAGAAGAGCGAGAACGCACCGCCTGGAACAGCCACTTGACATCATGCGCCGACTTGCCCTCGCCCCTGCCGTACCGCTGCTGGAAGTGCACCTTCATGTTCTCGCGCGCGGGCGCGAGGCGCGGATTCGACCCGATGAAGTACGCGCAGATGTGCTCGAGCGCCTCGGGCGGGAACGTGCCCGTCCCGTCGCCCCGGCCGGCCTTGTTCACGAGGAGCGCTTCTTGCACCTCGCGGAGCATTTCGACCACGTGCGGCGGTCTGCGGAAACAGGCGTGTCAGTTCCGTGCGAGCGAGAGAGACTGAGCGAGAGAGTACGGACTCGGACATGAAGCCCGGCGAGGCGATGAGGAGCGAGGTGACCTTCTGCGGGCGCTTGACCGCAATCCACGTCGCGACGACCGATCCATGCACGCCCTCGCCGTAAATGCTGTACGACGGGAAGTCCATCTCGTCCTGCGCACCTCCTCTCATCAGCCCTGCGTTACGAGGCAAAGAGCGAAGGGAACGCACCAAAGTCGCCATGACGCACTCGGCGCTGTTCTCGAGCGTGTGCGACGTCCGCTCGCCGCCCTTGGTGAAGCCGTGGAAGCGGCAGTCCATCGCGAAGAGGTTGAATTGCTGCGAGAGGCGCGGGTCGCCGATTTGGGCGCGCCACGAAGTCACGTTCGCGCCGGCTGCGCGATGGCGCAGTGTCAGCGCTCCCGTCGTCTGACCAAGCCCCACACAACGAAGAGGACTAGAGGAAGGAGGAGAGGCTGACGCACCGGCGTGAACGAAGACCAACACGGGGAGCCCCTCCTTGAACGGGTTGCTGGGCGGGAGGTTCTCGTGCGTCGCGCGCGCGAACGAGCCAGGGTCGGGGTTGAGGACATAGTACATATCCAGGTCGCGGTAGTCGATGCGCTTGAACGGCATGGCGGGCAGGTGGGGCGCTCGGTGGTGGTCGGGTCGCGGTGGAGAGGAGAGGCGAGGCGGGGTCGCGCGAGGCCAAGGGGCGGTGTGCGGGAGAGTTGAGGAGAAGGATGGAGAAGCAAGCTGCAGCGCGCTAGCGAGATGAAAGCGGGAGAAAGCACGGGCGCGGAGGAGATGAGGGAGGGAAGGGGAGGGCAAGCCGCGAACGCACGACCATTCGCCGCCGCGGCGGAACCCGTCGAGGTCAGAGCGCGCCGATGAGGCTGAGACAAATGTGCACTCGGACTTGCCGCCCGATCGCATTGCGCGATGAGGCGGTGAAGGCGGGCAGCGGAACGAGCGCGTTCGTCCGAAGTTTCGGCGGGGGCCGACCCTGCATCGCCTCTTCGTCGTAAAGCCGTAACGAGCGTCGTTGCGAGCGTGTCGAGCGCAAAGCCGGAAGAATGCGGCGAAGCGAGCGAGAGAGGGGAGGCCCCGGCGCAAGTCGCGCACGGCTCGCCGGCCGTCGGGTTCTGCTCGAGGTGGAAGCGAGCGTTGATCGAGGTATATATTGGCACGGACAGAGCGCGGAACAACCGTTGCATTGATCGGAGAGGCGGCGAAGAGTGAGAGGAGCCGGTCAAGGAAGCGGACGACCTGCGGACGCGAAGGGTCAGCTTCGCTCGACGAGCTGCAACCGCGCGGTCGAGGAGCGGCGACGCACGTGCAGTCACCTCGTACACGCAGTGGCAACCCTGCTTGCCCCGCCGCATGTCCCGCCGTTCGGGCCGCTCGTCGCTCGAGCTCTCGATCCGCCTCGTCGCGGTCAAGAACCGCAGTGAGCGTGTGGACGCCTCGCGGAGGATGCGGTCGAAGAAGAACTCGATCGGCGACCCGTACCAGGTAAAGGTGGCGGGGACGGCGAGGTCGAGCGCGACGAGCGACTGGGCGGAGAGGCGGGGGAGGAGCCCGAGGACCTCCTTGGTAATGACGCCGTCAAGGGCGAGGGTGCAGAGGGACGTGCAGGACGCGATGAGGTCGACAAGAGAGTCGGGGAGGACCCAGTGGGTTGTGATAGAGATCTGGCGGAGGCGGGAAGGGAGGGAGGGAAGAGCCTCGACGAGGCGCTCGTGGAGGGGAGAGCCCGACTTGATTACGAAGAGGTCGAGGGCGGTGAGGGTCCTTCGGAGGAGGCGAGGAGGGTGCGAAAGAGGCCGGACGGTTGGTCGACCATCGCGGAGAGCGACAGCCTCTCGAGCCGGAGCGGGAGGACATCGCGGCCGGCAGGAACTTCGAGCGGGATGCTGAGCTTGAGGTGGCGCAGTCCTGAGGGCAGGAGCGCGTGAGTGCTGCCCTTGCACAGCTGATAGGAGGCAAGATGCGTACCTCGAAAGCTGGGCAGAAGGAGCAAGTTGAGGTCGAACGAGTTCATGAAGAGCGTCGCACGAAGGTGCAGCGAGCGTATCTCGCCATCCATCTCGCAGATGGTGCGCGTCTGGAAGTCGCTGAGCGGGTAGAAGTCGTCGTCTTGCGGCGCAAAGTCGAAGAAGAGGACCAGCTCGTCGAGGACAAGGGGCCTGTCGAGGGTGCGCGGTCGATCAAGATATGCCTGTGCCCGCCCATACGAGTCGATGTGTACCTTGGACTCGAGTGCGCGCTGCGCCGGCTCGACCCATGCCCGCGCGACGAGCGACAGGGTGCGCAAGGTCGCGGCGCGCAGGCGGACGGTAGATGGCAGCCCCTCGACGGCCATCTCGACGATGTGCGCGAGCAGCTCCGGCGGCAGCCAGGTGATCGGGGCCGCCGTCTTTGCGTCCACTGTCGCCATGGTCGCTGACGTTCGGGTCGCGGTGGAGGCGATGCAGGGTCGAGGTGGGGAGGGCGTGAGGCGGCGTGCGCGCGTGAGGTACCTCTGGAGGTAGCGGGTGCTCAGCCTGGTAGTACTGGCAGGCTCAGCATGGCTTTGCAACCAAAGCGAGTGAGTGGTCGCGGTCAAGCCGTGTTGCTCCTCGACGCGGACATACAGCCGCGGGTCTATTCCCCGACTACAACCGCGCCATGCTCTCGCTCGCCGCATCCCTGGCCCGCCTGAGCCTCGCAGCCCGGCCTGCGCTCGCCCGCGCTGCGCCCCAGCCCCTCGCGTCAACGTCGCGGCTGCCCGCGCTCGCCGCGACTCCGCGCGCGTTCTCGACGTCGGCGCCCGCCCGCGCGACGCTGAACCAGGTGACGCGCGGGGCGCGGAAGAGCGTGCGGCGGCAGGCCAAGACGCCGGCGCTGCAGGGCTGCTACCAGAAGAAGGGCGTCTGCAGCAAAGTCTACACCGTCAAGCCGAGGAAGCCCAACTCGGCCGTGCGCAAGGTGGCCAAGGTCAAGCTCAGCACGGGCAGGGCCGTCATCGCCTACATCCCCGGCGAGGGCCACAACCTGCAGGAGCACTCGGTCGTCCTCGTCCGCGGCGGCAGGACCCAGGACCTGCCCGGTGCCAAGTGCGCTTCCGCTCCGTAGGGTCCTCTCGGGCCGCAGCTGATCGAGAAACCCGCAGGTACAAGATCGTGCGCGGCGCACTGGACCTGGGCGGCGTGGCAGGGCGGGCAGTGTCGCGGAGCAAGTACGGGAGTGCGTCGCTCGCTCCTCTCCCCCGCACGCTGGAGCTGACCTGGATCCACTTTTCACAGCCAAGAAGCCGAAGAAGTAGTACCAGCACACCTAGCCACCCTGTATCTACCTACTTCTCTTGCCGACCCTCGCCGCCGAGCACGCGAGGTGGGGCCCGGCTGAGGTGCTCCCCACCTTCTTCTCCTTCCTCTCACCGCGACTCTTGCTTCCGCCGCTTCACTGCCAGTGCTGGATCTCTGCGCCTTTCCCGCCATGTCGCTCCCGATCCTCTCCTACGCGATCGCCAAGTCGGACCCCGAGGAGTTCATCCGGCAGCTCCAGCACGCGCTGCTCACGACCGGGTTCCTCTACCTCTCGGCCATCGACGAGGTCCTCCCCGAGTGGAAGAGCGCATGGGACGAGGCGTTCCGCGCGTCGCAGGAGTTCTTCGCCCACCCCGTCGAGACGAAGAAGGAGATCGTCATGGCGCGCTCGCGACACTTCCGCGGTACTCGGCGTACGGGTTGAGGTCACGCAGGGACGGCACGACCTGCGCGAGCAGATCGACCTCGGCCCAGACACGCCGCCTGCGATCGACTACCCCCTCCGCCCGGTGCGCCTATCGAGGTGCGACCCGCTCCGCTTCCTAAGCGAGAGAAGCACGCTGACAGGCTTTTACCCACGCAGCACGTCCTCTACGGCCCGAACCAGTACCCCTCCTTCGTCCCCTCGCTCGAGCCCGCAATCCGCACCTGGCGCTCCCTCTGCGACATCATCTCGCACGACCTCATCGCGCTCATGGGCGCCTCCCTCACCCCCACCCCTCGCTCCTCACCTCGCTCTTCTCGACGGCGGACGCCGCCCAGCCGCCCTACTCGCGCATGAAGGTCGTGCAGTACCCGCCCGTCCGCGAGGGACGACAACCTCGGCGTCGGCGCGCACAAGGACGGAGGCGGGTTGACGCTCCTCGCGCAGGACGCGACGGGCGGACTGCAGGTGCAGCTCTGGGACGGGGAGTGGGTCGGCGTCGAGCCGCGGCCGTACGAGCTGGTGATCAACGTCGGGCAGGTCATGTACGCCCTCTCCCCCTCTTCCCGCTCGTACAGAACTGACGAGAACAGCACGCACCTGCAGCGAGCGCTTCTCCGGCGGTCTCTACGCGGCGACGACGCACCGCGTCCTCCCGACCCGCTCGTCCACCCCGCGCCTCTCCATCCCCTTCTTCTTCTGCCCAACGCTCTCCTCCACCGTCCCGATCCTCTCCCCCTCCCAGGTGCACCCCGCGCTGCTGGAGCAGGCGGCACGCACGGCGGGCAAGGCGGAGAAGGTCAGCGATGTGAAGCAGGGGGACCTGCACGAGGAGGTGTTTGGCTTGGCGGCGTGGAGGGGGATCACAAGGAGCCATGGTGACGTGTGGAAGAAGTACTACGGGCGGCAGCTTGACCCGATCGGCGGGCCGGAGGTCGAGGTTGCTGCATAAGGAACCTGGAACGCGTCCTTCCCTCTCTTCGTGTGCCGCTATTCGAATCCGCGAGCAGTACCTGACGGGGGGTGCAGAGAGACTTCTCGGGCTTAGCACGTAAGGTTGGGAGAGTACAACACGTCGATACAGCTCGTTGGTCTACGCCGCCTGCGCCGCCTTCCTCCGCACCGTCTCGATCGCTTGCGCAAAGTCTGCCGGCACGACGTCATCAATCTCGCGCATCCCACAGCGAGGAAGAGAGCGACGCACCCGCGATGATATCCTTGACATCCTCAATCCCGACGCTCACCCTGATCAACTCGGGCGTGCTCCCATTGTCCCTCGCCTCCTCCTCCGTCAGCTGCCTGTGCGTCGTGCTCTGCGGGTGCAGCACCAGCGTGCGGACGTCGCCGACGTTCGGCGCGTGCAGCGCGAGCTGCGTCGCATCGATAAAGGCGCGCGCGACGGCCGTCGAGGAGAGCGCGCCGACCGGCTTGAGCGCGAAGGCGAGCATCCCGCCGCTGCCGCGCGGGAGGAGGCGCTTGAAGAGCGCGTGCGAGGGGTGAGAGGGAAGGCCGGGGTCTGTGCAGTGCAAAGGTGTCAGGCGCGAGAAGCGGAGGTCGCGCGGGGAAAGGTGGACTCACGAGACACCCACAGCGTCGCTTCGTGCGCCTCGAGCCACTGTGCGACCTCGAGTGCGCTCTGTGTCTGCTTGTCGACGCGGAGGGTGAGGGTCTCGAGCCCCTGCAGGAGCTGGTGCGTCGCGAAGGGCGAGAGCGTCGCGCCCATCTCGCGCATCTGCAGGGAAAGGCGGGTTAGCTGAAGCGAGGTCACGGGCAAGAGGGAGACAAAGCGCACCGTCTCAAGCTTCATCTTTGCCGCAAAAGCAGACCGTCCGAATTGCTGCGTTCTGATGGTGAGCGAGGTGGTAAGGGCATCGACACCATGCTGCGCACCTTGGTCAGAACCATGCCGCTACGTGGGCAGCGTGTCAGATTTCTTCACTTCCTGGAGTCGAGGAGAAGGCGGACGCACTGGTAGCCCGGGAATGGCCTCGTGAACTCCGGGAAACGTGGATTGCTCGCCCAGTCAAACGTTCCTGCGTCGACGACGATGCCGCCGCTGCGTGAGCACGACCGTGTCAGCACCGAGTGTGCGGGAGAGAAGGCAGGGAATGACGCACAGTGCAGCGCCGTGCCCGCCGATCCACCTGCTCGCGAGAAAGAGGTCAGCAAGCCTATCTGCAGCGGGAGAGGTGCGACTCACTTGGTCGCCGAGTGCAGCACGATGTCCGCTCCCTGCAACAAAGGAGTGAGCTAGGACATGATTGGAAGAGAGTGCGTAACGCACCAAGTCAATCGGGCGGATGAGGTAACCCGCCGCACCGAACGTGTTGTCGACGATGAGCGGCACGCCCGCCTTGTGCGCTACGTCGGCGATGGCGGCGATGTCGAGGACCTCGAGCAGCGGGTTCGTGATGCTCTCGATGAGGATGCCCTGCGAGCGTGAGAAGCGTGAGGACGATGAAAGGCGAGGCATCGCATCGGAGTGCACCTTTGTGTTCTCGTCAATCTGCTCGGCGAAAGCCTGCGGGTCGTTCGAGGTGACGAACTTGCCCGTAATGCCGAGGCGCGGGAGGAAGTGCCGGAACTGCGTGCGAGGAGCGTCAGTCAAGGCAATCTCTGTAGTAGTGGAAGCACGCACCTGATAGAACGTCCCACCGTACAGCTGCGAGCGAACAGATCGGCGTGAGACTCGTCATGAGGTGGAGGAAGAAACGCGAGACGGACCTTGGTGCTCACGACGAAGTTGTCGCCCGCACGAGCAAGCGCGATGATCGCCGCCAGCTGTTTCGTCTCGTCAGCGCCGCCTCCCTACAGCAGAGAGCGGAAAAGCACACCGTTGCTGCCTGCCCGCTTGCAACCGCGACCGCGCCGATGCCGCCCTCGAGCTTGGCGATGCGCTCCTCCAGCACCGTGTTGGTCGGGTTCGCGACTCGCGAGTAATGGTAGCCCTTAACCTGGAACGTGCAGAGGTCCTCCACGTGCTGCAATACGCCCGGAAAGGTCAGCACGACTCGGAGCTTCCCCCATGCGAGCAGAAGGGGCGGACCTGCGCGTCGTTGAACACGAAGGCGGCCGAGGCGTAGATGGGGGTCCCGATGGCGTTGGTGGTCGGGTCAGGGCGCTGTCCTGCGTGCACTTGCTGGCTGTGTGCGCGAGATAATCAGTTCCCCACATTCACCGCGGGGGCGAGGCGGGAAGGGCGAGCGCACGTCTGGAAGGAAAACTCAGGCGCCTCGGTGGTAGGAACAAGCATAGTAGGGATATGCAGCAAGCGAGCAGCGCTGAAGAGCGGGAGGAGAAGCCGCTGCAGCGGGCGAGCCGGCAGTTTCCCCCGGGACCCTCGCCATCGAAGGGGGCATTGCGTGCTGGCGGGATGAGCGGCCGAGAGGCTTGAGTAGATCGCAATTATGCGCGTGCTTGAGGTTGCTTGCTCGCCTGAGGCGTCAGCTTGGTGGGAGTACGGGTCGAGGGACGAGGAGCTGATGAGAGGTTCTCCGTTCCCGAACGCTTTCTATGGAGACCAGGACGGCACAGATACTCCTATGGTACTGCAAGAAGCGGGACTGCTACGAAAGACCCGGAAGAGTGTGGGGAGAGGACGGCGACAGCGGGTTGCCCGACGGCGGACCGCGATGGACGGCACTTAGGCGGTGGCAGCGACGAGCGGCGTGGACTGCTTCGGGGGGAGAGGGGGCGAGACGTCTATCCGCGAGTGGAGAGGAGTCAGCTCGGCTGTGGAGAAGGGGCGAAGGGGAAGAACGGCGACGCACACTCGAGGTTGATTTCGTGCCCAGCAAACTTGAACGGCTCGACCTTGTCCGTGTGCTCGATGACCTTGCGGAGGTGCGTGTGCTTGACACGCGCGCGACCCCACTCTGCGGAAGGAGGAATGCGTAAGCGGGGATGACCGTGCAAAAGGAGGAAAGCGTGCGCACCGAGGCCCTTGGGCGGGTTGGGGTCCGCCTTGGCGGGGTCGTAGATGCCGAGATGCTCGAGGAGCGGCGAGGGCGCGATTGTGACGGGGAAGTCGTTCGCCGGACGCGAGAAGTACAGCAGGCCGAGGCGCTCGTAGTTCGCCTGGTCCTCAGGAGGGCGGACGACGCGGTGCACGGTCGACTTGATGACTCCACCGCTGATGAAGGTGAGGACCTCGGCCGTGTTGACGACGACATGCCCTGGGATGTACGGGACCCAAGAGTACTCGCCCGGCGCCGTCTGCACCTGCAGGGCGTTGACGATCTGCGGGAACAGGATCGTGAGGAGGCCCTGCGCAGCGTAATATGGGTCAGCTGAGCAGTGAGGGACGGACAGGACGTGGCGCACGAAATCGGTGTGGCCGCGAACTGTCTGGTTGCCGATCTTGGCGGCCTCTTCGGCGCTGTGCACGCCGTAGATCATCTGCAACGTGGCTCCGAGGTCAGCGGGTATACGCAAGGTAGAGCGAAGACCGGGAGCGCACGTAGCGGAGGTGATCGTCGCTGGCCTTGTCGTAGGCGTGCGGGTCGGCGAGGTACTCCTCCGGGAGCTCGAGGAGGAGGGAGAAGAGGCGGAGGAGCGGGTCGAGGATGCGCGCGTGCACCTTCTTTGAGAAGGCACTGATCTCGGGATTGAACGGCTCGAGAAACTGGAAGCGGAGCTGGTCGTCCGCGAGGACGGCGGTGTCCTTCGGGTGGTTAAGCATCTCGATCTTGGACTTGACGGAGCGGTCGGAGTCGTACGTCTCCTTCGGCTCGCGGAACCCCCAGTACTTGCCTTGGTCGAAGTCGCACGGGTGCTCGCGCTTCTCCTCGAGCGGGAGCTTGAAGAAGGCGTTGCCAATCTGCAGCTGGCGCACGACCTCGTCGTCCTCGATGCCGTGCCCGGTGACGAAGAGGAAGCCGACGTTCTCGATGGCGTTGCGCAGATCGTTGACGAGCTCCTCCTTGCCGCCCGGGCGGTCGAACTTGGAGAGGTCGAGGGAGGCGAGCTGGACGTAGTCGAGCTTCTCCTTGGTCGCTGGCGGGCGCGAGTACGGCGGGAGGTCCGGGACGGGCGACATGGCGTTGAGCGCGGGCGCGGGTGGGTGTGAAGGGGGGAGGTCGTGCGGTGGGAGGGGAAGGCCAGGCGGGCAGGAGGGGAAGCGTCGGCTCCGAGTCGAGTGGAGGCGACGCACTCAAGCGGAGCTCAGTGTGAGGTGCTTGCAGACTCAGCAAGAGCGTCCCCGCCGGGAACAGCGACCCGAAGGGCACCAGGCGTGCGAGCGAGTCGTGGTCACGCAAGGCGAGGCGGAGCCGGCCGAGAGGGCCAGCAGGGCGCTGGCTGGGCGCTGCAGCCCTCGATGTTCCTCCTCAGAGCGAGAAGCAAGCAAGAGCAAGAGGGCGCGCGGATGTGGACGAGAGCAAGACGCGTCGCCGTCTTCATCAGTTCGCGCTCGCAAAGACACGCCTCTCTGCCTTTACCCACCACTTCGGCACGGCTGGGTCGGCTCTACTGGGCTCAGATCAGGGGCTCTAGCACACCTTCGTATCGCGACATGCTTGCGCTTGATCGCCTCTTCCCGCTCATCTCGCACGCCTCCGACTCGCCGCCCTCGTCGCTCGCCATGTTCCGCGCTTCTCCTGATCTGTGCTGCTCCTGTTCTTTCCTCTCGTCCCCACCGCCCGCCCGTGATGTCGTCCGCCTCCTCTCTCAACGAGAAGCGGGAGCCGTCGGCGACCATTGAGGCCGCCCGCCTCAGCGTCGACGAACACAAGCGCCTGCTCCGCAAGATTGACTGGCACATCCTTCCATGGGTGCGTAGCTCCTCTCTCATGCCCTTGTGGCGCAGCTGACCACCCTATCCGCAGGTCTACCTCACCTGTTCGTCCTGCCCTTCCTCGACCGCTCCGTCGTACTGATCACTATTCTGCACCTCGCCGAAGACTGCATTATGCGCATCGATGTCGGCAACATCTCGAACGCAGGCGTCATGAACAGCGAGACGGGCCACTCGCTCCGTCAAGTGCTCGAGTTCGTTCAGTCTCTCGCTTCATTCCTGGCCTCCGCTCACTCTCGCAACACAGGCTCACGCCGCAGCAGTGGGCGAACACTATCCTACTCTTCTTCCCGACATACATGGCTCTCGAGCCGGTATCGACGTTCTTCATCCGCCTGACTAGTCCGTCGCAGTGGATGTGCGGCCCACCCTCTCCGCCGAGTCTCGTTACAGCTGAGCTCTTTCTGACTCTTCCCTTACCCTCAGTGGCCGCATAATGATCTCGTGGAGCATCATCATGTGCTGCATGGCTGCCGTCTCGTCCTACGGAGGCTTGGTCGCCTGCCGTGTCCGTGCGTCCTGCTCCCCTTCCTCCGCCCGAACGAGCGTGGGAGCTCCTGCTGACGACGTACGACCTCTTCAGTCATCGGCGCTGCCGAGGCGGGCTACTTCCCCTGCATCGTCTACTTCTGGTCCTTCTGGTACAGCACCGATGAGCGTAAGTTCGCAGCGGTACTCTTGATGTGCGCCTCGCTGATCAGTCGCTCTCACAGTTGCGCCACGCATCCTCGGTCTTTACGCCGCCGGCGCTGCCGCTGGCGCTGCATCGGGCTTCCTCAGCTGGGCGATCTCTTTTGCCAACTCGCCGCCGATGTACGGATGGCGCTGGTGAGCTTGCTTTCGCCCTCTCAGCGAGACTTCCGTGGACGCTCACTCGCCACGTGCAGGCTCTTCATCATCGAGGGCATCATCCCGCTCGTGATGGGCTTCGCGACCTTCTGGATCCTCCCCGACTTCCCCTCGGTGCGCTTTCAGCCTCCTCCTCCGGCTCTCCCGGCACCAAGCTGACACACATACGCAGACGTCCAAGTGGCTCAAGCCCCGCGAGGTCGAGCACCTGAGCCTGCACCTGCACAAGGACGCGCCGCACGAGTCGGGCAAGATCTTCGACAAGCAGGCTCTCACGCTCTTCAAGGACCCGACCTACTACCTTTTCACGACCGTCTGGGTACTCCAAGCCGTCGGAGGGTACGGCATCTCCCTCGTGCTGCCGCAAATCGGTGCGTCGCTGCTTCCTTGCGCCCCTTTTCCTCCGCTCGCCTGCTAATGTTCCTCTGTGTGCGCGTTGCTGCCCCATAGTGAAGGACATGGGTACGCCTCATTCACTCTGTCCTCCTCTTCCGCCACGTGACTGACCAGCTCCTCGCAGGCTTCGCCGGCTCCGCCGCCACGAACCTCCTCCAGCTCCCGCCCGCGGCCTTCACGATTCTTTTCCTCTTCTTCTGCTCTGAGCTCCTGCGGAGGAAGCTTATCAACGCCTTCCCGCTCGTCCTCGGCAGTGCGTTCGCTTCCCCCAAAACGAGCGCTTAGAGAGCGCGCGTTGCTAACAAGCGCACAACTCGCAGTGTTCCTCCTCGTCATCCTCGGGTACATCCTCCTCCTCAAGATCGACGCCGCGGGCGGCCGCTACGCCGCCGTAGTCCTCGTCACCAGCGCGGCCGGCGTGATCTACCCGTGCCTCTGGCCGCGCCGCGTGCAGGCTCTCCGTGGAACCGCTGGCGCCGCTCTCGGCATCGGTGCGTCTCGCTCTCGCTCTTCCTGCGATCTCGCTGACATCCGCGCTGTGATCCCCTCAAGGTCTCCACAACGCGAGCGCGCAACTCTCCGGCATCCTTGGCCCGCAACTCTTCCGCTGTACGTCTCCCTTTCGCTCACCTGCTCAGCGGTGACGAGACTGACCCTTTCCCTGCTTCCCTCGCCGCAGCCGACTACGCCCCGCGCTACACCAACTCGTTCATCGCCGCCTCTGTCCTCATCGGCGCTGCGTTCCTCACCCTTCTGCCGCTCTGGTGGCTGCTCGACGGCGACCTCAGCAACTACCCCTGGCTCCGATCGCACGTCCAGGCGCAGACGCACTTCCGCGAGGGCGACGACGAGCGCGACGTCGTCGCCGAGGTGTGGGTGACGGAGGAGAAAAGGCGGAGCGAGAGAGGGAGGCAGAGGGAGCGAAGGTGTGAGCGGGGGAGGGTGGGTCCGTAACAGCGTAGTATCTAGTCTGTTCCTCGGTTGTCAATGCGTGCTTTGCCTTCGTCCTTACGCCGAAGCGGAGAAAGGTCGTGCGAGAGGCCATGCAAGCAGCCCAGGCGGGAAGACTTCCTGCGAAGCTGAGGAGCAGTCGCTTTGCAGTCGAACAGCAGGTGACGGGCGCGGATCGCTCTCCTCGTTCGGAGGAACCTTGAGTACACTGGCTACTTGAAAGAGACTGCCCGAGGACTCGAGGGCTCGATGGCGCGGGTGAGAGCGAGACGTCCCGCTGGCCGGCGCACAACAACGTCAAGCTTCTCCCACTCCTCATGCCGCAGCCTCGTGCGCCTTCACAGGCTTCCTTGGCCGCCGTTGCTCTCGTTGACGACGTCCAGCCCCAAGCATGTCGAGTGGCTCGCACGGCGAGGCTTTCCTTCTCGTTCGCCGAAGCGAGGGCACCGGAGGACGTCACGACGTGAGCGTGTTGCGTGAGGGATACTACTGAAGGGGAGAAAGAAAGGAACGAATAAGAACGACAACCCCGCCTCGGCCGGCCGCGCCGCGCCGCCGAGCTCCAACCCTTTTCCACCGACGCGCGAGGGCGACCGGCTCAGTACGAGAAGAGAATGCGCCAGATGCGGACGTGGAGGGGCGCCGCCCTGCGCTCCGCGCGCCACTGCTTCATCTCCTCGGCGGTGAACCACGCCTTGCGGCCGGTCTGTGAGAGGCGGAAGGTCAGCTCTGGAGCGGGTGGACAGGGGAAGGGGGAGGGAACGCACGTCGAGGTCGATCTCGTGCGCCTTGTACGGGAGAGTGCGGTTCTTGATGTACGCGCAGAGCCAGAAGAAGAGGAGGACGGGCGCCGCCTGCGAGGAAGAGCGTCAGCGCGTGTTTGAGAAGGTCACGGCGGCGGTCGGGCGCCGCATGAGCCGGCGACGACGGTGCAGTGCAGCTGCAGCTGCGCAGGAGTGTCCTGTCGTTTGGTAGGGGGACTTACGAGGTAGGAGATGAAGAACGACTCCGCGCGCTCAGCCGGGTCGGAGGAACCGCCGCCAAGAGGCCAGACAGCCTGCGCAAAGAAGAACGGGTTAGCGGGACTCCTTTCGAGCTAAGCAATGGGGAGAGGCGCACGATGTAGAAGTTGGCACTAAGAGAGGGAGGAGAAGGTCAGCGTCGGCGGCAAGGTGGAGGAAAAAGGGCCAACGCACACGAGGACGAGGCAGACGAGCAGGAACCCGCACCACGAGCCGTAGACACCGCCGATCGCCTTGTAAGGGAGCTCGTCGAGGTGGTGGCCCTGGACGCGCCACGCCTTGCGGAAGCGGATGTGGCACATGCAGATCGAGCCCCAGGTGAAGAGCGTCGAGAGGCCGGACAATCCGAGGAGCCAGTCGAAGACGGTGTCGCCAGCCGCAACGACGTTGACGTACGCGATCGGGCCGAAGGCGAGGACGGCAATGACCGACCAGAGCGGGCGGCCCGACTTGTCGACATAGGCGAAGATCTTGGGCGCGAAGCCGGTCTCGGCCATGGCGGTAAGGACACGCGAGCCGGCGTAGACGCACGACAGGCCGATGGAGAGGACGGAGATGCAAATCGTGATGTTGATCTGCGGGCGAGCGCGAGTCAGGAGACGGTCGGGAAGCGGAGGTGAAGGAGACGGTCGGGAAGCGGAGGTGAAGGAGACGCACGAGGTGGTCAAGACCCTTGAGGCCGGCGCGGTTCGCCATGATGACGAACGGCGAGGTGCCCGCGCCGCTGCCGCCGCCCATGAGCGTCTCCTCGTTGTACGGGAGGTTGACGCCGATGATCGTGAGGGACGTGATGTAGATGAGGGTCTGCGGGAGCGGGCATCGTCAGCTATGGCTCGTGCTGGCAGACGAGGAACTGTTCGCACGATACGCCAGAAGGTGTTCTTGACAGCACTCGGGAGGGTCTTGCGCGGGTTCGGGGTCTCGGTGGCGGCAAGGCCGACGAGCTCAGTACCGGCGAACGAGAACGCGGCAGTGACCTGCGCAGACAGTACAGCGTCAGTCACGTCGCGCAGGAAGGAGCGCGAGACGAGAAACGTACGAAGACAGCGCAGATACCCTTGAATCCGTTCGCAAGCGCGCCCGGGTCCTTCCAGTAGCGGCCGCCGACGTACTCCGAGTACTCGTTCTTGCCGCCGCCGCAGTTGAGGACAATGCCGATGATGATGAAGATGACCACGACCGCGAGCTTGAGGCAGGAACTCCAGAACTCCTCCTCGGCGTAGCCGAGCGTACCGAAGACGTTCACGGCGATGATGGCGATCCAGAACTGTGCGAGGGAGAGCAGTCAGTATTTGCTGTACGCACGATGTTCCGATGCGCAAAGTGCACGAGAGGGAGAACGCGATGAAGGGAAGAGGTGGGCGGGAGAGGCGGGAGAGCTGGAGACGCACGATGGTGATCCAGGCAGCGATTGGCACTCGCTGCGCTGCCTCCCAGTACTGGACGGTGCTGTGGAGGAGAGCGGGTCAGCGCCTGCTCCGCCGACAGGAACGAGACAAGGAGGTGGTCGACTCACATGCCTGCTGCGGTGATTTCGAGGGGAAGGACGACGGCCCACTGAGCCCAGTAGTTCCAGCCGAGGGCCATGCCGAAGCCGGGGTCGAGGAAGCGAACAGCGAGCGTGTAGAAACCGCCAGAGACCGGGTAGAGAATGCACATCTCGCCGAGCGCCTGGGTGACGTTGATGAGCATGACTCCGATGATGAGCCATGCGATCAGGATGCCGAGAGGACCGCCGTTCCGGAGCGCTGCAGGGAGGACGAGACGAGGTGAGCGCGAGAACGGCAAAGCGAGGGGGAGGTCGACGCACCCTGCCCGGAGCCGATGAAGAGACCAGTTCCGATGGAGCCACCGACCGCAATCATCTGGAGGTGGCGCGGCTTCATCTTCTGCTGGCTGTAGAGGGGAGAGCATTTGCACGTGAGCGGGTGCCCATCGCAGTCGGAGCGCCAGTCCGAATCGAGAGCATGCTGTACTCACAGGAGGGGATTCTCCCGGGCCTTGAGCGGGTCGACATTGCCACCCTCGACGGAGAGGCCGCTGCAGGTGGAGCCGGTCAGCGTTGAGCAGGAGGCGTGAGACGAGGTGGCGGCGAGGTTGACGTACCCGGTAGGGCCGGGGGCGCGCTTGAACGACTCGAAGTTGACGCCGAGACGCGTCGCTAGGCTCTCCTTCGACGGGTCGTAGAGGACCTGCTCCTCGCCGGCGGTCTGCCCGCGCGAGTTGGCCGGGTGCGTCGAGACGAAGGTATGCTCGTCCTTGGACGAGGCCTTCTCGTGGTCGTCCTGGAACGACATGGCTGAGGGAGGGGGACGGGTGCTGGGCGGTATCGACGGCACTCGCCGATAGCGGGGGAGGAGCGTGGAAGAGAAGAGAGAAGGAGGAGGAAGAGTGGGGAGGCGAAGGCAGCCCGTCCTTCTGGCGTCGACGGAGCCTGTCCGCGGAGCGCCCCGCCACGGCACCGCTTTTCTCTGTATCGCGTGCCCCATTTTACACGCGGTAGCGTCTTGGACAAGAGCGCCAAGCCCGGGGTCGACGGCTCTCAGCCTCTTAATCGTGCCTCGTCCTCATCGCCTCCCGCGGGCCTCGCCCCTCCCGGTCTCTCTGCGGCGACTGGTTCCACGGTGCAGAGAGCTCTCTGCGTGCAGCTGGACAGGCGAGGAGGACGGGGCTGCAGAGCAACGACCTTCGCAAACGAGTTCCCCGCGCTAAACGCTCCCGGCGAGGCTATCGGCGCAACTTGGAGGCCCGTGCCCCCCGCTTTCCTCGTCAGGAGATCGCGACGCCGCCTCCTGCTTCAAGCTCTTGTCGCGGGCGGGGACCGAACAGGGCTGAGATGACGGCAGCCCGTACGAGCGGAGAAGCTGGAATGCAAAGATGTGCGCGCCGCAGGAGTGGGCGACGAAACGCCGGCCGACCCGACTTGGCGGGAAGGGGCAGGGATGATCGTGCGCTCCTGCATCGAGAGAAGCGGGTCTGAGGCCGGCTGACCTGGATGAGTGCAAACCTTTCAGCGGGGGACATGCAGCGGCAAACCGCTGCGGGGGTGTTGTTGATGCGAGCGGATTGAGTGGACGCAGCGGGGAAGCAGAGTTGCATGGGAGATAAGCGGGTTGCCGCGTCGTGAGAGAGGACGGTACGCGCCGCAGCATGTCTGGGTGCGGCCTGAAGGAACGGCGAGTCCGGCATGCCACGACCCAGCGAAGGAGCGGCGACCGTCAGCTACCGCAGCGGATCTGGCGGTCCGAATGCTGTTGAAGGCGTCCAGGCAGCACAGTCAGATTCTCAGGGCGCGACAGAGTACGGGTTCGCCCCCAGCAGAGCGCTTGAAGCGGATGGGGGCGATGCGCAGCCCGGAGGAGGGAAAGTCGACGGAGAGAGCAAGTTCAAGCGAGCTGAAAGCGACGGACCCCCCGCACCGCGAGACGCCAAAGGGGTCGCCATCGCAGGCGTGCTGTGAGCCGTAGCGAAGCAGGCAAGTCGGATAGACGTGCAGCTGGATCAGAGAAGCCGTCCGGGACGGTGAAGGGAAGGGCGACGATTGCTGTTTCCGCTGCGCCGCTCGCTGTCTCCCAGCCGCATGAGTGCTCTAACCGCACTGAGCCTGCGTTGCGGCGTACGAATCGCTTCGAGCGAGAGGTGAATGCGGGAGGAGGGTCAGCTGTCGAGGCAATGTCGAGGAGGAACGGCTGACGAGGCAGTCAACGCACTCGGGCCTGCAAGCGCGCGTTTCGGGTCTAGACACGGGTGCCGGATCTTACGAGGCTGTACTCGACGCGCCTGAGGGCGATGGCGGGTGCGCAGAGCCCTGGAGAGATGAAGATGAGGAGGCGAGGTGGAGAGAAGGACGCGCAAGCGGCGAGCGGTTGAGAGAGCGCAGGTAGCTTTGAAGCAGTTCTGGATAGCGTCTCACAGGAAGCGCATGTCCGCATGAGACGCGAGGGAGAGTGCAACGAGGGCAACCTCCGCGCGATCCTCCAGGACGGAGCAGCCTCCGCCACTCTCGCTCACCCGCCAGAGCTGCCTGCGAGCTAGCTCTCTGTCCACAATGAGCTTCTTCAGCCCCGCCGCACGCGGCACTCTCCGCGCCAGTGCCCGTCCTCGCGCTCCTGCACCGCCCGCTTCTCCCTTCGCTGGAACCTCGCGACCCGGTCCCTCGTCATCAGTGAGCTTGTTCTAGCTCGCAGACCTCGACGAGCACATCTGACACGCTGCCTGGACGACCGCGCAGCTCGCCTCCTCCTCCCGCCATGCCTCGTCCTCTGCCCCCTTCTCGCAGACCGCCCGCGACCGGTTGCGCGGCCGGCCCTTCCTCCTCCTCGTCGGCATCATGCCCGTCTTCACCTTCGGCCTCGGCTGCTGGCAGATCAAGCGCCTGCAGTGGAAGCTTGACCTCATCAACCAGCTCGACGAGAAGCTCCACCAGGACCCCGTCAGGTTGCCCGCGCGGATCGAGTATGTCTCTCCCTGTTTATCATCAAGAGTAGAAGCTGACGGATCTCCCGCAGCACGGCGGCCATCCCCGAGTTCGCCTGGCGCAAGGTCTTCGTAACCGGCACGCTCGACCACGAGCACTCGATTGAGCTGGGTCCGAAGACGCGCGACGGCCAGCTCGGCTACCACGTCTTCACGCCCTTGGTGCGGGGAGAGGGGCAGGACACGGTCGTGGTGAACCGTGGGTTCGTCAAGCGGGAGTTGAAGGACGCGGAGACCCGGCCAGCGAGCCTGGTGCGTCTTGCTTCACTTCCTCGCTCCAGTTCTCGGCTGACCCCACGTACTCACGCAGACGAAGGAGCCTGTCGCGCTTGTTGGCATGCTGCGGGACCAGGAGCCGAGGAACTCGTTTACGCCTGTCAATGCGCCCGAGAAGGGGCAGTGGGTGTTCTCCGACATCGCCGAGATTGCGCAGTATACGGGCGCGGAGCCGGTCCTCGTCGACCAGATCTACGGTGCGCACGCTCGTCCACGCTCTCCAGCCCATGTCCACTCACCCTCGCCTCGCGCGCAGAGGACCACCCGGGCAAGGTCGACGTCTACCTGCGCGACGGCGTTCCCGTCGGGCGGGCAGCAAACATCGAGCTCCGCAACATGCACCTCACCTACGCTGCCACCTGGTGAGCCCTCGCCCGTGCACCTCGTCGAATCCGTCAGGCTCATCCACCCTCTTCGTCCTCGCAGGTTCTCTCTCTCCCTGGCAACCGCGTTCATGTTCTTCCGCCTCATGCGCCGGCCCACAACGGTCACCGCTGCGCAGTTCCGCGGTGGCAAGCAGTAGTTCCCCCTCGCACCTCGCAAATAGACACCTTCGCACCTTTCTCCTTCTCTCGCACTTGTCGCTTTGGCCGGCGCTGATCCTGAATGAACGTGCTCTTCCTGCTGCCGTTGCGCAATCCCGCTTTAGCGCACCGGTCGACCCATCTCTTGGTGACAGACAAGAGGGCGTCCCTGCTCCAGGGGAGGTGCCCGGACCCCTCAACTTCGCGGCGCGCGACCCAGCTCTCCCTCAACCTCATCATTCGCTGGCCTCGACGTCCTCGGCGTCAAGGGCGGCGCAACCGCACAAGGCGTTGAAGGAACTCTGCCGCCTGCGCGTGCGCGCGTGTCTCTCCGCGCTCTCGCTTCATCGCTCCCCTCGATCAACCGCACGCACCGCCTCGCACCGCCCGCTCGAAAGGCTGGATTCCCGCTTCTCCGTCAATACCATCGACCACGCGAGCGGATCGAGCTCGAGCCTCCTGGGGCGACGCGAAGCTGGACTTCCGCCGCACTGGTTGTGGAGGAGGTCGGTGCGGCGGATGGGCGAGGCGCCGGGCGGGTAGACTGCTTCTTTGCTTGCTTCCCCTACGTCTATAGCTCGCGTTCGTAGTCTGCTCGCCGCGCACCGAGCCGCTGCGGAACAGGGCGGACCCTCGACCTCTCGCCCCCTTCAGCTGCCGATTCGATCCTCCACCGCGTTGCCTGAACTCGCCGACCCGGCAACCCACGCTCCTTCCCTTCTTCGCCGTCAAGCGCGCCGTTATGCGCGTCCTCAGCCTCCTCGGCCTCGTCATCGTGTCGAGCGCCTCGCTTGCCGCAGCAAGCCTTCACTCGACCCGCTCCTTTGAGCCTTCACCCCTTCACCACCTCGAGCGTCGCAGCAAGACGGGCGAGTGCACCCAGGCGTACATCGACAACAAGAACAGCGGGTACTGCAAGCAGACTTGCCCGCTCAACCAGTGGCCGCTCTTCGGTACGCCCACTCCCGCATCGTTCCCCCGTCGAGCTGCCGAGCTTCCCGCTTACCCTCCTGCCGCCCGCAGAGGGTGGCTGCGTCTGCCGTGCGCCGTACAAGTCGCAGGGCGCGAACTGCGTGCCGGACTGCGTGAACGGGCGCGTCCCCCTCCCTTCCCCTCATCTTCCTCTCGCTCATCCCCCTCACGCCCAGCTTCTCGATCAACACGGCCAAGACGGGCTGCATCTGCCGCGAAGGCAAGGTCACCAACGTCGACAAGAGCAAGTGCCTCGTCGCCTGCACGAGCGGGTCGTACCCGGTCGGGGACGGGACCTGCGCGTCCTGCCCGTCGGCGTTCGCCAAGTGCTCGTCGGCGACGGTGGCGACTGCTTGGTGCGTCTCTGCTCGCTTGTCGTTGCGCGATGTCGAGGCTGACCAGTTCGACGAACAGCGCCGACGGGTTCTTCCTCTCGTCCGGCCAGTGCGTAACCAAGGAGAACTGCCCGACCAACACCTTCGCCAACGCCGCCCATAACCGCTGCACCGCCTGCGCCGACAAGGATGCGTTGTCGTGCTCGGATGCCGGGACGACGTCTGCTCTCGCCTGGTACGTCCCCCTCTTCCCCACGAGGTGGTAGAAGGGGCTGACGGCCTGCTCTGTCTTTCGCTTCACAGCACGACCAAGTTCCTCTACGGCGGACAGTGCCTCGCTGCGAGCGACGTCCCGGACGGCTACTACCCGAACACCGCGAGTGCGACTGCCTCCTTCTTCGCTTCGACCACACACTGACCTGGATCGCGCCGTCCCCGCAGCGCTGACCGCCTCGCCATGCGACACGGGCGTCAAGGCTTGCTCGGGCACCGGCGCGGGCCACGCGCTCTCTTGGTGCGCCCGCCTTCCCTTCCTCGGCTTCCGCCCGCTAACCCTTCTCTCCTGCCGCAGCGGCAAGAACAGCCAGGGCGATCAGCTCCTCCTCACGCCGAAGGGCACGTGTGCGCTGCACTGCCAGAGTGGCTACTACGGCAACAAGGCGTTTGGCGTGTGCATCGCGTGCGACTCGACGGAGAAGACCTGCGACGCTGACGGCGCGAAGACTTGGTAAGCCGGTCACTCCGCCTTCAGGGAGAAACGTCGATGCTGACGAGGACGGTCGGGCCGCAGCAACAAGGATAGCGCGGGCAGGCAGCTCTTCCTCACGCCGAACAGGAAGTGCGTCCTCCCGACGCAGATCCCGCCGAGCTACTACCCCGACGCCGGTGCGCCTTTTCCCTTCTCCTCGTCCTCATTCAATCGCTGAGGATCAACTCATACGCTCATAGCCTCATCGACATTCAAGCCGTGCCGCGACGGCGTGACCTCCTGCACCGGCCCGAAGGAGGGCGACGACCTGACCTGGTGCGCTGCTTGCTCGCTTCCTACTCAGCTCCACGCTGACGTGCTTTTCTCGCAGCGGAACGACGTCGAAGAAGGTGACGCTCTACCTCGACTCGAGCCGCAACACCTGCGTCGAGCAGGCTGGCTGCCCCGCTTCGACGTGGGCGAACCCCTGTGCGTTGCGCTCCCTACTTCCCTCTCCCGATCGGACGCTAACCCGGTACCCTCACAGTCGACAACACCTGCACGGCGTGCGATGAGGACGAGGTCCGCTGCTCGGCGAACGGCGCGGGCAGTGCGCTCGAGTGGTGCGCCCTCCTTCCAAGCTTCACGATCCCCGACACCAAGCTCACAATCTTCTCCCGCTCGCAGCAAGCCGAACTTCTTCCTCACCGTCACGAACGACTGCCTGACGGCCGCTCAGTGCGTGTCGAGCGGCGCATTCTGGGCCGACACCGTCAACAAGGTCTGCAGCCGCTGCGACGCCGGCGAGGCGGCGTGCACGGGTAACGGGGCGGGTCTCGCGACAGCGTGTGCGAAGAACGAGGCTGGCGTCCAGCTTTACCTGAGCGAGGGCGACTGGTGCGTTTCACTCTCGCTATCGCTTTTCTCTCGCCCATCCTGACCACCCGCCCTTCACGCGCGCACAGCGTCGTCTCGGCTCTGTGCCCGTCGACGCACTTCGCCGACGACGAGTCCAAGTCATGCGTGCACTGCGCGCCGGGCGCTCTCACTTGCGGAGGGCTCAGGGACGCGTACACCTGCGGCGCCGACGAGTCGGACAACCGCCTCTACCTCAACACCGCCGGTGCGGACAAGGGCTTGTGCGTCCTCCCCGCTGACTGCGACAAGTCGACGTACAGCAACCCGACTAGTGCGCTCTTTTCCCTTTCCCGCGCGATCCGCTTGACGGGAAGGCTTACTCCCCTCCCCCCTTTCGCTTCCCAGCCAACCACTGCGAGCCGTGCACCGACCTCGACAAGGACGCGACGTCGTGCACCAACCAGATCGCCCTCTCCTGGTGAGCCTTTCACTTGCCCCTCATCCTCGCCCCGAATCCTCTACGGTCCTCGCTAACTCTCGTTTGGCCGCAGCGGATCACTCTTCCTCCAGGGCGGCAAGTGCGTCGCGGCGCCCAAGTGCCTTCCGCACACCTTCGCCGACACCGCCTCGCACGAATGCACCCATTGCGCCGATCCCGACGCGCTCCAGTGCGACGCGACCAAGGCGCTCAAGTGCGAGAACAAGTTCCTCTATGACGGCTCCTGCCTCGCGTCGGAGAAGTGCCCGCCGTCCACGTTCGCCAACATCGACAGTGCGTCCCTCTCCTCCGCCTCCTCGGTTTGAGAAGGTCGGCGCTGACCCTGCCCTCCCGCCTCCGCAGCGCACGAGTGCACGCCCTGCACCGACAAGTTTGAGAACGCTGGCACGTGCGACGCTGAGAGCGCCAAGTCGTGCTTCGCGAACTACCTCCTCGATGGAGCTTGCGTCGAGGCGAGCAAGTGCCCGGTCGGCTCGTACGCCTCGAGTACGTCGCTCTCTCGTCGATTTCTCACTACCGTCGTGTTCGACGAGCTGACCCGCCGTGCCCACCCGCAGCCAAGTACAATACCTGCCTCACCTGCTCCGCGCTCGACCCCTTTGCAACGACCTGCACCGAGGCCGCCGGCGCGACGTCGTGCTCGAACAGCCTCTCGGTACAAGGGCTCGTGCGAGACGTGCCCCGACTGGACGTACCCGGACGGCGACCCCTCGTTCTGCGTCGACTGCTCGAACAAGTGGGAGGGCGCGACGAAGTGCACCAAGGACACGCTCCTCGCCTGGTGCGTTTCTCTACCCTCTTCTCTCGTCTTGCTCCGCGGTGCTGATCTGCCCTCGACCGCAGCGATGCCACCGCCGACTGGAAGCTCGCGACCTTGTACGGCCGGCAGTGCACCAAGACGTGCCCCTTCGTCGGCTACAACGTAAACACGCAGTCGTATCAGGGCTTTGCGACGTACTACGACCCGAGCAAAACGAGTGCATCGCGTGCGAGGACCCGCTCGCGCTTCAGTGCTCGAACGAGAAGCGCGGCGCGACCCAGTGGTGCGTCTTCTCCTCCTTCTCGCTTGTCTCGCCGGCGCTGACGTCCTCCCTCTCGCAGCAAGAACAGCTGGTGGGTCCTCGACAACGTCTGCGTCCAATCGTGCCCGACTACCGGCTACTACAAGTCGAGTGCGTCCCTTCCTTCGCCTCGCCGCGCTCTTGACTGACGGCCGACCCCGCAGACGGCGTCTGCTTACGCTGCGTGGACACGTACCCTGGCTCGCTCACATGCTCGACGCCCGCGCCCTTACCTGCGACAACGCGAATGGGTGGTACATGGGAGCGCAAGGGCAGTGCTCGAAGGGGTGCAGGACGGGCCAGACGGGAGCAGACAACATCAACAACGGCGTCTTCAACACTTATCTCTCCGGTGCGCCTCGCTCTTCTGCGCATGACGGACTCGACTTACCCGGCTCGCGGCGCGCAGGCAACGTCTGCAAGGACTGCAAGACCGCCGACTATGCCGTCTTCACCTGCGATGCGCAGGGCACGCCGACGTCTTGGTGCGTCTCCTTCCTCTGCAATCTGCAGCACGAGAGAACTCACGCCGCAACCCCTTAGCGACCGCTGGTATTACTACCAGGGCGAGTGCCGCATCGCCAACTTCTGCCGCGGGCTGGGCAATCAGTGGATCCCGACCGAGGACTCGAACGGGCTGGGCATCTGCTACCAATGCCCGGGCGGCTCTTCGCCTTCGCAGAAGGGGAGTTTGTGGAGCTGCTAGTCCGCCGTCCGTCATCCCTTCGTTCCTTTCCGTTCTTCCCTCATGCCTCTCTTCCCGGTTCCCGCCCCTCGTCTGCTTCGTCATTCCACCGGACGTGGGTTACTGCAACGCAAGCCTGGTTCTGCGCCAACTCCCTTTTGAGCGAGAACCTCCGTCAGCCTGCTGCTCCTGTTCCTCGAGATTCTCGAGCCAATGCGGTCTAACCGACCGCTTACAGCCCCACTCTACGCCTGCCTCAGCGCCTCCCCCTCCGCAACCCACTCAATCCTCCTCTCCGTCCCGCCCTCCCTCCCGAGCCAAAACGGCCTCAGCGCGGCCGGCAGCCTGACGCGCTCGACGCGCCCGCTCGCCGCATCGAGCACCGCGCCGTTCTCCAGCAGCGCGACGATCAGGCGCGGGATCGCGGCCGCGGTGCCGTTTAGCGTGTGCGCGTAGGTGGGCTTTGGCGGCGGGGCGGGGCGGTCTGAGGGGGCGGAGGGGGAGGCGGAGGAAGAGGGGCGGTAGCGGATCCCGAGACGGCGGGATTGGTAGTCGGTGCAGTTCGAGGCGGAGGAGAGCTGCGCGGGCGCGGGGGACACGGGTGAGCGGGGAAGTGAGAGAAGAAGGAGGGACGCGACGGACCTCGCCCCACTTCCCGCGACCAGGCATCCATGCTTCGATGTCGTACTTCCGGTGCGCGGAGGCGCCCAGCTCCTCCGTCGGCATGTCGAGCACGCTGCGAGCGGCGTAGAAGCTCAGCATCCGGCGAGGAGAAGAGAGGAAGCAGGCTTGACGCACCGCAGCGACAGCCCCAGCCCGCTCAAGATTTCTCCTGGATCGCGCGCAGCTCCTCGAGGAGCCTGTCGCTCTCGTCCTCCGCGCAGACGACGACCATCTCGACCTTGCTGAACTGGTGCACGCGGTACAGCCCTCGGCTGTCCGCACCGCGGGCGCCCGCCTCGGCGCGGAACGCGCGGCCGAGCGCGACGTGCTTGAGCGGGAGCTGCTCCGCGCGGAAGGTCTGCGCCGCGGACATGGCGACAAGAGGGATTTCCGCCGTCCCGGCGAGGCAGAGCGTCGAGGTCGACTCGCCGTCGGAGAGGAAGTAGGTCTGCTGCGCGTCGCCGTCCCGTGGGCGGAAGCCGCAGCGCTCGGAGACGTCCGAGCGAACGACGTCGGGCGTGAGCGCGGGGGTGAAGCCGTGCGAGAGGGCGATCGACATGGCGTAGTTGGTGAGGGCGAGTTCGAGGAGGGCGGCCTCGTTCAGGAGGAGGGGCCAGGAGGAGCCGGTCGTGAGGGAGGAGGAGGGGAAGTCGGTCCAGCCGAGGTTGGCGGGGGAGGAGAGGGCGAGGTGGTCGCGGGCGGGTTCGACGGGAGGATCAGGGGACGGGATGGACGGGCCGAGGGACTTGACGAGCCGGGCGTTCTCCTCGCCCCCGACGGGTACGTTGGCGTGCGAGATGTTGGGGAGCTGGAGGGCGAGCGCCTGGATGCTCTTGGTGAGGGCGGAGAGGCGCGGTTCGAGCTGCTTGACGAGCTTCTTGACCTCGGCCGCCTCCTTGCGCGCATCGAGGTCCCCCTTCGGCGCTGACGACACGGCGTTGCGCCGTTCCCTCGCCCGCTGGAGCTCCTTGCGCAGTCCCGCCGCCTCGACTTCCATGCTCCTCAACTCGTCGACCTGTTCCGGGGCGAAGGGGAATTTCCGCTCGCGGAGGTTGCGCTTGACGGCGTCTGGCTGGGTGAGGACATCTGCGAGGTCGATTACGGGCGCGGGGATGGAGGACGGCCGGGTCGAGGAGGTCGAGGCGAGGCGGAGGGGGGCGGTGCGGGCGACGCAGAGCGGGCAAGAGCCGAGGCGGGTGCGGAGGCCGCGTACGAGCATGGTTGCGGCTAGCTCGGCGTTTCTTACCCGCTTCTAATGGAGAGCAGCGAGAGTCGGGAGCGAGAGGAGCAGCGCCGGATCTCTCGCTCGACCAAGTCGCGCAGAAACGACCCCGCGCCATGGGAGAGCCAGGTGCGCAGCCATACCTTCCCGATGAGAGCTCTACTGACGCCTGAGCTCCTCGCAGACGCGTCCAACCTGCGCGACGTCGGTGCACTCGCGACCTGGGCCGTGTCGAGCGCGAAGCCAGGCTACGGCGTCGAGCACATCCGCGACCCGAACCCTGCTACTCTCTGGCAGTGCGTACTGCATCTTCCACGCGGTACACGAAGCGTGTTGACCTCTGGTGCGATGCTGCCCGCAGGAGCGAGGGCGCGCAGCCCCACTTGATCAACATCCAGTTCCCCAAGAAGCAGACCGTGTCGGTGCGCATAGATTCCTTACTGAGAGGGACCGCACGCCCGCTGACAACGCTGCACATGCGCGCAGCAAGTCTGGATCTACGCCGACATCGCCCAGGACGACTCGTACACGCCGCACAAGATCTCGATCCGCGCCGGCACCTACCACGGCGACCTGCACGAGGTCCGCTGGGTCGAGCTCGGGCAGCCGAAAGGGTGGCAGGTCCTCCGCCTCAATGGGTCGGCGAGGCCGGGCGAGGAGCCGAGCGCGACAGACGAGTGCGTCCCTCTGCTCATGCCTTTCTCCGCTTCCTGGCGGCTGATCACGCCCGCACGCAGTGACCCAATCCGTGCACACCTGATCCAGGTCGCCATCATCTCGAACCACATGAACGGCAAGGACACGCACGTCCGCGGCATCCGGGTCTTTGCGCCTCGCCCGTAAGTCTGCGCCTTTCTGCGCGCCATCAGCTCGGTGCATGTTGCTCATCACAATTCACTCTCGCAGGCTCGAGCTCGACGATGATGTGATCCCGTTCCGCAGCGTCGCCTTTACCCAGCACGAGACGATCCGCTGAGCGAGGTCTACGTCCGCCCGCACGCGCGCACTCGTACACGAAGGCGCCCCCTCCGTGCTTCCGCGCCACCAAGAAACGCTCCATGCTGATCACGGGCCGCCGAATCGCTCATCGATCAGCTGGCGCCGCAAGACGCCGACGTCTTGGGAAGGTCGGGCGGGCACCGGGGACAGTCGCGAGGTAGGCGCGGTAAGAAAGCCGCGCACGCGCCTCTCGAAGTAGTGTGCAACTCGATACTAGCATCGCCCGGCTTTACGGGCTTCCTGCGAGAGTCACGACTGCTCGCCTTCGCTTCATCGCCCCGCTCGCCTCCCTCCTTCGCTCCCTTCACTCGCTTCCGCTCCCTGCATCTCCCGCGCCTAGTGTACCCGCTCAGACCAGCTCTATACGCCTCCTACACCGCCCGGGATGGCGCAGCACTCGCCGGCTCGCCCACCTCGCTCGAGGCGCCCTCCCCCGCCCAGCCTCGCCCGCTCGCCCCGCAGCACCAGCCGGCGCGCAACTGGGCCGAGCCGACCGTTCTGCCTCCGCTTGACCCCACCACGGCGTTCTCCTTCGCCCCCGGGCCGGGCGCGAGCGCGCGCGGCGTCGGCGGGTCAAGTGGGGGAGGCGCGGCGGGCAAGACGAGCAGCGGCACACGCGGGGCCCGCACTGCGTTTGTTCCGGGACAGGCGGCGTCTTCACCTCTGCGCGCCCGCACGCGAGCGCGGGCCAGCGCGGCGAGCTCTCCCCGCTCGTCGAGGAGGACGACGACGACTCGCCGGACGAGGTCGTCCTCGCGCAGGCCAAGCTCCCCGCCAAGGACCCCACGTCGCCCTCCCCGCGCGGCAGCACGGGCGCGTACGACCCGCTCGCGTCGTTCCGTCTCCCCGCCATCGGCGCCTCGCCCCGCCCCGCCGCCCCGCGCGGCGCGAAGTGCAGCATCTCGGAGACGATCGCGGCGCCCGACCCGGGCGACGGTATGGTCTACCCGCAGCCACCTGCACCGTTCAGCTCCGCCGCGCCGAAGCCGTTCCACCCCCCGAGCGCGCCGCACCCCGCGCCGGGCGGCTTCTCGCACGGCCGCGCCACCGCGCCTGCCCCGCCCAAGCCCGCCGAGCGGGACAAGCTCCCGCCTGCTGTGCCTGCGCCGGGCGGAACGTCGAAGAAGCGCGGGCGGGCGGGCGAGACGAGCGCGCCTGCGCCCGCGGCGGGCACAGCCGCGTCGCAGTCGCAGTCGCAGGTGCAGCGGGCGTGTCAAGTCGGCATCGTGGTCGAAGAGCGCGGGTGCGGGTGGCAGCAGGTCGACGAGCGCGAAGACGGGCGAGGGCGAGGACGTCCCGGACGGCAAGAGGCGCAAGAGTGACCCGTCGGTCGACTCGAAGGACGTCGTGCAGCACATCATGAAGCTTGACGAGGAGCTCAAGTCGAAGGTGCGTCTCTCGCCTCGCTCTCGGGCTGCAGGGCGCTGACTTGACCCGCGGCAGGAAACGACCATCCTGCGCATCCGCGACCGCCTCGAGCGCCGGGACGCTGACCTCGCCAAGGTGACGGAGGAGAAGCGCAAGCTCAAGGAGGAGATGCTCGGGCGCGTCAGGGCTGCGCTCGACAAGTGCGCCGCTCCCTCCCCTCTCCAGGTCGACCTTCCCAAGTTGGCTAACCCGCTGGCGTCCGCCCACGCAGCGCCACATCGATCCAGCAGGAGCTCGCCGACGCCAAGGCCGCGATGGACGACTCGTGCCGCCGCCTCAAGCAGGAGATGGGCACGGAGGTCACCGCCACCGAGGTCAGGGCGGACCTCGCCGATCTCAAGGAGGGTGTGTCACCTCCTCGTGCTCCTCCGCTGCGCGGCGCTGACTGCTCATTGGCGATGCAGAGTTCAGCGCGCACGTCCTCGACGAGAAGAACGAGCTCTGGCTCGAGCGCTTCGAGGACCGCAAGCTCGAGGTGCTCAAGTCGCTGCAGGCAGAGCTCGTCGAGCGTGAGCTCCCTCCCTCGCTCCTCGCTCCCGCTCACCCACGCCCACGCGCACAGGCCAGGACGTGATCGACCTGCTCCGCGCGAACCTCGACGCGAAGGCCGGCGCGCTCGCCGAGTCGCGCGCTCACGCGCAGGACCTCGAGGCGCGCGTCGACGCTGCGCAAGCGCGGGCGGACGCGCTGCACCGCCAGGTGGGCGACGTCGATGCGCTCCACGGGGAGAAGGCCGCGCTGATGGAGAAGTACGACCGCGTGCTGGTCGAGGGCGCGGAGAGGGAGGAGGCGCATGCGAAGCGGAGGGCGGAGGCGGAGCGCGCGTGGGAGGAGCGGATCGCGAAGAGGGAGGAGGCGTTGCGTGGGGCGGAAGAGAAGCTTGAGAAGGGGGCGGAGCGCGAGGAGACGCTGAGGGAGGAGTGGATCAAGGCGAAGAAGGAGGCGACGGCGCGCGGGTCGGAACTCGTCCGCGCGCAGGAGCGGTGCGTTCGCTTTTTCGCTCTCACATTCCTCGCTGAACGAGTCTGACCCGTTCCGCATGCTCGCAGCGTGAAGGAGCTCGAGAAGAAGCAGGTTGAGGACGCTCGCACCGTCGAGCTCCTCGCCGCCGACCTCGCCAAGGTCCGCGCCGAGCTGTCCGACGAGATCGAGCAGTGCGCCCTTGCCTTTCCTCCCCGCCGTCAATTTGGCTGACATCGTCTCCGCAGCTCCAAGTCTCGCCTCGTCAGCGCTCGCGGCGAGTTCGACGTCGAGAAGGCCATCCTCGTCGAGCGCGTCGAGCAGGTCAAGGCTGCGGCGGTGGATGAGCTCGCCGACGCGAAGTGCGTTTCGCTCTCCTCACCGCGTTCCGCTCATGCTGACGCTGGAGCGTGCAGGGCCAAGCTCGCGCAGCTCGTCGACGATCACAAGAAGGCGCTCGTACGCGCGGCGGAGGAGGCCAAGGCAGTCGAGGCGGCGCACCAGGCGCAGCTTGTTGAGGCGCAGCAGCGGTGCGCCTGCCGCTCTTTCTTTCTTGGGACGCAGCTGACCCCCCGCCGGTTGCAGCGAGGCGACCGTTTCCCGCAACCTCGAGGAGATGCGCGCGGCGTTGCGTGCGCTCGAGGGCGAGAACACGGTGCATTGCTCGCCACGTCCTGTCGTTGCGGTCGCTGATGTCCCGCGCGTATAGAGCCTCGCAGGCGAGAAAGCGGCGCTGCAGGTGCGCTTCTCCTCCCCACTCTCCTCGATCCAGCTTACCCGCCTCGCCCGCAGGCCAAGCTCGACGCGGCGCTCTCAGCCGGCTCGCCCGTCGACGACGCCGAGCTGCGCACCCTCCGCTCGCAGGTCGCACAGCTCAAGAAGGAGAACGAAGCGCTGGCGGCTGCGAAGCGGCAGACGGAGGAGTCGGTGCGCCCCCTTCCCCTTCACCTCCCCGCGCTCTAGCTGGCGAACCCGCCCGCAGCGCCGCGGCATCGCCGAGAGCCACAACCGCCTCAATCTCGACGGCGAGGCGCAGACGGCGCTCGTTGCGCAGTTGCAGCGCGAGCTCGCGTCCGCGCAGGCTCAGAACGCGCAGCTCGTGGCGGCGGCGCAGGCGCAGCAGGAGCGGGAGCAGCGCGAGAGGGAGGAGCGCGAGGTGCAGGAGAAGGAGCGCGTGGAGCAGGCGGTCAGGGAGAGACAGATGGCGGCGGCGGCGGCGCTGCAGCAGGGGAAGGAGTTTGGGCAGCGCGAGCTGCTCCAGAAGGGGGCCAGTCGGCGCGATGCCTCCTTCTCTATGCCCACGGTTTGCTGACGCGTCAATGCCGCAGAACGAGCTCAAGCGCGCTAACAACAAGCTCGAGGAGCTGACGAAGAAGCACAACCGTGCGCTCAACGAGCTCGCCAAGGCCAAGTGCGTCCTTCACCTCCGCGCCTTCCACGCGTCACTGACGTTCTAAATGTAGGGCGCGCCCCATCCTCGACCCGCACATCGCCTCGTCGTCAACGCAGGGGGACCCCTCGCCGCAGGTGTGTCCCCCCTCTCCCGCCTCTCGCAGCTCGCTCACCGTTCCCTCTGCAGCACATCCCCCGCGCTCCGCCGCGCACTAACGGCGCGACGGCGCACACGCGCATCTCGGCCGTCGCGCCCTCGTCGTCGGACCTCACCGCGCTCGACTCGGACGAATCGCCCGGCGGCGCGGCAGCCGCGCCCGCGGGTAGGACGAAGCCGAAGCCCAAGGCAGTCAAGTGTGCGTCCTTCTCCCGCTCCCTCTCCCTGTAAGTGCGCTGATGCACCCGCACGCAGTCGATGTCCCGCCCGATGCGGCCGCGCCGCCGACCAAGCCGAGGCGCCGCGCGCCGTCCACCGCGGGAACGGGCGGCGCGCCCGCCAAGCCGGTCAAGAAGGTCGCTGCTGCGGCGCAGGCGGGCAAGGCGCGCCGCCGTGCGCACGTCTACGGTGATGCGCAGGAGGAGGAGGAGGAGGACGGCGACCGCACGCTTGTCGAAGAAGACGCGGGGAAGAGCTTCGAGCAGTCGTTTACGCTTGTCGACAGCGCCGGTGTCGAGGGCGTTGAGGAGGAGCGCGAGGAGGAGGAGGACGACGATGAGATCGTCGACTCGAACACGCCGCTCCCGCTGGCGGTGAGCAAGCCGAAGGTGCGCTTCCTCCGTCCCTCCCATCCCTCCACACGAGCTCACGAGTAAGCACACGCAGCCGCGCACGACGTACGCGTCGTCGTCGAGCAAGAAGAGGCGCTGAGCGCTTCTCGCCGGCGGAAGGAGGAGGACGGAGGAGCCGCATCGCATCGCATGTTTCGCTTGTTCTCGTTGTTCAGGGGTCTGCCGCTTGTAGTGCAATCGCTTTGCATGCACTCCGTGCGCGGAGAGAGTGGGAGATGCGTTGCTGATGCATGGGAAGGGAAGAGAGAAGGTACAACAGGTGGATGCGGTGGGGTCGCCTGGGTAGTCTCATCGGCCTGTGGGCAGCGACAAGGTCAGACCACCAGCGAGTAGGAGAAAGAGCGCGGACGCACCCGTCAATACTCTTCCTCCGACAGCCCCGCCGCCTCGCTCGCCGTGCTCCGTTTCCGCGTCCGCACGTTCTCCGGCATGGGCGCGACGTAGTACGCGCCCTCTGTCCTGGTCGCGAGCTTGAGCAGCTCCTGCCCTCGTACAGCGGGCGGATCCTGCGCCGCCGCATCCGCTCCCACCGCACTCCAGTCGACGGGCAGCGGCTCTGCGCGGACGCGCGCGTCGACCATCTCGCCGTCCGTGAGCCCGAGCGCGGTCGTGTCGACGCCGCGTACGGCCTGCACGATGGCGACGAGCTCGTCGAGGTCTTCGAGGTCCTTCCAGCCGTCCTCTGTTGTGGGCGGCTCGAGTGCGGCGAGGCGGTGCAGCTTGAGGAGGGTGGGGCGGTCGAGCGAGGGGGTGGTGCCGGGTGCGGGGAGGTAGTCTGCGATGGCGTAGGGCGCGCGGAGCGGGATGCACTGGTCGTCGACGGGGACGGGCGGGGCGCGCGGAGGGCGAGGAGGAGGAGGGGGTGCGGCGGAGTGGGACGAGCGCGTGCAGAGAGCCCACGGGCGGGTGATGCGGGCTGTTCGGAGCATGCTGCTGCAAGTGCACTTGCTTCTAAGCTGCTGAATGGAAGACGAGCAGAGAGCCCCGCCCGCTCCCTCTCGCGGCGACATCCCCCCCGGCTCGGCACTTCCTGCACGAGAGACCCTGGACAATAGCCCACGAGCTTTAGCACCGGTACAACAACCCGCACAAGCTCGAACCGCCCCGAACGAGCCCTTCGCCCCCTCCGCCGCCTCGTCGCTCCACCCCGTCCGCCCCTCGTCACCATGTCGCGGCCAGTCGTAGGAACGGGCCTCGCAGGTTGCTGCACCGTCCTCAGCGTGTTTGGCGCCTGCATCCTCGGCACCCTCGGCTTCTGCTTCGACGCAGGCGTACGTCCCCCCTCCTCTCGCGTTGACGAGCGGATGAGACTGACGCTGCTCTCCCCGCACAGGTCGAAGTACTGATGGGCTCGAAGGACTCGCCCAAGGACGGCCACGCCGTCGCACTCAACTGCTACTTCGCGTGCGCCCCGTCCCTCCTCGCTCCCCCACCTGGACCCGCTGACGCTCCTCTGGCTTGCGCGCAGCTCGCTCATCTACATCGCCTTCGTCGTCTTCTGCACCTGCCAGGTATGCTCCTTACCATGTGCTCAATAAGGCCCGCACGCTGACTCACTCGGCTCTCCGCAGGTCGGCGTCAACCAGCGTTACCAGCGCGGCGCAGTCCGGCTCTGAGGCAAGAGCGCCTCGCCCCTTCGTACATGTTGTAACTAGCAGTCTTCCGTCTCGCATCGCCGTCGCTGTCGCACCCGCAGCGTGGTTCAGGCTTCGACGCGTCGGAGCGCACGTACCTCCCACCACGCGCCCCGCTCGCACCGCTCATCCGGAAATCCAGGTCGAGGTTTCCGCGCCGTCTCGCTCCCGATTGAGGCATTCCACGGCGACACAGCCGCAGCTCCTCTGAATGGAGCGCGACTCGCTCGCGCCCTCGACTCCGCTCTCTCCCTTCTCCTCCTCTCCGTCACTCACTCTCGCTCGTTCTCACCCTCGTCGCTCTTTCACCCACTATGCGCGCTATCCTTGCGCTCGTCGCGGCGAACAGCCTCCTGAGCTGCGTTGCCGCGCTCGACCACTCGACCGTCCTCTCGCGCGAGCATCGCCTCGGCCGCCGCGCAAAGACGACCACGCCGACCTGCAAGAACGGGTGCGCCTACCTCCTCCTCTTTCAACCTCGTCGTCGCTCACTCCGCTCGCGGTCCGCAGCTTCTCCCTTGACCCGACCAAGACGACCTGCATCTGTCGCGAGGGCAAGGTCACCAACGTCGACAAGAGCAAGTGCCTCGAGGACTGCACGAGCGGGTCGTACAAGGTTGGCGACGGGACGTGCGCGAAGTGCCCCGCGCCGTTCGCCAAGTGCTCGAGTAGGACGGTCCCGACTGGGTGGTGCGTCGTGCGGGTCTCCTCTCGCGCGCAAGAACCCGACGTGCTCACCGAGCTCTTGCGTCTCTATACAGCGTCGACGGCTACTTCCTCAGCGAGGCCACCTGCGTCAAGACCTGCCCGAGCGGCACGTGGGCGGACGACGCGCCGACGAGTGCGTCCATCTCCCCGCTCTCGCTTCGATTTCGTTAACCTCTCCTCCTGCAGAGAACCGGTGCCGCCCCTGCGCCGACAAGAACGCCTCCTCCTGCTCGAAGGGCGGCGCGACCGCGACTGCCTGGTGCGCTTCTCTCGCCCTGGTCGTTCGACAGACGCTGATCCGCGGCGACCAGCTCGAACGGCTACCTCTACAACGGCAAGTGTGTCACGCTCGCGCAGGTCCCGGACGGCTACTACGCCGACTCGTCGAGTGCGTCCTCCCTCTCCTTGCTGTCCTGCGCCCCCGACTGACGAGATGGCCTCCGCGCTGCAGCTCACAAGGCCGAGAAGTGCGATGCGGAAGTCGCTACTTGCAAGTGCCGCGGCGTCGGCTGTGCGCTCTCCTGGTGCGCCTGTTCCCTCCTCTCCCCCCGTCTCCCGCTCACCTCGCCCGCCCGCCCGCAGCGCCAAGAACAAGAAGAACGACCAGTACCTCCTGACACCGAAGGGCGAGTGCAAGATGCACTGCCCGAGCGGCTTCTACGGCAACAAGAAGCTCGGGTTTTGCCTCCCGTGCGACTCGACCGAGCTGACTTGCGACGCGGGCGGGGCCAACACCTGGTGCGTCCCTCTCGGCGCGCTCGAGTGGAGCAGGACTGACGCGCTCGTAACCGCAGCGCGAAGGACAGCGCGGGGACGCAGCTCATCCTCCTCCCGACAACGAGGAAGTGCATCCTGCCGTGGATGGGCCCGACGGGGTACTACGCCGACGCGGGTGCCCCTCCCTCTTCCTCGTCCTGTCTTCCATCGCTCAACCCCCTCCTGCAGCCTCCGCGTCGTTCAAGCCGTGCCCGGCGGGCGTGACCGCCTGCGCGGGTCCGGACCTCTGCGACGCCCTCGCCTGGTGCGTCTCCCCCCTCCTCCACTCCCCGCCGCGCCGGCTGACCCGCTCCGCGGTACGCAGCGATCAGGACGCCGACGGCAACGACCTCTTCCTTACGAGGTGCGGGCAGCAGAAGCGCGCCCGCCGCGTGAGCAGCGCGAACACGGGCGCGTGCGTTCGCAGCGACAACTGCAACGTCCGCGAATGGCCTGATCTCGGTGCGTCCGCTTCCACGAGGATGCAAGAAGTGAGACTCACGCTCGCGCTGGACAGCGACGCACACGTGCAAGCAGTGCGACGCGAACGAGGAGAGCTGCACCGGGAACGGCGACGGGCTCGCGACGTCCTGGTCCGTTTCTCCCCTCCTCTTTTCTCCCGCTTTTGTCGGTCAGGCTGACTGGGTCATACGCAGCTCGTACCCCTTCGTCCTGACGACCGACGGCGACTGCGTCACCACAACGGGCTGCATCGCGAGCGGCGCGTTCTATCCGACCGCTGGACGTGCGTCCCCGCCTCCTTCCCCCCTCAACGCGCTCACGGAGCGAACAGCGCTGACGCGGTTCGCTTGCGCAGGTAATGGCGTCTGCCGCGCTTGCGACCCCGGCGTGCTGAGCTGCACGGGTAACGGGCTAGGGACGGCGACGTCTTGTGCGCCTCTCCCTTGTTCCACTTCATCTGCCGCACAGATTTGACCCCGTCCGTCACGCACAGCGGCCTCGGCACGGAGGGGAACCAGCTCTACTTGTTCGAGGGTAACTGGTGCGTCTCGCCGTTCTCGCTTCTCTCCCTATCGCTTGCGGCTAGTCAAGCTGACGACGCGTGACCCTTCGTGTGCACGCAGCTACTCCGACGACTCCTGCCCGAGCGGCACCTTCCCCGACACAGGTGTGTCTCCCCCTCCTCGTCGACCTTCTCAAGCTGATCTCCCTTCCGCCTGCAGGCAGCAACACCTGCTCGTCCTGCACCGCCCGCTTCGGTGACGACGTCGCGACGTGCACTGCGGACAAGGTGACGACGTGCGCGACCGGCGTTGTGTACAACGGCGGGTGCATCCCCGAGTGCCCCGCTTCCGTCGCGGTTCTAGTCGGTGCGTACAGTCCGCGCCTCTCTCACGCGCAGGATAGGGCACTGATGAAGCGGTGCGACGCGCAGGCTCCGAGTGCTTCCTCTGCAGCGACCTCTTCGTCGGCTCGTCGACGTGCGACGCTGCGGGCCCGCAGACCTGGTCCGTCTCCCTCCTCTCGCTCTCGTATTTTGCCCGTACTGACTCGAAGTTTCTCATGTGCCGCAGCGCGAGGAACGATGAGGGTGCGACGCTCTACGTGAGCGGGGCGGCGTGGTAAGTTCCGCTTCCTTTGCTCCGCTCGGCTCCTTGCGCGCCGCGGCTGACGTCTACGGTTGCCGCAGCGTCACCGCCGAAGACTGCCCGACGGGCACGTACGGCAGCGACGGTGCGTGCACTTACTCGCCCTTCCCTCCGCGACAAACTCCCAGCTGACCGCTCTCCCGCCGCCCTTCGCAGACTTCGGCGCCTGCGAGGAATGCAGCGCGTTCGGCTCGTTCGTCGACACGTGCGACCGGGAGGGCGCGCTCACCTGCACGGGCAGTAACATCCTCTACAACGGCGGGTGCTTCGAGTCGTGCCCGTACGGGACCTACTCCGACGGTAAGTCCTGCTCCCTTTCCCTTGATGCTGATCTCTGACGCTTTCATTGCGCGCAGGTGACAGCTGTGGAAACTGCTACGACATCATCAACGAACCGTGCACTCTTGCGCAGGCCCGGCAATGGTGCGCGTCCTCCTTCTCCCCCTCTCATTCCGCGCGTTAACCGGCCCTACCTCGGCTGCAGCTCCTGGATGCTTTCGGAGCAGTACGGCACCTGCGTCTACGGCTGCCCGAACAACCCGTACGGGAGCACCCTCGGGACCTACAACAGCGGTGCGTTGGTCGTCCCCTGCAGCTCCCCACGCGGGACTGACTTGTCGATGCTCGCAGGCGGCGTCTGCAAGTCCTGCACGAGCCTCAGCGTCGACACCTGCACCGCCGCAGGCGCGACCAACTGCCTCAACCCGATGTTGCTCGACCAGGCGACCAACTCGTGCATCGACCGCACGGCGTGCATGGCCAAGTCGGGCACGATCGCGCTGTACCAGACGAACCAGGGGCGCAACCGCGGGTACTGCACGACGTGCACGTTCCCGACGCAGACGAATTCGGACCGGTCGCGCTGCGGTGGGGACTAGGCGCGATTCCTCGCCTCCCTCTTCGTCTTCCTCCCGCCTCGTCGGGCGACCTCGACCCTCTTCCTTCGTCGTTCTCTCCTCTGTTCCCAACCCGCACCGCACACTCCGTAATGCATCATGCACCGCGTCTTCTCGCGAAGCGCTTCTCACCAAGATGCGCGTGTTCGCGAGCGGGGGAACCGGATGAGGCTCGTCCGCTCAATATTCGACGCGCGCTATCTGCGCTGCCTCGCCCACTTCTTTGTCATCACGGCGCTCGAACATGAGCGCAGACGGAAGGGAAGCATTAGTTCAGAAGGAAGGAACGGCTCGAGGGGAGGCGCCGGCTGACCGCGCGCGACTTCGCGGGGCGCGCGCGCCGCTCTCGCTCAACCATATCGCTCGCTCAACACACCGCACCCGATGCGAGCCCGGTGCACCCGCTGACTGCTTCCATGCACCGCCGCTCCGCCTGCTCGTGCTCGCGCCTCGCTCCACATCGCTGCTCCGCTCTCCTCGCCCGGTGCGGCACCCCGATCGACTTCCGCACGCACCGCTTCGCTCCGCCTGGTGGAAAGGCTGGACTCCCGCTTCTCCGTGAATGCCATCGACCACGCGCGCGGCGACGAAGCTCGAGCCTCGCGCGCCGCGTCAAGCTGGACTTCCGCTTCGTCGAGCGAGGAGGTCGGTGCGCTGGATGGGCCCGGAGAGCGGCGAGTTCGCGCGCTGCTTCGCTTCCTTCTGCTCGCTAGCCTTCAAGACGAGATGCGCCTCCTCGCTGTCCTCGCCTTGGTGGGTGTGACTACCTGCGCAGCGGCGGCGGAGCTCTCCCAGCTTGCGGATGCGCATACGCTCGACTCCAAGGCGCTTCACGACTTCGCACGCCGCGGCAAGACCACCACGCCAACTTGCAAGAACGGGTGCGCCTCCCTCTGTTCCCGCTCCCACGTCCACGCAGCTCACCCCGTCCGGATTCTGCAGCTTCTCCATCAACGCGGCGAAGACGGCCTGCGTCTGCCGCGCGGGCAAGGTCACCAACGGCGACAAGACAAAGTGCCTCGACAACTGCACGAGCGGGTCATACAAGGTCGGCGACGGGACGTGCGCGAAGTGCCCCGCGCCGTTCGCCAAGTGCTCGAGTCGGACGGTCCCGACGGGCTGGTGCGTCGTGCGCGTCTGCTCCCGAGCCAGAACCCGCCGTGCTCACCGATCATTCGCTCCTTTACACAGCGTCGACGGCTACTTCCTCAGCGCGGCCACCTGCGTCAAGACCTGCCCGGCCGGAACCTGGGGCGACGACGCGCCGACCAGTACGCCTTTCTCCCTCACGCCTTGCTGGCGTACAGAGCTGACCGATCTCCCTTCCTGCAGAGAACCGGTGCCGTCCGTGCGCCGACAAGAACGCCTCCTCCTGCTCGAAGGGCGGCGCGACTGCGACTGCCTGGTGCGCTCGTTCGTGTTTGTATCGCTTGCCGGGTGCTAATTTACGGCGAGCAGCTTGAGCGGCTACCTGTACAACGGCAAGTGTGTCACGCTCGCACAGGTCCCGGAGGGCTACTACGCCGACTCGACAAGTGCGTCCTCCGCTTCCTCGTGGTGCATCGCTTCCCGACTGACAAGACGGCCTCCCCCCGGCAGCTCACAAGGCTGAGAAGTGCGACACCGAGGTCGCGACCTGCAAGTGCCGCGGCATCGGTTGCGCGCTTACTTGGTGCGCCCCTCCTCATCATCTCCCTCAGTCCTCGCTCATCGCGCCCGGCCATCCACAGCGCCAAGAACAAGAAGAACGATCAGTACCTCCTGACGCCGAGGGGCGAGTGCAAGATGCACTGCCCGAGCGGCTTCTACGGCAACAAGAAGCTCGGGCTGTGCTTGCCGTGCGACTCGACGGAGCTGACCTGCGATTCCGGCGGCGCTATCATCTGGTTCGTCCTCCAGGCGCGCTTCGAGTCGCAGGACTGACACGTCTTATCCGGCAGCGCGAAGGACAGCGCCGGCACGCAGCTCATCCTCACCCAGACAAGGAAGTGCGTCCTGCCCTGGATGTGCCCGACCGGCACATATCCCGATGAGAGTGCGCACTCCTCCATTCCACAGTCCCGGACGCTGATGACCCGCCGCAGAGTCGAACACCTGCTTGCCATGCCAGGACGGCGTGACTTCGTGCACGGGCGGCGACGACTGCGACGCTACGTCCTGGTCCGTTCCTCCTGTCCTTTCTGTGGCTTGGGACCGTACTCAGTTCGTCCTCTTGCAGCGGTAAGACCGACGACGGCACGCCGCTCTACCTCTCGACCCGGCAAGAGTGCGGCATTCAGAAGCGACGCCGCTCGGTCGCGGACCAGCAGATCACCACGGGCAAGTGCATCACCGCCGAACACTGCAGGATCACTCGCTGGTTCGCGAACACGAGTGCGTCCCGTTCTCTCAGATCCACCTGCAGCTGCTGATGCGGTCTATCAGGAACGTCGACCTGCGACCAGTGCGACGCCAACGAGTTGCTCTGCACCAGTGCCGGGCCGGGCGGCGCTACCTTATGGTGCGTCATTTCCGCTTCTCTCGATGCGCCCCGTCTGACTCCTTACTGCGCAGCGACTCGAACTACTACCTCACCGCGAGCGATGACTGCGTTACCCGCGAGGGGTGCGAGGCGTTAGGCGCGTACTTCGCCGACGAGTCTGTCTGTACGTGATCGCAGCGCCGCTTCTAAGTCTTTGCGGTCCTGCTGACGCTGCCTCTGCGCAGACCCCATGCGTGCCATGCGTGCGACGCCGGCGAGGCAACCTGCACGAGCAACGGGCCTAGAAGCGCTACGTCGTGGTACGCTCTATACAGTTTCGGAACGGGGTAGACGGAAGCTGACGAAAGAACTCTACGCAGCGCCAAGGACCAGGACGGCAACCAGCTCTTCCTCGATGAGGGCGAGTGGTGCGTCTTCTCTTCCCGCATGGTCACGCTCCTCCTCGCTTACCTCTTCTTACTTTCCGCTGCAGCATCGTTTCGACCGCGTGCCCCGTCGGCACGTTCCCGAACGAGGGCGCGCCGTCCCCTCCCGCTCTCGCTTGACCTTCTCAAGCTTACCTCCTTGCTACGAAAGACGACACACCTGCGCTTCCTGCGCCGACCGCTTCGACGACTCGCGCGTCGCGAGCTGCACCGCCCAGAAGCCTACGTCGTGCGCCGACTCGTTCCTCTACGGCGCGTCGTGCGTGACGACCTGCCCCGCCGATGAGACCGTTCAAGTTGGCAAGTCTGGCCTTTCTCCTCGTCTGCTAGGCACGCGCACGAGCTGAGCATGCTCTCCGCCCGCCCGCAGGCCCCAACTGCATCGCCTGCTCTGAGCTCTTCCCGGGCTCGGCGACGTGCAACGCTGTTGGCGCCACCGCATGGTTCGTTCCTTTTCTCGCTTCTTGTTACGCCCTCGCCTGACACAGTTCTCAGCGCTACCAATCACAACGGCGAGCAGCTCTACCTGACGGACGCAGGGACCTGGTACGTCTGTCCCTCCCGAACACAGCGCAGGGCGCAGGCCCGCTGACCCGCCCCTCGTGCGCAGCATCCCTCGCTCTTCCTGCACGGGCGAGTACTGGCCCGACGACAGTGCGTCACCTCCTCCCTCCGCGGGCGAACGCGGCTGACAGGCCCATTCGCTGTACCCGCAGGTGCCGCCTTCTGTGCCCCGTGCGCCGAATTCGGCTTGAACATCGCCACGTGCGATTCGGGAGGCGCACTCTCGTGCACGGGCGGCAGCGTGCTCTACGACCGCGAGTGCCACGACTCGTGCCCCGCTGAGACGTACCCTGCGAGTGCGTCTTCGCCTTCCCCTTCCCCTTCCCTTCGTCGCGCGATCTTGCTGACGAATCCTCCTTCTCGTGCTACCAATGAACAGGCGGGACGTGCTGGCCGTGTGGGAATGTCCAGTCCGGCAACCGCTGCGCGCTCTCGACTGCCAAATCTTGGTACGCTCCGTCCCCCCGCCCTCCTGCCTCCTCTCATTTAACGGATCACGTGTGCGCAGCGGCTACCTCTTCGATGAGCGCCTCGGCGCCTGCAGCAACTTCTGCCCGACCTACTCGGACGGCGGCAACACCCCGGGCAGCTACGTCGACGGTGCGCCTCGCTCCCCCTCCTCCGCTCTCAGCGCTGACCTCCTCCCCCTCCACAGGCTCAACCTGCAAGTCCTGCGGCGACGCGACCCAGATCGACAGCTGCGACGCGAGCGGCGCCATCACGTGCCGCGCGCCGTTCGTCAAGGTCGGCAACTCGTGCATCTCGGCCGCGACGTGCGTCGCGATCGGCGAGACGATCTACACGGGGTACGTCCCCAGCGGGAGGGGGTACGACGTTGGGTATTGCTGGCACTGCGCGGAGGGGAGAGAACGCAGACAAGACGGGGTGCGTGTCCCAGCCGAGGGGGACGTAGATGTCGGACCTCTCCCTTTCTCTCCTGCGTAGTTCCTCTACCTGCATCGCCTAATCGAGCTGCATGCACATCGAGCTCTGTGCGACTGAAAGGGAGGGCGTCGAGCGAGAGCAGTTGTGAGGGAACAGACTCTCCCACCTCCCCTCGCCTCCAACACGAGCAAGCGGAACGGGCGTGATGGTATGTCAACAACGAAACAAGCGGCACGAAACCCTCGCGTAAGCGATCTACAGCCCTTTCGTCAACGCAGCTAGCCGAACGCCCCCAGCGCAGCAAGCTCCGCCAGCCTGCCCAACTCGCCCTCGTCGGCATCCTCCTGCTCCTCCCCGTGCTCCAGGCCAGCGCGGCACCCACACGCGCTCGAGCAGTGACACCCCCCGCCGTCACCCTCCTCCCCATCGGCGGCCGCCCCGCCCGAGCCGCACGCATCGTCGAGCGGCTCCTGCAGGTACACAGCCGAGCAGTCGCCGCGCTCCGCCGCCTCTGCACGGGGGGCAAAGCCGAGCTCGCGCGCCAGTGCGGCAGGGTCGAGCGCCTGCGTCGATGGGGCGGTCGCCGGCGCGAGGGGTGGGGAGGGCAAGCTCGAGGTCGAGGAGCGCGGGGTACAGCGTCCGGAGGGACGGGAGCGGATTGGACGTTGGCGTCGCGGGGGCGGGCACGGAGAGATGCGGCAGTGCCTCGGCCGCGAAGGAGGAGGAGGAGGAGTCGGGCGAGCCGCGGTGAGCCCAGAGGAGGAAGCTCGATCCCCGACGTCTGCGGCGGAGCGGGAGCTGAAGGCGCGCGCTTCCCGCTCCCGCAACACGACTTGACCGTCACTGAGGGTGCGGGCGCAGCGCTCTTCGGCCCGCAGCAGCCTCCCCCTCCTCCTCCCCCGCCGACGCTCCCCGGCGGCGTGACCCTAACCCTCTTCCCTCCGCCCTCGCAGCCTTTCTCCGTCCCGCACCTGCACCCCCCTCCGGCGCACGCCCCAGGCGCGGGACGCTTGCGCGCATAGGGGTCGTGCACGGCGCAACCGACACAGGCGCAGGTGGGGCCGCAGAAGCACGCATGGGTGCCGTGCGTTGGGGGGAGGAAGAGGGCGGTTTGGGTGGAGGGGGCGGGCGCCGGAGTCGTGGAGGGTGTGTAGGAGGGGGTGAAGGCGGGGGAGGAGAAGGCGGGCAAGGGAGTCACGGGGATGTCGGCGGTGAAGTCGAGGGGTGGCGGCGTCGGAAGGGCGGAGGCGACGGGTTCGGGCTCGACGAAGAGCGCCTCCGAGGTGAGGGGCGCGCTGGACGAGCAGCACCCGCCGGAGGAGGAGGTCGACGCGACGGGTGAGGCGCCCGCGTCCTGCGGGAACGCCTTGGGCGCGCCGCGCTTGACGACGGTGCAGCAGGTGCACTTTCCGCCGCGCAAGCAGTTGCACGGGTTGAGCAGGCGCGTCACTGCAGGCGCTGGAGCGTGAGCTGGTTTGCGAGGGAGAGCGCTTCTCGCGAGATGGCGCACCTCCGGACGGCTCGGTAGCTGTCAATGCAGGCTCATCGGGCTCGGGCGTTGCGACGGCGTCTGCGAGACCGTTCGGAAGCAAGCGCGGCGTGGGTTTCTCTGCGGGAGGGTAAGCTGGATCAGCGATTGCGGCAGGTCGCAGGGCAAGCGGACGCACGCTCTGCTTCTCGTGCGGCGCAATCGCAGCGGCCGTGGACCGATTTTGTCTTCCTGAGCTCCCTGCAGTGGGTGCACTGCGAGGTCGGGCGGCCCTTCTCTGCGGGCGAGGGGCGAGAGCGGTGATCAGCTCATCGTCGCGGCAGGAGGAGAAGGGGGAGGAAGGCGCACTCTTGATCTCGGTGAGCGGGCGGGAGGTGTGAGTGCACTTTGAGCTCCTGTGGCCCTTGATGCAACTCTGGCACGCGTACTTTGTCCCGTCGATGAGGACCATGGCCGCGCGGCGGAGCGAGGCGGTGAAGGCGGCCCGCCCGCGTCGACGACAGCGTCGGAGCAAGCGAGACTCGGCCAGGCAGGAGAAGCGGGTCCTGCGAGTCCGATGGGCTGGTCGGTCTGTGCAGCAGGTGCGGAGGTTCGGGGACAGGAGCGTGGGCGGGGGCAAGGGGGTCCTCGCCGTCTCCGCTGTCCTCGCCCAGAGCACATCTGCCAGAGTCTACTGCGAGTGAATGCTCCTCAGACGTGCACTCGTATCGTCGACCCGGCTCCTCCTCTCCTCCGCCCCGCGCTCTCCGCTCTCGCTCGTCCGCCTGTCGCATTCTGCCGCGATGAAGACGCCGTGGGACCCCAAGCAGACGCCGTACCCCGAGTCGCGCCGCTCCGACACCGTAGAGACGTTCAAGAGCGCAGCCCGCGGCGAGGTCACCGTCGCCGACCCGTACGACTGGCTGCACCACCCCGACGCCGACGAGACGGTCGCGTGGGTCGACAGGCAGACCAAGTTCACGCGCAACTACCTCGACCAGTACGCCGACCGGACACGCTTCAGCGAGGAACTCACCAAGAACTGGAACTACCCGCGGTGTCCGTCCCCTCCTCCTCCTCCTCCTCGACTCGGACCATGTGGGGGAGACTCCGCTCACCGCTCACCGCCCGCAGTCTCGTGCCCCGCACTCAAGGGCGACGGCTACTACTACTTCACCTACAACAGCGGCCTCCAGGCGGTACGTTGTTGCCCTTCTCGGCTGTGTAACTTGACCTGATCCGCCTCCCGCACGGCAGCAACCCTCGATCTACCGCTTCCCGAAGGGCAAGGAGACGCAGACGCCCAAGGAGGGCGAGATTGGCGGCGAGCTCTTCTTCGACGTGCGTCCCCCCGCTCGTCCTCTCGCCGAAGCAGTTCCTGACCTGCCGCACCTCCGCAGCCCAACCTCCTCTCGACGGACGGCTCTGTCTCGCGTGCAACCAGCTCGTTCTCTGAGGACGGCAAGTGGTTCGCGTACGCGCTCTCGCGCTCCGTGCGCTGCATCTCGCTTCCTTCCCGACTAGTGCGCCTTCTCACCCTCCTCCCTCTTGCGCGCAGGGCTCCGACTGGAACACGATCTACGTCCGCCCGACGTCGGCGCCACACGACCCGAAGCAGGAGGTCGGCAAGGACGAGGGCCGCCTCGACGAGGTCCTCCGCTTTGTCAAGTTCTCCGGGATCGGCTGGTCCAAGGACTCGAAGGGCTTTTTCTACCAGCGCTTCCCCGAGCGGCAGAACCACGGCGCCGACACGGACGACAAGGCCGGCACCGAGACGGACAAGGACGTCAACGCCGCCGTGTACTACCACCGCGTTGGGACGCCGCAGAGCGAGGACATCCTCGTCTACAAGGACGAGGCGAACCCCGAGTGGATGTTCTCCGCTGGCATGACCGAGGAGTGCGTCCTCCCTCTCTCTCGTGGCCGATTGCCTGTCCTTTTTCGCGCTGTGTCAGGTTCAAGCTCCTGACTGACTCTTTCCTTCATCCGCAGCGGCCGTTACATCGTCATGACCCAGTCGCGCGACACCGCCCGCTCGAACCTGCTCTGGATCGCCGACCTCGAGGCGCCCGAGAACCGCGAGATCGGCACCGGGCTCAAGTGGGAGAAGATCATCAACGAGTGGGGCGAGTACTGGGCGGACGTCGGCAACGACGGGAGCAAGTTCTACTTCTACACGAACGCGAACGACAGCCCCAACTACAAGGTCGTCACGTACGACCTCGCGCGCCCCGAGGCCGGGTTCACGGACCTCGTGCCGCACAACCCCGACTCGCCGCTCACCTCGCTCCACATCGCCAACAACGACGCGCTCGTCCTGCTCTACTCGGTCGACGTCAAGGACGAGCTGTACCTCCACTCGCTCGCGACAGGCGAGCGCATCAAGCGCCTCGGCGAGGGCCTGATCGGCTCGGTGGACCAGATCAGCGGCAAGCGCGAGCACAGCGAGATGTGGTTCAGCATGACGTCGTTCACGAGCCCGGGCACCGTCTACCGCTACGACTTCAAGGACGACGCCGCGCTTGGCAAGCAGGCCGGCAAGGAGGCCGTCTACCGCGAGGCCAAGGTCGAGGGGATCCAGCCGGGCGACTTTGTCAGCGAGCAGGTCTTCTTCGAGTCCAAGGACGGGACGCGCGTGCCCATGTTTGTTACCAGGCCCAAGGAGTGCGTGCGCTCTCTCTCCTCTCGTGCTGTACGACGCTGACGAGTGCTGAGCGCGCAGCGTCGAGAAGGACGGCAGCGCGCCGGCCATTCTCTATGGCTACGGCGGCTTCTCGCATTCGATGACGCCCTTCTTCTCCCCGTGCGTAGCTTCGTTCGTTCTGTCCACGAGACGAAGGCGCTGACGAGCTCGGACTGCGTGCGCAGTGCGCTCCTCACCTGGATCAAGCACTACAAGGGCGTCCTCGCGTGCGTCTCCTCCCTTCCGCTCTCTCTTTTTTCGAGGGCTCACGCGAACGCACGCAGCGTCGCCAACATCCGCGGCGGGTCGGAGTACGGCGAGACGTGGCACCTCGCGGGGACGAAGGAGCGCAAGCAGAACGGTCCGCCCTTCCCTTACTCCGGCCTCGCTGTGCCGCGACTGACGATCGTGCACGCGTACCGCAGTCTTCGACGACTTCCAGTGGGCGGCGAAGTACCTCATCAAGGAGAAGTTCGTCGCGAAGAACAAGGTCGCCATCTCCGGCGGGTCGAACGGCGGTGCGTCCGCTCCCGTCCGCTTTTCCCGCTGCAAAGCTGACGGAGCGCGTGGTCAGGCCTCCTCGTCGGCGCGTGTGTGAACCAGGCGCCGGAGCTGTTCGGCGCGGCGATCGCCGACGTCGGCGTGCTCGACATGCTCCGCTTCGACGTGCGTCCGCTCCCCTCTCCTGCCCACCCGAGTCACAGCTGACGAAGAACGTGGAAACAGCGCTTCACAATCGGCAAGTTCTGGCAGAGCGACTACGGCTCGTCGGAGGACCCGGAGGGATTCGACTACCTCTACGCGTGCGTCTCGCTGCCCTCGTCTTCCCCACCCCTCCCGTCCATCGTCCTTCACGTCATCATTCGCGGCGCACGAGCTCGCCTCGGTCCACTCGCGCGTGCTGACCTTCCCCGACCCGCGCGCAGCTACTCCCCGCTGCACAACGTGGATCCCCTCGCGCGGCCCTTACCCTCCGACGATGCTCCTCAGCGGCGACCACGACGACCGCGTCGTCCCGCTGCACTCGTTCAAGCACGCCGCGGAGCTGCAGCACCAGCTGCCGGAGAACCCGAACCCGCTGCTCATCCGGATCGACACCAAGAGCGGGCACGGCGCGGGCAAGGTTCGTTGCTTCGCTTTTCGTCATGAAAGTATGGAGGAGGCTGACGAGCGATGCCCGCAGAGCACCGAGAAGAAGATCGAGGAGGCGGTCGACAAGTAGTGCGTCTCGCTCCGTGCTCTCCCCTCCCTCTCGCTCGCACGCTGACCTTCCCACGCTTCCTCGCGCGCGCAGCGGCTTCGTCGCGCAGTCGATGGGCCTCAAGTGGCATGACTAAGTGTGTAGATGGGTAGGCATCGCTGTGCAACCGCGCTTCCTCCGCTCTCCCGCTCGGGCTCATGTGACGCGCGCATCCGCGCGGAGGACCGGATTACAAGACTTTGCGAGGGGATTGCTCAAAGGAGACGGCGGAGAAACCTGGAGAGACCGTGAAAAGAGAGAACGGAGGAGGGGAAACAGACGGCGCGGCGCGCCCGCCTAAGCCCGCGACGAGCAGCTGTTCCCAGTCGACGACCGCACCGAGTTGCCCGTGCAGAGCTGGCAGATGCCCATTCCGTTGGTCCAGTCGCGCGCGGTGTACCGGTTCGGCGCGGTCGCCCAGCAGTCGGCGACGGTGAGGCAGTCGCCCTGGTAGAGGTACGACTCGTTGCTGCGCGCGGGCGGGGGCGTCAGTCTCGATTGTTCGGCTCGTGGAGCTCCTCGAGGACGCTCGGGTGGGGAGGGCAGCGGCGTTGGGAAGAGGAGGCGGGTTTAGGAGCGGGAGAGAAAGGATGACGGAGCGACGAACCAGTAGTACGGCCTCCCGCTGAAGTCGCACGCGAAGATGGTACGCGGGTCGACGTTGGGGTTGCCCGCAATGCAGTCGTGGCAGATTCCGTCTACGGTGCGAGTTCATCGCGAAAGGGGAGGAGAAGGAGGTGAACGACGAGGGAAAGTCAGCGGTACCGCGCTATAGAGCAGCAGCTCGGTGCGTGAGCGACGGAGGAAGAGACGCACCGCGCCCACCCCACTGGTTCATCAGCCCGCTGTCGACGACCGTCTGGAATCTGCGCCAGGTCCGGCACGTCTGCGTGCACGCGCGCTCATGCTGGTCGAGGTACCAGCCGGCGTTGACGTTGCACGAGAGCGCCTCTGACGCCGAGCACGTGAGCGAGCCGGGGAAGCGCTCGGCGCAGGGCGTGCACTCGTTGGTATCCGCGTTGTAGACGGTGTTCAGGAGGGGGCACTCCGTGACGCAGGTCTGGCCGTACTTCTTATAGCCGCTCGACTTGTCGCTGTGAGCCGAGCGCAGCCGTCAGCTCGGGTAAAGACGCTCGCGAATAGGAGAAGGCGGACGCACCAAGCGAGGAGCGTGTCCTGGGAGCACCTGCTCGCGCCCTCCCACTTGTTCGAGCAGTCGACGCAGGTCGACGGGTCGCCCTCGGCGTACGTCCAGTCGGGACACGAGGTGCACCCGCCCTTGTAGATGGACAAGCCGTTCGAGCACGACATTGCGCCGGCGGCCTCGCTGCAGGTCGTCGCGAAGGGGTCGAGCGCGGAGCAGGCGAGGCACGCGTTGTACTTGGCTGCGGGTGTGCGCGGCGAGTCAGTTCGTCGATCAAGACGGTAGTGAGAGATTGACGAGAGAGCGACGTACTCGAGGCGTACGAGCCGACGGGACACTTGCTCGCGTCGACGCAAGCTCCGTCGAGGAGGTAGTTCGCAAAGCACGACTTGGCGGTCTCGGCGTCGCACGCCGCGGCATTGTCGAACTTGTCGGTACAGGGCGTGCACTCGTGCGCTGGGAGGCGGAAGCGCGGGGTGAGCGACAACCTTCCCAAACCGAGGAGGCGGAGGAGAGGGACGCACTATCGACATTGGCGAACGTAGTCGGCGGGCACTTCTCCGATGCGAGGCAGGAGCCGTCGTAGAGGAACTTGTTCTCGCACTTGAGTGCCTTGGTCGCGTCGCATTGGAGCGCGTCGGGGTCGGCGCAGTGGGTGCACTCGTGCGAGGCGGTGTTCGCGAAGGTGTGCGGGAGGCACTTGGTCGCCGCGACGCACTTGCCACCCTGCAGGAAGATGGAGCCGCTGCGAAGGGATGACAGGTCAGCGAGGAGTTTCGGGAGCGGATGCCGTGCCGGGAGGTCGGTGGAAGAAGAGGTGGGGGCGGATGGGAGGCTCACCAGGAGAGGGCGATCTGGTTGGTACACGACGTCACGTCCTTGTCGAGGTCGGTACACGGCTCGCAGTGGTTGGCTGGGGGAGGATGAAGATGAGGAGAGTAAGCCTTCGTCGAGGGAGTCGCGCGAGGAAAGTGGGAGAGAACGCACTCGTCGGGTTGCTGTACGTCGACTTGTCGCAGTTGGCGGGGAGGACGCACAAGCCCTTGTCCGCGCCGGCGGTGTTGAGGTAGAGGCGGTTGTCCGACTCGTCCGCGCCGCAGGTGTACGCGTCCCTGAGCCCGCCGCAAGTGAGAGCGCCGGGCGCGCAGTGCACGCACGACTTGGACTCGTCGTCGGCGAAGTGCGTTGAGGGGCAGAGAACGGCGACGACGCTGCGCGTGCGAGGAGGGTGTGATCAGGACGCGTGAGAAGGGAGAAGCGAGAGCAGGAAGCGAGACGCACCAGTCGCCCTCATTCAGGTGGAGCTGCGCGCCCGCATCGTTCTTCGCACACGCCGTCGCCAGACCAGCCCCGTTCCCAGTGCACGCTGCCTCGCCGGCGTCGCAACGGCTGCAGACCTTGTTGACGGCATCGGCCCAGAACGCGCCGCTCGACGCGCACTGAGCGGCAGTGAGGCAGTCGTTCGTGACGGCGAGGAAGAAGTTCGGCTTGCTGCGAGCGGGAGAAGATTGTGAGCTTGGTGTCGGCGATCGTGAAGCTTGGAAGGAGGGCGCACCACTCGAGCGCACTGCCCGCGCCGTTCGCCGAGCAGCGGACCTCGTCCTCATCGCACGCCGTGCAGGTGTTGTCGACTGTGAGGGTACCGGGTTAGCGTCCGATCGGGAGAGGGAAGTAGGGAGCGCAACGCACAGGGGTTCGCCCATGTCGAAGCGGGGCAGCCAGCCTGCTCGACGCAGGTGTTGCGGCTCGAGTCGAGGTAGAGCGTCACCTTCTTCGACGTCGTTCCGCTGCGAGAAAAGCACGTCAGCGTGGAGCTGAGTAGGAAGCGAGCAAGCAGCGCACCAGGTCAGGTCGTCGCCCTCCTTCGGGCCGGTGCAGGAGGTCACGCCGTCGCGGCACGGCTTGAATGTCGATGAGGCTATGAGCGTATGAGTTGATCCTCAGCGATTGAATGAGGACGAGGAGAAGGGAAAAGGCGCACCGGCGTCGGGGTAGTAGCTCGGCGGGATCTGCGTCGGGAGGACGCACTTCCTGTTCGGCGTGAGGAAGAGCTGTCTGCCGGCGCTATCCTTGTTGCTGCAGCCCGACCGTCCTCGTCAGCGACATCGTTCCTCGTCGACGGCGGAGCGACGGGCTTACCAAGTCTTCGCGCCATCGGCGTCGCAGGTCTTCGCGGTCGAGTCGCAAGCGATGCACGCGCCGAACGCCTTGTTGCCGTAGTAGCCGGTCTGACAGTGCAGCGCGCAGGTGCCCTTGAGCGTGAGGAGGAGCTGCTCGCCCTGGGTGTTCTTGCCGCTGCGGGAGGTGGGGAGCGTGAGCACGGCAGAAGCGGAGGAAGGGAATGCGGGCGCACCAAGCGAGAGCATGACCGGCGCCAGTGCCAGAGCACTTCGTGACGCCCGCGTCGCACGGCGAGGCGGTCAAGGCTGCGACAGAGCCGATGCGGAGGTCAGCGTGTGGTCGAAGCGGAACAGGGGGCGACCGTACTCGCGGTGTTCGGGTAGTAGCCGTCCGGAACGCTGTTCGCGCTCAAGCACTGACCGCCGTAGAGGAACTTGGTCGTGCTGCGGAGCGGAAGAGCAATAGCTTGATCAGCCATTGTCGGCAGGTCAAGGGAAGAGCGGGACGCACCAATCGAGAGCAGATGTCGTCCCAGCATCCGAGCATGACGACGCGTCCTTGTCAGCGCACGCGGCGCAGCGCTTGGTGGCCGTTGGCGAAGGTGTTGGTCGGGCAGTTCTCCTTCGTTACGCATTGGCCGGACGAGAGGAAGAAGCCATCCACGCTGCGCGCCAAGCTTGTCAGCCCATGCTCGGTGAGGACTACGAGTGAAAGCGAGCGCGCACCACGCGGTCGCAACTGTCGCCGAGGAGCACTTGGCGAACGACGGCGGGCACGACGCGCAGGTCCCGTCGCCAACGGGGTACGACCCGCTCGTGCAAGCGTCGAGGCACTTGCTCTTGTCGACGTTGGTAACCTTGCCCTCGCGGCAGATGCAGCCCGTCTTGGCCGTGTTGATCGAGTAGCTGTGCGTGCGGGAGGTGAGCAGGCGGTAGACAAGGAAGAGGGGCGCGAGACGCACCCATTGACGCAGTCGGGTACGCAGTTCGAGCCCTGCACCTTGTACGGAGCGCGGCAGACGCAGCCGCCCTCTGCGGGCAGAAGGGGGGTAAGAGGGACGTCCGGCAGTTCGACGGGAGAATGACGCGGGAGCGGGCGTACCGAAGAGCGGCCACTGGTTGAGCGGGCAAGTCTGTTTGCAGTACCCGCTGTTCTTGTTGTCGATGTACGCCTGGGTGCACTCGCCTGTCTTGCTGCGACGCTCGAGGCTGTGCCACGAAGGCGAGTCGATAGTCCGGCTGATGTAGGGGTTTGAGCTGTCGGCAGCGGCGACGAGCGAGGCGCCAGTCACGCCGACGAGCGCGAGGACGCTGAGGAGACGCATGGCAATGCTGTGATCGCGGTGAACCGGGAAGGAGCGTGAGGTGCCGGGTTGGCGAGTCGAGGGGGGAGGAGGATCCGCCTGGTCCCGTTTCTGGCGGTGCGCGCGAGGTCGTGGAGTGCAAGGGCGAGAGCTGGAGGAAAAGAGAGAAGCAAGGGAAGCCAGCATCGCCCGGCTCCTCGCCTCACCCAGCGCGCACCCACCTCGCCCGACGAAGCGGAAGTCCAGCTCGACGAGGCTCGGCAGGCTCGAGCTCGATCGCGTCGCGTGGTCGATGGCATCCACGGAGAAGCGGGAGTCCAGCCTTTCCACCAGGCGGAGCGGAGCGGTGCGTGCGGAAGGCGATCGGGGAGACGGCGAGGAAGCGGAGCAGCGGCGTGGAGCGAGCAGGGAGCTCGCGCGTTTTGAGCAGCGATGCATGGAAGCATGTAGCGAGTGCGCCGGGCTCACGGCGAGGGCGGCGAGGCGAGCGGGCGATGAGGTTGAGCGAGAGCGGCGCGCGCGCCACGCGAACTCGACGTCGAGCGGCGCCTCCCCTCGAGCCCGATCAGGCTCTGCGTGGAGCCCGTGAGGGCGCTGTCGTCCCTCGTCGTGCGGATCTTGAGCACATGTCGAGCACGCTTGAGGTGCTTGCTGCCCGCAGAGAGCGCGCGAAGGCGTCGACGCAGATGCGCATGCCGGTCGAGTGTGCAACGCGTCCGCTCACCCGCGCGACACGGATGCTCCTGCAGCACGAGCTTACTCAGATACGCTCGGAGGGGGTCCGTAAGTCCAGTGCGAGCGGAATCACGCCCGGCGAGACGGGGTCCATCGCTTTGACCTCGTCGACCTCCTCGTCCTCGGAATCTGACGCTGCTCCCCGCCCACTTCCTCTTTCCCAGCGCTCCTTCGCCGTAGCACTCCCGCCAGAGCTCTGTCGTCGTGCGCCACGTATCTCATACCGCCAACACGCACGTTGACCTCCTCGCAGATCCCCTCTTTGGCCCTCGAGGCTCGCACCGCCTGCGAGCCCCTCTCCCAGCTCCGCGCACTTCCTCAAGGTGAGCGGACCTTCTTCGCCTGTGCTGAGCGTGGGGCTGTCCCCCGACTCGCCTGGAATGCGCAGCGGGTGAGCGGGAGGTGGTCCTCGTCGAGGCAACGTGCTTCAAACGCGACGAGGAGGAGGGAAGAGCGGAACCTCCGGCGGGGTGGGAACGCTCGATCAACCCCTTTGAACGGGGTTCGGGCGAGAGCCGCGCTGTCAGCACCGCATGTGGGGCCCGAGTGACTCGACCGGAGGCATCCCGCGAGGACGCGCAATCTGCGCAGAGTCGCGCGCAGCTTGCTCCCGCTCCAGTCACTGACTCCGCCAAACTCGTACCTGCTGGTCCCGTCCAGCTCCTCCCCGGACCCGTAGCGCCCTCCGCGCTCGCCCCCGACCTCGACTCGCCAAAAGAGCCTTGTCAGCGAACCCGCGCGGTCGCTCCTCCCCGCTCGTCTCCCCTCTCCCCTCCCTCGCCGGATCCACCGCCGTTCGCGCCGTGCTTCCGCCGCACACCTCAATAGCAACCCGCCCCGCCGCCCCGATTCCTCCGTTCGCCAGGTGAGCACCTCCCCTCCTCGCGACTTGACTCGACCCTTCTCGGCCGAGGTAGCGACTGACCCGAGTCTTCCTTCGCATCGCCAGCACCAGCTCTTCTACCAGCCAGAATGCAGTGCCACCTCACCTCGTCCACCATGTCGACCCACCCGACCCGTCCCAGGAGCCGTATCACCTCGCCGGATTTCACCACGGCCAAGCCCTTCCACCGCGAAAAGGTGGTCGGGCTTTGCCAGATCGTCTAGGTTCCTTCGTCGGCCACGAGCCCCAGCAGCAGTGCGCAGACGCCGCTCCCGCCATCTCGCCGGACGACCTCCTCAAGTTCCTCGACGATCTCACGTCGGGCCGGGGCACCGCGCCTCCCCCCGCGACGCCCGCGTCTCCCTCGGTCCATAACTTCACCGGTCTCCCGTCCCCGTCCCTTTCGGTTCCTGTACATGCCGTCGCCTCCATGCCGCTCTTCCCGCCGGCCTCGTCGTCCCTCGACCTGACCGCCGCGAGCGGCCTCGGCCTCGACACTTCCCCCTTCTCGCTCTCGCTCTCGTACTCGAAGGATCAGGTCGCGCCCCAGTACTCGTCGACACCGTTCGCCTCGGCGAGCAAGCCGTTCGATGCTGGTGCGCTCCGTCCCGCTCGGCCTCGCTTCCCCTCCCCTCGCTGACTTGCTCTCCGCTCCTCTGCAGGCGACATCCTCCTCCCCTTCGACCTCGAGCCCGCGACGGCCGGTTCCCTCGACATCCTCGCTTTTCCGATGTTCGATACCTCCCCGCCGGACGCCCCGTCTTCCTCGTCCTCGGCGCCGTTCGCCCCGTCCGCCCCCTCCACGGCAGCGGTCGACCCCCTCGCGTTCGACGCAACGCTCGACTCGCCGCTCGGCCTCGCGTCCTCGCTCGCGAGCCCACTCTCCGAATTCCTCGCGTCGCCGATGTTCAGCGTCGCGGGCGAGTCGTCGGTCCCGAGCGCGACGATGAGCGAGCTCCCGCTCCCGAGCCCGTACGAGCCTGCGCTCGCGCGGCGGCGGCTGCGGAGGGCGCTCCGTTGCCGTGGTTCCCGCCGCTGCCGACGTCCGCGTCGCTCCTCTTTGGCGCGTCGCTCGATGCTCCCGCCCCCTCGACCATCCTCCGCCCGCTCCCTCCCACCCCTTTCGCCTCTCCGCTCCCTCCCCTCCCCGCTGCTTCCGCCCCGGCCCCGGCCCCCGCCGCGCCCTCGTCAAAGAAGCGCCCCGCCCCCACCGGCTTCCGCCCGGGTGCACCGCCGCTCCTCCCGCTCGACGCGCCGATCCAAGCGCGGCACAGCGTCATCCCCTCCGCAACGAGCAAGAAGCGCAAGACCTCGGCCGCGGAGAAGGCGCTCGCCAAGCGCGGTGCGCCTTCCCCCGCCCCCTCCGGCGGCGAGGTCGAGGGCGAGGCGGACCTCCCGGCGGATATCGTCGCCGCGGTCGAGCGCAAGCGCCTGCAGAACACGCTCAGTGCGCGGAAGAGCCGCGCGAGGAAGCAGGCGAGGCTGCAGGAGCTCGAGGGCGAGAACGAGGGCCTCAGGAGGAGGGTCGAGGAGCTCGAGGCGTTGCTCGGACTGGCGTCGGCGGGGATGGGTGCGCTGGAGGGGAGTGAGGTGGTGTGCTCGGTTTGGATTAGCTTGCCTTTCCTTCTTCTTTCGTCTGTTCCCCCGGTGGAGGCGTCGGCATTGCTCGTAGACCTCCCTCCTCGTGCTTCGCCGCCATCGCTGTCGCTTGCCATCCTAACTTTGTGCTCTCTCTCCCCCGAGCGAGCAGAGAGCGGTACAGCGAGGATTACAACAAGCTCCGTCCCCTCCCCGGGCGGCGCAGAGAAACGCGCGCGGGGTTCTACTTGGTCTGCGCAAAGAGGAACTGCATCGAGAGCGTCTTGGTGTCGGGGTCCCAGTGGTCCCAGGACATGCCCTCGGTGCCTGCGGGCGCGGGACGAGCGTCAGCAATGCCGGGAGGAAGCAGGAGAGGGGGGCGCACTGTCGATCTCGCGGGCCTGGATCTTGAACGAGATGGTCTGGTACGGCTCGGCTGCGATCTGCGGTACAGAGTGTCGCCTCAGCGAGCCGTCAGCGCACCGCACGGAGCGCGAGAGGGACAGCAAAGAGCGGGCGCAAGGACGCACGAGGAGGTACTGCCAGTTGCGATCGGGGACCTCCTGCTTCTGCTCGAACGCGCTCATGAAGCGGTGCCGTGGCCGGATGTTGTCCTTGATCTCGGGGTAGTGCACTTGGAACAGCAGCCCGAGCTGGCCCGTTACCGGATCCCGCACCTTGGTCACCTGCGCGAACACGCGGCAAAGGCGCAGCGTCAGATTCCGTCGCATAGCAGGACGGAGAGCACGCTCGAGGCTTGCGCGAACGCACCTGGTAACCGGGAACACCAATCTTGATGAACGTCTTCGTCGCGACGGCGGGCTTCGCGCTCTGGGCCGCGAGCTGCGCGGCATACGCGGCAGGGTCATGCGCGTCGCGGGCAGCGCGGCGCGCGAGGTTGGTCTGGTGCTTCTTGCCCTGCGTGTGCGCGAGGTACGACCCCTCGTTGGTGTGAAGCGTGAGACACAGGCGGCACTCGAGACCGCCGAGGTGGTTGCGGAGGATGTACGGGTCCTGCGAGCGTGCGCAATGATCAGCTCGGAGAAGGATGGGAGGGCAGGACAGGCCGTAGGGGCGCACCTTTGCGAGGTCGATGGTCTCGAGGGCGAGCTTGCGGAGGCGCTCCCTCCGGTCGATGGCGGCCTCGTCCGCGCGTGCGACACCACCACCACCGAACTTGCTGCCGACACGGTTCTGTGCGCGTGCGAGTGGGTCAGTCAGAGGTGTGCGAAGCGAGAGAGGTCGGCGTGGCGATGAAGACGGACCTGGAAGTCTGCGGGAGGAAGGGAGCGTCAGGCGAGTTCGTGCGAATACGGGCAAGCTTGTGAGCATTGCAACAACCCTGCGCGGCTCATTCGACCGAGCGCACTGCTGTGATCGAGCGGCACGCGGTGAGGATGAGGAGGAGGAGCGCCGCCGCAAGAGGGCCTCGCGCCGCGGGAGGAGCGCGGCAGAAGCGCACTCGAGGGAGAGACACGCACCCATTGTAGCTAGCTAGCACCTGTCCGACCCGAGAGCTGTGAGAGGGAGGAAGCGGGGGGTGCTCTCCCCCTCCCCGCGTCGCCCCCTCTCGCCCGGGTTCGCTCGTCACGCTCTCCCTCTGCTGCCACCATGGCCGGCGGAGCGGGTCTCCCCGTAGCTCAGGCCTACTCGGGCCGCAGCCGCTGGGTCGGGCGCGCAGCCATCCTCCCCCACAACCCCTCCGCACCGCAGTGGCTCCGCTTCCTCGTGTTGACCGTGCCCCTCTTCGGGCTGCAACTGATCTGGAGCTGCGAAATGTCCCAGGGCGAGTCGTACAGCCATCCCTCGCCTGTGTACGGCCCGTTGACGACAACCTGTCCCCCCCACAGCGTCGCCGTTCCTCCTCTCGCTCGGCGTCTCAAAGAGCATGATGAGCATCGTCTTCCTCGCCGGGCCCCTATCAGGCCTCATTGTCCAGCCTCTCGTCGGCGTCCTCTCGGACCGCTGCAAGAGCAACCTCGGACGCCGCCGCCCTTTATCATCGCCGGATGCGCATGCTCGTCCTCTCGGTCCTTATGCTCGGCTGGAGCAAGGAGATCGCAGGTATCTTTGCAGAGGACGGGAGCACCGCTGTGCGTCCACAACTTCCGCCCTACTTGCCGGGATACTGACCCTGCACCCTCCGCAGCACAACCACCTCGCCATCGCCTGCGCCGTCCTCTCCGTCTACCTCATGTTCGTCTACCCCCCGCTGCTTATCAAGACGCTACTGACACTATTGCGACCCACAGCGACTTCAGTGTCAATGTGATCCAGGCGATGGACCGCTCCCTCCTCGTCGATGTCGTCTCGCCAGCGCATCAGCCCGCAGCGAACGCTTGGGCGGGCCGAATGTTTGGCTTTGGCGGTTCGTTCATCCCATTACCACTCTTCTACGCTCGCTGACTCCCTGCTCAGCCGTCTTCGGGTACTGGATCGGCGGGCTGGACCTTGTGTGGTGGACAAGGGCTGGCTCGGCGGCGAGCAGCTCAAGGTGCTTGTTCTGTCTTTTCCGTCCCTCAAACGCCTACTTACAGATTCTCGCAGGTCCTCACCATCTTCACCTCGGTGCTCCTCGTGGCCACGCACGCCGTGAGCGTCACTTGCGTTCGCGAGCGCATCCTCATCTCGCGTGAGGACGACCACCTCGACGGCGGTGGCGGCGCAATGCGCGCTATCGAGGATATCTGGACGACGATCCGCACGCTCCCACGCCCGATCCAGCAGGTGTTCAACGTGCAGTTCACCGGCTGGATCGGCTGGTTCCCGGTCCTCTTCTTCTCGACGACCTGGGTCGCCGAGATCTACGTCAAGTCGCGCTCGGGGAGCGGCGCCGAGCTCGCCTCTGCGCCGGACGACATCCGGGACGCGGCGACCCGCGCCGGAACGCGCGCAATGCTCTGGCACTCGGTCGTTTCGCTCGCGACGTCTATCATCATCCCGCCGCTCGTCGCGCCCAACACTCCCTCCTCGCACGATCGCTCCTCCTCGTCCTACCGCTACTCCACCTCGTCGTCCGCCCTCGACCGCGTCAAGCGCTTCCTCCCTCACCTCCCCTTCACCTGGCTCTCCCTCCCGCTCCTCTGGGCCATCTCCAACACCGTCTTCTCGCTCCTGCTCTTCGGCACCTACTTTGCGACGAGCGTCAGCAGCGCGACCTTTGTCCTCGCAACGACGGGGTTCGCCTGGGGCGTGACCAACTGGGCGCCGTTCGCCATCGTGCGTCTCCCCTCTCGTTCGTGCACGCAGTACTGATACGTGCACGCGCGCAGCTCGGCGACCTCATCCTCCGTATGGGCAGCTCCCCCTCGGCCTCTCGCCGAACAACTCGACCCCGATGCTCACGCGCACGGGCGCGCAGTCGTCGTCGCACCTCCCCCCGCGGAGCAGTACCGAGTCGTGGGACGATGAAGACGGCGGGTCGCAGCGCATGCTCTCGACCATCGGGGAGGAGTCGCCCGCATCGTCGCGGTCGGGGTACGCCTCGCCTGCAAAGCGGCGCGTCCGCTCCCCCGCGCTCACCGGCTTCGAGCTCGGCGGCTCGCCCACCTCCGCGGGTTCGCTCTACTCGCGCGGGGGGTCGCCCGCGCTACAGGAGGCGTACACGCCGACAACGGCGCGCTCGTTCTACTTCGACGCGGCGTCCGCAGCGGGCTCGTCCTCCTCTGCCGGGGGCGACGCAAGCGGGGCGATGTCACGCTCGACGTCGGGGCACTCGTTCGCGAGCATCTCGAGCGGGGTCAACACCCCTACGCTGACGGCCTCGCCCGTCGCACACGGCGGCGAGGACGGCGGGCGGAGCAGGCAGAACTCGGCTGCGAGTAGCACGATCGCCTACCCGCCGAACCACGGCAGCGTCGGCGTCGACCTGTTCGGCGCGGCGGGCGCGGCGGGGGGCGCGCGCAGCGCCGCCGAGGCGGCAGTGGCGTTCGGGGCGGACCCGTATGCGTTTGCGGACCGCGCAGGGGCGGATGCGAGCAGCAGTACGATCCACCTCCCGCCACGGGGAGGGGTTGCCGCGTTCAGCACGACGCCGCGCGTGCCTGTGCCGCCCCCGCCGCCGCTGTACCTCCCCTCCGAGGCGGGGAGCGACGACGGCGCCACCGGCGCGGGCGGGGACAGCCACGTGCTGCAGATCCGGCACTCGGACTCGTTCGACTTCTCGGACGACGAGCGGCCGCACCTGGGCGTGCCGCTGGGGCATCTTGGCGGCGGTGGCGGCGGGGACGGGCCGGAGAGGAGGGGCAGCACGGCGACGATCATGCCTGCGCGGGAGGGCGCGCCGCGGATCCTCGTCGGCGAGGAGGACGACAGCCCGGAGGAGTGGGACGCGCAGGATGCGAGTGCGGAGGGCGGCGCAGGGGGCGCGCAGCCGAGCGGGGGACCAGACGGGCGTGATCCTCGGGTGCGTCTTCCCCTTGCTCTCTCTTCCTAACCGCGAGCGCAGGCTGATCTGGACCCCGCGCGCAGGTGCCACAACATCTACCTCGTCCTCCCGCAGTTCCTCGTCACCGGCCTCTCGAGCATCATCTTCGCGCTCTTCGCCCCGCAGCATACCGTTCTGGGGCACCAGCCCGTCGTGCATCACCCGCCCGCAATCGGAACGGCACGACCGCGTCGATCGACGCGCTCGACTCGCTCGCGGAGGCGGATTACGGGCGAGAGCGCGGGCTTGCGGTACGCGCGGTGCGCGCGTGGGCGGGGCGGTCGGACAGGCGTTCGCGGCGAAGGGGCGACGGCAGGCGGACGGCGGCGAGGAGCTTCCGCCTGGCGGGGAGGCGGGCTGGGACGCCCTCGGGCTGATCTTCCGGTGCGCCTGCACTCTTTCTCGTCTGATGCCGTCCACGCTGACATGACTCGAATGCAGCGTCGGCGGCGTTGCGGCAGCGTGCTCGGCGTACATCTGCTTCCGGATGTGGCGGGAACGGCTCGCGGCGGAGCGGCGCGCGAGGAGCGCGCAGCGGGGTTACCGGCTGACGGGGTAGCCATGGACGTTCTCTCTCCCTCTCGTTCGTATCGATGTGTTGTGTTCGATCGGTGTCAAACTGTACGCGGGATTGAGCGCGCCAGCTCTGTAAGCGAGGAAGGCCGAGCAAGATGCGACGAACTGCTTGCGTGGTACGCCCGGCGGCGAGAAGACCGTGCGAACGCATGCATGCGAATACAACACCACAGCCCGAGAAAACCGACGCGCTACAAGCCCGAGAGACCCGCCCCGTGCACGACCGCCTACTTGTGCTCGCCGTTGCGCCTGCGGCCCGACTTCTGGCGCTGGACGTGCTTGCGGAGCTTGGTCGACTTCTGGTGCAGCGACGCGCGGCTCTTGCGGACGACCTCGTGCGAGTGCGCCATCATCATGAAGTTCTTGCTGCGCCGCTTCTCGGCGTTGGTCGTCGAGTGCGCCTTCGAGTCGAGCTTCTTGTGCTTGTGCGAGCCGAACTTCTCGCGGTCGGCGCGGCCCTCCTGGATCTGCGGGCGGGCGAGCGGGTCAGCAAGGACTCGCAGGAAGGGAGGGCCAGGAGACACCTTGGCCATGCGCTCCTCGTAGTTGTTCTTGCCTTCTTCTGCATGCCGAGGATGTCGCCCTCCGCGAGGAACGCGTCGTCCGCGTCACCGTGGTTCGCCTTGCGTGCGGCGGAGAGCGCGGCGAGCTTGCGACGAGCGGCGGAGCCACCGCCGTTCTTGGCCTCGTCCTCGGCAGCCTCCATGCGGAGCTCGTTGATCTTGACAAAGTCGGCGGGGGTGAGGATCTGGAAGCGCGGGCTCAGCATGTGAGAACGAGCGAGAAACGCAGGAAGGCGCACCTTGGTCATGGCGATCTCAGCGAAGGTCGTGCCCTCGAGCACCTTGTTCGCCCTCGTCAAGCTCATCTCGTCCTGCTCCTCCTCCAGTCCTCGGCCGCGGCGCCTGCTTCACCTCCTCCTCCTCGTCCGAGTCCTCCTCGTCGTCCGAGTCCTCGTCGTCCTCCTCGGACCCGCTCTCCTCGTCAAAGCGGACCTCGTCGTCCGCCTTTGTCCCCGCGACATCGACAACGCGCTTCTTCGCCGGCGACCCTCGTCCTCGTCCGCCTCCTCTACCGCATCGAGCGCGCGCTTCTTCGCCTCGCGCGCCTCGACCTTGCGGCGCTTGCGCGCCTTGTCCTCGTCGTCGTCGTCCGAGTCGCTGATCTCGAGGTCCGACTCGCCCTCCGAGTCGACGTTGACCCACCCGCCGGACGAGTCCGACTCGGAGCCCGACTCGGCCTCCCAGCCGTCCCAGCCCGCCTCGTCGTCCTCGTCCGCGGCAGCGGCCTCGCCATCGGCGTTCTCCGCCTGCTCGGCAAGGTGCTTGGCGAAGAGCTACGAGCGCGGAGCGTGTCAGCCGCGATCCAGCGGGAGGACAGCGAGGGGAGAGACGCACGTCGAGACCCTGGATGCCCTTGACCGTGTCGCGGTCCTCGCCGAACTTGAGCGACGTCTTGCGCTCCTCGGCACCAGCCGCGACGGCCTCGGCGCCGCCGCGGCGCTCCTCCTGGAGCGCGAGGCTGACCGACTTGCCGACGTCGCGGCGCTTGAGGAGTGTCGGGTTGACCTCGCGGTAGAGCTGGAGGAGGCCGCGCGCGGCGACCATGACGCCCTTGTCCTTGGACTTGCGGTACTCTACGAGGTCCTGCAGGAGGTCGGGGCTCATCGCGAGCGGCTGCCGGCGGCAGATCTCGGTGATGGCGTTCAGGCCGGCGGCGTTGACCTCGGCGGCGACGCCCGAGTGGACGAACTCGTTCGCGATCTTGCGCAGGACCGGGTACAGCGGGTCGTCCTGCTCCTGCTGCGCGCCGTCGTCCATCGCGTCGTCCGCATTGTCGTGGCTGCCGGCGGGATCTGGTCGTGCACGCTCTGTGCGAGCGCGACGAGGATCTGGGTGATCTGGAGCTGGTGATGCGTGAGGTAGCGCAGGACGTAGGAGTAGAACGCCGCGATCGTGAGCTTGAAGGCGCCGCAGACGCGGCCGAGAAGCTGCATCATGAGGACCTTGTGCTCGAGCGTGTACGCCTTGTCGTACTTGACGAGCTGCTCGTACAGGCGCTCCCCGAACGAGTAGGCGTCGTCGAGCTGCTGCAGCGCCGAGAAGTTGGTCTGCGGGTTCTTCGCCGCCTGCTCCTTCGCGCGCTGCCTCGCACCCGCCGAGCGGATGTCGCGCCGCGCCTTGCGCTCGGTCGACTTGCGCTTCTTGTTGATCTCCTGCCGGTGCTTGACCTGCTGGATGTCGGGCCCGCCGTCCTCCTCGTCGTCCGAGTCGAGGTCGGCCTCGCCGTCGGGCGTGACGAGGAAGAAGTGCATCGCGGCGCTCTGCACCTTGGTGTCGGGGTGGAAGCACGCGCGCGCGACGACCTTGACCGTCATCTTGTCGCCGCGCCAGACATTCTTGCGCCACAGCTCCGACGCGATCTTGACCGCCCACATCGCCTCGCGCGCACCGACGACCTTGCCGTCCTTGCTCGTCGACGCGCCGCGGCGGGACGCCTTGACGCCCGTCCCGACGCGCTCCTGCTCGGCGGCGATGCCGCGGTCAATCATGGCCATGAGGAGGCCCTGGACCATCGAGTTGAGCTTGTTGGCACGCGACTTCATGTTGGCGTTCTTGATGTCGCCGATGATGGTCTTGAGGATGAAGGTGCGGAGGTTCGGCGAGGTCGTGATGGAGAGGAGGGGGAAGAGCGTCTTCAGGAGGCTGCGTTTGGACGAGATTGTCAGAGGCGTTCCTTGTGAAGGGTGAACAGGGACGGAAAGCGCACTCGACACCCGTGACGACATCGCGGCGACGGAGGAGGACGAGACCCTGCATCATGGTCTTGCGCGTCTCCGGGCCCAGCTGGACGCCGCCGCCGCTGATCGCGCTGCTGTTGCCGGCAGGACCCGCCGCGGTGCTCGCGTTCGAGGTCGAGGTAGCGGGCGCGGACGCGAGGAGGAGGCCGGAGAGGATCGAGGGGAGCGAGGCAGTGAGGGTCGGGTAGAGGTGGGCGACCTGCGGGGGCGGGGATAGTGAGCGGGCGCCTCGTGACCGAGCGGAAGAGTGCGCACCTGGCAGACGAAGCCGGTGACCTCCTTGAGCTGCTCCTCATCCGCCTTTGCCCCACCCAGCCCAAGCTGGACAATCTTGACGAGGCTGCCGAAGCGGGCCCACTGCACGGCGAACTCCTCGGCGTAGCTCTCGGGCGAGCGCTTGATGAGATTCTGCAGCGCCGGGAGCGAGTTCGATGAGGGCGCCGCGCTGCGTCTTGCGGAGGCCTTCGCCGGCGGGAGTCGATGCGGTGGTAGCGCGCGAGCGGTTCGACGCGCGGCTGCCTGCGACCGAGGCGGCGGGCCTTCCGAGTGCAGCGACGGACGGCATCCTTGGGCTTCTGAAGGGAGAAGCGCGAGGGACGGAGGCGAGTCCTCGCCTGCTCGAGCTCGACGGACGCGCCGGCCGGGTCTCATCAGTTTCTCGCAAACCACCCGCTCGCACTCGCTTTTTGCGTCCACTGGAGCTTTGCATCACGCTCGAGTAATCGTTACAAGGAGAGGTACAGCGCGATCAACGAAAAGCGCGAGTAGAAACGGCCTCCTTCGAGGCGCTCGCCCGCCTCCTACGCCTGCACCCCGAGCGCAAGCTTCTTGATCTCCTCGTTGTCGAAAACGCCCTCGTTCCCAACCGCGCCCTTCCCGGCCATCCCGGCAGCGTCCCCTTCGCACCCTTAAACACCGTCTCGAGCATCCCGCGCGCGAGCACGTCCGTCTTGATCACTGCGGGCGGGTACAGCGCGCCCAGACCCTTCATGAGGGTGAGGAAGGGCGGGCGGTAGAAGAACGGCGCTTCGGGGACGGGGTGGATGGGGACGATGCCGGCCGGGCGGAACGAGTAGACGGCGAGGGAGGGGTAGCCTTGTGTGGGCAGCTCGGCGAGGAGCTTCTCTGCCTTGCCTGCACGGGTAGTATCGAGTCGTCAATAGAGATGCGAAGCGGGCGCCGGGAGGGAAGGACGCACCCTTTACGCGCCCGAACATCTGCGACGCCTTGCCCTCGCGCTGATCCGTCCCCGCCCCGCTCAAGTACGCAAAGACGAACTTGTCGCCGTCTGTCCCGGCTTGAGCGTCGAGAACGCCTTGGCCGCGGCGACGGCGTAGTCGACCGTGAGGACCTCGTAGTCTTTCTCGGCCATCCCGACGCTCGACTTGCCGAGGCACCAGTGCACCGTCGTGCCCCTGCAGCTGGCTGAGCAGCTCGGACGGGTAGGAGTTAAAGTCGTCGTGGAGGATGACCTTGAGCTTGTCGCTCGGCGGCTGCGGGTCGACGTGAGCAGGGAGGGGACGGCGGGAGAGGACGGTGACCTGCGGGAGTGCGAACGGATCAGCGCGGGCGGCGCGGCGGGAAATGCGTAGTACTTACACCGGTCACGGCGGGATGCACGAGAGCCTGGCGCAGGGCTTCGGCGCCTGCAGTGCCGGTTGCGCCCGTGAGGATGATTCGGACCATGGCGGCGAGTGAGGGTTAGGCGGACGAAGGAGCGGGAAAAGGTGGGGAGCAGAAACAGAGAAGCCCTGCAGCGCATCAGAAGCACGAGTCCAGCGGGCAGAGTGGAGCAGAAGTGGAGGAGGAGGCGATGCCGAGATGCGTCGCCAGCGGGGGCACCCAGCGAGGAGAGCGTCCTCGGGGGCGATGCACTCGCGGCTGACCCGCAGGCCCCCAGACCGGCTCGTCAGGACTACCCGGCGCGTGGCAGAGTGGGCAGATGTTGCGGCTGATTGCGGCGAGCGGGAGAGCCGCGCTCATCTCGTCCGCCGCGTCTCCCCCGCTCCTCGGCGCCGTGCTTGCTCTTCTTTGCTCCAGCCAGCCGGATCTGCCTCTCGCAGGACCTGTACGTAGCGCGCCCCTCTCTCGAGCTGTCCTCGCTGATCCCGCCGCTCCCGCGATAGCCTCGTCCTCCGCACCACAATCCACCCTCAGCACCGCACCCAGCCAGCAGCGATGGTCTCGTCCGGCATCGTCCCCGTCATCAGCTTCGAACCCTTCCTCTCGGGCACGCCCGCAGAGAGGGAGGCGACCGCGCAGGAACTCCTCAAGGCCGCCAAGGAGGTGCGCCCTCCCTTCTCCCGCGTTCTGGCAGAGCTGACTGGTCCGTATTCCCGCAGGTCGGCTTCCTGATGCTCAGCAACGTCGACTCGGTCATGCCGAAGGCGAAGGTCGCCGAGGCTTTCCGTCAGACGCAGCAGTTCTTCGACCTCCCGATGGCCGTCAAGGAGCGTCTCGAGTGGGAGTGCCCCGAGTCGAACCGCGGATACGTCGCCGAAGGCCGCGAGCGTGTCACGCAGGAGACAGACGCGGAGGCGATCGCTAAGCTGAGGGAGAAGGCGCCGGGTGCGCTTCGTCCTCCCTTTCTTTCTTGGCAGCCAGCGCTACCGAATGGACGTGTACTGATACCCTCATATATTCCGCAGACTTTAAGGAGACGATGGAGATCGGCAAGGACTACCGCGAAGGCCCGGACGACTCGCCCTTCGAGAACCGCTGGCCCGAGGCCGACCTTCCCAGCTTCAAGCCGTTCATGAACGACTTCTTCGAGACGAACCACCAGCTGCATCTCGAGATCATGCGCGCGCTCGCGCTCGCGATGGGCCTGGGCGAGGACTTCTTTGACGACAAGGTTGCGCAGAAGTCGCACAACTTGCGGCTGTGCGCCGAGCTCTCCCTCGCGTCTGGCAAGGAACGATCGTACTGACCTAGGACATGCACGCAGGCTCAACTACCCGCCAGTCGAGAAGGCTAAGATCGCGAACGGCGGTAACCGCGCGGGCTCGCACTCCGAGTGCGTCCCTCTCGCAATTCTCGCTGGCAGCTCATGTACAGAAGCGCGCCTAGCACTGACAAATTCCCCGTGCGGAGGATCACAAGGATGGTCGCTGACTGCGCTCCTCCTCTGCAGCTACGGCTCGGTCACGCTGCTTTGGCAGGACTCGGTTGGCGGCCTCGAGGTGCAGGACAAGGACGGCAAGTTCGTCCCCGCCCGCCCCGTCGCCGACACCGTCGTCGTCAACGTTGGCGACTTGCTGCAGCGGTGGTCGAACGACGTCCTGAAGAGCACCATCCACCGCGTCGTCCTCCCCGCCGACGGCAACCCCGACGAGCTCCTCACCCCGCGGCGGAATTCGATCGCCTTCTTCGGTAACCCTAGCCTGCGGACGATGATTGCCGCGCTTCCGGGGACGGGCGAGCCGAAGTACGAGCCTGTCGAGACGGAGGCGTACCTCGTCAAGCGCCTCACCGAGACTTGTGCGTCCTGCTTCCTTCATTCGCCACGTGTCCATCTGCTCGACACTAGGCGTGCTTGTGCTGACTCTGCATCGCGCATCGCAGACACCAAGAAGTAGTCACGCCCCGTTCTCTCGCAGTCTGGGGGGGTCTTTTCCGGTTGTTCTTCCGTAGTCGTAATCCAGCTGTGCTGTCGGTTCAAGCCTGTTCCGTTTGCTACTCGTCCACACAGCCGGAAAGTGCCTTTGCGGCTCGTGGGAAACTGCATCAGCGGCGACGGACACGTGAAAACGGCGAGTTGAGGGGAGGCGCTGGTCGACCTCGACTTGCGCGGGGCGCGCGCGCCGCTCTCGCTCAACCTCATCGCCCGCTCGCCTCGCCGCCTTCGCCGCGAGCCCGGCGCGCTGGATCCCCGCCTTGAAGCACCGCTGCTGCACCCGCGCGCGCTCCTCGCCTGTCTCGCGCCGCTGCTCCTCCGCTCCCCTCGCCCGGCCGTCTCCCCGATCGAGTACCGCACGCACCGCCTCGCACCGCCCGCTACAAAGGCTGGACTCCCGCTTCTCCGTGGATGCTATCGACCACGCGACGCGATCGAGCTCGAGCCTGCCGAGCCGCGTCGAGCTGGACTTCCGCTTCGTCGGGCGAGGAGGTGGGTGCGCGCTGGATGGGCGGAGGAGCGGGGCTGCAGTGCTGTGTGGCTCTTCCTTCTCTCTCCCCTTCAGCTTCCTTTTGTCCACTCTACGCCACCCTCGTGCGCTTCGCCAGCAACGGGACCAGGCGGAGACTCCTGTCCCTCCGCGCCAACTCGCCAATCCGGCACCTCACGCTCTTTCACGGCCCACCTCGAGCGCGTCACCACAATGCGCCTTCTCAGCGTCCTCGCCCTCGTCGGCGTGACCGGCGCTTCGCTCGCCGCCGCCGCCGTGCACTCGCAGCCTCTCGGCAGCCGTTCAATCGACCTCCCTTCGTGGCACAGCCTTGAGCGGCGCAGCAAGACGGGCGAGTGCACGCAGGCGTACATCAGCAACGCCAACAGCGGGTACTGCAAGCAAACTTGCCCGCTTAACCAGTGGCCGCTCTTCGGTGCGTCGTCCTCCTCTCCTCGCACTCCACCGAGCTGTGGGGCACCCCGCTGACCCGTCACGGAGTATGCAGAAGGAGGCTGCGTCTGCCGTGCGCCGTACAAGGCGCAGGGCAAGGACTGCGTGCCCGCCTGCAAGAACGGGTGCGTCCCCCTCCCTCTCCCCTCATCTTCCTCTCGCTCATCCCCCTCACGCCCAGCTTCTCGATCAACACGGCCAAGACAGGCTGCATCTGCCGCGAAGGCAAGGTCACCAACGTCGACAAGAGCAAGTGCCTCGCCGCCTGCACGAGCGGGTCGTACCCCGTTGGCGACGGGACCTGCGCGTCCTGCCCGTCGTCGTTCGCCAAGTGCTCGTCGGCGACGGTTGCGACCGCTTGGTGCGCTCATTTTCGCTTATCTTCCTGACGGAGTCGAGACTGACTAGTCGACGAACAGCTCCGACGGGTTCTTCCTCTCGTCCGGCCAGTGCGTGACGAAGGAGAACTGCCCGACCAACACGTTCGCCAACACCGCCACGAAGCGCTGCGCCGCCTGCGCTGACAAAGATGCATCGTCATGCTCGGATGCGGGCAAGACGTCCGCTCTCACCTGGTGCGTCCCACTCTTCCCCTCAGGCGGATGGTGCTTGCTCACCCGACTCCCCTCCTCTCGCATGACAGCACGACCAAGTTTCTCTTCGGCGGTCAGTGCTTGAGCGCGAACGACGTCCCGAACGGCTACTACCCGAAGTCGGACAGTGCGTCCCCCTTCCCACTGCTTGCGAAGGTTGCGAGGCTGACTGAGCCCGGTTGTTCCGTAGCTAACACGGCAGCGCCGTGCGATGCCGGCGTGAAGACCTGCTCGGGCTCGGGCGCTGGACACGCTCTTTCCTGGTGCGCTGCGCGCTGCCTCGTTTCGCTGTCTGCCTGTTGACTCTCCCCTCCATCGGCAGCGGCGTCAACAAGAAGAACGACCCGCTCCTGCTCACGCCCAAGGGTACCTGCGCGCTGCACTGCCCGAGCGGGTACTGGGGAAACAAGCAGGTCCACGCATGCTTGCCTTGCGACTCGACCATGGTTCGTCCGCTTCCCTTCGTCTCGTGCTCCCTCCTCACTCCCTTCACCCGCTTGCGACGCTGATCCCGAACTGCCGCTCGCAGCTCACCTGCAACGCCGCCGGCGCTACCAAGTGCGCGAAGGATTCAGCGGGCACGCAGCTCTTCCTCACGCCCTCCAAGACCTGCGTTCTCCCCGGCACGTTCTTCACGGGCTACTTCCCGAACCGCGAGACGAACGAGTACGAGCTCTGCGACGACGGCGTGACGAGCTGCGTGGCGAGCGGGACCGACGGGACCGCCTTTTCTTGGTGCGGCTCGCAGCTCTCCTTCCTCGCGCGCCCTGCTGACTTCGGTGCTCGCTCCGCACAGCGGCATCCGGCGCTCGGACGAGACGACTCTGTACTGGACGACGCCCATCCGCGAGGTGATCATCGAGCGCCGCGCAACTCAGCCGGATGCGCCGCTCGGGTCCTGCGTCGAGGTGGACGCTTGCCCCGCCGGGACTTGGCCCAACGCGGGTTCGTCTCGCGCTTCGCTTGTTCTTGGTGCCGCGCATGCTCACGCGCCTTGTGGTTGCAGTTACGAACGTCTGCCAAGCTTGCGACGCGGGCGAGGGTGCGCTCCTCTTCGCTGCCGCATCAAGCGTGGTTCTGACTGATCCGTCGCCTTAACTGCAGCTACGTGCACCGGCACCGGCGATGGCAGCGCGAAGACCTGGTGCGCTGCCTCCTTTCTCTTCCGCCCCTTGCTCTGGAGCTCATCTCGCTCGCGCTCCACAGCGACCCCGGCCTGTATCTCTCCACGTCGAACGACTGCCTCACGAGCGACCAGTGCTACGCGCTCGGCGCCTACTGGCCGGACGACTGTAACAGCGTCTGTTCGACGTGTGATGCCGGCGAGGCGACCTGCACGAGGAGCGGGCCGGGACTTGCGCTTTCTTGGTGCGCCTCGCTCTTCCCCTATCGTTCCCGTGCCTTCTCATCTCCCGGCTGACGCGCTCGCATGAGCAGCGCGACCGATGCGGCGGGCAACCAGCTCTACCTCCAGAATGGCGACTGCATCTCGGCCGACCTTTGCCCGCTGGGCACCTTCGCCGATGCCGAGACCAAGACTTGCGTCCGCTGCGACGACGGCGTCGAGCAGTGCGAGGGTTCGGGCGCCGGCATGGCGCTCTCCTGCAGCGCGACGAGCGCCGCCCCGACCGTCCAGCTCTTCCTCACCGCCGACGGAAACTGCGTCCTCCCGACTGAGGTGCGCTCTCTCGCTCTGGCTCGTGCGCACTGAATGCGGCGCACTGATGCGCTACCTCCTGCTTCGCAGTGCAAGTCCGGCTCGTACCCGAACGCGCTCAAGCGTACCTGCGCGGCGTGCTCCGACTTTGATGCCGACGCCGCGACCTGCACCGTGTCCGGCGTCGAGACCTGGTAAGCTGCGCGCTATTCCCGCGCTCGCACGACGAGTGCTGACTAGCTTCTCGCGTGTCTCGCAGCTCGACGCTCTTCTACCAGGCCGGCCAATGGTGCGTCCCCTCCTCACGCCTCTTTATCGAGAAGCACGCTGACGAGACCTCACTCGCCGTTTGCAGCGTCGCGAAGGAGACGTGCCAGCCGCACACCTTCGCCGACGAGGACTCGCACACCTGCAAGACCTGCTCGGACCCCGACGCGCTCCAGTGCACGGAGAAGAAGGCGCTCAAGTGCGAGAACAAGTTCCTCTACTCGGGCGCCTGCATCAACTCGGAGGAGTGCCCCGAGGGCACCTTCGCCAACACCGACTGTACGTCCCCCCTCCCGACTTGCGAAGGTCGTGACTGATTTCACTCGCCCGCGCAGCACACGAGTGCACCGCCTGCACGAAGCGCTTCTCGGGCGCGTCGACGTGCACGGCGGACGAGGCCCGCTCCTGCTTCCGCAACTACCTCCTCGGCGGGCGTGCGTTGCTGCCGCACAGTGCCCGGCGACGACCTTCCCGTCGGACATCCAGGGCGCCTGCCTCGCGTGCACGACCGCCGACCCGTACGCCGTCACCTGCAAGGCGACCGCAGCGCTCTCGTGCGCGGCGGGCTTTGCGCTGTACGAAGGCGGTTGCACAAGCTCCTGCCCGGCGACGGCCTACAACAAGAACGGCATCTGCACTGGTGCTCGGACAACTTCCCCGGCGCGCAGCGCTGCTCAACGACGGCGCGACAAGCTGCAACCCCCGCTGCACCTCCTCGACGGCGCGTGCATCGCGACCTGCCCGACGAGCCGCCGCCTCCAGGGCTCGACGACGCTCCCCGCGCGCTGGCTCAACCCGAACAGTGCGCTCTCTCTCCCTCGCCTCTCTTTCCCGTGCCGACTTCTTGCTTGCGCGCAGCGAACACCTGCGACGTCTGCGGCGACCGAACGCCGAGACGTGCAACGCATCCGGCATGGCCGCTTCGTGCTTCTCGCCGTCGCGCTTCCTCGACGGCAACTACTGCAAGACGAGTGCCGAGTGCCAGTCGAGCGGCAAGGTCCCGAACAGTGCGCTGCTCTCGATCTCCGTGTTCCTGCTTCGTAAGCTGACTCCCTCCCTCACTCCTTCGCTCCTCTTCGGTCACCCGCATCGTCTTCAGCGGCCACCAACACCTGCGACGCCAAACCTGCGACGGTCACACCCGTTTGAGCTGTTTGCCCACATTCTTCCCGTTCGTCTATCTCGCGCGCTCCTCTGTCCTCCAGCCCCTTTCATGGTCTCTCGCAGCTCGTATTGTCTGCAATGCCGTTCAAGTTCCATCGCCCGAAAGCCGCTCGCACCATCCCGCAGCCGCGTTTCTGCTGGTCCGCCCGCTCCCTGGCCTCCCTGCACTCGCTTCTTCTCCTCGTCGAGCACAAGCTAACTTCGCCGTCGCTGCTTCTTTCAGTGAAGAGCTCACGCTTTGTCGGGCGCGAACGAGGCTGAGAGCACGACAATGCAGGTTCACAAGGCGACAAGGACATTCTAGAGAGGGGCACTGCGGAAGATGATGATCTAGAGAGCACAACATGAGGCGCGGAGGGTATGACGGGGTTCGTGGGTAAGAGGGCCCCACAAGGGAGGCGGATAGCGTTGGGGAGGCGGATAGCGTTGGGGAGGCGGGGAGCGCGGAACAGAGGCGAGAAGGAGTGGGCGGAGAGGAGTGGAGCGCGGCGAGGTGAGGGAGAGGAGACAGGAAGGAGAGGAGACGGGAGGGAGAGGAGACGGGAGGCAGGGAAGACGAGGCGGAGGGGAGACGGAAAGAAGGGAAGAAGGGAAGACGGAGAGGAGGAGGGCGAGTGCGAAAGAAGGCGTCGGTGGTGGGAACGGCGAGAACGTCGGTTCAGGCCGGTTGACAATCCTCGCAAACGGGCGGGCACAGCCAAAAGCCGTCGGTGGTGGGGACGGCTCGAACGAACAACAAGGTCGAGTCGAGCCGGTCGCGGGGATGGCGTGCGTGGTAGGCGTCGGTGGTGGAACGTCGAGAGCGAACGGAAGACTCGCTCACGACGGTTGACAGCCTTGACGGGTCGAGGAGGGGCTATGGACGAGGAGAGCGGGCGACGGAAGTCTGCGGGCGGAGATGTGCAGCGGGTCAGCGTGGGTGAGCTGGAGAAGCGAAGGAAAAGTCCGCACCACCTACTCCTCGTCCGAGCCCAGCTCCTCGACACGGTCCTCCTCCTCCTCCTCCTCCTCGTCCTCCTCCTCGTCCTCCTCCTCCTCGTCCTCCTCCTCCTCGTCCTCCTCCGACTCGCCTTGTCCGACCCGCCTTCGTCCGACTCGCCCTCGTGCCGCTCGCCCTCGTCCTCTGCTACCCTCCTTCACGGCAGGCGACCGAAGTCTGCGGGCGGCGAGTCGAAGCGGGTCAGCGTGGGCGAGTAGAAGAGGTGAAGGAGAAGCACGCACCACCTACTCCTCGTCCGAGCCGAGCTCCTCGAAGCGGGCCTCGTCGTCCTCCTCGTCGTCACCCTCGTCCTCCTCCGAACCCTCCTCCGAACCCTCCTCCGAACCCTCCTCCGAACCCTCCGCCGACCCCTCCTCCGAACCCTCCTCCGACTCGCCGTCGTACTCGTCAAACGCGCGCCCGCTCATCCCCGTCGACGAGATGCCCTCGCCGTTCGCGGCACCCCAAATGATCCTCTCTGCTCCCGCGCGGAAGAGGTCGTGCATCTCCTGCATGGCCTTCGTGCGCACGGGAGGAGGGGCGGGCCCGCTCCTGCAGCGCAGCATGTTGCCGTCCTTGTCGTGCGCCTCGCGGATCTGCGGCGCGCGGCCCGACCCCGAGGCAACGGCGCGCGACGACGACGACGTCGGCGGCGGCGTGGCGCGGCGGCGGCCCTTCGCGGGCACGGGAGCGGCGGCGGAGCGCGCCGCGCGCGTGACGGCGCGCTGCGGGCGCGCGCTGCTCGGGCGAGACAAGGTGGCCTTGTGCGCGCGCGAGCGCGGTGGCGGTGCCGGCGAGGCGTCCTGGTCGCTCGACTCCTCCTCAGAGGAGCTCGACTGCGGGGCGTCCTTGCGCGGGCGCGGGGTCGGCGCGGGCGCATCGTCCTCGTGAGTCGACTCGTCCTCGGAGCTGGACGGCGCGGCGCCGCTCAGGCTCGGGCTCGAGCTCGACGGACCCGCGCGGAGGGCGTCATTCGCGCGGCCGCGCACGCCCTTCTGAGTCGGCGGCTCGTCGTCGCTGTGCAGGTCGTCCTCGCTCGACGAAGCGTCGACGACGGCGAGGGCCTCGCTCGCGCCCGAGTCGTCGTCATGGCCCGAGTCGTCACGGCGGCGGATGCCGCGCTCGCTGCACGACGGCGCGAGGACGGCCGCGCCGTTCTCGCCGCCCTGGGGGCGGTCCTCGTCGTCCTCGGCCGAGTCGCTGTCGACGGCGGCGTCCTCGTCTGCAGCATAGTCGTCGCGAGGGCGGCGCGGCGCCTCGTCCTCGCTCGACGAGTCGTCGCGCGCGGCGCGGAACGCGGCGAACACGCTCGTGCCGAGCGACGCCGTCGCGTCGCCATCGTTGCTCGTCGCGCCCCCATCGTCCGCGGCCTTGTAGGCGCCCGACTCGCAGCGGCGGACGCCGAAGTTCGGGAGAGTGTCGGTCGAGGGGGAGGGCGAGCTGGTCGGGGCGGTGCTGGGGGTGGTGAAGCGGTCGAGGTGGCGAAGGAGCAGAACGGGCTGCAGTCGAAGGGGTGCTTCGTCAGCGGGAGGTATCGAGAGGAGAATGGGAAGAGAGACGCACGTCGGGGGCCGGTGTACTGCGCCCAGCCGCCAGGAGGCGGCGAGATGAGCGTGCCGGCGTAAACCGGCGAGTAGATGGTGCTGTACGGGCTCGAAGTCGAGTTGGTCTTGCGCTTCTTCATCCCGTACACGTCGGCCAAAGGCCCGTCACCGAAGCTCTCGTCGGCGGTGCGCCTGCGGGCGAGAACGAGACGGTCAGCACGAAAGAAGAAGAACGAGAGTAAGGGACGGGGACGCACTTCTTGTGGGTCTTGTCGCGCGCCATCCGGCTCGAGCTCGCGACGGGCGACGTATCGTTGTCGCCGTCCTCGAACGCGCTTGAGCCGTAGTAGGCGCACTTCTTGGGGCGCTGCGGCGTCTTCTGGCCGGGCGCGGGGGCGCTCGCGACGGGCGCAGGCGGGGGCGTGACGGCGCGGTCCGTACCCTGCCCCTCGCATGCCGGCGGGGTGTCCGCGATGGGCGGGACGGCGATGGGCGAGCTGCGGAAATGTGAGAATGTGAGCTTCCCAAAAAAGGAGAGGGGAGACGCGAGGAACGCACTGCACAAAGGGGAGGGTCGCATCCTCCCAGGCGTCCAGGTCGTACGACCCGAGCTCGTCGGACGGCTCGAACGGGCCGAGCTCGTCGAAGTAGTTGGGGATGGAGATGGGCGCGAGGGGGAACTGCCGCTTCGCTTTGAGAGCGCGGCGCGTCTCGGGGGACGCCCTCGCACGCGCACGAACGCGCTTGAGCACGTTCGGCGAGAACATGGCGGCGAGGCGCGCATGAAAGCGCCTGCGGGCAAGACCCGAAGAGGTGAGTGTGAGACGAGCCTCGATGCGAAGGAACAGGACGCACTTCTCGCGCATCGAGTCGGCCATGCCCTTGAGGACGCTCTTGGTGAGGTTCGTGATCCGGCTGGCCTCGACACTGAGGCCAAGGACAGCGCGAGAAAGTCAGCCACGCCTCCGTGAAAGGCGGGGAGAAGGAGGGAAACGCACGTCGTGCACACCAGCATCTCGCCCGTGAAGTCGACCGCGTCGACCTTGTGCTCCTTCATTGAGGGCGAGTCGTCCTTATACTCGTCGACGAAGCTGTCATAGCTTGTGCTCCTGTATGTGAGGACGGGGAAGTCAGTATGAGCGAGCGCCAACGAGCGGAACAAGGAGAGACTCGCTTGCGGCTCGGCGTGTCGAGCGAGACCTTGCTCGAACTGGCCGCGGGCGAGCCGTTGTTGTCAACGCCGGTGTCGAGGGTCGGGCTCGTGCTGTAGTAGGCGCGCTTGGAAGGGCGCTTGGGCGGCGTGTCGAGCGGTGCGGTGGCGATCGGCGCGGGCTCTGGCGGCGGCGTGAAGTCGCGGCCCTTGCCCTTGCCCGAGTAGGTTGGCGGGGCGTCCTCGAAGTACTCGTGTGGGCTGCTCGCGGTGCGGGAAGGGAGAAGCGTCAGCAACAGCAGGCAGCAGAGACGCGAGTGACGCACTGGACGAGCTCCTCGGTTGCTTCCGCCCACGCTTGCGGGTCGTACGCCTCGAAAGGCCCGAGCTTGCCAGTGCCGATGAACCTCATCGGCACCTCATCCTCGCTCGTGTCGCGGGCGGGCCTGCGCGACAGGGTGGAAAGTCAGCCGGGAAGCGGAAGAGTAAGGGAGGACAAGCGGCTCACTCGACGGCCTCGTGCGAGGGGTCAGCGCGCTGCATCGCGTGCGAGTCGCCGTCCTCGACGGGGAGCTCGACGGGCTCCTTCTTGATCTCGCGCTTGAAGGTGGGGATGCCCATGCGGCTTGTTATATCGAGCACGTACGGCGACAGGCGGCCGCACCTGCGAGCGCGCGCAGTCGTCAGTACAAAGAAGGAGGGGCGGGAAAGCGGGCGCGCACCAGCTGGGCAGCCTCTTCTGGATGCGGCGAAAGAGGGGGGCGGTGCTCGACGAGGCGCCGACCTCGCGCTTGACGTCGGCGGGGGCGGGCTCGCTCGAGCTGCGGGCGGGTTCAACGGTGTCAGTAGGGGTCGTGGAGGTGAGGCGGGCTGTACGCACGCCGCAGAGGCCTTGGTCGAGATGGGCGTAGGCGACGCCCTGATGTGGGGGAAACGAGGCGAAGGGCGGCTGTCGCGCTTGCGGGGGCGGGCAGGGACATGGTCGACGTCCTGGAGAGCCTCACATGCGGCGACGGCGGCGGCGGGGGGGTCGGACGACGACGACGGCTCGGGCGGGGGCGACTGGGCGGAGCGAGAGGAGGGGGGGAGGGAGTCGTCCTGAGGTGCTGTTGACTGTGAGGAACGGTCGTTCTGGAGCGGAGGCATCTTGGCGACGAAGGGGTTGGGGGAGTGAGGTGAAGGAAAGAGAGAGGGAGAGCGCTCCCGAGGGCGCTTTTATAGCCACAGCGACGGCCGTCTCGGCTGGGTGCAGTCACCGCCCACCATCACGCGCGCGCCCGCCTTGGAGACTTGGCACGTCTTGCCGTCTCTCGCAGGTAACTCGGGGCGGTCGCGACTTGGGCAGCACGGTCGAGTTGCGTGTTGGCGACGGGCCCTCCTCCTCCTCCTGCGGCGCTCGTTCGTCCTCCCCAGGCTCCAACGCCCTCCCTCCGCCGCCTACCCGCGCCCATAGTGCCCTACAGAGCTCAGCGACGTCTCCACACGCAGCGAAGTCGAGCAAGCCCGGCGTGCAGCGTGCAGAGGGCCGCTCTGATCCGCCCAAGGCGGGCATCGGCGCCGCACCCTCCATCACGCGCTCCCGAGCCCGCCCTGAGCGAGCCAGCTCGGGAACCCATCGAGGCTGTGCGGGTAGAGTCGACTCTGGAAACAGAGCTCCGGGAGCGTCGAGACGAGATAGCGCGCGGGCGGACGTCGACGTCGGACGGCTCGAGGCGCTGAGCTGGGCGTCGTGCGGCACGCAGATTGTTGACTCGTGCTTGGGCTGGCCGTGCGAACGACCTTCTCCTCCCTTGCAAGGCTCGAGGACGGGGCGGCGCGACGGGGTGTCGGTGGTCGCGATCGGCAAAGATGCGCGTGATTCCGCGCGACGATCTGCGCGACGTCGAAAGGGCACTGTCGATTGCGCTGAGCGTGTTTGCAGCTTTGTACTTGCTGCTGCTTGACGAGGAGAGCTTCATCACGTCGAGAGAAGCGAGCGGAGCAGGGAAGAAGCGGATTGCAGCGGGAGAAGCGCAGGCGCGGGGGTCCTTCTCCAGGGATGGTCTCGGACGAGGGCACGGATACCAGCATGCGGTCTGCGCGGTGCGGCGGGATGTCGACGAGGGCGAGCCAGGCGAGATCGCGGTTGGCGTCCTCGCCGACGCGTTCGCCGCGATGCACATCAAAGTGAGCCTCGCCGTCGTCCCCATTGCACTCGCCGCGTCGATTAACCCCGCCCTACGCGTCCGCAGAGCCTCAAGGTCCGCTCCCCGCCCCGCCCCTCCTCGACGCGCCGATGGACGCGTCGAGCCTCGCTCACCGCGCGTGGACGGGCGGGAGGCTGCGAGGAGCACGCGAGCTGACTCACACACGCCCTGCGCGCAGATCCAAGGCTTCAAGTCGTATCGCGACGAGACCGCCGTCGACCCCTTCTCGTCCGTCCCCCTCCCCCACCTCGCATCCTCTCTCCACATCGCGCTGACTCGCGCTGCGGTCCACAGCCCTGGCCTCAACCTCCTCGTTGGCCGAAACGGGTCGGGCAAGTCCAACTTCTTTTCCGCCATCCTTCGTCCTCTCGGACGACTACACCTCACTCTCGCGCGAGGAGCGCCAGGCCCTCCTGCACGATGGCGGCGGCGCAGGCGGCGGAGCGACGATGAGCGCCTACGTCGAGGTCGAGTTCGACAACTCGGACGGGCGTTTCCCCACCAGTGCGTCCGGCTCCCCCTCTTCATGCTCTCATTCGGCAAGCTGACACTATAGCGCACGCAGACAAGCCCACGCTCCTCCTGCGGCGTACGATTGGTCTCAAGAAGGACGAATACCAGCTCGACCGCAAGTCGACGTCGAAGGGCGAGGTTATGTCGCTGCTCGAATCCGCCGGCTTCTCGCGCTCCAACCCCTACTACATCGTCCCGCAGGGTCGCGTGCGTCAGTCCCTCGCTTCTCGCAAGGGCGCGCTGACCATTTCTGGCCGCGCAGATCACCCACCTCACAAACCAGAAGGACGCGGACCGCCTCCTCCTCCTCAAGGAGGTCGCGGGCACCAAGGTGTACGAGGAGGCGTGCCGAGTCGAACAAAATCATGGACGAGACGAGTGCGTCGCTTCTCCCCTTCAGACCGTCCGGGCACCGGAGGCTCACCTCGACGGCTGGTGCTGCGCAGATGCGAAGCGGGACAAGATCAAGGACCTGCTCACCTACATCCAGGAGCGTCTCGACGAGCTCGAGGAGGAGAAGGAGGAGCTGAAGCAATTCCAGGTGCGCTGTCCTCGCCTCTCACTAGCGAATCCCCACTCACCCAGATCACGCCCGCAGACGCTCGACCGCTCGCGTCGCTCGCTCGAGTACTGCATCTACCAGCGCGAGCTGCAGGACGTCGGTGACATGCTCGACCAGATCGAGGACGAGCGGAGACGCGACGTCGACAGCGCGAACTCGCGGCGCGAGGAGTTCAACGGGCGCGAGAAGGAGCTCTCCGTGCGTGCTCCCTGCCCGTCGGAGCTCCCAGTGCTGACATCGCCCCCGCAGAACCTCGCCGCACGCCTCTCTACCCTCCGCGAGTCGCTCTCGACCCTCGCGACGGAGCACCGCGAGCTCAGCGCGGAGAAGCGCGACATGGCGCGCGCCGTCTCGGGCCTCGAGTGCGAGGTCGCCGACGCGGAGGACGCCGCGCGGTCGGGCGCCGAGAAGCGCCAGCGGGCGGAGGCGGACCTCAAGCGCGTCGAGAGCGAGATCAGCGCCAAGGAGGGCGAGCTCGACGCGCTTTTGCCCGAGTGGGAGGGCGCGCGCGACGACGACGCAAAGACGCAGGAGGAGGTGGACCAGGCCGAGGTGACGCTCCGCCAGCTGTTTGCGAAGCAGGGCCGGCGGGGCCAGTTCCGCACGCGCGCGGAGCGCGACGAGCATCTCGCGAGCTCGGTGCAGCGGCATGAGGAGACGCTCGAGGCGCGTCGCACGCGCGAGGAGGCGATCGAACGCGACAGGACCGAGACGGAGAAGGCGCGCGACGAGGCGGAGACGCAGCGGAGGGAGCTGAGGGAGGATGCGGACGGGCGCAAGGAGCGCATGCTCGCGCTTCAGGAGGAGATCAAGAAGCTGAGGAAGGCGCAGGAGGAGAAGAACGAGCAGCGCAAGTGCGTCCCGCCTTCCTCTCGCGCTTCTATCGCCGAACACCGCTGATCCTTCTCCTCGTAGGGAGCTCTGGAAGGCCGACGGCAAGCTCGACGCGCAGTCCCGCCACGCCCACGACGTGCACCGCTCCGCCGAGCAGACGGTCTCGAAGACGATGGACCGCGACACGGCGAACGGTCTCCGCGCTGCGCGTGCCATCGCCAACAAGCTCGGCCTTGAGGGCTACTACGGGCCGCTGTACGAGCTGTTCGAGGTCGAGGACCGGTATAAGACGGCCGTCGAGGTTACCGCGGGGACGAGGTGCGTTCGCTGTCGAGCCCTTCGGCGTCTGCTCACGTGGATGGTGCTGATGTAGAGCTCCCGCCATTCGCACAGTCTGTTCCAGATCGTTGTCGACACGGACGCGACGGCTACGCAGATCCTCGACCGCATGGTGCAGGACAAGAGCGGGCGCGTTACCTTCATGCCGCTGAACCGCCTGCGCGTCTACGACAACGAGTACCCGAAAACGACAGAGGCGATCCCGATGTACGTTCGCCCTCTTCCTTGCCCAGGACGTGAGGCTGACCTTCCGCCGTCGCGCAGGATCAACAAGCTCAAGTTCGCCGAGCAGTTCCGGCCCGCGTTCAAGCAGGTCTTCGGCCGCACGATCATCTGCCAGACGCTCGAGATTGCCGGCGCGTACACACGCTCGCACAACCTCAACGCGATCACGCTCGACGGCGACAAGTACGACCGCAAGGGCTCGCTCACCGGCGGGTACCACGACGTCCGCCGCTCGCGGCTCGACGCGGCCAAGGCGCTCAAGGCGGCGCAGCGCCGCGACGAGGAGCTCAGTGCCGAGCGCGCCGAAGTGCGCGGCAAGCTCGTCACGCTCGACCAGGAGATCACGCACCTCGAGGGCCAGATCCAGGTCGCCAAGCAGCGCCTCGACCGCCTCGTGCAGGAGCGCGCCCCGCTCGTCGACGAGGTCATGCGCGCGCAGGAGGAGGCTGACCGCGCCAAGACGCGCCTTGCGCGCCTCGAGAAGCAGCTCGCGGACCACCGGAGCAACGTGCGTGGGCTTGAGCGCGAGATCGAGCTCTGGCGCGAAGAGATGGAGAGCGAGTTCGCGGATGCACTCAGCAGCGAGGAGGAGGAGACGATGCAGCGCTTGACGGAGGAGGTCGAGGCGAAGCGGAAGGAGCTCGTCGAGCTGTCGAAGCGCGTCTCCGAGGTGCGCTTGCTCGCTCCTTCTTGCTGTGCTCTGGGCTGACGCAGTTCCTACCCGCAGGTCACGACAAAGAAGAACCTCCTCGAGATCGAGCTCAACGAGGACCTGCGCCGCCGCCAGCAGGAGCTTCGCGCGCGTCTCGAGGCGCTCGACACCGTGGGCGCTGGTGCCGACGATGGCGGAGAGGATGACGGCGCCGGCGCGAACCTCGACGCCAAGAAGGCGCAGCTCAAGAAGCTCCGCAAGCAGGTCGAGGCGCTCAACAGCCGCGTCGAGGGTGCGTGGCCCCGAAGCTCCCTTCAGCGCCCGCTGACCCGCATCCTGCGTTCCCAGAGATTGACGAGCAGACGGACAAGGTCAACAAGGAGGTCGCCGACGCCGAGAAGGAGCGTGAGAAGCTGCAGACGCAGCAGGCCGACGACCAGCGCGGCATCGCTCGCCAGCAGAAGAACGTCGAGCGGTACCTCGCCAAGCGCCAGGTCCTCCTCCAGCGCAAGGACGAGTGCAACAAGAACATCCGCGACCTCGGCGTCCTGCCGGAGGAGGCGTTCAACGAGAACACCGCCTCCTCCGAGAAGGTGCGCCTCCTCGTGTCTTCTGCCCATGCACGCCGCTGACTGCCGTCTGCGTGTCGACAGCTGCTCAAGAAGCTCCGCAAGGTCAACGAGTCGCTCAAGGGCTTCGCACACGTCAACAAGAAGGCCTACGAGCAGTACACCTCGTTCACCAAGCAGCGCGACGAGCTGCTCGCGCGGCAGGAGGAGCTCGACAAGTCGCAGGAGTCGATCGAGGAGCTCATCGGCGTCCTCGACGCGCGCAAGGACGAGGCGATCGAGCGCACGTTCAAGCAGGTCGCGAAGAGCTTTGCCGAGGTCTTCGAGAAGCTTGTCCCGACGGGTCGCGGCAGGCTCATCATGCTGCAGCGCCAGCAGGAGCGGGTGCGTGCACCGTTCTCTTACTTGTGCCTCCGACGCTGACCCGCGACGCGCAGGGCGATGACGACATGGACGTCGACGAGCCGGAGGAGGAGGGCAGTGTCGAGAACTACACCGGCGTGGCGATCCGCGTCTCGTTCAAGTCCAAGTCGAACGAGGGCCTGCGCCTGCAGCAGCTCTCCGGCGGGCAGAAGGCGCTTGTCGCGCTCGCGTTGAGTGCGTCGCCGCTCGTTCTCGCACGTCCCGCTTTCACTCACCCGCTCCCACCCCGCAGTCTTCTCCATCCAGAAGTGCGACCCTGCGCCGTTCTACCTTTTCGATGAGATCGACGCCAACCTCGACGCCGACCGCCGCACCGCCGTTGCCGGTGCGCTCGCTCTTGCCCTCTCGCGCTGTCCGCCGACTGACCCTGCTGCCCGCCCGCAGCCATGATCGACGAGCTCTCGCAGGAGGCGCAGTACATCTGCACGACCTTCCGCGCCGAGCTCATCCCGCACGCCGACGCCTACTTCGGCGTCGTGTTCAACCAGGCCAAGATCTCGAACGTCAAGACCCGTACGTCCCCTTTCTCGCTCTCTCCTTTTGGCGTGCTGACACTCCTCCCACAGTCACTGCCGACGAGTGCAGCACCTTCATCGTGCGTTCCTTCCCCTCTCCAGCCAACACCTCCACTGACCACCCTCATGTCGCCGCTCGCAGGAGGCCGCCGAGCAGGTTCGAGCCTGAGATTCCCCGCTGTTCTCCGGTTGTATCCGTGTTCCCGTCGTACCCGCTGTGTCGTACCCTCCCGTTGCCCTGTTGTAATCCTCACTCAGCCTTCGCATCTCGGCCGGCGCCGCCCCACTCGCTCCAAGCGCCGCCCCACTTCCTTCCGATCTGCCGCCCGCTCGCCGACTTCGCTCTTCGTCTTCTTCTCCACAACAGCGATGTCCGCCACGGAAGCTGTGCACGAGCCGCGCCTCAAGGGCGACAAGTTCAAGGTCGTGATCGTCGGGGTGCGTCCTCCCACGCTCGCTCGCTCGAATCCGGCTGACCTCTCGGCTCCGCAGGCGGGACTTGGTGGGCTCGCGGCGGCGATGGCGATGCACTACGCGGTTCGCCATTACCCTTCTTTTGTTCTCCTTGCGCGGCGGAGGCTGATCCGCTGTGCTCCTGGCAGGGTTATGAGGTCGTTGTGTACGAGCGGATCAAGAAGTGCGTTGCCCTCGGTCTCCTCCCCGCGCTCCGCTGACCGCTGCGCACACAGGTTCCTTCGCTTGGGAGATAGTCTCGGTGTCGGCGAGAACGCGCTGCGTCTCCTCACGCGCTGGGGCGTGCGCGACAAGCTCGTCGCCATCGGCAACAAGAGCCCCGTCATGCACATGTGCGTCTCTTTCACGCCTCGCATCGTCCCCCCTGGGTGACTGATGTCCTGAACCACTCGCAGCCGCCGCTGGGACACCGGCGAGATCAGTTCGTTTCGCCTCGCGCTTCTTCCCGACCACGCATACTGATTCGCCCTTCTCCCCCTCGTCCAGTCGCTACCCAGCGCCTGATGGACATGGCAGGCTACATTGGCCACCGCGGCGACTACCACGCCGCGTTCTTCTCGCGCGTCGAAGAGCTCGGCGTCCCCATCCACATGGGCACGGCCGTCAAGGCGTTCGACCAGGACGCGCCGTCCGTCACGCTCGAGGACGGCACCGTCGTCGAGTGCGACATCGTCATCGGCGCGGACGGGATCAAGTCCATGACCCGCGAGGTCGTCCTCGGCTTCGAGGACAAGCCGCTCTCGTCGGGCTGTGCGTGCACTTTCGCTTCTCTTCGGAAAGCGTGACTGACGACCAGTCCTATCGGTACCGCACTACAGACGCCTGCTACCGCGCCTACACCGAGGGCGACAACATCCGCAACGACCCGACCTCCGGCGTTCTCGTCAACCGCGACGTGCGTCCGCTTCTCCTGACCGCATGTGGCTGCCGTCGCTCATTCCCGTTCCCTTCGCAGCAAATGAACATCTGGATCGGTGCCGACATCCATATCGTGCAGAACACGTGCAGGGACGGGAACGATTTCAACTGGTTCGTGCCGCTTGCTCTTCCTTATCTCTCTCGCGAGCGCTTCCTTACGCTGGGCCTTCCGCAGGATCATCACGCACAAGGACGAGGCCGATATTCCCGAGTCGTGGTCGCAACCGGGCGACGTTGCGGATGGTGCGTCTCGCTGCTTCTCCTGCGCCGCAGCGCTCTGCTGACTTCGCCCCCCCGCCGCAGCCGTCTCGCTCGTCTCCAACTGGGGTACGCCTCTCTTCTCCCGTTGCGCTTCCTCCCACGGTGCTGACATCGCCCGCGCAGACCCGACCATCGTTAACGCGATGAAGCTGACGCCAAGCTGCCTCGACTGGAAGGTGCGCCTCTTCCTCTCCCCTCTTTGACAGTCGGAACTCACTCGTGCTCTGCGCAGATCGTCTACCGCGAGCCGCTGCCGACCTGGATCTCCAAGTCGGGTGCGTCTTCCGCCACACCCCCGCTCCAGTTGCTCAAGCTGACGTTCGCCCCCCTACCCGCAGGCAAGGTCGTTCTCCTCGGCGACTCCGGTGAGCCCCATGTCCCGTCTTTCCGCCCGCCGCTCTCGCTCACCGACCTCCCACCCGCCTGCAGCGCACCCTCACCTCCCGACCTCGGCGCAGGGCGCCTCGCAAGCCGTCGAAGACGCCGCCACGCTCGCGATCTGCCTCGAGCTCGCAGGCCGTTCTCGCATCCGGCTCGCCGCGCTGGTGTACGAGCGTCTGCGGTACGCGCGCGTGCTCAAGACGCAGAAGACGGGCGAGGACACGCGGAGGCGGTGGCACAGCGCGCTCAAGGCGCTCGAGGAGGGGAGGGAGGTCGACCCCGAGGCGGTCAAGATGCAGAACGAGTGGATCTACGCCCTCGATGCCGAGGCCGACACGCGCGCGCGGTTCGCCGAGGTCGCGAGGCAGATCGAGCGCGAGCTCGCGGAGAACGGCGACAGGCCCGTCCTGCCCATGAGCTTGCTCGGCGAGGACAAGTTCGACATCCCGCCCATCTCGGACGCGCGCAGGCGCGAGGTCGCGAAGATCACTAGGAGGATGTACGACGAGTGGGAGGCGACGGGCCCGAAGGTGTACAAGGGCCGCGCGAGGACCGACCTTGCGCCGGGCGCGGGCGCGGCGCCGGCGTCGTCGTCGGACGGCGGCGCGGCTGTCCAGGGCGAGGCGGCCAAGCTGCAGACGGTCGCGGCGAGCGCGTAAGGCGCGAGCAAACATTCCCCTCTGGTTGTTCCCTTCCGTAGCTCCCCCTTTCGTAGTTCTCCGGGGCTTGGCGTGTCCTGAAGTGCGGTCTTCTCAGTGCACACGCGCGACTTGCGAGCCGGAAGATCTGCCCGAAGGCCTCGACTGCCTCGACCGTCTCGCAAGTTGCGAAGGTCCTTGCGAAGTGAAGCGGGAAGGACGACATGAAGCGTTGCAGGTACCCAAGCGTGGCATTAACAATACTAGATAACCTTGACGAGGCGGGCGAGAGGCCGGAAAGAACGCGGGGGGGAGGGATGGCACGAACGGGTGGAGGGGGCGCGAGGCAGCTCACGGCATGTAGAAGCCTGCGGCAGCATACTGAGTCAGCGGTCACACTGAAAGCAAGCGGAAGGAGAACGCGCACCGTTGTTGCGCTCCTTCAGGCTGTAGTACTGCTTGAGGAACGCCCGGAAGCGCCAGACCTGCGGGTGCCGAGCGGCGTCAGGCTGGCCGTCGTCGACAGGACAGACAGCCGGGACGCACGAGGAAGTACTGGTAGATCTGGAGGATGACGTCGATGCAGAGCGCGAAGGCGAACGCGAGGTACAGCGAATGGAAGCCGGAGCTGCGGGCGAGGTCGCGCGTTTGAGGCGGTTGAGGCAAGACAGGAGACAAAGGCGCACCTGCAGAAGCCGGTCGGAATCGTGTCGCCCGTGTAGTTCGCCGAGCTGTAGGACGTGTCGTTCGCGAGTGTCGCATTGTAAAGCTGGCCTGCGAGGGCGGAAGGTGCAGGGACGCCGTTTCCAGTCAGCCAGGCACCGGTACAGCACGGAAGCGCGCCGCACCGCCGTGGTTGCACTCCCAGATGACGCGCTCTTGGTCTGCGAGGGCGAAGAGGCGTAAGTCAATGGCGGAGGGGCAAGATGCGGCGGACGCTGTTAGGCGGGAAGGGGGGCGAAGGCGGGCACGCACAGTAATCGAGACGGAAGACCATGATGCTGCATGGCAGGGCAGGGACGTCAGAACTCTAGCTGTGAGATGGGGAGAGGGAAGGTGTAGTCACTCACCCGGCGCGCGTAATCGAGGCGACGATAACGAAGGGCATCAGAAAGCAGAGCGTCGACGTCCAGACTGCGCGAGCGACGCCGTTAGATCTAGCGAGGGCAGCAGGAGGACGGGGGAAGGGACGCACGCCTCGAGCGGTTCGCGAAGGCGAGGAGGAGGAGTACCGAGCACGCGCCGATGGCCATCGAAATGCCGCCGTAGACGGGCACCTCGATGTCCGCCGACGGCCAGAGGAACTGGCCGTACATGAAGAGCACAATGCCTGTGGTGCGGTGGGAGGAGCACCGTGCAGGAACGGGTCAGCGAGATGCGCGTGGATTTGGGAGAGTGCCGGGGCTGAAAAACACGACATGAACGCACCGCCAGCGATGCTGTAGGCCGCAATGAGGGTCGCGAGGGCCATCGCGCCGGCGCGGAGGGGGAAGATCAGGAGGCCTGCGGGAGCGAGAGGGTCAGGTCCTGCCGTTTGTGCAGCTGGTCGCGCGGCGCGCTCCTGCTGCACATCCAGGCTGCAGTGGCGGTGCGGACAGTTGTCACACCACATCTCTCGGGGTCAGAAGGAAGGGGGATGTGCGGGGGGGTCGTGACGCGGGGCCAGAAGGGGAGGTCGAGGGGAGCGGAAGGTAGCGTAAGAGTCGTGAGAGTCGTGAGTCGTAAGGTCGTGAGGGTCGTTAAACCTGTACAGCGGGTACGAGGAGGCAAACGTGCGGGTGAGTGAGGAGGTGCCTGCGGACTGATGAGGCGCGAGGACGACGAACGGGAGCGCGGGGAGGGGCTGCGCGCGGAATAGGGCAGTCAGCGACCTGCTCTGAGGCTCTGACCTACTCGCCGAGACGCACTTGCCGTGCAAGTGAAGCGAACGAGGCAGACGAGCGACGGCGGCGCGGGCTCCTGTCTGCGCGGACGGGCCGCCTCGTCCTCGAGGAGCGCGCACTCGCAACTTCACCAGACCAGTGATCGGACTTGCTCGAAGGACTAACACAGTCCCAGTAAGAGCCCTCCCACCGCTGCCCTGGCACACGATGCGGTGCTCGCTCCTCCTGACCTGCTCCGCCCCACATCTCGCGGCTCTCGCTCCTCGCCCCACCATGCCATGCCCGCCAGCCGCTCTTTACTGCTTGTGGTGATATCGATAGTCTTGCTAGCCACCCTGGCAGCCGCGCGCTTGCTTCACGTCCTCATCCGCACCAACAACCGCCCCCCAACGCGACGAGCAACTGATGAGGCCACCCTCGCCGTCTTCCTCGGTTCCGGTGCGTGCGAGTGTCTGCACCCTCCTCAGAGAGGCTCTAGCTAACCACACATGCGCGCGCAGGCGGCCACACGGCCGAGATGATGCGCCTCGTCGCCCACCTCGACTGGCGCCGGTTCTCCCGCCGAGTCTGGATCATCTCGTCGGGCGACGCGCTCAGCGAGGCAAAGGCGCTGCAGCTCGAGCAGAGCTTCGGGTCGGGCGAGGTGCGTCCCGCTAGCTCCTCGAGGTCGATCCAGCTAACCTCCCCCACCACCTCCCCCGCAGTTCCGCATCCTCTGCATTCCGCGCGCACGGCGAGTACACCAGTCTTACCTCACATCACCCTTCACAACACTGTACTCGCTCGCCTACTGCCTCTGGCACATCACCCTCGCACCGCTTCTTTCCCAACGGCGAGTCTTTGCCGACCTCGTCCTGCTCAACGGACCCGGCAGCTGCGTACCCATCACCTGCGCGGCGTTCCTCCCTCGCGTACGTCCTCTCCCGCCTTCCCCTCTGTCCGCGCGCTGAGACACCCAATGTACGGGCGCAGCTTCTCGCCCTCCCCTCGCCCGCACTCGTGTACATCGAGTCCCTCGCACGGACGCGGCGCCTCTCGCTTTCCGCGCGGCTCGTACGGCCGCTCGTGGACCGGTTCTTCGTCCAGTGGGAGTCGCTGCGGGACGAGCTCGTTGGGCGGGAGGGCAAGAACGGCGGGATGTGGAGGCTGAAGGCGAAGGTCGAGTGCAGGGGGTGGCTGGTATAGCGCGACAGGGGCGCGCGAGTGTAGAAATGAACGAGGTTGTCGTTCGAACGGTAGCGCAAACGGAAAGCAGCGTGTTGCACGAGGGCGCACTCATGCGACGTCGGGGCGGGGCGAGAGAACGGTTGAGCAGCAGCGCGGCGAGCTGCGCAGGTTCCTCGCGGACCCGTAGCCCAAACCCCCGTCGTCTCTCGCCGCCTCTCGTTCTTGTGTCCTTTGCGCAGTCTCCCTTCTCTCGCAGTGCTCTCCCTCCCAGTACGCTGCACATGCACGCCGCGCTCCGTTGCAAGTAAAGCGCTCCTCCGCCACGACAGGACTACTGCGCCGCCGCGCCCGGCCCGAGCAGCAGCGGGACGACGGCGACCTCCTCGGTGCCGCCGCAGACGGCGAGCTGCTTCCCGTGCGGGTGCCAGGTCAACTCGTAGATCTCGCCCGAGTGCGTGTACTCGGCGAGGAGGGCGTGGTCCTGCCACACACGCAGAGCATCAGCACCCCTCCGAGAGAGCGAGAGAGAGAGGAGAGGAGAGAGCGCACCTTTACGCGCCAGACGTCGAGCCTGCCGTCGTTGCTCCCCGTCGCGAGGTACCGCCCCAGTGTCGGCTCGAACGAGATGGAGTAGACAAAGTCGCTCGCGCGCGCGAACGTGTAGAGGCACGTCCCCGCATCGGCGTCCCACAGCTTGGCGGTCGAGTCGAATGAGCAGCTGCGCTCCCTTGTCAGCGCGCGCACAAGATGAGGAGGGAGAGGAAAGAGACGCACGAGGCGAGCAGCCGCGGGCCATCCGAGCCCTCCTTCCCCGCAGTCGGGTGCCACGCAACCTGGTGGACGTCGCTCCCATGCCCCTCGAGCACCCACACGCCGTCTCCACCACCGTCCTCCGCGTCCCTGTCGATCTTCCGCGCGCCATCGCCCTTCCTCGTCGGCTTCGCCGCGATCTCGCGCGCGATCGGGCCGATGTTGCGTAGGGACCAGACACGGACGGATGTGTCGTCTGCGCAGGACGCGACGAGCGTCCCGCAGGGGGAGAACTTGACAACGTTGACGTCGTCGCGGTGCCCGCGGAAGCGGTGCAGCGGCGTC